>BRZM01000008.1:5338556-5938556 GCA_033238685.1 Lates japonicus
CAGAACACCCTCGCGATGGACTGGCAGTCACAATGGTGTACCCTGCCTCTTTCGCCCAGTGTCAGCTGGGATGAGCAGCTCCCCAGTGACCCATAGGGATGGCGGTATGAATAATGAATGAATGAGTTAAACAGAACGCATCACAGAGGTCAGTTTACCGTGCACTCTCACTCTCTCTCTCTCCTCAGCTGCAGCAGTTTTAGCGAGAGTATAGACACACAGATATAAAGAGTGAAAGAGTCTGTTAATGGCTCTCTGTATAGGCTATAAACTTATCTTGTGCGCACGAATTAATCAAAACATAGGAACGTAGCAAAATGTACCCTCATTGTATAGCCTATACACTCATTTTCTCTCTCTATGATCAATCTGGGGATCCTCATGCTCAATTCTATCACCCACCGACTGAACACATCACTGGATAAACTCTGAATTGACAAGGATTCTGTCCAATCCAAGAAGAGTTATTGTCCCTACCCTTTCTGTTTTGTGAAATGAAATGTTGTCGTGTTTTCTGAAATGTCATTTTGTTTTCTGAAATGTCATTATGTTTTCTAATTGTCATTAACATTTATTGTGGGGCCACCACAGGTTTCTCTCAACGAACTTGCTTGTTAGCAGAACTTAGCCAGTAGCTGTGGGTTTACCTGTGTGGCTTTGGTATCTTATAAATGCTTGTGCAGAAGACAAGCTCATTTAAGAAAGCTATGTGTCGGGCAGTCGACTTGCTACTCAGGTCCATTCAAAAGGACCCCATTTCTAGTAACATTAAAAGTAAACTACTAACAGTTAACACATAATTGTCAGATTATATCTACATGTGAGTTATGTATTGTGGTTATAGTAAAAAACTCTTTATCATCATTGTAAATTAAGCGTTTTTTTAATGGGGGACACAGACAGATGTTTGCTATAATGCAGGAACTTACTCCATTTACTTCTGTATCAGTTTCAAAATACATTCAAATGTCCCCTAAACAATAGGTCTATTCAAAATATATATATGTATTCAGTGATGGTTGCCTTTGTGGGTCAATGTTATTTTCTTGGACTGAGAAGCAAGAGGCATATCATTCAGAAAGAAAATAACACCAGGTGGCCGGTTTATTAAGATGGAACTTTCAGAGGTTCATAGAATCAGTACAAATGTGAGTAACTCTGCTGACATACAGAAAGGAAAGGGAAAATACTTTAGTTTTTGTAAATGAAAAACAAAACATAAATTAATAACATTAAATAAGTCCAAGAGTGATGACAGTGACAATTTAGATATGATCTAAACTATGTAACTCTGATACACTTATGTCTTTGGCTGAAGAACTTTAAACTGCCTCTTCATCACTTCAATTAAACTGGATCCTTCATTTGATGTTTCACTGTCACCACTGCAGGTGGACCCAGAGAGAAACTCCCACTAGATGAGGGAGGTGGGTGTGAATAGGTGATTGAGATGTACCAAAATCTAACAACAATAGTATAATCTAACATAATGGTGTAATAATTATGAGGGAGTGTTTTCTTGACATTTTTATTGTATAGCTTGCAATTGATCATGGTTTAGATAGCTGCAGTCTATCTGAGTATTATTGCTTTGATCATATGTATCCTTTATGGCCGCAATTCACATCTTCTAATGACTACTTGGCATGATACTGCTGTTGTATAAAGCTGGTTTCATTGATGTGATAATAAGGTTCAGTGCACTGCCATGGCCAATAGAACACCCAACTGATTGAGGTAGAACAGGAGTTGGCAGCAAGAATGTGCAATGACTGATCTTAATCTTCTCTGTCTTTAATGAATTTGGAGACTAATGTGGCTTGTCTTAGTACTTTGAAAATTCTATTTTTATTTTTGATTTCTACATTTTCAATACATTAGAGCTGGTACAGAAAACCCTTGGGTTGCTCATAAACATAGCATATTAAATACCTGTGGCCTTTGGATCAATGTTGCGTAGTCAAATTAAGATAATGGGGAGACTGTTTTGAATTTTCAGATGCAATTTTATTCCAGTTGATTAATGAATATTATTTTTTCCAGTCAAAGCAGTTAAAGCATCAGTTGCAAGCACTTACTGAACCTAAGCCCCTGATGATTCAAAATTGTTT
The DNA here is from genome assembly GCA_033238685.1 of Lates japonicus. NCBI lineage: Eukaryota > Metazoa > Chordata > Actinopteri > Centropomidae > Lates > Lates japonicus. Next base: position 5,340,668 of record BRZM01000008.1, read on the forward strand.
TTCTAGTTTTTTTTTTTTGTTTGTATTTTTGTTGTTAGCTATTTTTTTCTGCGTGATCTTAAACATTTGCTTTTAGGTAAGCCCCTTCAGGTAAACCATCATAGGTTTAGATGGTCTAGTCAAATTCAGCCCGATCTTGGACATGCTTACTGTCATCCTGCTGCTCCTGCTGCTCTCTCAACTCGACCATGGATAAGTCTGTTAAATGAAGAGAGACCAGATTAAGCACATATACTTTTTATGTATAATATCTGTTTTTTTATTTAGATATTTCTGCAGTAACTGAGTGTTTCTGGAAATGGTAACAGTAGTAAAAAAGTTCTCACCGTGGAAAGAAACCTCCAACTACATAGAAACAGTCAGGAGAAAGAAAACAATTAAGTTTGACCTCAGACATTATAGTACTATAACAATATTATTTTTATTATTGTACAGTCAGTGCAGCATAGCACATGGTGTAACAATTTATAAATTCTAAATTGATACTTTTGTTCCTGATGCCTTTGACGAATATAAACATGCTTTCTAGGTCCCCACTATTTGTTTTTAGAAAAGGCAAAGTGACTCCAAAATATATTTATCTATATTGATATTTAAGTTGATAATTGATCTGTTTTGTCAAAATGTTCAAAATCCTAATATTATCAGTTACACCTTTAAAACCAGCTTCATCATGTCAAAATGTCTGCTCTGAAAAATGCTCATAGAATTATTGATTGAGCTGCCATGTTTAATAATGTGGGTGGAGAAAACCCTCACTAGGCTCAGCCATGAGGCGACCAAGTGACAGCACAAGAAACAATAAGTGAACTTGTCCTGTAAATAAGCAGCAAACACATCACAGAGTCCACATTTAATTAGCCTGAGGTGTACATTTTACCAATGTTACAATGCAAGCGTCAAGACATAATACAATGGATAGGCAGCATTTACACAAAAATACACAACATAGCAGACTTCTAATGACTGTCTTGATCATACATACATATATGTAAATTAGGATTTAATATGTAGTTTTTACCTTCCTGCTGATTGAGTCAAAAGTCACGAGGCTGCTGCCAGAGAGTTAATCGGGCAAAGTGATGTAAATCTCTCTCTGAGGGTAGGTGCACATCTCTTTTTATAGCAGTGGGTGCCATCATTAAGTAATTTCATGTCTGTTTTGCAATATATGAAACAAAGCCAGTCACTCTCTTTACATGTTGTAATGCAGTGGTAAAATTCCGATTTAATCATGATATGAAACTGAAGTCATTCTACCCATTGTTCCCTCCTCTCATCACTTTTCAATATTAAGGTTTAAAATTTGTTCAACTTATTTTTTTCCACTGGTTTTCCACAAAAACAAAACCTAAATCTGCCTCACTCTTTCCGTTTCTGGAATGTTGCATGTAAGTCATAAACCAGCTTAGAAAATATTAAAATTAAACATGTTCACTCTTAACTGTATATGCAGATATACAGTTCAGCCACAACATTAAAAGTGCCAACTGGTTTTAAGTTATTGTAGTTACTGTACCTCTTTTTGTGTTACTTTATACTTCTACTCCATTACACTTGAGAGATAAATAATGCACTTTTTACTGCACTACATGTACTTGACATCTTTTAGTTATTGATTAAAATATGTCAACAAATAAAGTAGGATGCATTATGAAAGATTAAGCTATGCAGCAGTACATAAAGTAGTTACAGTTATCACGAGTTTTACCAACTGTAACATTTAGGTGTTGCTTACACATGTAATACATAAATTACTACAATCCTATAAGAAAATACACTTTATTCTTCAATGGCCCATTCTGCATGATGGGCACAACACGTTTACTTAGTTGTAGTAGTTGAGTCTTTCTATTCCTTGTGGAGTTGCTACTTTTATTCAAATAAAAGTTTGCCAAAACTTCATACACTACTGGTATGTTCTGTATGTAAGGATAATTAATCAGCTAAGATGGTGGAACTTTGACCTCTTTGACACCCTTGCTTACAGCACTCGAGTGAAGGCCTTAGTATCAGGTTTCTCTCTCAACTTGAACTTAGCAGTAGCAGAACTTAGCCAGTAGCTGTGGAGTTTAGCTGTGCGGCTTTGGTATCTTACATGCTTGTGCAGGAAGACAAGCTCATTTAGAAAGCTATGTTGTCAGGGCAGTCTGACTTGCTACTCAGGTCCATTCCAAAGGACCCCATTTCTAGTAACATTAAAAGAAAACTACTAACAGTTAACACATAATTGTCAGATTATATCTACATGTGAGTTACTGTATTGTGAGTTTATAGTAAAAAACTCTTTATCATCATTGTAAATTATCATTGCGTTTTTAAATGAGACACAGACAGATGCTTTTTTATAATGCAGTTTTACTCCAAATGTATCAGTTTCACAAAATTAATTCAAATGTCCCTAAACAATAGGTCAATTCAAAATATATGTATGTTCGGCGATGGTTGCCTTTGTGGGTCAAAATTTTTTAGTTGGACTGAGAAGCAAGAGGCATATCATTCAGAAAATACTTATGAGTGGCTTCGTCAGTTAACACCACGGTGCCCTGGGGTGTAGTTGATTGAACGTTTGTCCAGCTCGTCCACCTGTTTGCTGTCCCCATTGACAAGTCTGGTGGAGGGAGAGAAGCATGACAAGAGAAGTAGTCAATACTAGTAATAATAATAGTATGTAATTGTATGTACTGTATATGTATATGTATATACGATACGTAATAGTGGCAGAAGCATACGTCCTTACCCATGGATAAACTTGCCAACTAAGTAAAACAAACAAAAGAAAAGACTTAAGTTAAATTTAAACTAATCACATCGTATCACACATCAGTCAATACATGATCATTTTTTTGGAGCACAGTTATGTTAGTTAATTCAGTATTTACACATATCCCTAGAGCATATACCTAACATTAAGTTTGATTTTTATCAGTTAATGTTACGCACTCTAATCCCAAAAGGCAGCTGGTGGACTTCCAAAAAATCCATACAGATTTTGCAGTCCCAGTCTATTTTGCTAAAATTATTGAAAATGATTAGCTACGCATGTAATTATGCAAGTTAAGCTAAGTTATGTCAAAAATATTTGCCAGTAAAAAAGTTTGTTGATTCCCATTACTGTACCGTGAAGTGCTCCATGGAAAAGCGTTCCCCAGACACACTCTCCAGGTTCAGCCATGAGGATAACCATAGACAGCACAAGAAAGACCACAGTACACTTCATCCTAAAACAAACAAAGCACAGAATATTTTTATAATACAATAACAAATCTCAGCATGTTTCCCCCAATGCTTTGTCTTTGTCTAAATGAGGTTGAAATATTTAATTCTTACCTCTCCACTGATTCAGAATCAAAGACAAAAGGCTGTTTACACAGAATAAATTGAGAGCTGTGAGATTGATGGGTGATATCTGTTGATTACGAGATATGACTCTCTTTATATACAGTACACAGAGCTAAATTCATAGTCATTATGTAACATTTAGTATTAATACAGGAAAAGCAAATATAGATTCCTACTTGGGTGGGGTAGATACTTGATATAATCTCTGCCACAAGACCAAAGTCAGTTCACACAGGCCTCCACCCATAACTTCCTCACATTCAGGTTTCAGTGTAGTCCAAGTGGGTGAATGGTTAGCACAACGGTATAAAATAGTGTCATCTGCATAAAGATGGACTTTACAACTATTTATAGATTAGTATTATTAATATAATAGTAAAAGGAACTGGTACTAGCATAGATCCTTGTGGTACACCTTGAAGTCTTTTCTATGTGGTGTATGTGCTGTCTAAGTGGTGAAGATATATATATATTTTCATTTGTTGGTGCTTTGTCTATTCCAGACTGAATATTTCCCACTTGTTCTATTTTCTCTTATACTCAACATTAAATGAGGATATTGTAGAAAGATTTTGTTGTGACTATAGATTATCACTGCTGAGTGACATAGCACATACCACAGCAAAGCACGAGGAATAATGGCAGTTAAGAAGCAGGTATTCACCAATAATACTGAACATTTTTATTACATCTGACACAGACATCCACTTGGACTCAGGGTGGACTGATTAGAATTTGGTGGTCAAAGGTCAAAGACACTGTGACGTCACACAACACATGTTTTGGCTATAACTCAAGAATCCACATGCTAATTGTGATAAAAGTTCACACAAATGTTTAATAGGATAAAATTCTGAATTTATATCCAAAGGGTTAATGGTCAACTTCACTGTAACATCATAATGTTAAACACTTTTCTGGCCATTAAGCAACATTATAACTCAGTAACAAAAGAGGAGATTGTGGCCATATTTCCTGCAGCTTAACTGGTTGTTGGAGGTATACAATTGAAAGGTGGTAATTGTAGTTGGTCTTGACATAGAATGTAAAACAGCTTGATACCACTTATTAGCCGCTTTGAGTTCTGTTTTAAAAGGTCAGTCGAGCATTCTTCTTAGAAAACCAGTAAGCATTCCTCTAACTAAAAGCAGAAATACAACATGTCTGGGGTTTTCAAGATAAGAATCTTAAAGTCATCACTGTATGCTGGGAAAAAACATTCAATATGCTATACCATTAGTTCTACTGTGGTAGTATAAGTGGTATTTTAACTTCTCTGCCAGTTTTGAGGACCAGCATGAAGTGAAGCTGGTATTAACTGTTCAGACGGATACAAAGCTGTTGAAACAGTTTGGTCAACCTGTGAGGAACTTATTTTAGTGCTGCTTGTTACCACAGCTAACTAACAACTGACCTGGGGCAGTTCTCACACATACACAGTACTTGCATCTCTACATTCTAATCTTTCGCATACTGTGACTTTTTCTTGCGCACCAGCATTTCTTACAAGCTGTCATTACTCTATTCCATGCTCTCCATATGAGATTCTCTGGTTGATACATGTAGTTGCACAACGTAAAGTAGCGTAGTTCTTAAAGGGATAGCTGAGTGTGTCATGTGTGAGCGACAGAGAGAATCATGCTTAGAGCATCTTTGGTGTTAGCTGACAACTGGAGCAGGAAAGCAAGAGGCTAGCAGTAAAGCTGTGAAAGTAGTAGTGCAGTGTATTTACAGTTACGGTTATTTGCTAGTGAATAAATGCTACAACTCTCCTGGCACATGACACGTGATCCCAATCTGTTTCATGCAGTGAGGTTCATATAAAAAAGACAAAAAGAGCAGTATCAGTACTTGGTATCAGCTACTATTGTATTTTTAGGTATCAAAAGCTTTAGTGCTAATTAGTGCTAATTAATGTACCACTGCTTCAAGTACAACCATCACTATAGCTACTACTAAAACTTGAGCAAGGAGTGTAATAGTGTAATGTACTTTATGGAATCAGTAAGTGTGAGTGTATTGGTGGTAACATTGTGATCCTTGTGGTCCTCATGGGAATTGATTAGCACAGTTTAAATTGTCTTAAATCTTCCTTCCTGCCCTTTTACTATGTTGACAAGTGATACAGCCAAGTGTCCACTGTAAGGCACAGGAGAAGGATTCTCAAGATTTAGTACATCTTGACCCTGAAGTGCTACTCTGAACAGAAATCCACAACGCAATTCAGAAACAAAGGACATATAGCAGGCCAGGGGCACACAGACAGGGTGTGTTACACAATCACATTATGTAGAAATGTGATGATTTAGCAAATATGATGGTTTAGCTGTTCATGACTTAATGATGAAAGAACAGGCAATTCAGCTTCATTCAGTTCAAGGGTTTAACAAATGAAGTACCACGTACGTTTGAGAGCAATGGCTCTGCCCTTTAGTATTTAAAATATTATGTCCATAAAATTATGAGGAATTAGGGAAATAGTTTGTCATTGTGAGAACATTTCATTGACATGGCATTAACTTGTTCAAGATGCTAACCCTTGTTAGTACCAGGTTGTGGTGTAAACTGCTACCAAAAGCAGCTGTTCTCATGCAAGTTGCAAGACTTTTGTAAAAGAGCATGGTTTATCATTGATTTAACTCAATTTGTAGAGAGTTTTCACCTATACATAACTGTATTTTTTCTGTTGTTCAGTGTCAAATATTTTCATTACTTTTCACTGTGAAACAATAACAAGTTTGTAGAGAGATTAATACTTTTTACAGACATTATATAGTCACCTTATTACTAAAGACAACATTGCCTAATTAGTCATTCTGTTTGTTAAATCAAGCCACTTCTGTGTACTTTTTCTTGATTATGAAATCCAGTGGGTACAAAGAAGATGATGACTCATGATTAAGCCCACGAACTTGTCTGGAAAGTAAATGTTGATCAACGCCAGGTCAAATAGTCATCACTATGCATCATCAACCTTCTTGGGGAGGGGAGTCCATGGCAAAAGTAGCCCTTGCTGCTCACAGTTAAACCAGTTAAACTCCAACGATTCCCACTCTTATGGTAGTATTACTATTATATATATACATATATATGTAATTATTATTCATATACAACAGTACTCTATTACCATCTTTGAAATGGGAAAACACAATGGCAGCCACCATGATTGTCAGAATAAAACTTCCCCATGACTGCATGATAAACTGAAAAATGTAATGGCTAGTAATGGTGCTGTTTTTGTTTAGTCAGGGCAGTGCGCATGTGTATATGTATATGGGGTACACAGGTGCCTGTTTTTCTTGGTAACTTTGGCCCGAATGGGCCAGTGACAATGCAAAGCCCTTGCTGTATCAGTGTTAACAGCTTGATTATTATCTTATCACTTCCCCATGTTCTGTTTCCCCTTCTCATGCCACTTATGGGAACTGACAGTAAGAAAATTCAAAGACATACAACAAAAATAAGGAAACTGTTGTCTGTTCTTTTTGCCTTCTCTTTTAAACGTATGCTATCAAGAGCATTCTTTAATTTCCATGGGTTGTCTGGCAAAAGTAAAATCCACACATTTTAAGAGATAATCCATGAGTTTTCAGTCTTTCTCCATCTTTGCTGCTTATCACTGCTGTACTTTTGTCCTGGACTTTCTAGAGGTCGCAAGCAGGTGGCAAAAGCAGGTGTTTTTTCTTTGACTCTTCTTGTCAGAGGTTCTGCAGTTTGTTTGCATCTATTCAGCCACTGTAGTTATTGCTGCTACTTTTCCTGAATACCGCCTTGTTCTTATAAGGCCAGTCATGTTCGAGGATTTTTCTGCTACCTGCCATTTTCAGTTAAAGCAGCAAATGGAAAAACCCTCTCATGAAATACTGTAATAAACTGCATTTAATGATATCTTACATTATATTGACACTTTTAACACTATTGTCACTGTTATATAAATATAAAGTTTATTTAAGTTTGATCATTAGGTCTTCAGTTAACATGACATCAGGCCTGTTCATTTACAGTTTCCACCAAATCTATGTGATATGATTGCCTGCCTGGCCTGCACAGTGACAAAATAAATAATGTACAGCACAGAAATCTGCACAGTGCAGTTGCATGAATGTGAATGTGTTCAGTGCAACTTAGGATTAAAGAACTCAACAAAATTGTAACTCAACAAAAAATATATAAAGGGAAATATTGTCTCCTGTGTGCAGTGTTGCACTTCTCATAACCTTTATTGATACAATAATGATCAGTAATTTTGCTTATATTTGTTTACCCCCACTTGCATTTCACTGTTCACATCTACATTCTTATTTTTTATAATTTTGCCTCCATTATATGGCAGTTTCCCCTCTCTAATGTTGAGCCATTAGCAGCACATGAATAATATTTGAGTAGCAGTCATGGCTGTCGTTCCTTTAGGTTGAAGTCATGATGAAAAATGAAACATTTCCCCGGTCAGCAGGTCCTAATTGAACTAAAGATAGGGGAGCTAATTGTGTCGGATGAAACATTTCTGCTGACCACATTTTTAGTATCTCAGCTATAAATGGCTCAAATGAATACAGCATATTGATTTTGTTTAATGGAGACGTTTTCAAGTGAATGTGACCACACAAGGATCAAACCATGTGTGTGAACAGCCAGTGATGTAGTTTGCAGATGAGGTTCAGCTGCACCTCCGTATGGCCTGATCTCCTGTCAGCGCTCTAAACTGTTTCCAGTCATGTCACAGTGAGATATCTGAGGTCTGTATGTGATTGGTAACACAGAGAAACTAGCATCTCAGGATGATCCTGACAAACCAACCGACAATAAGGAGCCACGAGCTGAGGGTTTGTGTTTGATCCTGGTGTAAGCCTGTGTCTGCTGGCTCAGAGAACTCAGTGAAGTGGGACTGTAGCACTAAAAATCTCAGAAGGACGCAAATTCACAGCATCAGCTAAAATAGATGCACTCAACCATCTTCACTTCTCTGCACTTTGCTTTATTCTTTTTTGCTTTAATCCTTCTGTCCACCTCTTTTCTGTTGCTTTTGCTGATGCATTTTGCTGTTCAATTCCGTTAAAGCTCAGAGGTTGCGTTATTCACCGTTCTGCCAGTTTTTTGTTTTTTTGGTGCGATTACACTTGAACAAGCAATAATGAACTGCACTTCAGCCCCGTTAATAAAATTGTGTGGGTGGCTAACGACCTTTTAATATAACCCTTTTCACAGCAAGTTTGCAAAGTGATTTACGTGTAAAATACATGTAAATACAGTTTATTAAAAAAGAACATTTGATAAATGTTGGTTTAAGCTTCAGACACTTCATCTCCAGAGTCAGAAAATAGAAAAGTATGAACATAATGTGCCAATATGCAGAAGTCAATACAGCAGAACATTAGTCAGCATCCAGCCACTTTGCATTTACATTTAAAAAAAGATCAAACCACAGCTAAGATGGTGGAGAGCTGTTGTGCAATCGGTTGCGCAAACAAATTTGTATTTTAAGTTTTAGGTATGAGAACTGAGCAGAAGAGAGGCAACAGGAAGCAATACTTTTTAAGTAGCTGAAAAACAATAACCAACCAAATAATCTGATCGTCTTTAAGATATTTTGCTTATTTTTATCTCAGTGTTGCAGCTTTTCACATTCAGAGCACTTTGTTTTCTCGCTTATTGAAGATGACGCAATGGTATTATGTGAAAAGGTGATACACAGTGATAAGTTCGAGCTGTGCCCAGGCCCGGCTTCAACTGCACTGAACCAGAGGCACCAGAAAGCTACACTAGCAGCTGCTATTAGTTGGCATACATCATGAATAGTTACAACTTAGTGAAGTTAGAGAAGACTCTGGCACAATTAATAGCATTAGTTCACCAAATCTCTGGATCTGTTACAATTTACAAAACAGCTAAAACCACTTGCACCTAAAATTCTGGGGCAAGTGAAGTTGTGGCTGACTGACATGATATGTATGGTAAACAGGAAAAATCATTAGATCATCAAACCGTCAAGAACTGATGCTACAACCAAAACCTATATGAGTATCACATGGAATTAAAAGTTGGTTGTAAAGTAAAAGTTGTAGTTTTTTCCTTCATGGACTGCAGTGGCTGTAAATTCATGTTGAATTCATGAACTGAAGACTCAAATTTTCATTCAGAGCCAATATATTCAATTTTCAAGTTCATGTGATTTCAGATCCAAACTAATAAATTCAATTTCAGCCTATTCAGATTTAGTTTTTCAATGCAGTTATTCGGGTTGAGCAATTCAAATTCAAGTACAAATGATTCAAATTCAGTTCCCCTTCACACATATTTCTGCCCATAAGTTATTTCTTCTCATGGACTTTGAAGAATATATGAGGAGACTCAGATAATTGATCAGTCAGCCTCGGCCATCATTAGTTGTTGGCATATATTTGGTTCAACCTGATCACCAAACATCTTGACTTGGAAATGACAGACTAGAAAAACATTCTGCGCTCCTGAGTGGACTACTTGTCAATTTCTCTGTCTATCAAAGAAAGTTTTCAAGGTTTTTTTGCTGTTATTATCCCCAACTGTTCCATAACAATGCAGCACACACACACACTCTCCTGAGCTCTCCTTCTTTCATTACTGATGGAGTAGCCACTCTCAGCCTGCTCTCTGCTGGGTTTTAGGGGTCCTGATGCCACTCACTGGCTATTGAATAATGACCCTGAGAGACCCAGCTTTAGCCTAATCCCTACTTGAAAGCTATCCTTCCTCTAATTCAATCCCTCTTTAAACCCGCGCCGGAGACAGACGGGTGGCGCAAAACACACGCGTACACCCACACATACGCTCCTGGGTTAATGCAGCCAGACTTGACTGACTCTTCCAACAACACACAGGAACTGAACAGTGACACAAGCGTCAAGGAAATTAGGATGTAATATTTAAAACGTGATTTCAGGGGCATATTAACTTGCTGCAGGGGCTTAACTGACCAAGTGGCAAATGCTGGTAAAGTTTTTTCTGTGGTGAGTAAACTCAGAAGGATTTTTTAGGTGATGCCAATTAAAAGTGTTGGTTCCAGTATATGTGGACAAACTAACTGTTAATCCTGATTGTTACTGGACTGTACACAGTGCCAGTAGGAGCTACAAAGACGAATCACAACCTCAACTAAATCCTGTCTAATTGTCTGTGTGATGTGGAGTGGGAAAAAGTCTGAGGATCAGTGTTTTTGTTGCTCCCAAGATAACGAGAGGGCTCCAGTTAGATACAAATTGAAGCACATTTTCAGCTTGTTTTGACTGCTGGGGTTATTCTGTGTCTTTGGGGAACATTATATTAAACTTGGTATTATGGAATATGTGCTGTAATATATAGTATTGACTAGCAAGTTAAATTGAATTAGCTTCTCTGTCAAATCTTTAAGCAGAACATCTTACTCATGACAATATTTCATGATGTGCACAGTGGAATAGAGCTTATAAGTGTGTGTGCGTGCGTGTGTGTCTGTGTGTTTAAACAGATGGTCTTATGGGGAAGAGACAACCTCTGACACATCATAATTTACACCTCCTTGCAGAGACAGGATACACAAACACACAAGCTTAGACACCCTCGATTAGATGTGTCCCTGCAGCACAACAGCACCTGCTTTTAATAATGTTCCTTTATATCCTTTTTTGTCAAGCCCTCATGTTTGTTTTGCTAATGGATTAAAGGGGGCATTTGTAAGTTTTCTCTGCTGCCTAACATGGTTTCTTGCAGGGAGCAGGTGGTGGTGATTTTTATCAGTCACTGTTGCATTTGCAGTACTTCTTCTTCAGGGCAGACTGGGCACTACAGTGACATTGTGCCGTGCACCTTTATGACTCAGCTGAGCTGGGGAGATTTCAACATTTGGAAAGCTTTTTTAAATTTATATTTATTTAAAACATTTTTGTGAGAAACAAAGGAGATTGGGGAATTTATAGAAACAATATAACAGGATGCTCCTCACATGAAGCAACACACATGAAACTCTGGAGAGTGCAATAAAACCATATCAGGAAAAAACAGAACCCCAACAAACATATTACTGAGAGATGGAAAGAAATGCAGCTATAAAATATGTGTATATTTATATATGTATGTGTGTTTATAGTATATGTGCTCTGCCAGACTGATGGGATGCCAGGCCAATGACAGACACTTAGATCCAACTGAAACACATATAAGACATTTCTGATGCCTCATGATGAAAGTATGTTGCTGTCAAATTTTTATTTTCTTTATACTGTCATTCTCTACAACATGGGACAAAGTGAGTAAACTTGGGTTTTCTTCGTTTAAAATGGGGTCACCCAAAACAACTTCCAAGTGTTTTTTGTTTTGTTTTTTGTTTTTTTGTCTGTGCCTTGTCACTGAGAGAGGAGCAGGTACAAACACAGGAGGGATTCTTTTGTTTTTTAAGATGTTAGACATCCGTATTGGAGACAATATCAAAAGCTATGTCAAATATGGGAGAATCACAAACCTCCCTCCTGAAAGTTCACATGTATATCTAGGTCATCAGTTCAAACTCAGCCAAAGAAGAACAAGTATACTGACACATGTATTATAAATGTTCCTTTTAACTGAGTTTAATATTGGAGTTCTGGTGATTTTCACCTAAAATACACGAAGCGTATCAAAAACCTATCCTTTTAATTGTCCACATTCAGTTGTTGGTGTGTGTCATATATATAGTTTAAAAATACTATGAATTCACACAGTGTATAGGCTCCCTCAAGAGGAGAATATGGTCATTAATATTATGTATCTGTACAAGAGAAAAAACATACAAAAAAAATGTGGAAGTAGTTGAACCAGACAGCAAAGTCACGGACCAGCACTGTGCTGAAAACAGAATTAAAATCAACATCAGGTATTAGTTATTGATCACTGGTTAGTTTTTGGTGCTGCTTTTTGTTCATTTTAGCTAAAAGCAGTAAATTGGAGAATTTTTAAAGTTTTTTGAAATCAGGAGGGTCGAGTGTGGTTTTCTTGAGAAGTGGGTTGACTGCTGCCTGTTTATGGTAGGCGGGGAAACAGCCAGTAGAGAAAGAAAGCTATTCATAATGACTGTCACCAGTGACATGACAAATGTGGAGTCTGACATCATTAGTTGTGTTGTTGATGAAAGATAAAAACTGTTCACAGATGAGCCAGATGGCAGGTTAATTAAAAGGGCTTTAGAGTTATGAAACTTAGTTGAAATGATGCTTGAAAAATAGAACGACTTAGCATGTTCAACAGAAAAATACAAGTAACACATGAATATCTTGTTTACATTTTCTCTTTAGGTCCCTGGTTTATCCACAGTTTTCATTTATACTTCATCTCTGAAGGTTTATGTCCCCCCAGTATCAAAATGTTTGCACAGTTTGTTTTCTTCTGTTTTCTTTCTTTGACAACTTCAGAAATTTTTCCCAAAAAAAAGTCAGTGATGACATCAGTGTCAAAGTCAGAGAATCATTTCTTGGAAATGCGGAGAGCTGAAATGAGGCGGGAGGCACAAGGAATGGATTCTCAACGCCGCCAAGCAAACCCACTGCCTGCTCCTCAGGCTTTTGATATACAGCTTGAACATCTACACACACACACACATACACTGAAGCTCTACCTCATCATTGCCACAGAGCATGGAAGATGAAAAACCCATGAGTGTACGCATTTTGATTCTTAAATCAACAGTGTTTTGATTTTGGTTTTGCTACAGCAGAGCGTGAAGCAGCTTATTATCTGCTTCATTACTGGCAGGAGGACAGGGACGCGCCTGTGTGTGGTGTTCTTGTGAGAGAGAGATTTTTGTGCGAGTGTGTATTTGTGTTTTCCTATCTATGTGTGTGTGTGTGAGCCAAAAAGTTAACCAAGCCCATCCCACTGGTTTATTAGAAACTCGCTCAGTTTTCGTTCTACAGAGGTGGATGTGGGAACATTTTATATAAAGTAAACAAAGCAGTAGATTGCACTGAGAATCATCTTCTGGCATCCACAGACACATGAGCTGCTACTAGATAAAACACATTATTAAGTTACTGTCCTGAAGTCAGTGAACTATATTTCCATCTCTTCACCATCAGGAGTCTATCAAAATTAATGCACACTGGTGGGAGACACTCACTCACTGTAGAAGTTTTGAAAAATAACTAGAAGTAGGTGAAGCTTGTGTGTTGTGTTCACTCACTACATGTTTTGATCGGTCTCTCTGCACGGCCTGTACCTGCGACTTTTATGCTCACACTGTACAGATCAATGGACCGGCCACAATGTGGGTGTTTACACTGAACAGAAGCAAGGAACCCCTGATCGTTTTCTCTTTTTTTCCATTGGCTATTCCAATAAAGTTTATTCAAACCATGTTGACAAGAGAGAAAGAGTCTGTATTACTGTGCAGAATTCTACTATGTACAAAAAGGAGGAAGAAAATAGAAAAATATTTAGGTCTGCCTGTTCTACAGTGAAGTTCAGTCTGATATAAATGTGTCTTGTTTGCAGACATGACTGCTGTTTTAGCCACAACACGTAAAATACTACTCAGGTCCACTACAGTTTATCACAGATCTTTTGACAGCAGCCATGTTAGAAATCAGACCATAGAAATGCACAAACTGCAACAGAGCGGTCCAAAATGTGGGACCTGTCAGAAATCCAATCAGTCGTCATTTTTCAGGTAATTAATCAAACAACAACCAATGTGGCAAATACTTTGGCTGGTTCTGAATTTAACTCAGGGTTTACTCCATACAGTGCTGTGCCTGGCCTGACAGTCACCACTTCCAAGTAGCTCAGACAGTATCGGTGCACATAAACACACATATAAAGATATCACCCAAAATAAATAGAGACTAGCTTTTTCAGGTCATTTTCATAAATGGTGGGAAAACTCAAACAATTCTCCTTCTCTCCTGTTTTGAGGAAAATGTGCTTCACAGCAAACATCTGGTGAGAAACAGCTGTGTGAATGAGTGATGTGTGTGTATCTGTACCCATTATTATTATGTTTTCTGTGCACTGTAGGGAGTTTGTTATTGCGTCGGAGTGAAGAGTTTCTAATGCAAATGGCATCGACGGTAAACTTGAACTTGTTACTCTCAGATGGTTAAACTATCGTTCTCTCTGAGGTCACCTGTGCTGTGTTTTAACACTGCAGCCAAAACTCATGATGAATGACCGTGAAATAGTGATTTCACAGCAAACAGTAATTCCTGCTCCTCCTCAGAAGTGGAACTACTTTCAACTTTTGTCATCTCAGCCCTCATCAAAACATGTAGCGCTGCCCTACCTTGTCAGAAAGCTACAAGTAGCATCTCCCGTTGAAATAAATGTTCAGTTGAGAAGCACTGATCCTGAGCGACGTGTCTGTGTGTGAATGGGCCGTGACATATAAAGGGTGACGTCAGCCTCAGGTCACAGTTAGTATCTGTCTTTTTTTTTTTTTTCAAACTGTGTGTTGTTAAACCATCTGCACTTGTGTGTGTTTGTGAGACAGAGAGACAAATGAAGGGCCCCACATGACTTCACTAAGAGGTTTCCTGTCTGAACTTGAGCGCTCAGAAGGTCTGCTGTGGCAGATAGGACTGCTGCCTTTGTTCACATTACAACCCTAATTAGGCAGAGCATTGTGTGTGAGAAATACGAGAGCAGTTCTCAGTGTGAGAGAAAATGAGTGTGTGTCTGCGTGTGTGTCTGCGTGTGTGTGTGTGTGTGTGTGACTGGGATGAGATCATAAAGCACGTCTGTGATTTCAAATTTACAGGGCCTTTGGGCAGATGAAGCCAGAGGATTTGTTCACCTGCAACTATCAAACACCAGGTGGTTTAGCTGTGTGTCAGCTTGTACAATAACAGTAGGAGCCACAAACCAAGCTGGCAGCATATTGTAAAGAATTTAAGGTGTTATAAAACATAAAAATTACATAATCTCGCCTTTTGGGCAGTATAAGTAATGCTATATGCAGACTTTGTTTGCCTTTGGGGTGTATATAAATATATTTGTCTGTCTGTCTGTCGGGTGCTACTGTTGGAATATTAAAGTTCTTCCCTGGTGAATGGCAGGCATATCAAAGACCAGAGTCTGCCAGCAAAAGCCTGTGACACACACACACACACACACACACAGACAAATATATATTTATATACACCCCAAAGGCAAACCAAAGTCTGCATATAGCATTATACTGCCCAAGGCGAGATTATGTAATTTTTATGTTTTACTTAACACTGTCCTTAAATTCTTTAGTATGCTGCCAGCTTGGTTTGTGGCTCCTACTGTTGTTAGCCTGAAGCTAAACACACAGCTAAACCACCTGGATGTTTAGTGGATGCTGCAGGTGAACAAATCCTCTGGCTTCATCTGCTTAAGGCCCCTGTGTGTAAAATTTGAAAATCACAGACATTAACTGCTCAGTGTTGTTAGAAATGTAGTTTTTATAAAAATGCTGCCGGTCCACTGATGTCAAAGAGAAGACATCAAAGATCAATCAATCAATCGATATTACTGACTTTTTTATGTAACTTTACTGCATTTTCTGACCAGTAGGTGACGAGGAATATGTTTGCTTCCAACACTGCCAATCAACTTTTTGCATGTAACACAAGGAGTCACCATCAGGGATCTGCTATTAACTCTCCTTTGGGTTGATTGTGTACTGAATATCTTCTATCTTCCATTTTTTACGTTCTATTTATGCTGGTTCGCTGGTTTGGATGATAAGACAAATGAAAACTTCACATCATAATCATAAGTGCAACAGGTCATGTCTTGTACTCCAGCAGGGGGCATGTATAAAGAGCGCTGATCCACTCCACGACTTGTTGCCCTGTCAGCAACACAAAATTGAGACATCAAATAATCCAATTAGTAATGTGAGGGAGAATTTTGGATTTCAGGCAAATTAATTGGATTTGGATCAAACAAATTAATGGAACAATGTCTGTGCTAGAGTTTAGTTATGTGGGTTGCATTTGAATTCATTTGAACAAATGACATACTCGCTCTCATTTGTTCAAACCTAATAGTTTTTAACTTTTAGTTTTAAGAAGGAGCCATCCTGCTGAGAAGAGAATCGAGAAGTGGAACTACATAAAACATGTTGCATTCTCTTGTGGATGGATGAAAACTTTTTGTGTGCTGAGTTGTGGCTTTAAATATTTAGCAGCTGGCCTGATGTGCCTCTCATTTTGGAATGACAAACACCCTTAAGAGATTAGACACAGACTCTTTTTTAAGTTTGTTTTCCATCATAAGGCAATGGAAATTTGTCTTCGACAGAGCTCATGTATAAATAAAAATACACAACACACCCTGCCTGAGCCAATGTCCATGCAATAAATTCTTTTCAAACAAATGAGCTGAAACTCTGGGTTTATTCAAATCATTGCTGGAAGATTCTGACTCTTGAATTCTTCAAATTCAGATTCAGAGTACCACTCTCCCTGCACAACTTTTTTTTTTCTTCACTAGTAGTTTCTGCCGTTGGTGACTGTTGCCCTAACAGAGTGCATGTCACAGCACCAAGTGTGTGTTGCTACGGCTCACTGGAGGTGTGACTAATGTGTTGGACCTGACTTTACTCAGTCCACTCCTGCCTCCGAAAGCTCTACTTTCTTTATCGTCTCCCCTCTGGTCTAATCTCTAATATCCTCCTCATCTTCTCACCCTGAGCCTCTTTCTTCCTCCTCATTGTACTCGTCATACCCTCGTCAGTGCTTCCCTTCGTCATCACAGTCACTTGCGTTCTGTTTTCTCTTTGGCTGACGTAATCTGTTCTGCATGTTGCCCTGTAAGCCCATCTCCAGTTGGTACTAACATGTTGGATGCATGTTTGTGTTACTCAGTTTATTTATTTATTATAATATGGATCAGAAATGCCCTGCATATGCTCTGCTGTTCTGTCTTGACCTATAGCTTCAGAGGTATACACAGATCAGACATACACAGTATCTTGGGTAAGTTTGCACTTGTAGTTGATGTATTATTGATCTTAATACAATATAAATGAAAAGTGTAGCCTTTGTTGTTTGTTTTGTTCAGATCTGGATCTCTCTCTTGTGAGCAAGAGTGAAAATGTCTCTCTGATATTGTTGATATCTGAGAGAATGTGATACCAACAAGTAGAGCAAACAGTTGTTGTGTAATGTTAATTCATTCATCATTCATTATTCTTACAAAAAACAAATCTAAAGAATCCAAACCTTTCTATACCCATATTTGTTTATGTTATGTATTTATGTGTTTTAAAATTACCATCAGCTGATGTGTTTTTTCCCTCAATAAGCAATAACCAGACCAGTATCTCAGAGGAATTACAACCATATTGGGCCAATCCATATTTCATGTTTTATGCCCAATGCTAACGATGAGAGACACTGGTGACTGACATAATATGTCAGAGCTCAGTGTGTTGCAGACCTAGTCAGACATTTTTCATGTCTGTTTGATGCACGGCCATCATGGCCTGCTTCATTTATCACACTGCTGCTGAGCTGTCTGAGGTTCAGGGAAACGCTCTGGGTTTTCTACGCGGTCAAACCTGCTGATAGATAGGCCTGCTAAGCTAACTGTGATGGACTGAATATGGGTGCTGTCTTCACACTAAGAGCTGCCTGTTTTAATCTTGCTCTGCTGTTATCCTCTCTTGAGTTGGGGAAATACAAAATAACTGATGGAAACAGGTGACTATGAAAAATTGGCACAGAAACAACAGCAAGGCTTTGCTAGTATGAGACCAATCGGCTTCATTTCTGGCCTTCAAAAGCTCCTGTACTCTTGTTTTCTCTTTGGAAACAAAACCTCATGCTTTTGTATTGTAACTTCAGGAGTGTCACACTCTCCTGGGGAACAGTGTGGGATTTGTAATTGCAAAAAATAGCAGCCTAGGACTTCCAGGAGGATCAGACAAACCAGTAACTTCTGACTCTTAAATACATTGGTCTTAGCTGCTTCCTGCTTCTCAACTGGTTTGAAGCTACTGCATGTTAAACTGTCATTTTAAACGTGGGCAAAGCATGTGATTACAATACGTATGTGTTCTTTGAACTCACAATAACAGCTTTTGTGGCCACTTTGGGGCAGACAAAACAAGTTGTGAACACAATATTGTATCATCACCTTTAAAGCAAATATGGCAAACTTGTGACCAAAAAGTTGCTTATTTACCATTTATAGAGAAACATTATCATTCTTGTGGATTCCTGTTTATGGGCACCTAGTGAAAGGAGGAGAGGAAGTCAATAGTCACTTACTTTTAGCTCTGTTTTTGGTCTCTACCAGTAGTTTTTTTCATCAAGAACAGCTGCCTGCTCAAAAAATGTGACTATGTGAGTGGTGACAGTGAACAAAAACAGCTTAATAAAAATGAAATGAAGTTTGCTATAAAACTCTTTAAAGGACAGCTTCAGATTCAGGTGATACTTTTTCCTAGGAACACCTTTCACACTGTCACACTGCTCATTTTAATTGAGATATCAACCATAGCCACTTAAACTTCAAGTTGAACTTTTACCTTTTCATCCCAAAGAGAAAATCTCACGTGGACTTGAACATAAGATACATAAATATAGAATATAGCATGATGCTGGGGTCTGGTTGGGTGCATAGAGGAAATATTGCAGGAGAAATACCCCTCAGAATGACTATAACCTTCTTTTAGCTTATAGATCTTTTAATGGTCTGTGCCAGTGATGCGTCCATACGGCTGGTGTTCAAATCTGAAAAGGGCACATGTGACAAAAATGGCAGGAGCTGATGGCCCCTCAACACCCATCTGAGCGTGCCTATGAAAATTGAAATTGCAGGACACATGTAGATAAATCAAAAACAGTGTAAGGCTGCTGCAGCTCTGCAGGGAACACCAGCACCTTATTATTTTCCTATTTGTAACATGTTATATTGACCTATATAACAGTCGGGATTAATAAACCAAACCAAAATACTGGCAGGCAGTAATGTTAGCGTGTGAAATGGGTACTCAGAGCAGTGTGTGCAGACTGTGTACACGAAAACACAAGCACACACATCCACACACACTCTTGCCTGAGGAGACAGCTTGCAAACAGCATGATTTAGGAGCTAGGCCAGTGGCAAACAGGAGTGTTTAGGAGCGAAGGAAAGAGAAAAAAACTGAAAAGGAAGGATAAGAAGGAATGGAGGACAGAGGACAAGACAACCAGCCCCATCAATTACCCTGTTTAATGAACAAAGAGCAGCTACAGAACACGGGCTAATTTTAATCAATGGAGACACGTGGCGTTCAGGGGGTGGGCAGCAAATTAACACCTGGAGCAATTAATCTGGTCCTGAGCACACTTTACCCCGCAGAAAGAGAAGAAACAATGGAGGTTCATTCCTCATTCAATCATGCCAACATAATTGATCTTTCCTTGTGTAAGGGTGCTGCCTTGATGGTGGAGTAATAATCAAAAACACATTAATTCAGTATTGTTTTTTTATTTTTATTTTATTTTTATTTCTGGGCTGCAATTTGAGGCTATTATTTGCTGGTTGTATATTTTACTTATTTAAAGTCACAAAAAAGGCTGTAATTAAGGATCTCACATTTTCTATTAATTGGTGTATTGTTAAGTCTATAGATGGACAGAAAACACTGTAGCACTTACACTGTAAAATCTGTTATTAATTAAATAATGTTACAGAACAATAATTGGTTTAAATTTCTTGAGAGAAAAGACAGTTATATGATGGGGGCTTGTCAAGTGTGTTTTTATTTTTTATGTGTAGTCACATTGTTTCTTAAATTAGCCCAACGTGTTTTTATGTTCAGTTAATTTGACTCAAAACATTTAATGTTCCTAGAGTCAATTTCTTAGTTTTGTCTTGTTTTGTTAAAACCTAATGATGTTGAATTTACAATGATATAGAACTGAAAACAGCAGTTTGTTTTCAACTTAAATTGCATGAGATATTCATCTATTTTCAAAATTGTTAGTTAGTTGTATGCAAATCAACTAATACTTTTTTAGTCTTAAATTAAGAATTTCTTCTTTTATCTCAGTGTCACTGAATTGAAACTCTTATAAAACAGCACTTCCACCATCCTTGTTTAGAAACAAATAAGTGAGAACCATTGCAACAGCAGCCATCCTGGCTTATAATCATGATGACAGTTTTTATTTCTTGCTGTAATGAATTAGACCAGCGGGAGGTCAGCACCCAGATAAAATAAAGAAGACGAGGGAGCCTCATTTTTCCCCATGGGTAATCAGCACACATGTAGACAGCAATTAGAATTAGAGCTTTGAAAACATCAAGATAAGGAAACAAAACATATGTGATTGTTTTTCTCTAGCAGCAGGAAAAGTGTTACTATCTTCTGTTTTTACACAACAACAGTGAGATGTTTTGAGGTGTGGGTTGTCAGTCACTCCAACTGTTTACAGTGTAGGTGGACAGAGGAACTATTGTCATGTGGCTGTGTTAAAGGAATATTAATATGTAATATATGTTGCTGAGAGTTAGATAAGAAGATCAATACCAATTTCAAATATGAAGCTACAGTCAGCAGTTGGTTAGCTTAGCTTAGCTTCGCTGCAAAAGCAGAACTGTGAAAGCTCATGACAAAATTTATTGATTTTGCTCTGACACCAATTTATACCATCAAGCAATACCATCCTCCTTTACAGTGCAGACCTTTTAGGAAACAGAAAGCAAGAGAGTCCAAAATGGAGAAAGATGTCATAGCTCATTAGCTGTGTTGCATTGGCCACTTTTATTTAACACTGTCTTGTCTTGTCTTGAGTATAAATGGCTCAGTAGAAGAGGAATTGTTTGCAGTTATGAGACAAGAGTCAATGGTACAAATACGTCTTTTGAATGAACTAGCTTGGAGAGCTTTTTTCACCTCCCCAATTACTCTCTCTTGAATGAAATGATGTACAACCCAATGAACAAAATGCCAGGGAGCAAATGGCACAGCACAGTTCAGAGAGAATTAAACTGAACTCAACTGAAGACGATTAAGAAAATTGCGCGCCATTTTTATTCAAGACAAAAGCCTAGAAGCGGAGAAGAGGATTGTTGAGAGAAAAAAAAGATCTTTGTGAAGGATGAGGAAGAAGATATTTGAGTAAGATCTCATGGGGAGAGAAGACAACAGATCAAAGTGGAACAGGAGGTAGAAGATCTGCAAAGATGAAGAGGAAGATTATCTCAAGAGAAGAGAGAGAAAATCTGAGGAGAAGGACGAACAACTCTAGCAGAGGACCAATTATCCAACATGACAAAAGCCTTCCCATAAGCCTCCTCACTGTGGACAGATCCCATTTCAGCTTTTGTTCATGTTTTAGTAAAACCATGCTTCTGATTTTCCTATAAGTGATGTTCTGTATTAAACCAGGCCTCTCCTATTGTAATACATTTTGCAGTTTACTTTGATCCTGGCAAATTTATTACTTTCACTTTCCTCTGTTTAATTATAGAAGTGACTACTCATTTAATTATGTCGGCTTTTTCTTATCTGAGCAAACACTTGTGATTCTTTATGCACAATGAAATATTTAAATACATCTATCTTATTACTGGGCTCGAGTCTCTGAGCACAGCTGTGCTTATTGATGTTTTCATGAGAGGTTTTTTCTCATTGTCGTTAAACAGAGTCTCAGCTTGGACGGCGTCAACTCACATTTATCATTTTCATTGTTTTTTTATATTGTGTGAAATGTGAAGCCGTTTGAAACTACAACATAAAACAGTGATCAAAGGCTGAGAAAACTAGAACTAAACAAAACAGAACAAACTAAACAAAGTTAACAACAGCCTGGTAATCAGTCATATTATCTGTGAATTTAATCTTAATCTTTTTTGATTTGATAACATTTATTTCAAACAAACACACAAAACCTGCAGCATAAAATTAAACACTACAGTTTTTCGATAGACTGGCGATCTGTCCAGGGTGCACCCCACCTTCACCCAGTGTTAGCTGGGACTGGCTACTCTACCAGTCGTTCAAAGTCTGAATTTAGCCTGTGAAACATTAACAGCTGTGTTTTTTAGTGAACCATAATTGGATGGACTGCTAATTAGCAAGTGTTTGCTGGTTAATGCACTAAACTAAGATGGTCATTGTGAGCACATTTCAGGTCTGAACTGAAAAAGCAGGTGTAAAAAGTGCTTCAGACAATGCTTTTTTTGACCCCAAGGACCAAATGTTGGTCCGACCAAAACAGGTGGTCTCGGTCCAGATCAAACTGAACCATGGTTTGGTTTGGTTTGCAGCATGAAAACACTCTTTTGGATGGTTCAGACTTTCATAAATATCACCATAAGTTGAAGCAGGCTTGTTACACATTAAACAGTAGAAGAAGGAACCAGAGGAGAAGTAAACATTAGTGAGGACGTTCATTTGACAAATTTGAACTACTGTCTCCAGTACTGTGTTTGCTGCTGGTAGTAATGCCACAGTGATAATAGTGTAGTGGCAAAGAATGGCAAAGAAATTAATCTGTTCATCCATTTTCTCCATGCAAACAGAAAAGGCTAACGTCTATAAACCAATCAGTGTCAAGTATAAGAGACATAGACATAGATATGTCATGGACCTTGGTCTGGTCTTTTAGGTGTGAAAACATCTCACTGAAGCAAATATCCAGAACATTTTCTTCTTCATTTCTGCTTTTCTTTGTCATATATGATAGTTGGACTGTTGGACTATGGTCAGGCAAAAGAAGCAATATGAAAAATTAATTGATTAATCAAGAACATAAGATTACTCAGTTACAGTCCAGAAAAATTCTCAAGTAAAATGAGTCATTATTCATTAATAACCTGTTCTCCTCCTCCTTTCTTTTCACTCTGGCGAGTTTTTCAGTTCACCCAGAGACTACACACACAGTCTTACATGATCACACAAAGGCTTCAGGAACACACACACACACACACACACACACACACACACACACACACACACACACACACACACACACACATGTCAGCCTACAACTCCATCAAAACTACATAGCCACAGGCCTCCCCATTAACACTTGTCTCTTGAAAAGAAATGAGAAAAGGATGGAGAGTAGGAAGAAGAATTTTTTTAATGTTTGAGAAAAAAGAGAGAGAGAGAGAGAGAGATAGTAACTGGGAGAACCAACTTCAATTATGTATACCCCAACAACTTCAATTAAGCATGTGAGCAGGAAAATCAATATGGGAACTGATGATGTCCCGAGCCTTTCATTCCTCACTGAGGAACTGGTCTGTCCAGAGGCGACACACACACACACACACACACACATACACATACTGTATACAAATACTGACTGAGTATAAATCACTCTACAGCCAACAAGAGCACAGCCTTCGATCTTACGCCCTGGGCTTCACCATCTCCGTTTCCCATCCATCGATAATGAGTGATGATCATCATGTGATTGCACAAAAAATAAATAAATAAATAATCAAGAGTGAATAGGAGAAAAATGAGTATTGTTGTTTGGCACTGGCTTGGCAGCTTGGTGGTTTGGTGTGTGACCTATAGACAGCTATGATACATGTTTTTGACTCAAAACTTGCTGAATGAAAACAATGTCGCCTGAGAGAGCTTAAATCACATTGTATTGCTTGTTTGTTTTGTTTGTTTTTGTTGTTTTTAACTGATCAGGTGGAGGCTCCCAGGATTTTAAAGGCTGTGATTTTACCCTCAGATGGCTACTAGTGCACAAAAGCTAGAGACAGTGACTGACTAGCATTAGCATGTTGCTGGCTGGTTAGTGTGTTAGCTCCTAGCAAGCCAGCCATAGTACTTTACCAATTATCCCAAGCATCTGACACCCTCTATCCCTAAAGGACCCACTTATGAACTGTGTTGTACCTGGGAGCTTAAGAGCATATATTGAATACTCTTTTATATTTTTACATTCACTTCCAGTGGTATCTGATCATGCACATATAGTTCTTGATACTTCCATCTCTGACATTTCTTCCTCTTTCCAGCATTAATATCCTGTGGATAATCATAGACCTCACTATAAACAGTCATTCTTGCAGTCAATCTGTTAATTCGTGGGACTACTTTAAACCAAAAATAGTCCATGTTGGATCTTTTACAGCATTGTCCCTGGATTCCCTGGTGTAACTGAGACGAAGATTGTAGGAAGATTTTCTAAAAATATGATTTTCAATGCTGTAAGCACCTGACATCCATTTATTTCTATTGTACTGGAGAGGAGTAGCACGTCTCAGAGAGAAAGATCTCAAAACCTGGACAAAGAAATCCATCCATCTGTGTTACAAAATAGGGGTTATGGTAAACCAACCATTTGAACTGATCATCTTGTTATCGTATATAAAATACAACATATAAGCTGATGTGGAGCCTGAATTGATTGTAATAATTCATCATTTTTATTCATTGAGAGCTTGTTCTGACGCCTTGTATCAGAGATATTTGCTGTAAAATCAACTGTCTACTGCCACTGAGAGACGTCCTGCAACACTAACACTGAGACAGATAAATACAGTAGAATAACATGCAGCCTGGGTCATCTCTTATCAAAGTCATCATCAGTATATCAGCATGAAATTCCATATTAGTGTGTGTTTGTGTATGTGGATGTGTGTTCGCGTTAGCTACTTTTGTAGTGTTCAATTATTCAGCAGCAGGAAGAAGACGTTGTTTCATCTCTGATTTCTTGCCTGATGTTGTTTAATGCCTGTCGCTATCTCTGGAAACAGGGAGCGTTTGTGTTCAGTATTTGGGGGATGGGGTGGCGGTTGACTTTGACTTAGTCTGTTGTTCTTCTTTACTTCTCTTTTCTGGAATGAGAGCGAGTCCGAGGCGGAGCGGGCTGAGAGTTAAGTGGCGTGTATTCAGAATTATTGATTTCTGGCTGCCTGCACTGAGGGTAACCTCACAAGTCTATTTTCCACCGTGCGTGACTGTGAAGAGTGTGTGTCTGTGGCCATCAGTGGATCTCCATGTATAGACTGGAGCCTGACATGCTGAGTAAAACCGAAGCTTTGTGGTTTAATCTATATGATACAGTTCACATGACAGATGATAAAAAAAGAAAACTGAAGAAGTTGCTGAAGAAGGTGTTAGTGATGCTTTGTATTTTACAAAATATCAGTCACTTTTAGTCCTGCATGTGCTACCAATCCCCCCATCAGTTGCTGTAATTGTGTCTGCTGGTGCTTTATCTTCATATTCAGATATATATATTCCACTAAATGGCCACGCCTTTGGTTGGGGGCTGTTTTTCATATTTTAGGATGCACTCCCTTCTTATTCTTAAGGGAATTTGGCAGTTTTTCAAGCAGAAATGCCAAATATTCTCTGGTTCCAGCCTTTCCAATATGAGGATTTTCTGCTTTTCTGTGTTATATTTAAATGTAGACTGAATATCTTTGGAGATTGAACTGTTTACCAGACATCTAAAGGTGTTTCCCTCAGCTCTGGGGAATGTGATGGGCACTTTTTAAATAACTTTCTGACATTTTATACACTCTGTTGTCAGTTTCTAAAGGTCATAATGTTCAGTTTTTGTCTGTTCCTGTTTTAGAAAGGTGTTGATTAAACTTCGTGGTTTTGTTTGGTTCAGTATCTGGTATCAGTTAGGGTAGAGGATATAATAGAAGCCACCTTTCTGTGTAGCGCAGTATAATTCAAAAGCACCAAGAACTGCAGCCTCCACAATGACCATAAAGTTGAATTATCGCTTCAATAAAACAGTTACTGGTAAAGAAATGTGTTTAAGATGATTCTTGGAATTAAGTTCAGGTGTTGCTGCTTGGTGAGAGAAGTGTACAGTTTTTGACTTTGCCCATGTCCATTGCTTGTGTTTGTGTCCATATTTGTAGTTTTGTCCTTTCTCTTGAGCTGTTAAGGTTATTTATGAGAATGAAAGTGAATGTACTGAGCTGCATAATGAATTTGACTGTTGTTGTTGTTGATAGACATTTTACTAGAAGTGTGTGTCAAATCAAATCTTACACAGTAGCAGACCCTCAGTGGCATTTTAAGTGTGTGAAATCATCATTACAGCCACGTAAACAAACACACACCAACAGGACTCCAATTACAGTAGAAGGATGTCACAAAAATGCTAAATTACTGCAATGCAGAAGATCAAAATATTGTGTGACATATGTTATCAAATACTCCACATACTTTGCTGTAATGCAACTTTTCATTTGTATCTCAGTCGTTTATGTCTTTATAAACGTTGTAACCCATATTTTCAATTTTGGTTGCGTATAGTCCCACCTAAGAGGCCTGCTGTTTCTCGGAAAGCAGTAAAGAGAAAAAAAAAGAAAAAGACCAGAGACCGTAACAGAGAATAAGGAGTGAGACTGATGTGTGAAGTACTTTAACACACAGACTGCACATCCTGCCCTTCTGAAGCCTGCAGGGGCACAGGGAGGGTGCTAATGGTGCCTCACAGCACACACACACACATATCTACACAGTCCGTCAGGGTGTGTGTGTGTGTGTGTGCATGTCTTAGCGAAACATTATTCATCAGAGGCAACTGGTTGGCTAACAGGCAGTAAGATAGATAGATAGATAAGGAAAAATAAACAAATATAAATTAGTCAGTGAATATTACGTTCAGTATCAACATTTTGCAACTTGCCAGATATGTTCATTAACAACACTGTGTAAATAGAAAACATGGCGTTATGTTTCCTACAAAACATATTTACTGTGGAAAAATTAGTTTTGTACAAAAATAATGTGGGTTGGAAATACAAATGAAACCACTCGTAAAAACATTTTTCTATAACACAACTAGTGGTCAAAAAGTCCATGAAGTTTACAACTACATAGAAAAGTTTTACAAATAGATAAAATAAATGGGGTAAAAGCTTCTAAAGTTAATTTGTTTAAGTTTCAGTGCACTTTTTAAAGACTTTGTACCCCAAAGCTGTTGAGGAAAAACCAAAACTGTTTACATCCATCATCCTGATCCTTTTATTATGATTTTATGTTCCCTTTCTAGTCCAGTCAAGAAGCCGACAACCAAAAATACTGTGTTATACAATCTTAACTCGACCCACCTTCACATTCTGCATGTTTACTCTTTTGACTCCTAACGAAACTGCAATTACTGGTCACAGTCTGATAACACACACACGTACACTCACTCACACAACACCTGGTGATAACGCACACAATAACAGTCCACCTCTGTGATTTGGAAATGTCAGCCCATCACCTGCTGATCTGTGGTTGGGAGAAGAAAAAAATAAAATAAATAAAGATGCACTGTTTGCAGCTTTTTATTTCTCTTCTTTGAAGGGATTTTTTCTCTGCGGTGCCGTGAGACCAAGAAGATGTCGACCCTGAAAGGTCACAGTTGATTGGTTAACAGGAGAAAGCTTTTACCTGTTTTGTGCAGGAATGTTTGCCCGACGACAACATCTCTTGTTCAGTCTACTTGAATGAGATTGGATACCACTAAATTCTTTTTAGATGTATCCAAGCCCAGATAGTCTCTTGTTATTGTGGGACACTGTCTGCTGCCCCAGATAAATTAGAAAAAAAGAAAACAGTCAAATTGAAGTCAAGGAAACAGCAAGAAGAAAAAGGAGCTGCCTCAGAGCAGCTGTTGTTAGATGTAGACTATCCTTAAACTTAAAATGATAAGTAGTAAAATATAGTATGTGTGCCATAAAGAGGAATAATGAGGCCTTACGGGTCTTCATTATAACATAACAATCCTTAACAACTTTTAATAGAAATCCAGAGTTAATTCCAGCTCTACTTTTGCAGACCTTAGATTAATTACATTAAATATTTGATAAGAATTCAGTTTTAACTTACATTACTAAAACCATTTTCACTGCAGGGATATTAAGTCGATAAAACAGCTTACAACTAACTACTCACATTTTCTCCCAAAAGCATAATTGTTTTTATTGTGATAATGATTGTAGCTGCAGGATATGTATAATCATTTTAATTTTTGATACCTGTTAGGATTAATTTATTGTATTTTTCAGCGCGTTTTAAATGCAGTATAATCAGCCAGCTGCAACAACTATTAGGATAATTGATTAATCAATTAAGGTGTTTTCTGATGTTTTAGAAACAAAATTCAAGAAAATAATCAACAGATTAGTCAGTAATTAGAATGGTTGTTAGCTGCAGCTCTATAATCATCCCTATCCTTTAAATACAGTTTCTTTGTCAGTGCTTCCTGTAACTGTTACAAACACCCGTGTTACCTGTGTGTCACACAAAAATGAGTCCAGTGAGTTCCACGCCCTGAAATATTTAGATTTTAAATTTGGGAAAGAGAGCATTGGTTGTGATTGTTGTGGTTTAGAATTTTCAATAAAGAACAAAAAAACAACAACATTTTTCACCACAGATTTAAAAAAAAGAAAAAAACTGTTGTTGCAACTTTGTTCATGAACCTTTGTTTCCTTCCACCTGTTCAGAGACCTTTCCCTGTGCTCTGTATATTAGCTCTTCCCCTGTGTGTGCGTGTATGTGTTGTAGTATGTGTTAGTGAGCGTGCATTAATTTATTCTGAGCCCGACCAGTCTGCAACATTAAGCTTTAATACCAGCCCAGAGACCTGTGTTTCAAGTCAGCTAGAGAAGGGAACAGTCTCAGCTGTGATGTTTACGTGCACACATACACACAGTGATAAATATGGAAATTTCTCTCAGTCTCAAAGACACACCGACACAGCAATGAACATGCAAATGATTCTCCCTCACACACACACTGGAAGCTAAGGTGTTGCTGTGGAGCTCTGCCATCCATCTTCAGGTGTTTTAATGGAACCTGACGGGAGCAGACCTCTATAATACCAGTTTTCCCTCCAAGGCTGTCGGGATGTAACATAAACTTTGAGGAACCTCCTCTGGGACTCCTCAGTACCCTGACCTCGGCCCCGGCATGCCCTCGCAGAGACCTCTGGAGCTGCTGCTGTTTGGATATGAAGGTTAAAAGCGATGCTAGCTAAAAGACACGCACAAGAATTCCCAGTGTGTGTGGGAACACAGAAGCACACACTGTTTTTTTTGGGCAGTTTTTCTCTCTTGGTTTGTTTGTTTGAGCTTGAAACAAAATCAATTCCTCCTGACCCCACCCGTCTGCTTTCTTGTCGCCATAGTACCGCCTTTACATCTGTGGTCGCCTAAGTCCCTTCCATCAACAATGTGAGGCATGTTCTCTTGCTGCTGCCAGGAAATTATGTAGGTGGCTTTTTCAAAGAAATGCCAGAGGAAGAAGGAAACACAGAGAACACTGTGCAGTATAGCAGATGAGCATGACAGGAAGCGTGAATGTGCTAATTACCCTCCTGAAAATATTACAAAGTTTTTTTCTACAATAGTATGCACTAATGATTTAATCCTCACAATCACTGTGTAGAACAGTTCATTGTATGTATGTAATGTGCATGAATTGTGCGTATTGGAAATAGCTCGTGGTGTTGTTCTCTGGCCAGTTGTTCACAGAAAATTGACAGTGTTTCTGTGAAGACTGATAAGAGAGTTAGAGAGAAATGTACTCTGGCTGTTGGACGACAACAAGCTTACTCACAGTCTTTATACTCATGTTGTTCTCGGTTATTCTGACCCTTCACCCTGCAGGAGACAAACCAGAAAGCTTTAAATCACTAATTCACTCTCCATTTAACCAAACACCCAGCTTTCCTTCCATTGTTAGCACAAGCATTGAAATATTGAACATAAAACATTTCCATAAGGGCCCCAAATTAGCAGATTCACTGACTGACAGATTGGAGACAATGATATGCTTTTAAATGCACGAAGCACGCTTCTGCAATTAATGTACACACACATTTGTAAATCCAAGTTAGAAAGCAGCAGCTCATTCACACACACACATAATACATTTTCCTTGCCATGGTCTTTGATGGTGGGACTAAATAGCTTGTTGATGCTTTGATGTTTAAACAGCTTCCAATAGACTCCAGAGTCAGGTGCTGATGTTGTAGGCTAAGCCACACACTGTTCCCCGGTGTCGGTTTTAGCCTTGACCAGTTCTTCATGTTTTTATCAAGATTGATGCTCAGTTGTGTCCTTGAATTGTTTTTAACAATTTAAACTCAGACTTCCTGCAGTGTCCTGATTTATGTTCACTTCTGCCTCAGCCCCACATAGGAACAGCTAAGAAATAAGTGTTGTTAGTTTCTTCACTGTAATTGAGTCAGGGCATTTACACCACTCCGCCTTTTGCATTTTAATTGTTCCTTGAAGTTCCTGCTACCTTCTATATATGTGGCTGTAACAGACAATATGGATCCACCACCGAAATAATAAAAGAAACCCAAGTGGCCTGGATTTTCTTTTCACTTTGAGAAAAGATCAGCTGAACCAATGTTAAATTATCTCACTTAGGCTCCATGCAAGCACTAACCTGCATTTCAGAAGCAGGCCAGATAATGGCCTCCCGCATCGTGACATGGGATTGCAGATGTTTGCCTGGCCCCGATTTCAGAAAACCAGAACACCCCCAGACAACAAACCCAACAGCGTGAGACGCCCACTCAGGCGGACTTGATCATGGCACCATGTTCACAACTAAACAATGTGGGAAGCTTTAAAAAGTAGTTCATCGGAAACCAATGCCCGGTAACGCAACGTTGAAGGTACTACGGTACTGTCAAGGGCACCTGCTACTGTTTCAAAAGGCAAACAGAACTCACCTCCAGTTCATTTAAGTTGGGTTCTGGGTTATTCATAAAAACTCACACTCAGTGGTAGCAAAAGGAGAAGCGTTATTAAAGCTGCATTCATATTTATTTTTCTTTTGCCGTATGTTTTGTGGAACATGTTGTAAACATAACATTTTTCTAAAGGCTTTGGTCACGGGTTTGATGAGAGCAGTGAGAGTCAATCAAAACAATGAGCTAAAGATGCTAAATACCTGTAGAGCTTCAGGAAAACCATAAATTGATAATAATTCTCTCTGGGTTTGTCTTCGCAAGAAACATATTCATGTTACATGGACTGTCATTCATTCTCCATTGTTAAATGTAAAATATGATTAGTGCAGCTTAAGTTACTAATTAATTAGTTCAGCACAAGGTAAGAGATTCTCCCACGCCCAACACTGAAGGGCCAGCCTGAGGTAAAACAGGTCTGGGAATATATTGGTAGCCTTCCAGATCTACATCTCAGACACACACACACACACGAAACCCCTGTATTTTGACTTAATAAATCACACAATTGTTTCACATCTTGTGTCACCGAGGTGCCTCCTGCCTCAGACTCCCATTTTGAAACAATTTATCAAATCAGACACTTTTCTCACACTGCTTTCTGTTTTCACTTGAGGTGAGAGAGCAGAGGCCCGCTGGAAGAAGAGAGAGACGACAATTTTGGGAGGGCGACGAGGGAAATGGTGGTGCAAATTAATGTGATCACCACTGCTGCCTTCAGCACACACACACACACCGACACACCAGATACATCAAGGTGGGAAGCTGTCAGACCTTTAGGACTGAAGCAGAGAGTCATGGACTGAGTTTATATCTTCCTTTTATTGAATTAGAATTATTTTACATTCCTTTACAGACAATTAAGGAGGAAATAATTAAAGACTTTGTTTTCGATACACATAGCCTGTGCCCAGGTCTTTAATTCAATGATCTTTAGAGTTGAGGCTGTGTATTATGGTTTGTGCTGTAACTAATTATCATGAACACTGGAAGATATTTAGAACTGGGACATTGGCCGAACATATTTTATTGCTTGACTCTGTGTAAAATATCTGACAAATGACACTTTTGATATGGCATCAGAAACTTAGAGATCAAGACTGCAGTTAGATCTAGTGAACTTATTTTCTACTTCTGACTGACCACAAATGCAACAGTACCAGTGGCAGTTAGAAGTGCTTGAGTCCAGGACTTGACTTCAGTTCCAACCTGTTTGATTTTTTGTGACTCGTGACCAATTGGCATTTGACCCCTGGAAGTTAGAGTAAGAGACCTTTTTGTCAGTAATACAATAATTTACAAAGATATTGATAGTTACATTGATCTTGCAACATTATTCAGTTTCATTCAAGGGCAGGTATGTTTTCACCCGCCTACATGCAGACTCACTCAGACACCGTCAGTGAGGAAACAGCATGGCTTGGGGACTACTCAGACTCGCTCTTTTGATGACTCAGACTTGGACTAATTGACCTTACTCTGCCTTCTTCTCCCAAGTGCGATTGGACCCCTGAGCTACTGACTGGGGACTCAAGACTCAATTGACTCGGTACTAGTAACCTCGACCACAGCACTGAACAGCACTAGTGAGAAGTTGATCAGTCATCACTGATCACCAGCCTTTCCTCTAAGATGCATGAATGAATAACTGTGTGGACGTGTAAAGAAAGTTTTCGATGCAGTGTTTGAACGGGTGTAATGAAGACCTTGGAAGTCTGATTGTTCATCCAGATTAGGTCCGTCGAGAGACTGGTCCTCCACTCCCAGCTTGTTGTACTTTCTGTTTTTCTTTCTTTTTCACAGGTTATAAAGAAAAGATTTCCACCGAGGGAATTCAAGCACCAATTTATTTCCATTGTCTTATAAATTGCACAAGTGAGTACACTTTTAGCCTCTCGTCATTTCCTTTCTATGAACAAAGGTTGTTTGTTTTCTCTCAAGGACATCCTTGTGTGTTCTGCCTATAATTACCGGGTCCACACAACGTACGTGAGGCCTCACACACACTGGAATAATTACATCTAGTGGGACCATTGTCCCCAGTAAGTGATGAGCCTTCACTCTTTATGGTTTTATGTGCATGTTTGTACTAGTGAGGTTTGTTTGTAGGTGTAAGTACTGGTGCCATTTATAGTTTAAATAGCACTCTGCATTTATAATGATAAATGTTGGAGCCTGAACCAAGACCTCTGGCAAAGCTGTGGGAATGTCCTACCACAGTCATGGTGGAAGGTTTGGGGTATCGCTTTTAAGCCATGTACCAACACCCTGTGCTATTTTTCCATTTTTCTTAAAATTATACAGCTTAAAACAACATAAGGTTAAAAAAAATTGATACAAGGGCAATATTTAGTTATTTTTAGTCATTGCCCACAAACCAGACGACCTCTCTTGTAAAGAAAGTTTCATATGTATTGAATATTTATCACCAAAACACATTGTGTACCTACTGTACGTTGATAGATTTCTTCTCATTAAACACTTGCAAAATCTATTTTTGAAAGTTTTGAAACCTGCATTGTTTGGTGTATCCACGTTGGTGGTGTTAAACATTGTTCTTTCACATTTCCGCCGTACTTCCTGGCACTTCTTTATCTCCATTCAGGTTAATCAAGGGATCAACCCCAAAAACTTTAAAAGCACGTTTCCTTTAAAATGTGAGTAAACTCGTTGAAGATTGGCTTTTGTTTCTTGTTCAAAAGTGAAGTTACAAATGACCATTTGTTCTGTTTCCTTTGCACCACAGGCTTTTGCCTATGTGATCATCAGTTTTATACAATTATAATGGGATACACCTGCATCTGTATTCAAACTATTGAGAATGTTTCTGAATGGAAAAACAGACTTTTGAAAATGCTTTCATTCAAGACAATGATACACTCCATGTTTGTCAGTGTACCACAAAAAATGATTTGTGCCTGGCTTGTGGAGAGCTTCCTCCTGTTTAGCTTTGTGTGTAGAATTTGTTTGTGGTTTTGGCTTTCTTCAGATACAAAACACACATTTTCTTGTACTAGGTGTAAACCAGACCTCAGGGTCTACTCTTGTAAGGCCTCATATTGATCCATCGCTCCTGGAAACTATTTAGTGTCCTTCGGTTGAGAGAACCCTTTTACTTTATAGAACAACACTCTTTTTGTTTTTCAGCTAAAATGTTTGAGTGATTCTCTGTGTGGCATATTGATTTTTCATTCCTCTTACTGCATCATCCAGCTCCCGCCTTTCTTGTCTGTCTCTCTGTCTCTTTCAAGCAAACACAGAGAAAATACTCAAAATTCACATATTGTTCCTCATTCACACAGTATCACGTAAAATACTGTGGTATTCGCAGGGTTTTTTCTTTTTATGTGTTCTGCTCAAAACATCAAAGCATAATTAGCTAAGTCGATCGATCTCAGATTTCTTTTAGTCTGCACACAAAAAGTTGTGTTTTCCTGCTGCAATCAGATAGTGATCGCATTAGTTTAAGGTAATCGAAGTTCCTGCTGCATTTAGCACAGAAAAGCACAAACACACAAGGCCGATTAAGCAACCAGGGAACACAAACTAACAGAAGTAAAGAAACCACTTGAGGGCTGTCAAAATGAATATATAACAAATAAAGCCACCAATGCAGGGAATATGGGCCAGCACTGTCATAATAACAAAGTCACACTGATCAGCCACAATATTAAAGCCACTGACAGGTGACCTTGGCCTGCAAACCCACAGATCCTAATCTGATCCAGTTTTCTCTAATGCCCTGGAATAAACCAGATTCAAGGAGGTCTCCAATTTCTCAAACCACAGGATCCAATAGATCCACTGTTAATGTCCTGGTGTTAGAGACACACACACCACCAGAGGTCCCAGGAACCATGCCCCGACAGGTCGGAGTTGCTTTATGGGCCTGAGGAACTAAATAATGTTAGGACAAATGCTATGGTTGGTTAGTGCAGTAGTGTTCATATTTACCGTGACAATAAATCACACAGGAAATAAAAACATAAAAATACAACCAGCCCTCGTCAGCCTCGGACATGCTCAAACAAATATACAATGAATACACAGACACTGCTAATGTGAGCACACATACACTTGCACACGGGGGTGTAAGAAAGAGGGCAGTGAACACCTCCACTTCCTCCACTGCAAACACTGGATGTAGGTGGCTGGGTGTGGTTGATAATGACAGATTAATGAGTTGAGAAAATGCCTTCAGAGGATCAGCTTAGCCAGTGAGAGTCCGACTGAGACCAAACTGCATTGTCTCATACCCTTTACCCTCCCTCCACGCAACACACATATTTTCTAGTTTAGTTTAGCACGTGGCAGTTTTCAGTACGAGTCCAGTCCAACAGGTTTACTGGTTGTTAAATGCGAGCACAACTGTGTCAGCTATACTCTTTTCAAGATGCTTATTTAGGTTACATAACACAGCATGCAGAGTGTCTGCAAAATGTCCTTTCATTTGCTCCTCTTGGAGATAAGTTTTAGATTCCTCAGACAAACTGAATGTCTTGTTTCTGCTCACCTGGTATGTCACACCCAGCAGGGGCAAAGGAGGCATTGAGGGCGGCCTCGAACTCAATTGGCTATCGCTTCATGAGCAGGAGCAATTGACTATAGTCCTGTCCTGATCACTGAGTTTTTCAGTTCAAAACACAGGTGAGATTGAGTGGGACAGGCAAAATAGCGGTG
Source organism: Lates japonicus (assembly GCA_033238685.1). Lineage (NCBI taxonomy): Eukaryota > Metazoa > Chordata > Actinopteri > Centropomidae > Lates > Lates japonicus. The sequence goes on from BRZM01000008.1 coordinate 5,376,331, forward strand.
CGTATGTTGGAGGTTGCAGTAGCTGCTCACACTGGACAGGGTGGCACCAAAAGCAGTCAGCCATTGTGCCTCAGGCGCCCGCATGGCTGTCTCTTGCTGAAACAACATGCTGCAGGTGATCCTGCCTCTGAACCCTCACTGTACATTGTTACAAATGTCGCCTCCAGTCAAGAGGCAGTGAGGAGCACCCATTTTCTGGCTGAGTGAAACTAGTTACTGAAAACTAGGGTACTTGTTAATTTCTTGAAATGATCATTTTCTTCATATTTCTGGTATTTTTAGGTCTTGTTTTATTTTGTAGTTACCTCCTTGGTGTGTCACTGGTGTTTTACTTCCAATTTTGTTATGTTTCCTCCCATCCCACCTGTAGTTTCTATTTCAAATCATCCCGTGCTTATATAGTCTGGTCTCCTTTACAGTTGCTGGGTGTGTTGTTTGTGTACACACGTTTCTTTTGTATTCCTGTGTTTGCTTTGTTCCATCTGGTGATTTTTGGACTTAAGATTTGACTGACTGCTTCCTTTTGATCCTGTTAATTTGGACTTTGCCTCCAACCAGTGAGAGTTTTTGTTTTGTTAAATCCTTTGTGTCTGCACTGGGCCTGTATCTTACCCTGACCCAAAATCGACACCAGTCAAGGCAAAACTTACCTGATGAAATTCTGCCTTTTTTTCCTTGTTAAAGAATTTCTGGTGGACAGGTTGATTAAGTGCTCAGTCACATTTGAAACTGCTATTTTATGTATCTGGCCCAGATGCTTATGTCTGGTTTCATGGTGTATCGGTGTTGGGTAGCCTGTCGTTGTTTTACTTGGAGGGCCTGGTCCTTCCATACCAGGCAACTGCATCACTCTGTATCACTGTCACTGTGCTTTGGGTGCTTAGGCCCTAAGTGCTCAGTATTCCAGACTCAGGGCTGTCCAGGGCTGCAATTAGGATACACAACCATGTTTTTTATCCAAACATGGCTAAAACAGTTATTGGTGTTCCTGGCTTCTTCATCAGAGATACAAAGCTCTGAGAGAAGAGGAGGAAGTTAAGAGGAACAGCTGGCATTACTGACTTTCCAAAGAAAAATAAGCCACGTAAAAAAGTCATGCGGAATTAAACCAAGGTCACAGGAATGAGATTTCGTTATTAAACCGGAACAGAGGACAGTTTAAGTAAGTAAAGTGAGATTTAATTGCAGTTCAAACCATTTGACTTGTTATTCCCAACAATGTCTTTGATGTGACAATAGTTCGTGTCTGTGTGTGTGTGTGTCTCTCATGTATGGACAAAATGACCTTGTCTTTGGGTGACAAACTGGACACCTGACATCTTATTTTGCTCTCTTCGTCTTTCACACAAACCCATGATAACACGTCAACACACACACACACAAAAGGTGCACTGACACTAAGTGATATGCCAGACGTTCTCTCATCAATGACGACTTATCATATACGCACAGTATGGAGGCAGGATTTCCAGGCAGGTGGACACACACACACATCCATCACATAGGTGTCTAGTGGGACAGTTGATCCCCCAGACAGATTAGGCTTCAATCTAAAATCTCCTCAGGCCAGCCCTGAGATCATGCGTACACACACACTCTGTCTCTCTCTCTCACACACTCACACATTCTCACACACATACACACAGCTTTAAAGTCGCAGGCTGACAGAAGTGACTTGCTAGTTGGAAAAACTCACCAGTTTTGAGGGGAATGTGGAAGAGTCAAAGCATCAGAGAGTTTATAGAGGGCTGCTGTCAAGTCTGAACGTTTCTATTTTAACTTTAGAGAAACTCAGTATACTTTGTATTGGATAAATAGGTCAGTGTACAAGTTTCATTGAGATCAAGATCTCATTTGGAAGAAGGACCTGAGAACATTTAACCTATTTACAAGATCTCAAGACCGTTCCAGCAGTCAGGTGCATAGTAAAGGAAACCAGTCTTCCCTAGTTCAGGGTTAAGAGGAGTGTCTAAAGCAAACCTGTCCTGCAATCTGGTGTCTTGGATGTTGTTTGTAACCTTTGTAGCCAAAGTGGTTTGAACTGAGCAGGTGACTGAACACCTGAGCCAAATGTCAGAGTATAATATAGTTGTAATTTGCATTTTCCTCCCAAGAAATACTCCACTAAATATCTGTGTTTTGAGTATTAAAGATTCGTGACCTCAGAAACCTTGAATAGTGGCTGTGAAAAGCTTTTGTTAGCTTGAATTCATAGAAGTTACAATGGATTCCAGTGGTAACTCCACAGCTTGATTAAATAGAACAGGGGTACGAGGTAGAAAATGAAATCCAAGCTGATTACAAGCGGCAGGGAGTGAGTGTTTGATACTTAAACATAGATTTTTAGCAGATTCCTCTAAGCGCTGCAGTCATACTAGCATTGCTCAAGATCAGCTAACCCTTCAGTGAAACCTGCCTCACCCTGCTCCAGAGGAGGAGGCTAACTCACACTGCAAGAATTTCATCAGTAAAATATTAGTCCTGGCCTTCAAACACTCGCATTGATCTCACCTGACGAACAAGATACACCATGCTGTCAGATCAATAGTTTTCCCAACACAACTGAGTGAAGGTAACCCTGTGTGGATGATTCTCTCTTCACATATCTTGATCAGATGAAATGTGTTAAAGGCCACTGCTGTGTGATTATATAACAGCTGTGGACTGCTTCTTTACAACACATTTCATTATTTATCCACCGTGTATCTTTTGATGTGCAGGCGCTACCGTTCTGGCATTTTATGAAAGAGATCAAGTCCTTGAAAAAGTCTTTGCTAGCCATTTAGAAGTAAGCTGCTTGATTGTTATTTGAAATTGAGGTGTGGGTGGATGCTGAAATGGCAGAATGACAACATAGATTCAGGGTTTGACAGTCACTTTGCACTTTGCCCACTGTTTCTTTCAGCCCTGTAGACCTTATTGTCACCAACAAAAGTTGTGAAGATGCCTTCACCTTTTGGATTAAAAACTCCTGAGAGCTCATGGGGTTTCCCTGGTAGTTTAATTATCCTGTGCTCTCTCCTTCTCCCTCTGTGTTCCTCTCTGCCTCTGTTCTTTCTTTGAATTAGAGTTTTATTGTCTCCTTTCCTGAAAGTACATTACACTGTTAATGCTCTCTCCTGTCCCCTGAGACTAAGTTGTACTTTCATTTGTTGTTCTTTTACTTGCTGAGGCAGTCTTCTCTTGTTTTTTAACCAAATTTTTTTGTATTTGTGTTTGTGTAGGTTTGACTACCAGGAGCTGCTCCATAACTCCAGTTTCTGCCTGGTGCCCCGGGGCCGACGTCTGGGATCCTTTCGCTTCCTGGAGGCCTTGCAGGTACAGCAGGATAATGTCATTTCACACTAAATATTCGTCCAGGGGTGTGTGTGCAGTGTGTAAAAATACCGTAGACTCAGAGTAAGCAAGCTGATTCTCCTATATTTTATTTTATGCAGTGGAATAAAGTAGTAGACAGTGATGGAAGTAATATTTAAAATATGTAATATTCAAAAGATACTCAGTTACAAGTCCTGCATTCAAAAGTATACTTTAAAAAATATGGAATCACAATCAGGTAAATATATCTAAAGAATCAAAAGTAGAAGAGCTCATTGTCAATATCTGCTCCCTGTGTGACTCTCTGGACAGTTTAGTTATTTCCTGTTTTTATTTTGATATTAGTTTTCAAGTCTGTGACACAAAAGTATAAAAGCGAGTATAAATAATGAGTTTTGTGTAGTTTGTCTTTAAGAGAGTACCTTGATTTTTTTTTTTTTTTTTGATGGGATTAACAAGTTGCTTTTTAGGGTTAGAAAACACTGGGGTCATGAGTCCAAATTTATCTGCCTAAGACTATTTTCAATATTGACCAAAAAAGACCTTGTGAAAGTTTCATATTATTTATTTTTTCTTTTTGTTAAGTTTTTACTGTGATTTTTTTATCTCTGAAATTGAAGGTGTTTTGTATAAAGTCCACACTGTGAGGATGTAGTTCTGGTCGACAATTTATTAAATAAAAAGAACACCAAAGTAACTATAACCATAGATTGACTGTTACTCTATGATTACTGGCAAAGGCTTATCAGACAGCCTGTGGAGCTCCAGCTGCACAGTACAAGGAATCAAACAGTTCCTTGGCCTCCTCTTACCAACAGCTGATCTTATTACTATTGACAACCTGTCATCTTGCCGCCACAGAAAAGGCCTGTTTCTGTAGATTCACCACAGGGAAGAGAAACGTTTATACACGTCTTCAGACCACAGATGTGTTCAGCTTTCATTAGCACCTCGTTTCTTTGTGTCTCTCTGTTGTTTTGACATTAAGTATCTGGCTCTGCCCTGTGCCTGCCTTTGGCTGTTGTTTTCCTTGTTCTTGCTCTTGTTTCTCCTCACTCTCAGACATAGAGCATTCACTAGAAGATTCATAAACATGTTTTAGTTAGGAGTCTTGAATGTAAAGTGAGATTTAATCAACATCAAGTTGACTGACTAAGCCAAGAAATGCTAGTGAACAACCAGTGAGTTACCAGGCTTTGCAAACCTGTAGTTCCCTTAGTGGTCCCTGTGCAGGTTATACAATAAAACAAACAAGGCCTAGACTTCACCAGCTTATCTGTAGTCTTTTTTGTCATATAATGATCACTCTTTCAAAAAAGTAATGTGCAAGTAGATGCTGAATTTTACATAGGAGGCCCTCTTAGGTGAGATGCACAAAAGAGAGAATAAAAAGAATGATTGGCAGAAAAAAAAGGGGGAATACTTATCAATTAAACTTTCATTTTAAATGCTTGGCAATTATTTTAATGGCCTTTCAGCAAATTCAGCCTATTTGCCAGAGGTGCAAATAGAAAAAAAGAAAAGGAAAATGAAGAAAAAGAAAAAGCACTTGCCCATGTGAAGTTATCGTAATCATGAAAATCAGAGGAGAGGAGGGGAAAACAAAGAGACATGTAAGACGAAGAAGAAAAGGGAAAAGTCATCTCACAAAGCCAGACTAATCAAAGCTGCGAGAATTTGCGTAGACAGGTCACTGATCATACACTCGGCATTTTGTGAATCTCCTTTAATCTCTCAGCTTCACTTGATTGAGAATCCAGTCAAACTTGAACTTTAAATGAAAATACCAGACTTATTAAATTTTTCTTTCACTCCTCTCTGTCACCGCTACTTCAGAGTACATATACACATCATTACCTATGTTATCAGTGTGAAATGTATGAAAAGGAATTCCATATATGTGTTTTTCCATGAATGTTTGATAACATACAATAATCCTTCATAATGATTTATCATTTTACACACATGAACAATTGAGGAGTTATTATTGCTGACAAATACATTAACAGTATGCTATATGACTATACAACTCTCCTACTTCCCAGTTTATGTCCTTTTACCCTTCAGCTCGATCAACTGTGCTGGAAAAGCATGCTGTTTTTGCAAATATGAAGTAATCTTTGGCTAATTCCCCTAACCATTAATTTAATAACTGTCATTAATTTACTCTGAGAACATAATAAATCAACACCACAGGCTCATAGATGAGACGTAAAATATGTGAAATGAAAGAAATTATCTAGAAAACAGTATATTTTCCCTCTAAACACAGTGTAATGGTGCGGTGAACCGCACAATCAACTCCTATCCATTAACCACAAGTGATGAACAGTTAAAAGAGCAACACAGGGAGCTGCTGTGGGAAATGAAAACAGCTCCTGAGGAATTATGTCACATTAATGAATCCTCTAAATATTGATGCATACAGGGAAAATAAATACAAACCTTTTTTGGTTGTTTATTTTCTCCTTAATCTTTTTGGCAACTCCATTTGTTTCTGAAAAACTCCTCAACTTGGAACACGTTGAAAGTGTCTCATCAGACAGAAAATGTCTGAGAGGATAAATCCCTCAGTGACAGAGGAGAAAAAAAGACCGAAGAAAAACAGATCCCTCCCAGTGCTCTGCTTTAAACTTCTACTTAGACTTATATGTTACTGGGATTTTTCTTTTTCTTTCAAGCTGTGAAAACCTGTTAACAGTTTTAAAGAATATTTTCTTTATGTCTTTTTTGAGACAAAAATGCCCTCTGAGGTTGATCAGGTTGAACTCCTAAAGGTTTCAAAATCCAAACACTGAGAGGGTTTTTCTTTTTTATTTGGTTTGTCATTCCTTTGTTTGTCTCTTTGTTTCACTCCTCTGTTTCTGCACAGGCGGCCTGTATCCCAGTTATTCTGAGTAACGGCTGGGAGCTGCCCTTCTCTGAAGTGATCGACTGGAGGAAAGCCGCCATCATCGGAGACGAGAGACTGCTGTTACAGGTGCAGAGGGATACTGGGTGATCAAATTAAATGATGGCGGGATGGAAGGATGAGGGGGGGATGGGTAGAGGAAAAAATAGTGTAAAGTACAAAGAAGGGACATGGAGGGATAGGTAGAAAGTAAAACAGCAGGTACATGCATGGAGGTTAGTAAAAGCTGCTGCTGAGTAACCTGGCTGAGGAGGCCAAACCTTCCTCACACTGTACAGCATAACGTGTCCAAAAGATAAAATGTGCCCTTTCAGCGGGGGCTAATTCAGTGTCTGGGTGGTGAAATGCCAACATCCTCTCAGTTATAATTGTCTTCTCTGGCTCCAGATCCCCCCTGGGCAATCACAAAGATCCAGCTGGGGCTGATTCCAACATAGAAGCAAAACACATAGATCAAGATGGAAACAATGTCCACTATGCTGTAAAACAGAAATGCCACAAGAGTTTAATCAACTTGATTTTTATTTTAAACACTTAGACACAAATTCTGAAATGTTAAAGCAACAATATGTAACTTTTCTCTGATATTTTTTAGTTGAAATTTGTTCCAAAAACATACCTTAACGTGGAAAGGTGCTGTGACCCAGACTTAATGAACAGCCTGGGAGCAGCACAAAGATATTCCCCTCCAAAGTTTCTGAGAGAACCCCGCCCTCTCTAACCAAAAGGCCAAGGGCCAAAGTCAGGAGCTCATGGCTTTCGATCAATACATGAACGCACTTCTGGTCTGCTACTCCTCTCACGCCGAGGCTTCAAGCTAGAAAACGTTGCAATGGCTGAATCACAGTCTAGCAACTTCCCTATTCCTCCTGAAGAAAGTGAAGTCAATACTCAATACGCCCACTTGATGTGTAGAAATCATCTCTAGAAGTAATGTGTGGGAAAAGTTTCAGTGCATAATTAGTTATTAGCATCTAGCCTCTGGTCAGAGCACCCAGATTTTAATAAGTTGGAGGGGAGGAAACAGTATTAGCATGTATGAAACAGACATTCACACATGCTAATGATGTGTGTGAGATTCTGTGCTGCCTGTTGATGAGCACACACGCAGGTCATTTCTCACGACCATTAGTATGGTCAGGGTCAGTGTTATCACCAGTAACTGCCATTGAACTGGAGTTGCTTGTGTCATGTGACCTCGCCATAGCCAACAGATATCTATCAGCAAGTGGCGTGTCTTAAAAAAAAAAAAAGGTTTTATTTTTGAGAACTAAAAATGTCATCATGTAAGATATCATGATACCATTGTTTTTAACACCCCGGTGAACAGCCTCAGTTGTTGCTATAATTGTTGCCTGGTCACTCCATGTAAAATAATATTCTCTGTATATTAATTTTTTAGCTAAAGTATGGCCAAAGTAGTATGACACCAAACAACAACGTTTTCTAAACAGATCAATTCTTCAACTTTTTTGCAAGATTTGTTTTTTTTTTTTTTGACTATTTGATATATAAGAACAAGCCTTTTTTAATTTTTTGTATTGTTTTAATAGTGAATAGAACCAAGATATTTTTAGACAAACTCGTCAGAAGTGGGACCTGTCAGCACATAACTGACATGTAGAGACTCAAGTTCAAGTGAGAGGAGGAGGCGGCGATCTAATTGCAACCATGTGGCTTTTAGTAAATTTTATTTTACTCTGACATGACAGCTGTGATATTCAGTTACTCACACCTCCACCAGAACTATTTTTATCTGAGACGGATTATTCTACAATTGGATCACCTTCTGTTCCCTTTAATTACGGCAGCAGGGAGAGCTTGTGATATTTACATTCTCTAATTACTCTCTATATTACTATGCATGCACCTGCATGACCTATACCACCACCTGGACAGCAGCACAGAGATGTTAAAGTGTGTTTTTGTGAGTGTGTGGGTGTGTGTGTTGGGGGTTGGAGACTGTGTCTGCCTTTAATTAATGTGTCCCCGCTTCCCTATCAGCCTTCTATCAGCACCTAGCGATGATGATGATTTAATTTTTCACTGTGAATCCCACAGTAGCAGACAAGCCATCATTAAAAGTATTACAGACTTGGCTTTTAGATTAAATAAAGAAGCTTTTTTGACATTAAACATTACTGAGACCTACGGCGATGCACTAATGTTGTTAGAGGTTTTATTGTCTGCTTTGTTCCCGTCAACAAAACCACCTCCTGTCTGAAAGCATGTTAATTGTTGGTTGAGATAATATGTGTGAGTCAAGTATTATGTTGTGAACACCCACGTATTCACGTTGTTTTATTGCAGAGGTTGTTTTATTGCAGAGGTTGAACAAAACAAGCATTTTTTTCCATTAATTTGCTTCATCTTGATGCAGACATATGAAGAGTTAATGAAAATATAGAGGCAGGCATAAAACAAATAATTCCAAGGCTTTTAGGATAAAACCTGACATTTGTGAAAACACAATTAAATCAAACACACAGTGTTCTGCAACACACGCTGACCTCTGGCACATTTAACTCTCCAGTCAGGTGAGGGCTGTTTGTTGAAGATGGTTTTGTTCTTTCAATCTCTCCAGGATTGTTTCCTCTCTTCACTTAATACCACTTGTAGTACAACAAGAAATAACATGGAGGAAGCAAGGAGAGGAAGAGAGGATGCTGGATCAGAGAAGTGAACAGGATTCAGGCAGTTGTTTTTTCCCGTGGTTTCACAGATTCTTCCCCGTTCTGTAATTGTGTTCGTCCCTGAAATTTGTGTAATGGAGACAAATGTGGATACAAAACTAGAGCTGAAATAATAAGTCGATTCATCCGTTAGTGACTGACAGAGAATGAATCTGCAACAAGTTAAATATAAGTTACATAAAATATAAAATCATTATTGTCCCTTAAAAAAAGACTTTTCTGCCCAGAAACCTAAAACTAGTATAAAACTAGTATAATTATTGTGAAGCAGGTAAATTGGTGCAAAATAGTCAAACAAAAGCTTCACAGACTTTGAGGACACCTTGAAGCTGCTTAATTTGTTTCCTGCTGTGCTGAGACAGCTGTGAAGGTAGCAGGAATCAGAATCTGGAGAGGAAGTGTCAGAGTAGACGCCTTCAAGCTCAGGAGTTTACTGTCACCTGAACATCTCAGAAAAGCCATTAAAATACCCAGAAACCATTTAATTAGCAGGTCTAAATGACAGCATCTGTAAAAATATAATAATAAAGAACAACCTGTTTATGGTTGGTAAACAGATTCTGGATGCTTGCCCTCTTTGTCTTTCTTTTTTTCTTAGTAACACACACTAACTCACACACAGACTCAGTGTTCAACACAACATCGTAGCTCTAACACCTGCTGAGAGAGTTGAATCTCATTACTTTCAATTACATCACTGAGAACTGCAATACCTGGCTGTTTAATATGTAGAGTTTCTATTCCCCCCGTGGAGAGGAGACATGCACAACACACACACACACACACACACTCAAGCAGACACACACACATCGCCCCTGCTGAGAAACATAAACACTATTAGAGTCAGTCGAGGGGAAGAGAATTGAGCTGATTTGATTGGTGTTGTTTATATTCCACCTCAGAGAGCTGGACAATTAAAGCTCGCTCTGCTGTCGACAGATCCCACTGACGTCAGCTGCAGCACAACAAACCTGTGCTCTTCGTTTTCACACTCCTTGATGATTTGAAGGATTTTTCTTGGGTTTATTTAGATTTTTTTCATTTTCAGTTTTCACCAAAAAAAGCACAGTGAAGTTTATCTTGTTCAATTAAGTCGGTTTAAAAAAAATGTGTGAAAGTCAAATAAATATCAACAGTACTGAAATCTGGATGAAAATGGGGTTTTAGAAATAACATGCAACAGAACCACTCTTTAGCATTTATTGTTTTCAGGTAGTGGTGAGACGTTAGATACATTTGTTCAAACAATCTGATAGATACACAGCGTTTATGTTACAAGGTAATCTACCAGGAATGTGCACTTACATGTGCATATATGCATAGTCTCTTTCGACTTAATGAGGAGCCTGCCTTTTTTTATGCAGTGAAACAGTAGTGGTCAGTTTCCATATAAAATCCAGGTGAAAACTGCTTTAAACTGTGTTATTTTCAAAAATCAGGTTATTTTTTTGGTTGAAAATCAGTTAAAAACATCTAAGACTGGCTCATCATCGTCTGCAGCTGCCTCATTAGACTTCACAAAGCTCTACAACTTGATGAGAAGCTCTTTGCTCTCAACATGCGAGACGGAGCCAAGCAGCTCTGGGCTCTTTGATTAAAAGTCCCCAAACTTCTCCTGGATATAAACCAGTGTTTCAAGCTCTGATTGCTCTTTACAAACTGATATTAGCACCATCAGTCACTGTGTCCCTTTCAGACCAAAGTGGCTTGTTCGCTGGCCATGTCCAACAGGTTGGCAGCGTAAGTCTGAGTGAAGAGACTTTGAGGCTGTGGCCAGAACACCAGAAGGGACCAGGGCTCCAAATCCACCACCGCCTCTCGAGAGCTGATGAGGCTCTTCACTAACATTGGCTGCAAAGCTGTTTTCTCTCTTTCTTTTTTTTTTTTTTCCTTTTCCAGCTTCACTATCAAGCTGAGCAGGGCAGCTAAGGTCGTGTCTAACCTCATCAAGAGGCTAGTTTGTTTTTCTACAAACTCAGCATCAAGAGAGGGTCCTGCTCCGTCTTCTTGGCATTTCAGGATGTTTAGCTCCCTGGTCAGATTGGCAGGATCCTCTCATCTCCCTCGATTTCATCCCTTCACTGCCTCCCCATGAGGGTGTTAACTGTTGCAAGCCACAAGCGAGCTGCTCGTGTCGTCCATGACAATGTGAGCTGGGACTTCAGTTTGTCTCTAGTGAACCAGGAACAGGATATTTGGGCTCCTACTTGGTTTTGCAGAGTTTGCTGTTGCAGATGAACAGACTGCGACAGGTCGTCACTTGTCATATTTATCCAAAGAAAACAAATTGCCAACCATTAATACATTTCTGGAGCAATATATGATGTATGGCAAGTTGTAAAAGTCGACTCACTGAAGCTTTAAACTGAAATATGTCAAGGTTTTTATTCTGTTATAGAAATAATAACAGCTGAAATGACACATGAGCTCCACTGCTGCACTCAAATGATTAAGTGATGAACATAAAATGAATTCATGACAAATTTGAAAGTAGATTAATCATTTAAGACATTTTTCAAGCCAAAAAAATACAAAACATTTTCTTATTTCAGTTTCTCAGATCTGAGGATTCTTCATTTTTCTGTGTTGTATCTCTGTAAATTGAACCTCTCATTAGTTTTAGAGTGTTGATCAGTCAAATAATAAAAGTTTCAAAATGTAACCTTATTTTATAGACTTACTAATTGATGAATTGATGAATGGCAGCCTTACTCTACAGCAGTAATTCCCAATCCCAGTGGCTACTTCTTGTCAGCTAGCTTAAAAAATATATAATTAATAATAATTAGTTACCTTAAATAGGCACACAAATACAATTATAGACTAACCAGCTACGACCCACTGACTGCACAGGACTCAACAACCACAAACTGTCATCTGTAATCCCTGAGAGTGTGTGTGGATACATGTTTGAAACATCCAGCTTCTGTCCCTCTAAAAAACTTCACCGTGAACTTTACCAAACCCCCACCAAAAATAAGAAGTCTAAGCATCAATAATTCCTTGGTCACTAGGTTTTGTATGAAAACATATTGTACAAATATTCACTGTTGTCTGATGAAAGTGGTAAATAGTTAAAAATGTAATGGGTATGTCACATAAAAACATTTTGGGAACCAACCAAGGCATTTGTAAATTTGACCCTGTTTTAGTGGCTCTCTCTTTTAGACACATAATATCTACCAGAAGGTGTGAGGAGAATATTAAAGATGGTCAGCAGCTGGTTTAGTTGCCACACTGTCCTGGGGATAAGCCAGTTGATGGACAGAGTAAGATGTGGGGGCCGAGGAGTCTTGAGGGAGGGAAGAATTTCCTCTAATCTTTTCTGCATGTCCATAGAATTACTCATGCTTCCTCCACCTGTCTGCCTGACTTTGCGTTTTTTTTTCTCTTACCCACACACACAGTTTCTCATCCCCTCGCTCAACATTGTTTAAAATCTAACTTAATCTATCTCACTGTCATTTTTGTCCTCTTGCTTTTCTTCCTCCCTTCTTCCCCCCAGGTTCCCTCCATTACTCGGTCTGTGGGCCGTGACAGGATCTTGGCTCTCCGCCAGCAGACTCAGTTCCTCTGGGACGCCTACTTTTCTTCAGTAGCCAAAATCGTCTTAACTACTCTGGAGGTAAGCCTGCAAAAAATGGTCTTAATGGGATTTTTTTGGATTTAGTTTTGTCAGGAGAGCTTCATTTAATCAGCCAAACTGCTATGTCTTGTTCTATACTGTACATTGCCGCTGGCTATGCATCACCTCCCAAAGCTAAACTTTTAAAAAGAAATCTTTCTCCACTTTTACACCTTTTCGAGCCGAGCGTGCCTCGTGTTTTTCAGCAATGTTGCTCTTCATATTAATGCATTTCCTCTCTGAAACAAGCTCAGAACATGCAATCTTCTAAGATTAACCACAAAATATAGGCCCACTGAAGGGCACCTCAAGAGTAGTTTTTGTTGGAGGCTGTTCTGAGGTCAGTATTGCCTTTTGTTACTTTCAGAAATCTTCAATAAAAAAACTTCTAGTCAGCACATAAATTATACTTTAGTCTAGTCTAAACACAAAATGTGAGCATGAGAGGCAGCATGAAGTGCCAAGCTGTGAAGGAGCTCTGCACTGTCTGGCAGCCCTCAGGTTAGAGAGACTGCAGTGTGTGTGTGTGTGTGTGTGTGTGTGTGTGTGTGGGCGTACATGCCTGCTCTCGAGACTAGAAAGCTACAGGTCGGCTCATTAAATGACCTCGCTAGCTGAAGAGGAGAAGATGAACTTGTCTCATTGGCGTGTTAGAGTCTTTCCTCTCTCGTTTTATCCTCCGCTGCTGTTAGTTCACTTCCTCACAGCCTTGATTCAGTCCTCAGGGACAATTTGCTCCCTGTAGCATCTCTGAAGACAGACACAGAGGATAATAAACATCTTTATCATCCTCATCATTAGCAGCATCATCGTCTTTATAACACACTTTGTTGGTTGCAAGGACCACGTCTACCACAAATACTGAAATCACCATCATCATCCTCATGGGATTAGTCTCCAAATAGATTGATATAATCACTAAGGGAGGAAATCAGATGAATTGTATTTTATCCTAAGGGTATATCCTATATTAAACTGGTAAATGCAGCAAGTTTAAAGGTGCAGTCCACATTTTTTTCCAACAAATATGAGGAGTTTTATCGATACTAGTTGCTTGTTTATTCTTATTCTCTTAAGGTTTTGTTGTTGTCTTTTTTGTAATATTGATTTTTACAAAGATTACCAATGGAAACCTCAAATAGAATCAGAACAAATTAATGTAGATATAACTTTTATGTATTATTAATAATAGAAAAAAACACCTGTGATTGTAAAGTTTTATGGTGACACACTTTTGTTTATGTTTGAAGCACATAATGTGCCTTTTGCTGAACAGCAGCCAGTCTGGACATACACTACAGGATAATGGTAAATGGTAAAATGTAATGTAAGTCATTAAGTCAGCAAACTGGCTCAATATTTTCAATTACACAACAATATGCCAATTTGCCAGGTAAAGCTGTAGCAGCTAAAACCCTGAGTGTATCAGGCAGAGTAAGGGCGCATTTCACTGAGTTCATCATCTTATTTCAGGGAGAAGAAATGTGCCAGTTCTTCTTTAAGAACTTGCATACCCTTGCTTCAAGATATTATAAAAATGAAGTTAGATTGAAGCTATGACATATGAAATTAAGATAAGCATCTGCTGTAGCTGCCTGAAGGTGTCATACATTAAAACTAAAGCAGTGTATGCTGAAGTGTTTGCATGAAGCTTCTATGAGCCAAGGACAATAGATGGATTCATCTCTTTACAGACTAATCTCCAAAATCTTGATATTATATTTTATGTTCACCTTCATGTTCAAGTTAATATAAACATTCCTCGAATTGCTGCAATTCTTAAAATCACAGCACAAAACAAGACCTCAGGGACTCCACTAAATATCCAGTGCTCCAGTGCTAGCAGGGTATGAAATTAGACAGAAGCCCACTGACAGCAGTATACCACTGGCCAGATGTGCTAAGAACTCCAAGCCAGCACGCCACCAGGCTAAACGGGTGAAATGAGGCATTGTTGATAACTGTAGTGTCCCACATACTGCGAGTCTGACAGTTGGTGTCAGGAGGTGTGTGTGTGTGTGTGTGTGCACGTATGTGTGTTAAGAGCTGGCTGTAAGTGCCAAGCCAATTCTCCACAGATCAGTAGACAGCTCTGGTCTCAGGGAGAAAAAACAAAGACAAAATACCTAAAAAAAAAACATATTCCTCCTCCATACTTCATTTTCAGTTTCTATACTTATAAAAATAAATATTAAATTAGAGCTGAAAATGTCATGAACGTATTTTATTTAAGTTGAAGTTGCTTTTAAAAGCTTCATTCCTTCATTATTAAGTGTAATTCCAGTTACTTTATTGGCTATCTGCAGCATAAAACTAAAGTGTCAGTGAGGCCTTGAAAATACTGTCGGTATAACACTAGTCTTCACACAATCATGCATATGCTTATCTTATGCCAACTTGAGAACACATGCTTTTATGGCGTAAAAACACTTCTTTAGCACCAGGTAAATAAAGCCATCACACCTTTAGAAAGTCTGCTGGGGTTAGTCAGACGGGGACCTGAAATCCTTGCTTGAATTGGCGACAAGTGGAAAGAAAAGGAATTAAATTAGAAAGGAGGAAAAGAAGAAAACAGAAGAAGTGGTTTGGAACCCTCACCATACGAAAGACTTTTTTTTTTTTTGGCTCAGTCCCACAAAAGCTTCCTAAAAAAAAAAACATGTTCCATTCAGCATCTGGTGGAAGGAAATCCAGGAAGTCTGTGTACAAATACAAATTTTAGGTACTTTAGGAAGGTATTTTAATCTCTACAATTCAGACAGAAATACTCAACTACATTTATTTGCAGTAAGTAGCTCCATCTTGACCAACTGCAACATTAAAATCCTGCTTAAACATCACTAATGATAATTCAGTAATATGATATATAATAGTATTAATCCCACAGGGGTATTTTCTGCATTGCTTTAAGTACATTTTGCTGATAATACTCACAAGTTTTAAAGATTTAAGTTGTATCTTATGATGTATATCATTACGTTTACGTTCAAAATATGACCCAATACTTAATTCATGAGAAGATTCCCAACATCACCAGATCTTAATAATGATTTCTTCATTTCTCACAGTGTATGAAATATTTCTTTTCAATCCCATTTAAGGTGGGTTTTTTCACTTCAGAGCAATAACAGACTTTGTTTATAAAGTACCCACACCCATAAATGTACACTTCATCAATAACCTCCCTTCTAAAGCTATTTTAGCAAATCTCTACAAACAATAACTGAGAGTTAATTAAGATTCTTACCATTTCAAACTAATATCAGGAATGTTGTCACTATATGTATTTACTTTAACAGATCTTCCACATGCACTGGAGCAGCCATAACTCACAAAATGCTTCCTCCAAAGAAGCTTCATATTTTTAAGCTTTTAAAGTATCACTGTGTTATTTTCAGATTCCTAGGGACACTTCAGAATAATTACAGTGAACAAATGATGTCCTTGTTGCTGAACTCAAGATGTTTGTGCATTCAGTTTGAGGTTTGAAGGCCCCTAGATGACTTAGCTCGCTCTCACAACACTCAACCAGCTAAACTGACCTTTTGTTACAAGTCAGATGGATCATGTAACTAATGGACTGCTCATGTCGGGAGCGTGTTACAGCCCCATGTGTCTGTTCTGTGGAGTCTTGCCTCTCCTACAGAGTTCCCCAGGCACCATCTGTCTGTTAAATAGCTATTTTTATTTCCAAATATTAGTACATGTCTGGAGTAACAGGGGGAAGAGTGTAAAGAAGCCATTTTGAGGAAGGTGTGTAAGCAAGTCATATGATGTATCTCTGTGAGTATTTGGTCACTTTATTGTTTCTGAGTCAGATCAGCTTTTTTATTTCTAAAATGATTTGAAATTAAATCTCAAATAAGCAGCAAAACTTAATCCTTCAGTTTAAAAAATTCAAAATGACCTCATTTGAATATACATGGTTTTCTTTAGACATGTATTTCATGGTATTATGTGTGTATCTGTGTGACTGACACCTTTTAGTCAGCTTAGTTACATTTGGAAAAGAGTGTGCATGAAATCAAGAGACAAATAAGAAGACAAGGAAATTACTGAACTAATCACATCGTCTCTCTTTTCCTCTTGTCACACCTTCTTCTCTCCGCTCCACTCTTCTTATTTTCTCTGCCACCTTTCTCACTCTCACCTAATTCTGTTTTCTCTGTTATCTTTCTCATGTGTTTTCTCACATTTCTCATGTGGCCCACATTTTAATTTTTTTTTTTTTTAATTCAACTTGTTTTTCTTTTTTTTTGTCCTTTTTTTTTTTTTACTTCATATAAACTTTCACCTCCAATATTTTGTGTATTTCTTGTCTTTCCCTTTTTGCTGTACCTCCTCTCTCCCTCTTGTCCAGATCATCCAGGACCGCGTGGACTCCCATGTGTCCAGAAGCCGGTTTTTGTGGAATTCCCTACCTGGTGGTCTCTATGCAATCCCCCAGTACTCGACCGACCCTGCCCAGTTCCCTTTTTATTATGCCATACTGGGTGAGTACTGATCTAATCAACTGGCCAGACTTGGCTTTAGAGAAGAGTTGTTTCAAGTTCAAGAGTCAGTTCAGTCCAAGAAGGACCAATTTAAAGGTCTTGAGGAAACATTTCTAAAACATATATGTGTAAACCAGACAAAGGTTTGAATTTACTATACAGCATTTGTTTGCTTTCTCCCAAAAAGAATTTAATTTTCAGTGGATGCCTCGAGCTTCAGTTAGAGTCAGAGTTAGAGGTCTTAGCCCAGAGGTTTTATTGTAGTTTGGCCTTTCTGATTTGTCCCACTTACCAACATGGTCAGCAGTTGGAGCTGCTCCAGCAGCTGTGACACACAGCTCATGGAGGCAATTAAGGTACTTTAACCCTTGGCACAGGATTGCCACAGTTTTCACCAAAATTCGTCCCTGAATCATGAACACACTGACATGATACACACAGTTTTTGATTCAGTGTGACACACACTTTCTATCCATAAATACAATTAGAAATTATAGAGGAAAGACAAAAGTATCTGCTTGGGAATTATCACGAGTTTTCTTCAGTATCAGAAGTAAAACAGTGATAATTAGGGGTTCAAGTTGCAGCCCACAGCTCCCTAACCAACTGACTTCATTATTCACCAAAGCCTAAAACTTATGGGAACTGTAGTTCCTAGACTTAGAGCACGTGAGAGCAGTGTCAGACTGAAAACACCTGCTTTAGCCCAACCAAATGGCAAAAAAGAGGCGAGGAAATGATAAAACAAAAAGTGCATGTTAAGTGTCAATCCTCAAAGTTCCCTCATTTTCACCTCATTTTTGTTGAAATCACTGCAGTGTTTCTTCACTGCTCTTGTCAGAGAGTCAATCAGTATGTGATGTCTTCCTCCTTAGATTTTCTGTTAATGCAGGTGACACTTTTATTTTATTTATTTATTTTGTGTCAGGTTAACTGAGCAATTCAAGTTTTTCTTCAGTTCATTCAAAATAAATCGTTGCTTCTGCCACAAATTGCACCAAAGAGCAAATATGAAAGCAGCAAACATATCACTGGTTATATTAAGTTAAGCAAAAATGTACTATGTATGGATAAACAAATATACTGCATGAGGTTTAAGACTGCTGTTGGCAAACAGTGAGGAGGAAGTGACCTGGTGTGTGTGTATATACAGAATGTATACGTGGGTGTGTGTAGATATGCATACAGACCAGAGTTAGTCTCAATAGACTGAGGCTGTAACTCAGATCAATGTTTGTCCTTCTCCGGGGGATTGTGGACACAGGGGTTAGAGGGAAGAAAGAGGGGAGTGACTGAGGAATAGAAGGAAAGATGGCGCAGTTTGGTTTATGCCACTGCAGTAAATCACTGTTTTAGCTGCTGCCACCTCCAATGCTGCTCTCAGGGAATAACTTGTCGTCAGTGCTGTGTGTACGACGGTCTCACTCCGCTACCTTCCCATAACTTTTGATGGCGAAGCATTTGCAACTTCTGCCTGGTAGTTTGAAAAAGTTTGACTTACTGCTCAGACGTTGTGGCCTCAGGAGCTGTGAGAATATCCTGATTTGATGGCTCAAGTTGCAGCTTTAGTTAAGTTTGTGAAAAGTTGTACGGTTATGTAAACTGTGAAGCTACATTAAAAAACAAACAGACAGTAGGGAAAATGTTGTATGTTTTGGGTAAGTAATAACAGACCAAAATACAGTGATAAAGATACAATTACAACACATTAACAAAACGTTTTACATCTTAATGTAGATGGACTATACGTGGCTTTAAAAATGTGTCTCCTGTTGAAACACTGAAATCTGATTTTCATGAGAGTCACTTCACAAATCATGCACCTTACTCCATAGATAAAATTATAGGGAATGCTGGGAGGAGTCTTCCGATTATAGCCCTTTCTGAGGTCCAAAAACTTGATTTAAACTGAAAACAGGTCACCACACTTTGAACATCTTTACTGGTCTAAATGTGATTTTTTGATATCTGTTCATTTCAGTTTGAGTTTATGCCCTCTTTTATACTTTTGTTAGTCACCCATCGTGTGTTAAAGTGAAAAATCACAGCTCATACTGTACATTTATCACAAAACTTACTTGAGTTTATTATCGCTGTTCACCACTTTAATTCAGAATTTATTTCTTTTAGTTTAGAGTATTTTAAAAGAACCAGATTACTGCACCATTATGAGCAGGTATAAACTCAGCCTTAGAATTTCTCGGCTCTCAGATTAAAACTTGAATTGAGACAAAGCTGCAGTCTGCCTCTCTGTCTCTCTCCATGGTGCTGAAACCGTCAGCTTGTTTGTCTCTCTTTATATCCGTGGTGCTGACGTGTTCCAGACCAGTGTCTCTCTCCATGGTGCTGAAAAATCTGAAGCATTCAAACACACCATCTTGCTTTTTCTTCTCTGTTTATATCAGTTGAGCTAAACACACACAATTAAGTGCTTTTCAACTGCTTACTGATAATTTCATATCCACTATCAAATTTTTAAAAAGCTTAATCAGTAAGAATATGAGCCAAGGCCAAACCTGAATATTTTTGTGCTTGTTGAGCAATGCAAACTAAGTCAAAAACCACACACACACACACTGTTGATATCTTTCATACTTGTCATTATATTATTAATCAAAAGGTCTGGAGGTTTGGGGGGTTGGAGGTTTGATCCCTAGCTCTTCTGAAGTTTCCCTTAGCCAGACTCTATCTACAAAACATCAGTAACCAATCTTTTTCACTGACCTATGCCTCCAACAGTGTTGGTACCACATACTGTGCATAATGTTCTGACCTGTGCAGTGACATTTGGCTGTGATTTCATCGTATAGTTTTTGTTAAATTCACAAAAAAATCCCTTTCCCAAAGAGAATGACGTTAAAAGATTGGGATGAATGCTTTGTATCTCACTTATTTGTCAGGAACAGTAAATTCTTTGCTCTTCTTCTTGAGTAATGTCTTTCTTTACTGACCCACTGTGTGTCAGCAATGATGCCCAGTACAATGCCTCTTTAATGACACCAGCAGATGCAGTAGACGAAGGGGTAATAAGATACTGACACTTGTCCACAGACAGTCCCAAAATACAGGAAGCTGTCCACTCACAGGCCAAAGCTTTTACTGCAGTTTTTAAAATAATGACACCACTTATCAGCCATTTACCGAGCCTCTTTGTCCTGATATCAGCTCCCAGGCAGTTTAAAGACCCATTCACACCTTGATTCATGTGACTTTAACAGCTCTCCTTAATATGACAGCCAAGGTGAACTAATGATCCACATGTGACCTCAGCTGCTCTCCAGGTGTGAACAGCCCACAGGCGTTAAATACAGAATAAACACCCACCGAAAGTTAATCTGAACTGAAGAAGCCGGAGGCAAAATATCTGAGAATCTACCTTTAAGATATAAAGTTTTGAGGCAGACTTAAAAAAATAATTGATGCTGCAGAATGGTATTTACAGACCAGCATCTCAAGATGAATGTAAGCTCCTGTGACATTATGAGAAGTGTAGGAGCCTGTAAGATCCTCACTAAAGTTAAAACAAGCGCCTCGCTGCCTCATTTAATTGCCTGCAAGCTTTTCCAGTAATAAAAAGAAGCCCATGTCATCAGGTGGCACAGCTATTTCCAAGAAAGGGCACAGTGGAAACAGAAGGACTGAGCCATTTCTGTGACCCCACAAGAAGACAGACCTGGGTGCTTCCTCGTCGCTAAGCCCACTGGATGGCTGGTCAGGGGCCTGGTGTCAGAGAGATGGATAGAGCAACACTAAAGAGCACTCTGGCTCCACACTTATCCATGAGATGCTTATTCCCCTATTCCCACACCCACCAACACCCAGTATGCCTGCCTCCCTGGCCTTCTTTAGTTGTTCTAAACATTAAATATCTGTGTGTCTCCATATCTGCCCTTATTTATCTCTAGTCTATGTTTCTCATATTACTCTTTACACACATGCATCAGTAGAACTCCTGGTTTTGAGAGATGTTACATGTAACGTTTATAAACATTACTTTACCTTAAATTAACAGCTTCACAATCATTTTGCGAAAGCATGATAGGGAAAATGGAGCCTCCGACATTCCCACTCTGCAAACCTAAACACTTGTTCTTGCTCTGTGTAACTTCTGATCCGTCGATCTCCCTCTATCTCAGTGATAGTCAACGGCAAGCTGCTGGAATCAGGCCAACAAGTTAAAAAAGAGTAATACTGAACTGTAGATCAGTTAAAAGACTTAGAAATTGTTAAAAAAAAACAAGTTCATCTCTGATATCCAGCCAGGAAACTTTGAAATATCAAAATTATAAATAGAGTTTGGTGTGTTTGTTAAAAGCGGGTAAAAGCGGTGCAGTCCCAATCTCTGGTCATGTTATTGATAGGTTTGTTCTCTCCACTCCAACTGCTTGGACCCTTTTTAAGTAAAATACATTTCAGGTAGCCTGGAATAATTACAAAAGCTCCAGATGACTTAGGCGTCTATGCTCCTGATTATATAGTAGTTGTAACTACAGTAGTTTGAAATTGACTTTCAGCGGTTCTGCAGCTTGCTGTTAGAGTTGATTTTCTTCCATTATCGCATTATGTGTTCAATACAGTAATCTCAACGTGCCTTGCATATTGCAACCTGATAATTATTGGGAGAAAACAGATTAATGGTCTAATTAAAGTGTTACACAGTTCACAGTTATCAGTATCCCCAGTGCCCTCAGTTTACATGATCTGTTTGATGATCAGATTAATAATAAGTGAGAAGTCACATCAGGACTCACATGCTGCTTTTGTCTGAGCTTTTGGATCTTTCTTTCATCTAAATGCGGAAGTGATTCTGTACTAATCATTATTCTTACACTGATCACGAGCAAATGATATTTACGGTATCAAAACAAGACATTTGTTACATTACTCACCTTAATCTGATTAAAATCAAATATTTACTGTGCATGTAAACACCAAATGGTGCTTAATATGTCATAACATTGCATTGTTGCTCTAATATATTGACTCTTCCATAAAGTTACAACGTGGATAGATTCATTTATTATGGAATAAAATCATTTTAAAACAATTGGAGCCAGTGCTCCATAATATTAATCACGTTTCTCTGATTGCCTCAGGATCACTTCCTCAGCTCTATTTACCCATTGTACTTTGTATGCTGGGGATCATTTATCGAAGGTAGTAATTTAAAGTTTGGTTCTTCTTAAAGCTTCCCTTTTTGTCCTGTTTAGTTCATTTGTTTTCTGTGTAAAATGCAAAAAAAGTAACTAACAAGAAGAGCTGGTCTGTTTGTGAGGTTGCTGGAAATAGAATAAATGCTCATTAAGGGGAATAAATCAACTACATTGTTCACTAAAAAGGCGGCTCAAAGGAAATATTCACTCTTGGATTAGACATGTTTACTCGTCCAGTCTCATGTGGTCGGGGGTATATATGCTGTCAGAAAGATGGATGATGGGTGCTGCACAAGGCACTCTGTGTCAGTGCCGTGATGGAGCTTTATGGAAACTACATCTACCAAATCTATTAGCAAAAAAGATCTACACAGTTTACCCATGACAACTGTTTCACAAATGTGTGTGTGTGTTCAGGTAGAGTACGTCGCAGCAGTTCCACAGCTGTGATCCACACAATATCCTCTGCAGTCCCAGATCTCCTGGTGGTGAAGCTGGCATCATCGCTGTAGCCAGAGTCCAAGTTCTGTGCACAGGTGGGGGTGTGTGTCTATTCTTAACTGTGATCTGGTGTTTGTGCAACAAGGAAAATCCTGGAAATGTAAGCGATGTCAGGGTGTTAGTTTTTTTTAACTTTTCTCTGTCGATGTTTTAATTAATATGTTTCTTCTCCATAGCTTCCTCTCCTTCTCCATTCACCCTCCTCCTCCTTTTACCTTCTTCTTCTTCATTTTTCTGATTGATAAGGATCCTAAAGTAGAGGGAGATGAGTTACACATATGTACCAGTTCAAAAGCTCTTTGAGTGATTATACAGAAAGTTTGGGTTAATAACATGGTTTCGGGTTTGGGGCGTCTAATATTTTGAGAAAAAAAGTCAGAACATCATGAAAAAAAAGAAAGCACTTATACAACAGAACTTCATTATGAAAGGTGCAATGAAGACTTCCTATAAATACCTTTATACTGTAAATGTATGTATAACAGCTGATGAAACACACTGAATGATGAATTACTCAGTCGTTCTACTTTCTTTGACTTCATGATGATTTTACTGATTATATAACATAAAGATACCAGGAGCAGTAACAGCACAAACGTGAAAGTACAATCTTTATTAGCACAGGAAACTGTTTGCTTCCTCTGACAATCAGATATTCTTCATGGGGTATTTACAAACGAGAAAACCCCCTGACTGACCTAGATATTGCTTCTTAAGAGTGATTACATCCTGATATGTTTATACTTTGTATGAGAGATATCAGAATTTTCACAACTACAAACTTTTGTATAAGTGTTGATGTATATAATATTGCGGACTTCCTGTGTTTTCACACAGATTGTGGTTTTTATGGAACTGCGATAAGCCTTTACCTCCCTAGGAACAAGTGGCCTCCACCAGCGTGCCTCTCACTGTCATTGAAGAACGAGCCAAGGTAAGAGCTACTGGCTCTCTGCATCCATTATGTGTTAAAAGACACTTTTGTTTACCGACGAGTGAAGACACTCATCTCCCCTTCATAAAACAGTCTTGCTCAAAGGTACTTTAGCAACAGTAGCAGTCTGTGTGCCAGAAATTAAAAATCAACCTTTTAGCTTCTAGCTGTTTTCTAGAAGATGAAGAAAAGAAAAACACACTGAAGAGAGATGTTCGAAGTGCTTTAGAACAGGTTGGGTGTTGTTTTAACACTTAAGCTTAAATACCGGCGGTTGACATCCTGTTATTTCCTGGATATTATTGCTTCCATGTGACTGTACAGACACAGTCAACTTTAAACTGATGTTGCTGCAGTGGACTGGATGAGCTTCCTCGGCTGCCCTTTTTATTCTTCATGCTAAAGAGAGCGGTTCAGCTGTATTGCAATATACTTTTTAGATATGTAAGCAAACAAAATCTGTAAATGTAAACTATGCAGACAGTTCGGCGAAGGTTTAATCAGACTCCATCCCAAATCCTTAGTGGTAGGGCTGAAATGGCTGAATCACGATGGATTTTTCCCTCCCGCCACTCCAGCAGAAATAAACTCAGATTAGATCTGTGGCGATGGTGTTATTTCTGAGTGGTTATTTCAATATGTCTCTTACAACCACTCAGACATAATTCTGTGAAGGATATGCTAAAGAAAAAAAAGGATCATATGATTACGTGGATCAGCATTTTGTTTTTCACCTCAAAGCCACATGCATAATCTTAAAATATGAAAACTTGATCAAGAAAATTCTAAAACATAGTTTGATGATTAATTAGCTGCAGCTCTGTTTTTTTAAAAATCAAACTTGTAATTGAGAAATTCGAGGAATCGGAAAACAGTGATACATTCCCAGGAAATACTCATTTAAAATCAAGTAAAAAACTGTCAACTCTTCAGCAACACAAAAGGATTGTACTGGATCATAGTTATGTATTATCTTTATGTGATGCTGAAGCTTCCAAATAAACAATCAAAAGAGTAAATACAGAAAACAAGTCCATGATACAGATGCACTGCACAGAGAAGGAGTCTGGTGACATGTCAATGAAGTTAAACGAGGAGAAATCATCTTAATTTATAAAACCTCAATGTCCCCAGAGTATGACACATATGAAGCTAAAATGATCCTGTGATGTGCATTTAGAGTTTCTGCTATATAATCTCGAGGGTTACACCCGTTTAGAGGCTTCGCCATGATAAATGAGTCTGCCAAATTAATAAATACCCTTGCCAGATGTTCTGAGCCTTATAAGTTTGTTATTATTTCATAACCCAAGAAAAACAGAGGTGGACCCTGATTAAGGCTCATCAAGCTGAAATGCATCAGTCAGTTTGACTTTTCAAGCTGTCGGTGAAAATTAAAGCTGTTTGATCATTTACTACAGACAATTCTGCACCAAGTTACTGTTACTGGTTTTGAAAGCCTGTGAATGTCGTTGAAATCACAACACTGATACTTTGCTAATATAATGATAGTGAACATTTGAACCAAAATTCCTCCCATGATTTACTAACAAATCTGCTTCTGGGGTTTCTGCAAAACAATTTTTGCACAGATTTTGTTAAGTTTAAAAGCCATTCTGAAGATAGAGAACTTTTTTAAAGGTATATTAATTGGATTTTAAAGGCCTTGGTTCCCTGACAGGTGTTTTCAATTGTTTTTGGCTGATTTAACCTCCACAAGACTGCGTGGATGTGTGTTAGAGTGACATCTCCCTGACTGTTCCTGTGTTGGTTTTGTCACACCTGTTACTGTGAGAAAAATTACACCTTCTTTTTTTCTCTCCCAAATCCAGTCGAGGAGCAGAGGTTAAACCATTTACTATGGTGAAAACAACGTGTAGGAGCCCATTAACTAAATACATGTATCATCTACCCTGAAATTATTGTTTTCTTTTTTTGCAACCATCTGCTGATTCGACAAGTCAAAATATCTGCAGTGAAAAGTCTTCAGTGTTGATTCTCAAAAATTGTTTTTCAAGTACAAGCGATAAAGGAATCTGCTCGATGGTACAGATCACCTTAATATGTGACACTAATAATCTTATTGGATGAGAACAATTTGAAAAAAAAATTTCTGTTGAAGGTTGAATTTTTATGCTGATTAAAACTAGAATTGTCACGCTGATTCCAAAAAATTGCAGTCAGTTTTTCTAGCCGCGTCAAGTTTTTCTCCACAGCTTACCCTCAGATAAGCAAAATTCCACTGATTAGCTGTAGTAAGACTTGCCAGCTGATTACACTGGGAACACAATTTTGTTGAGTAGGTCTGACAGCTGTTTTTTAACTTAATTTTTGGAGTGCGGAATCCAAAAACTGATCTCAGTTTTGGCTACTGTATCAATGGCTACTGTAATTACAGTATCCATATCCTTTGTAAAAACATAATTAAACACATAAAAACATAATTAAAATGTAAAAACATTGCAGTCATGCCTGTTTCTTTCATATTTCATTGTATGTCAATATTTGAAAATTTTTATAAAACAAGCATATCTGTTAAGTACAGTATTTTCATATTTTTAAGAAAGCAGGATCCTATGGTTCTAAAAACTTAACATGATAGAGACTGAAACTGAGATCAGTTTTAGTTCTGCACCCAAAAATTATTTTAAAAAATTGTGTTCCCCAGTGTAATTTTCTCTCAACCAATACTGTTCAATACTGTTTGAACAGAAAAATAAACTCAAACTATGTGAGGTTTCCTGGAGAAATATTAATAACAGGTGGAACTGCGAACAACTTGAAGACAAATGACAAAGTACAACAACACAGCTTGTTTGAAAAGAGGCACAAACCAGAAAGGTTCAAAACCTTTATTTGTTTATTTTGGAAATCTCTGAAGAAACTATACCAGATCCATCACGTAGATTCATTAATGTACCAAGTCGGACAACAGACTCATTGCTTGATTCCTGCTGCCTGCTGCAGTTTAACTGTTACACAGTTGTCAGTGTTAATAATAGTTTTGCATTTGATTTTCAAATACTTTTCATCATCTCCAGGTTTTTATTTCTTCTACTATCCACACAACACTAATTGTTTTGTTTATTAACTGTGAAAGCAGACATAGCACTGATCATCACCTTAATCAAAGTAATATTTTGCGGGAGGATAGTGAAGCATATTGTTTACTTCCACTCCAATATTGTTATATCATGTTAGTGTCACCCTGTGTTCTTGAGCTGGCTACTCTCTCATTAAATGAGGCTGTTGCACAATGCAGAACAGAAGAAACAATGTGTAAGATGGCTGTACATTATATGTACCTGCAAAAGTGTTTCTACTTTATGTATTAAAACCAGAGACAAATCTGGAGTGGAGATGAAGAAAAATGATATTGAAGTGTTAGCTGAAAAGTAATGTTCTCCTGTATTAATTAGATTCTAATGCGGTGCTGTTTCCACTTTAGATAGACTCCTGATGTTTGAGATTGAGGCAACATGAGTTTGGATTGTCAGTTATTAGAGTCAAGCTGAGACTACAGCGACTTTTGGGATTGTTCTGATTTGTAGTATCAAAATTAGCATGTCTGTCTTTATACACACATATATATAAACACACAACATGAGATTTCACAGAGGAGGGAAAAAATTGTATCATGTTTCATTCTTCATTTCACACCAATTGAATCAATTGAGCTTCATCCTAAAAATACACTCAATCACATATTCACTCACTAGACCCCTCACACACATGCCAACTTCTCTCTGTCTCTTTTTCTCCCTGTCAACCTCTCTCTCTCTCTGTAATCCTGATCCTTTGTCATCCTAATTGCACTGTTTGTTTCATATAAATATTTCCCCAACAGAAATACAAGAACAATGTTTCCACTGGTGATGATGAAACAGCATCTAGGAGGCAATAGCCATGTGTGTGTGTGTGTGTGTGTGTCTGGTGCGTGTCAGTACCCAGCAAGCGTCTATAGTGCGTATAATTAGTCATGTGTTATACTGTCGCGCAGCCCAGACAGATGCTTCAGCGCATTTCAGCTGGCCTTTCATTATGTTTGTTGCCACTATAATAACAACACATACACACAGAAAGTTTGTCATTTGCCTCGATGGAGCAGTAATTTGCTGTTGGTTATGAGTGTATCTGCTCTGTAATGCTGAGTGGATACACTCATCAACAACATACTTCCTCTTTTCCTGAACCTACGTGTTTTTTCTTACCAGAATTTCTGCAGGAACAACATTCATAGAACCTTTTTCATAGAATGTATCTGTTCTTTAATTTATTTTGGTAATATCCTAGGTCCTTGTAGTTTTACAAGAACATAACGTGACTGTGCTAAGAGCCAATAAAGCGCAGTCTCAGTGTTAAAATCAGAGCTGTGTTTTGTGGGAACTCATCTCTAGAAATGCTCAGCTGATCACAGCATGTTAGATACAACTTTTATGCAGATCAAATCAATATTTTGGGATCATTAACCTCCTTAGCTCAACCCGGGCTCATCTATCTGTGTACAAATAACATTTTTTTATACTGTGTGCAGAGCAATACACCAGTCCTTTTCATGTGTTTCAGTTAAAATGTTGGGTTTAGGCATTAAAAGCAACCACTTGACATGATGGTGAAAATGTTCAGGCTAAGTGTCCCAGCGTGAGGGCAAAATATCTGGTCCCGCGGTCGCTTGAACCTTTCACTGTGTTGTGCAATTTTAGTTTTTGTCAACAAAGTCCCTATGCATCCACCCGGCCCTACTCTGGCCTTGTTATTATACTTAAATTCTGACATGGGAAGGTGTAGCCATCACCTAATGCACATTTTGAAAGTGTAAGTTGTTATTTGAAGAGAATGGGCTGATCAGTTTCAACTGAGAAATCAGCTGTAAAAAGACAGTATGTTCCAGCTGTTTTCCAGCGTCAGAGCAATCAATATCAATCATGTGTTCTGCTGCTCATCTCATTTTCAGGTTGAAGCTTTAAGTTTTGAGCATTAATTAGGTGTAGCCAGATCTTATTAATGTTAATGTTGATGATTTAGTGCTTCTACTAAAAGCTGTAGCAAAAAAAATCATAAATCTAAATTTTATCTTTGAGTTGTAGTTATTTGTAACTTTAGAATTGCTTCCAAATGATAAATAATTCAGATTCGATAAGATGATATCAAACCCGACCCTGAGTAAGCTTGTCAGAAAAAAATTGAAATGTTGGTTGTTTTATGGTGAAACAGTGTCAAAACTATTTCAATGTCTGAGACCAACAACCATGATAATCTCCAAAATATTACAAATAGGACCTTGAATTTAAAGGTAAGTATATGGTGACTAGATCAGATGAATCAGGTTCCTCGTAGCTTGGCCCCGCTTGCTAAGCATTTATGACCCGCACATCAATATTATCAAAGAAGTGATCCATGGACTCCCCACCAACATGTTGACTATATCTCACTTTCATCAATCACCTTTCAATACTGCGTCTTGCCCCCACACCCTGAATTTCATATTGATAAGTTAATCTTCAACATCGATCCTGACTCCTTAGCTATGTATTTAAATTATACCAAAGGAGCAAGTGAAGAGTTTAAAGGTCAAGTAGGACTCGATGTTAAAATCTGATTGGACAGAAGGTAGGGCAGGTGACGTACAGTAGAACTGTTATATCTATGAATTTGACCAGTGTAGTGACAGACTATAAACCATGCATTATTACCAAAATGATCTTTTTTTTCTGATTCTTTCAGTTAATGGCAAAAATTATCATAACAGCCACAGTAGTAAATTCAGACATCAGAAAAATGGCCTGTGACTGAGGACGAAGACCTGCTCTAAAATATAAACGCCGAAACAGTAAAGAGCATTGTTGGACTGCCAGTGTGTCATTTCTCACAGCAATAATGGCGAATAAGATGTTCATCAAGAGAGAAAGTGGATTCCCGTAGTTCATGATGGTGCCACAGATAGCCATGTGATCTCTGACTTTCAACTGTAATTTAGAAACATCAAGGTAAACCTGCGACATAAAGACAGACGACATATCTCCCCTTGAAGTAGCAGGAGTCAAGGCAAATATAAAGAGAGGAAATGGGTGGAAAGAGAGCGACAAAGATAAGGTTCAGACCATTGAACTGCCACTGATCTCAGTGGGATCTAATCTCTGTCCAGAGGCAGAAAAGCATTGACACTGGCCAGAGGGGAGGGGGTTGTGGAACTGGGGGTGGGGGTCACTCAGACAGGTACAGACAGACATATTCTGTTGGGTACGGCCAATATGACGTTTTCGAGTCCAGTGGCAATACTGACGTTTACTGAACTAAGAGTGCCAGAGGGCGATATTTTAAGTCTGTAATAAGTACCTTTCAGTTTGATCATTTTCAGTCTAAAATATATTTTTATATATTTTTGTCAGAGTGGAAAAGCATCTGACACAGCATTTAATCCATCATGGGGCATCATTATTCTATCAAAACCAGGGGAAAAAATATTGCACTGGATGGATAGTTTTAATTTCAAAATGGATGTGATGTGAATTAATTTTGACAAGTCATAATAAACAAGAGTCTACAGCCGTGCTAGCAGCGCTGTGAGGCTGTATTTACACAGCACTGCTCTGAGCTAATGCTAACCTCGGTATGTTAACATGCACACAATGACAGTGTTGATGATGATAGCGCTAGATGAAAGGTCAGAGGATCATTATTTTATTACTCAAGGGGTACGTGGATGTCTGCACCAAGAAGTTTTGGAGAAATTTCATGTAAAACCACAAATATCAACCTTATGTTGGTGCTAGAAGACATTAGGATCCATCTTCTGGGAACCATGAAGGTCCATACCAAATTTTGAGCCTGGCCTGAGACTGAGTTTGCTCTGTTGCCACTTTCCATGATTCTGAAAACTACTGGTGCTTCTCATCCATTTTAACTTGAAAGCTGATCTTGACAGATTGTTCTTGACCTTGGAAACAGCCACTGTCAAGACAAACTCAGTCTTAATCAGCTGAGGAAGATCTAGTCGAAAGCTCCAAAACAAGGGAGGGAGTAAGTCGAATGGACCCAATGACACAAACCTCTGACAAGGTCAGTGAAGGATACTGGGAAATGTGTTGAAGTCAGTTCAAGAGGCTGACTCATCACAGAATGTATATATGTGCATATGTTTCTCCTTTTTCATGCAAATCTTTGATATTTTAAATTTATTACATTCAGATCATTAGTCCAGGATGAATAAAGTTGATTATCAGGCATGTGGCTAATTTACCACAACCAATTACACTGCAATGGTGGTTTTCAAAAGAAAGCTGAGAAACTGTTACACTACTATGAACACCGTCCTGACTGAACTAATTACCTGCTTGATGATTATGGGGTATCCATCCAAAGAAAATTCATTTTCTGCCAGGAGTCCTCACTTTAAGCAGTGATTTAATGCAGTTTTTATGCGGCACTCTCAAATAATTGGAGGAATTTAGTGGATTTGCGTTCGAATTCGTTTGATGTCACGCTTAATTTCTTGATGAATTTGCACTCCACACCCATTGGCTCATTAAGCTGAGATGGCAGCAGACATTAACCTTGCAGATATTTGTGGTCTTGCTTTGCAAAATAAGCCTCTTAATATAACCCCTGGGGGGGTGGAAAGTCAATCTACTTTATTTCAGATAGTGAATCCAAGTTAAACGTCTTGACTGGAGTTAACATGGTGCTTCATTTAAATTACATGAAATCTTTGAAATAATTACAGTAAGTTTAGTTAACAGATGGGAGTTTTACCTGCACAATAATCTCATCGTCTGAATTACAGGTGAAGCTAAAGAACCATGTTTCTAGCTTAAGCGTTACTCAAAGCCCAGTGAGAGTCTGAAGATCTGAGCTTGGCTGGAGAGATAATATGAAACCAAGCACTTCTGCTCTGTACTGAAGGTTGTGTGGTTGGGTTAGCTCATCTTCCAGGTTCAACCCAGACGTAAACTGAGCTTGAAAGATCGTGTTTGTATGGCCACTTTGTGTCCACGAGAACCAGGAAGTGATCACACCAAAACAGGAACCTTGTGCTGTCTGTTGAGTGTGTGTAATGTGATTATACCTCATTTCCCTTGTTTAAGTTTCCATGTTTGTGTATTTTCAGGGAGGTGTTTTTTTTAAACCTAAGCTGAACTTTGTTTTCGTGCAGCCAAGATCTGTCTTTTTTTTTCCTTTTCTACTCAAGCAGTTAAATAATTCACACTTTAATCACAAGTCAATATCATCAGCAGCCCTCTTTAGGCTAATGGATCGAGGTCTGCTACACTTGCTGTTAGGCAGTGAATTGATAAAGAGTCACACAAAACCTATTAAGTCAGCCCGTTGATTGATAGACACACAGCAGGGAGTAAACACATTTTCTCATTGGCTGTTTATTTTGCCAAGATTTTTTCATATCATCCTCCACTTGTTTTATGATTTTATCACTGCCAACAATTCAAGAGGATGTGATTCATTTAGTGGGTTGATTGTATTGATAAGTTATTAGCAATAATATGACTTGCCTCTTTCTGTCTCTTCCTCTGCAGACGATGAGCAGTCGTT
Organism: Lates japonicus; assembly: GCA_033238685.1. NCBI lineage: Eukaryota > Metazoa > Chordata > Actinopteri > Centropomidae > Lates > Lates japonicus. Next base: position 5,408,506 of record BRZM01000008.1, read on the forward strand.
TTTTCCCCCACGACGTCATCCTCACTGATGCTGTCCTCAGTCTGGATGAAGACTCAGTCCTCTCAACCAATGAGGTGAGTCACAGATAGCTTATCAACCAGTTGGCACGACACTGACATTTCTACGAACCGGTGAACTGAAACGCTGATGCTTTATCAGCAAAATGAGGTGAGACGGCCTCACTCCCAAGACCCGAGGCCACCAAAACACTACTATCAAACATCTTGATTAGAATCTAAATTACTGAATTACTCACCAAACAGCTGATGAAACCAATCCATCACAGCTGCCTGCCTTAAAATCAGACTGAAAAAGTGCGGTTCTGTGTCAGATAGTTGAGACTGAAATGATTGACTGTTAGCTAAGCCCTGCCCTCCTTAGTGTCACTGTTGCTACGACTGTCAAGCTTTCTGTTCTTTCACAACACGTATGCAGTTTAAATGATAATGGTTTAATTAAGTAATTTATAGCAAGTTTGAAACAGTGAGATTTGATTTTGGACAAAAACAGCTTCTCATTTCTGAATTTACTCGCTAAAATGACAAACCTCTGAGTAACAGCTCATGAAACATGTTGAATAAACTTTGCAGAATGTGGCAGTAAAAATAGAGAGATTAATTTTTGTACGCACTTTTCTCCATTTTACTTTGATAGAAATGTTTAGATGCTTATTAGAAATCCTAAATAAATGTAGTGAGAAACAACTGACAGACTGTGGAGAAAAGTGAAGGGATCTTAACACTTTTGCAAGACTCTTTGCAGCCAGTGAAAACTTGCCTCTGGAAATGTTTTTATAACCAGCTCCAGTCTGCATGGTTTTATGTCAGGCAGTGGCAAAAGGTGGTGATGTCTTAACACAGTATTGATCCTTGCTGAAATGAGGCAGTCAGTCCACGTCAGAGTCATGAATACCATTCATTACAAATGAATTGCCTCACTCTGCCAAATAGCGCAATGGCCAGTGAACTGGAGGTACAAAATGTGCTTTGCCTTTTAAGAACTATTCCAAATGCATCAGATGAAATTAAACTAAGCAGGATGAGTAGAAAGTCTAGCATAGCACCAGAGTTACACATCAGACCGACAACAAAACAAAGTGTTCTGATTACAGACATCAGTGTTGCAGAGGCTCTGTGATTTACCGTGTAGAGAGGATGCTTGAAACCCAGTCTTAATTAAATTACCGTGCAGTGTGTGGTGTTAGGATAGATCGTGTTAAGATCACATTCTCTTAATTAACACAAAGTAGAGGAAAGGAGGGGGAAACGAAAAGAAGGGAAGAAAAGTGAGTAAGCAAAGAGGAAAAAGAGAGAGAGGAGTAATGGAGAGAGGGTGAAAGACATAAAAAGTATGAGAAGAAAAGCAGGCAAGGGAGGGGAAAAGGAAAGACAGGAGGAAAGAAAAGAAGAAAGCAAACAAAATGACTGAAAGGAGAGGAAAATCAAGGCTGTAGGAGACAAGAAAAGGAGAGTGGAGCTGATTGAAAAGGGTATAATGAAAAACAAAGTGCTTTCACAGAGTCAGGAGTTTTACGAGAGCCATTACCTCTGTGTCTGTATCATTACACTGTCAAAACACTGGACACCTCTTTGATTAAAATCTCACTTGTTACTTAAGAGAGAGGATCTGAAACACCCCGCTGGTTTGTTACACTGACACTTGGTTTAGAACAAATTAGAAACCAGTGAATTGTCTAAAGCATTATCAAGAGAGGAAATAATGTTTGTATTTCCTCCTTTTTAATCAATACTTTGACGTGGTTAGCAGAGTTAGCAGCGTGTCTTGTTGAGCTCTCTAAAACCACTGAAATATATATATATATTAAATAAAAGCAGAGGCGAACTGATTTACTTCTACATTTCTGAGGATCTCATTTTGTTTTTATTTTAGGCTTTACTGTGTGTGATTAGTTTTGTGTGATCAAGGTGTCGATCTGACTCTTTGTACAACCACAAAACTTAAAGCCTCTCTTATCTCTAAAAAAATGCAAAATATAAACCCACTCCCACTGTGTCTAAATGTTAATGTAAACTAGCAGCTATAGGAAACATTCAGCTTCCATTAGTAGCAACTTAATGCAGGTCTATTCAGGCGTATTTATTGTCTCATTTATGGTCTGTTCAAGCAATTTTCTGAGCAGTTTTTGCTTTTAAATATAATCTATATTTTACCCTATTGCATATACTTTTGTTTGGTGATTGAACTACCTCTACCCATCTTTATTTATCATATTTTCATACAGTTTTTACATTTAAAATGGCTCATTACCTTCCTAACTGAGGACATACAACTGTGTTGAAAAATGTTGCAACACACATCACTACATTTTTAAAACCTTTCCCTGTGTTTGAAACCAGGCAGTGAAATGATCAGGAACAGCTCATGTGTGATGCCAAATCAGAGCTCCTACTTTGAGAGTAATTACAAGAAGCAGCCTCGTTTCTCTTCAGGTTTTCACAGAGTAAAAGATGCGATCCATAATGGATTGTGAGGCCCAATGAGCCCAAGAGATCCAATATATCTCTAAACTCTGAGATGTTTTATTGATCGGAGCAAGTCAATGTTCACCTTTTCTACGCTAATGGGATCACAATTACACTTTATGGCACTACAATGTGTGGCACAGCAATACGAGCTAAACTTTTATGGGCTTGTTTTTGGAGACGAGAGGAAGAAGATGTCAGAGAGAAGAAGAGAGCGGGATCATAAAGAGGAAGTGCAGTGATTCTTTGCTGTGCTCACTACTCCGTTGCTCTAATTGCCCTTTTAACGTGATGAGGGGATTTATTGAAAGAAGATGAAATATGTCAAGTGAGTGAAAATGTGCAAGACAGAACATTACGCATTTATTAGGGCTTTTCATATTGCAATACCTCAGTGGAGGAATGGTCGTGCCAATTTCATAATTACATTGTTTCAGCTCATTAAATGTATGGTTATTCCATGAAGAGAGATTAGAGAGGGGAATACGAGTGGAAAAAAAACCTGACAAAGCTTTTGTCTCTCATTGGGCGGCCAAGCATGCTGCTGCGTTATGCCCTTTGGAAGACATTTTCAATATGGTGGATATGGAAATCGCGCTCCAACAGCAATGGCAGAAATGTGATCCTCTTCTCATTTAAAGGAATAACTATGTAGTCACTGGGTTTCTGCACTTTTTAAAGCAATTATCAGTTTAATTAGCACACAGGGTTTTCAATATGGACTTCAACCATTCGTCAGTATAATCATAAATTCATAGGAAAGATAATGATATTACCTAAAGGCCTTTTTAAAAAACTACCTACCTTATTTTAATCTACAGTTGACATTTTCCAGTGCTTAAAGCCACAGGGTCTTACTATGATAATAACATTTTCATTGAGTCATGGTCTGATGTGTGTACTGAGTATTTCCTGCCAACAATTTGAAGATTTCCATATTTAATAAGTTTTTTATGGGCTTAACTATAGGTTAGTAAGATTTTGAGCCTGAGAAATTATGTTCAGTTGCCAAAGCAGTGGTTGTACATCACGCTGTGTTAATATTAATAATAATAATAATACATGACAAATGTCAGTTTCTGAATGTAAACTAAAAAGAATTAAAGCACAAATTGTATCTACCACATGGTGACACACATAATAAAGAGACCTCCTTTTGTGAATATGAGTTCAATTTCAAAGTAGAAGACTGTGAAATCTAGCACTCAAACTTCCCACTTAAAAGTCACACACATGCCCACACTTGAAGTATTAATCTTGGCCGTGGATACTGACGTTACAGCATGTGAAGTTTCACACAGTTCTCTGCTGAGCCGCCACAGGTTCAAAATAATTACTGCAGACTTTCATAAAAGGAGCCATAAGCAATCAGTGATAGAAACTCTGGGGATAGTTGACACCGCATCATTTTGGTTGGTTGACAGTTTGGTCGTCTCAGTGTTAGAGAAACGAGAGACCACTCTAAGAGCCATCCAGACAGGGCGTAACGACGCACCACCAAGAGCACCTGGTGAGAGGAGCCATAATTCAAAAGATGCTGCAAACTACAGCCCCGCAAGAGCCGCCTGTAACCGCACTTGTAGACCTTACACCCCAGCTGGTTGTCTGGGATCACACTGAGACTGTTGGTAAAACTTCATCAAAGCCGGAGCACTCAGAAACTGCTGGATACGCGCTCAGTTTGAGACAGATTTTCCTCACTTTTATCACCTCGAAATCAGATGGAGGTTGACGGTGGCATCACTTCACAGGGAGCAAAAATAAAAAGACAGATTGAAAACACGACTTTTCAAAACACATTTGAGGAGACCTCATGCTGAGGGAGGATAAGGGCTCTGAACATGTGATGTAGCGTCTCGTAACATTGGACACGTCAAAGCCAAATGTCAGGAGAGATTTGTAACAGATCTATCGCTGGATTGACCCTCTATCTCCTCAGATCAATTTTGGCCTTGTTGAATCTATTAGTATGTATTACACACATGCACACACACACACACACACACAACACACACTCTCTCTGTTCAACTTTGAATTCCACAGCCACGGTCTTTTAAACCATAATTAAGACAGACAGATTATGAGTGCAAAGAATCTTGGTTCTGTCACTCTCTCACTTGTAAGTTCACACACACACACACACACACACACACATTTCACATTATAAAGAGCCTTTTAATCTCTGAAGGCAAAATTATATTTGCATGATATCATTAATCCTTTCAGCACAGCTGTGAAGACATCTGACACATCTCACATATAAACACACGCATAAGCGCACACACACACACACACACACACCCTGCGTACACACAGCTAACACATCCGTTCATCAGGGGCTACACCGAGAATGGCAGCTCCAACCTTTCTCTCGGATTAGCGCTGGCGCTTTACAGTAATTGCTTACGCGATTCATGACAGAAGCCGCGAGGTATCGCTAAAGAACATCCACTTTCGGCGCTCCCCTCCCCGACTCCTCTCTCTACCTCTACTATTCTGGTAATTAATTTTCTCCCTTGGCTCCTGAGCCTGTGTGTGTGTGTGTGTGTGTGTGTGTGTGTACGTATCACCAAGTATTTCAGTGTGTGCTGATCCCCTTATTCTCTGGTGTGTCTGCCCGTACGTCTCAGTGGTGTTTTTGAATTCAAAAGAGGGTCTTGCTCAGGTAGCTTCTTCAAGGTCACCAGACGCTCCAGACAACGCCACATGAAATTTCTTCTTTATGAGGGAGTGGGGAGCCTTAGAGGGATACAGAGCGAGAGAGAAATGGTCCAATCTTGTACCCACTAGAAAGATGTGCAGCTCCAGAGGTGATGACCACCCTCTCAGCACATCAGTGTATTAGAGAATCATACACTTGTGAAGCATTGGGATTAGTGCCAATTCAGTCCACCAGCACTTTTACCTAAGAATTCAAGTGTCTGAGGGTGTGACAGAAATTTAAAGAACGTTGTAGAAACTTAATGTTTTAAGGGACAGTGGATGGCAACAGATATGAATCTGCTCTAGGAATATTAAGGCAAAGATGTGATCACACATGTTTGCCATGTTGCAAATAAGCTGTTGTATTTCTTTCCACTGGGAGTATCTGAAACTTGGATTTACCACCTCCTCAAGAAAGCTGATGTTTAGGCTCAGGAATCACAGTGAAAAACAAAAAGCAGAGTCTGTATTAATGGTTATATATTAAGTTACCGTAGTTATGATACAGTATTAGTACAGAAAAGGCCTTTAACTTAACCTTAGTTAGCCAGACACGGCTACATGTAGCTTCTGTTCAATTCTCTGATAAACTTCACTCTCAAATTTGTGCAAAGTAAGTGAAGGACAGATTTACTTCACCCTGAATTTAAACACACTCTTCTTTTTCTTTTTCTTTTTTTTTTTTGGTATGAGCAAAAAAAAAGACCTGAACTTACCTGAACTGTTCATTTAAAACCAGAAAACAATACTTACCTTGAGTGGGAGGATTCAGGGTCACCAAACTGCAAGAATCTGTCATCTTTATCTGTAGCTTTTTGCCTCACCGGTTAACATCTGTAAAAGGGTTACACTAACAAAAAACCCCTCTTAAAATTTAACTAACCTCAAAATATTTGGTCATTGTAACTCAACACTTTCAGCAGCAATTTTTTACATTTTCATCACAAGGCATTTCGACTGATCTGATCTCTGAGAGCAGTTGTTTGTTGTTAATTAAACTTTTAAATATCTAGACAGCAGACCTGATAGATTTTTAAATGGGATTCAAATGCCACTCATGCTCAGGTTTAGAGAAGGCACAAATAAGACAAAATAAAAACCGAACCTCACTTGATCAAACCCGAGGAAATTAATGAAAATTGTAGGTCTGGTCCATTTAAAGGCTTTTAAATGACATGTGATTTGATGGGGACGTTTCAGGTGGGAGGGAAATGCTCACAATGTTGAAATACCATTTGAAATGCCTTTTGTTAGGCTGTGAAGCAGCAGAGAGACCAGTATTTAGGAGATGTCCTTGCTGACTCGGCAGGCTAAATGCCATTTGATAGCAGTTCTGAATATGCTGTTTTTATCTGTTTACCTCCTCTACAAGCATTTTACATTCTGAATGAGTTCCTGTATGTTTTGAATACTTTATGCTTTTCCTCCTCCCACGTCCTCCCTCCTCTGCCTAACCATATATTTTCCTCCTCCTTTTCTCCGTTTTTCTTTCATACTTTTTACATCTTGTCTTTATTTTCTTCTGCTTTGTCATCTTTATCTTTATCTTCCTTTCCTCTTACCCAGGTGGATTTTGCCTTTATTGTATGGCAAAGTTTTCCGGAGCGTATCGTAGGTTATCCAGCAAGGAGCCACTACTGGGATAGCTCCAGATCCCGCTGGGGCTACACCTCCAAGTGGACCAACGACTACTCCATGGTCCTCACAGGAGCTGCTTTCTACCACAGGTACAGAAGCCACCTGATCTCCCACTGATCAGTGAAGCACTGCATTTGCGTCACCAGAAAATTGCTCTTTATTTTTACACCTCATTCGTTCAAATGATTAACAAGAGGAATGTGGTAATTATAATGTAAATAAAGACTCCCTGTGGAGGCAGTGAAGTCAGGTGAATTTGCAGAGTGCATGAACACTGATTTAATACTTTAGATCCATTGAAATATTTTTGATAAACACAACAATAAATGCCTCACAGTTAAGACCCATTTATTATAAATCCTGTCCCTTTTCCCTCGCTAACATTTCTATATGGCCTCATTCAAACATGTCATTTTCTGAAACTCTCTATTACTGTCTACCACCTCCTGAGCCACGGCCTTAACTTAACTTAACTGAACTTAAGTTATTATGTAGTTTTATTGCACTTTTTGGTGCAGCTTAGTCTGAGCATGCTATCAGCTCGGTCTATTCCAACTCCACAGAAATATTTATTCTTTTCACAAGATACAAACCACATTAAAATCATCTCTCACTAGTCACACTTTAATTTTATTTACCGAGGTGAAAGGACAAGAAATGAAATAATATGATCTTTCTCCACCTCTCTGTTAGCTCGTAAAACGATTGTCAAAAACACAAAGCTACGACTGAAAACTAAAGTATTAAGCAGTGAATTGAACAGAGAAGAGTGTTGCTCTCCGATGGGATTTGAAGGCATCTTGTCGTGCAGATAAACAGCTCGTCTCGTTCTATTGTTAGGACGTTCAATGCGAGTCTCGAGTCCTTTTGTTATTCAGAATATCAAATGCCAACACAAGGCAGAAAAATTGAGTAAGAGAGTGAGAAGGAAAGGTGGTAAAGGTGTGAAGGGATGGCAGACCTTGGCAGGGAGGTAACAGGGTTGACAGTGATCAAGTGCTCCCATGCTGCTGAGAGTGCAACACAGACACCATACAGAGTAGAGTAGAGGTGCAGCTTAAAAAAAGTAGATACACAAATATCCTCTTATGTCTTTTTTTTCTTTGTTTGTGTGTGTGTACGTCAGATATTACCACTACCTGTTCACCCACCACGTCCCGGCCAGCCTGCTGACCATGGTGGACCGCATGGCAAACTGTGAGGACATCCTCATGAACTTTCTGGTTTCGGCCGTCACCAAGCAACCGCCAATCAAAGTCACGCAGAAGAAGCAGTACAAGGAAACCATGATGACCCAGGTAGGGTTGCTGGGTCTTGCTGTGCTGTGTACTGTATGTATCAGTAGACTCTTCTGTCTTTCTGTCTTTTCTGTCTTTTCTGTCTTTGTGGTTCTTTTCAAAAACAGCGTCCTGACCTAAAATGAATCCAGGTACAAGGGAAATGTAACGATCAATAGTCTTTTTTTGTTTTGGTAAAATTAAGGCAGATCATTCCTAAAGGGCCAGCTGCAGTCAGACTTTCCATAATTTCCTTCATAGCCACCACATGATACAGTTAATCATCTCTGCATTATATACTTTTGTTCTTTGATTGTAATTTGTGCTTATGTTTAATAACTGTAGCAGCAATTATGGCTCTGAAGTGTCCTGACAGTCCCCTGTGGAGTAGAAATCAGTATTTCCCTGAGGTATAACAATCATGTTGAATGCAGTCCTTACAGAATGTGCTGCTTTGTTTCTAGGTTTTTAGGTTTTTTATATCACCGTGGAGACTGTATCGTATCGTATCGTATCGTATCGTATCGTATCATTCCTCATAAAACATTTGCACAGTTTTTGAACAGTTTAGAACCTGTTTTGTTTACCACCAGCAGGATTGTGTGTCACCTGTGTCCAGGTGATTGAGCTAAGAGAGCACGAGATACAAACAAAATTATCAAGATGTTGTTTCACCTTTAATAGCATCTGACAGTGGTTTACAGAGAAGGAGAAAAAGAAGATGGAAAGAGGTTCACTCCTCCTTGTGGTGGACAAGTGACAGTGGAGAAGCTTGAGGCTATATACAGCTCTGACATTCTCTATGGGAGATCCCTATATGTGCATGCTGTGTGTGTGAAAGTGTGTGTGCTTCATGTGGCCAGCCCCATGTCAGATTCTGATTGATGACCTGACCACAGGCAGGACGATGACTCGGCAGTATGGACTCAGTGATTAATGTCTTAATTGTGAAGGCAGCATGGCAAACCAAGATTTACTCCCTCCTTACCTCGCTCTCTCTTTCTTTTTCCTTTTTTTGGGTGGGTGTCTCTCTTTTCCTTCCTCCCTCTCTCTCACTCCTGATTTGTTACTTTGCTTCAAGCAACAGCAGATAGGCATTTAACATGGAGTAGGTGGAAGAAGCCGACATCTTTTGGGAAACTTTGACCGGTGAAGTAAAGTTTTTATGAAGTAACAAAAGTCGTGACTGATGTTTTAGACATTTTAAAAATGTAACCATTCATTTTCTATTTAAGATAGGAGATGTTTCATTCAGAGGGCCAAACCATTTCTTTGACTTGATTATTTTTTTTTAGCTTCATTATTCCACCTGACCTCCAGTACCCCCTGCTGCCACCCTCCTGCAGCACACAGGATGAATGTGCTCTAACTCCACGCCCCTGTGCCACAGTTTATCAAAGGGGTCTGCTGCCCTCCATCTTGCCCCCTCTCCTACTCATCTCCTGGCAGTCCATCTCAGATAAGTGAGGACGCAGAGCAGCAGGAGATGATACTTTTCTGCTTCAACGTTCCAGTAACAGTAGTGACTTCTCACAAACTTTTTTTTGGGATAATGCAGGAAAAATAATGAAGGTGAAACTTCTCACACAACAACATCAGGCCCTTCTAGACTCATGGACAAGCTCATAAAGATGCAGATGAACTGGATAAAGTAGTACATTTAGTAGCCACTGCATTAGATGCACTGGTCTAGTTTTATAAAACTGAGTTATTGTGTTGTGACAGGTGGAACACTCGAGGCTAAATGTCAGTACAACAGAGCACTTGGTGGTTGTAAAAATCTCACCAAAGACCCTCCTGTTTCCAAAATATGAAACATGTAAAACCTTTAAACCAATTTGTAGTCAGTTGCAACCTATTTCTCTCAGCAGCAGAGTGACTTTATTTGGACCAACACACTGACTGACAGACAGAGTGAGTTCAGCAACCTCCTAGTTAGAGCCAAGACGAGGGGAAAGCAAGTTGTACCTACTAACAATATGTGAACGGGACTTTGTTTTCCACCAGTCTGACTTTCTGTGCTGCTGTTTGCCGACGTGTCGACAGCTACTCGGGGGATTCCCACAGAGTGAACCAGCTGGTCAGGTCGACCAGCTCTGTCAGTATGATGAACCTGGATTCTCTGGAGGAGCAGGTGGTGAAAACAAATAGTGAGAAACATGTTTTACTATGAGCAACACTTCCTGCCCGTGTCCTGACAAGCCGCCCATGATAAGGAGGACGTTCACCAGCGAGGACCATCAGACAGGCACACCTTTGTTTCACCATCTGGGATGCTGAAAATTCCCTGCCTTGTCAGTGGCTGATGAGCAGGCATATGCCACAGGAAATAAGTCTTTATGTGGGATTAAAAGTAGCTGTTTAAGTTTGTTGCTACAGTCAGAATTATTCTTTCCAGGGGGGACAAGTGGCGGTCAGTCACTCGGTCATTTTAACCATCTAGACATCAGCTATAAGTAGAAACAGCTGTAGGAACTGATCACGCAGAGAAAAAGAAAGGCAGGTTCAGATGCATCAGAGCACAGCAGCCCTCCATAACTCACAGTCAGCAAGCTTGTTAGCTCAGACAGTTTTTCCCCATTTTAATAACTCTTTATTAAATGACACGATGTACAATACAGAGAACAAAATGCCAGGGGGGATTTAACGACCCAGTACAGAGAAGATAGAAGGAAGCGTCCACTAACATGTTCTGGCTTCTTATCACGTTAGCAGTTAGCTCACCTGCTAAACTCCAGCTACGTCACTCTACATCTCTGGAGCTAAATACTCTCACTTGATGTGTTTTACATACAATATCATGACATATATGTATAAAAGTATCATCCAGCCAATCCTCCTATACTGTTCTCCTTGTTTCATGACAATACTCACAGTCAAAAACCGGAACATGTTCACTAAAATAACCTCCATAGCAGCTAAAATCATTGGTCTTCCCACTCCCAACCTCTCACAGTTAAACACTAAGGCCATTACACGCATCGCTCAGGCAATAACACAGGACCACACTCACCCACTGCACCATTGCTTCTCCCTGTTACCCTCTGGTCGACGATACAGGTCCATCAGATACAACAGAGTACGTTTTAAAAACAGTTTAATCCCCACAGCCATCAATACTCTGAACAATATGTGATAACGGTCTGAAATTGATATCTGTACTTTGTCACAAATGACTGTAGTGTGTTATATGTGTGGGTGTGTGCTATGGTGTCTCCCTGCCTGTACAGCTGTGAAAATGAATTCCCCCCCATGGGGACAATAAAGTAACTAACTAACTAACTAACTAACTAACATGCTCTGTAAAATAACCTTGTAATGTTACAGTCAGGATTATTATCACCTGCTACAGACGTCTTGATTGTTTCTTCACTCGCTCTAACACATTCATCCTCCGCCCTCTCCACACTTTCCACCCTCTGTTTCTCTAAACCTAGGGCTCCAAGGCGTCTCGGTGGGCCGACCCGGACCACTTCGCCCAGCGTCAGACCTGCATGAACGCCTTCAGCCACTGGCTGGGTTTCATGCCCCTGGTTCACTCCCAGATGAGGCTGGACCCTGTGCTGTTCAGGGACCAGGTTTCCATCCTGAGGAAGAAATACAGGGACATTGAGAGGCTGTGAATGCACAAGGACACACACAGAGAGAGAGAGAGGGAGTAAGAGAGGCTGACAAGGTGTGTGTGTTCCTGTTCAGGAGGTCATGACAAGAAATACACACACTGACTGCGAACATTTGTGAGACTGTAAAGGAAAACTCACACATGCACTGGACATAAAAATGATAAAGCACTGAGGTAAGCATAAGGCATTTAACTGTGCATTTCAATGAAAAAAAAAACACTGATTGTGTATGCGTGGTTGATAATGGCGAGTAACTGTGCGTACCCGCCATCTGTGACAGTACATATAAATATGAATGCATGGATACACATGCAACAAAGACTGGGACACATTCAAGGCTGTCCTGACCACAGACATACAGTATGTGTTGCATGGTTTGAATAAGACCGCTGTACAAGGACCTGAAAAATATAACGTGTTTGAATTTTTTAAAAATCTAAGAGATATGTTTATTGTGGATATTGGCCTGTTGGCAGTAGAGGATTATACAGTATATTGTTGGCAAAAAGGTTCAAGAGATTTATGAGTTATAGGTTGTATTCATAAAGTCCAAAGTCAAAGGAAGTGATCTTTGGGGTTATGTATGTACAGTAGAGACACATTATGGACAAAAGGGACAAACTGTAGCCTCTGGGTCGGGCCAGATGACAGCTGCTACCCCAAAACACCCAGAGACGATGGCAGTATGCCTCTTGTATACTATTGTAGATTTTCAGCAGCAGTTCCTATCTGTATGAAGCAAATAAAAGATAAAATAAAGTTATGTTATGTTATAAGACGCGAGGCCAGTTCTCAACTCTGTCTCTTCCTTACTTCTTTTTTTTCCTCTTCTCCTGGTTCCAGTTTGAACTTGTACTTCACCGTGTTCTATTTTTTCTGGTGTGGGGTTTTCTCTGTTGCTCTTTTTTTTCACGAAAGGATCGAATCAGGGGCATTTTTGTCTTGCTGTATTGATTCCCTTCTGTAAACGCTGACTCCTCTGCCCTCGCTGTGGATGTAGGTGCGCAGCAATGTGGCGAGCTAAACACAGATGAAGACAGGAGTTAGGTTCTGAAGTCTTCACTCAAGGCCATTTTGATTCAATGGTAGTGATTACGAATTTTTTTAAATGCTGAGATTCCATAAACAAGAGTTAGAAATTAATTAAAAGTTAATGAGTACAATAACTGTCAAATTGTGCCTGCAGATAATGCTCAAACAAAGGCATTTGAGGAGTAAATAAAAGATTTCTGGCGATATTTATTCAGTCACAGATCTTCACATTTTCAATTTATGCGCAGAAAAAAACTATTACTTATCTAAATGAGCCAACTCCTAATATTCACATGACTTTAGTGGATGGAAATTGGTTAAAGTTTGCAGTAGATTTGTCAGTTAAAGTGCTATGATCATGTGCCAGATGCTGCTACTGAAACTGTAATCTTGTCTTATCAGTTGGTCTTTTAAAGAACACACAGTCACTTGAGGAAGGTGAGGAGCTGTATGTTTGTTTTCACACTGATAGCACTTTTTTTTTTTTTGGATTTAACCTGCTGCTCACCAGTGTTTTTGCCAGTATTCAACCAGTAGGAGTTTCTAGTGCAGCTGCCAGGTCATGATCCTTTTCCAGCTTCCCACTGATGAACACCACATACAGCTTAGCTGGAGGATGAGGTGGAAAGAACTGAACTCAGGATGGTCCACACCATGATGGGTGAGTGTTTTTCAGTCACAGAAGATACCTGTGTGAATTTGTGCTGACATCAAGAATGTGTAGAAGGCACCAGATGTGATATAAATGGTGTCATTTGTGCCATATATAGGATGTATTGTGCTGTCCTGAGCTCTTATTGGACCGAAACAGGTTTACATCAGTGTGACAATCAAGGATCTGAAATCTCAAGCGCAATCTACTATATGTCTTGTTCCCATTTATTTTTAACAACAAAGGAAAATAGATTCATATATGTGTTTACAGCTGTCCCTTCACTTGACGCACCCTGTGATCATGATCGTCTTTACTACTGCATGCATGTCTTCTTTTGATCTGTGGCTCAAATTAAACTGCAGATAAGCAATCCACAGTCAGCATTTTGTAGTCCCAGCCCCAAAGTTTTTTAAAAAACAGCAGGCTTGAGTAACATCTCCAGTACCTCAACCGCGACTGCTGAGGTGCAAGCGAGCCATTAAATCCCAAATTACACCAGTGCTGCTCTGTAGCAACCAGTCGAAGTAATTTGCAGCCAGAAAAGTTGAGTCAATTTACTTTGAGGAAAATGAAATCGAATTCCAACCATGATGAGTAGAATCTATAAACATACTGTAAATTAAACCCACACACTCAAGCACACAGCCTTTTCATGTACAGTATGCAGGGCTGCTCCCATGACAATAAAGGAGCCAATAAAGCCTTATTTCCATGAACCTCCCTCATCACTTCTGCCACTCTTCATCTCTCCTTCCCTTCATCTATCTTTCATTGATTTTTTTCCTCTCACCTCTCTGCTCCTCCCTCCTTTCAAAGACAATAATTGTAATCACCTGATCTTACTTTCTAATTTTCCCTGTGGACAATTTCATCTGACTCCCTCTTTTCTTCTCAGGTTTTCTCCCTCGTCCCCGCTTGTCTCTCACACCCAATAACGAGGATCTCTTTATCACATATCTTCAGACCAGGATCTACAGTCTCATAAGAACTAACACATCAATGATGCTGAATTCCTTCAGCACAAACCAAACACTGACCTCAAAACTAACAGTTGAACTGTTGATTTGATGGTATACACAGCGACACAGGTATTGAATGTTTTACAAAAACATGCATGATGTTTTCTACAAATAATTTTGTATTAAGAGGGTTTTTTACTACTAGTGACACATCTATTTTGAAGGTACGGTATACCTTCATACATCACCACAAATATCTAAAGAAATGTTGTTGCTTATTGCTTGTTTTTGCTTCTTTAGCACATCCAAAGTGCTCAAACAGGCAGTTCTGCCCTGCAGTCTGCAGTATACAGCTGTATATAAATGCATAAATGTCTCATCAGATTTTTTATTTTTTTTGTTTTACACAGGGTGATTTTCTTCTGTCTCACTGGTTTTCGTATTGCAACAATAAGTGTTTTATTGTTTTATTTAATAAAGATTTCTGTGCATATTCTGTGTTAATTCAGATCAGTTTATTGGGGTAGGACCAGACCTTGGTGGAGGGCAGAAGAAGTTTAGACCACAACAGAGGAAAAACAAAACAGGTGAGTAGGTTTAAGTATCATTTCAGACAGGAAAGCCTGGAAATAAATCCCAGTGAAACAGGTGAATGCATGTTGACAGTACTCGTGCTGACACTCAGCTTGCTGAATACAGGCACATACATTGTTGAGATTTAAGGGTGATCTGTCAAAATAAAGTGATACCATTCAAAGTTGTCACTGTATGAGACCAGAATGGACCATTTTTCCATTAAACATGAAAGTCTTTTCTCCCTGTTCACCCTCTTTTTTTTCCTGCAGTCTGGCAAACTACCAGAGCCAGAACAGATGATTTAGTGCGAGCTACAATGGCTTTCATTTCAGTTTGCTTTAGGGAATTCTCCTTTTGCTCTTATGATGCATTATTATGGTCCCTGCAGCCTGTGAAATACTGTGTGTGTTTGTGTGTGTGTGTGTCTCAGGTCATAATGTACACATTATCGTATGTATAACACTAGTGTTTAAGAGCTAAGAGCACTCTTGAGACCAATAGCACCACCACCTACTGTAGCTCATAGCTGTGCAAAACATTTTCCTGATGAATATTAATATTAAAAACTCTTTGTGCATAAAGTATTGTTAAATAGTTTGCTTGCTTGTTTGATGTTTGGCTCTTACTGACAGTTACAGCAATGAAATGAATCTGCAGCTTAATGCCCAACTCAACTAGTTCTAATGGTGTTATGTGTCATTTATGTGAACACTTTCTACTTTGTTTTTCAACTCATAGATGAAGAAGGGTTTCAGGAAGATCTCATTGGTCTCTGGAGTGTTTGTTAAGTTATTTGTGCTATACAAAACCCAAGGCACACAAGCACACAACAGATGACAACTGGATCCTTCCGAAACACATATGAAGCTTTTAAACCCTTTAGGTGTTAATTTAAAGGTGCTGTATGTTTTAGCTGTCACCACATAGCCAACATTGGCATCAACGGCCTGATTTACTTACCAGCCTAGTACACAAGGTTCAGCGTCAAACTTCATTCCTTTACTCGCCAAGAGCTGTCTCCAGCGGTGAAAAGTCTCTGGTTTTGCTTTATATTTCACTTCTTCTCCTCTCCTGAAGTTAGCATGCTAACCAGATAGCCCTGGACTCATAATGCCACTTTGCAATACTGAGTCAGAGAGGATGAAGAAGTAGAACTGCACAGAGGATGTATTCTAACCTCTTGTAACGATGGCTGAAGCTCATGGCAAGTAAACAGCCGCTAATGCTAACATTGGCTATGTAGTGATAACAAAAACTTACATATAGCACCTTTAAAGCTGGCTCTCAAACACCAACTCCTTCAAAGACCTCAACAACAAAACAAGCACTTTGTTTCATACTGTCATTGTTGGAGTCAACTTGGCTCCAGCAGAGTCCAAAACATCCGCAGAAAGTTTTCAGACCGGTCCTGCAGCATTATCCACTTCTCCACTGTCCATTTATACACTCAGAACTGTATGTTCCAGACATCTAAAATATCACCGAACAGCTTTGTCCAGTTGTTGCTGTAGCACAGAAGGTGCAGGAGGCTTCATCTTACAAGTGAGCCTGCTGTGCTGGTCGTGCCTCAGCTTTGAAACTGAATTTTCCTATTTTTTCCACCTGCTATCACACCGTGTTTTTCATGATTTCTGTCTCTCATTCTGACTGACTCTGAATTAGATTTGAGATAATGGCCTAATGAGGTTTCTGTTTGATCCGCAGTGAATTTGGAGTTTGAATTTTGATGTCTGGGTTTCCCTCAAGGACAGAAGCTCTCTGCAGGTACTTTTCTACAATTTTGTGTGTCTGTGTCTGTGTGTGTGTGTGTGTGTGGTAATAAGCCAATAAAGGTGCACAAATCAGGCGCAAATAGCTGACTCATGCATTGAACACTATTATTCTTCTTTTGTGTCTCTGTTCCACCAGATGTGATGTGAGTCAGTGAAGCACAGAGTAAGAGCCTCCTGTCTGTAAGAGCTGTCAGCCGGTCAGACCATAATAATATCTCACAGACTGTTTCTGCAGCAGACACTGACTTTTTGTCTTTTCAGGGCAACTGCGCACACACACACAAAAGCCCTCCCCTCTGTAGGCGTGTTAAGGTCTTGTCTCCACTGTGATCAGCTGGGTCAGTGTTAGTCATTGGATGTGATCATCCATAGGATCCCTCAGGAGGAAACTAAACCGCCCTTCTTCCCTGTTTACGTATTGGACCCAGTGAACTGGATCCCTGCTCCTGCTGTCAGTCGAGCCAGACAGCACAGAGAAACCGCGAGAAAAATAAATCTGACAGAGGAGAGTAAAGAGGCACAGAAAGGCTTTTAAGTGATAAAACTGTAAAATCCTGAAAATCCCGGGGGACCCATGAAGGCGTCTCTGAAAAAAAATGATCGGTAGTGTTGTTTTCATATTGGGTAAATCACATTAGAGGATATGTAAGGACCATATCGCTGTCTTTTTACATGGAGAGAGTGTTAATTCATAATTTAATACCAGGAAGCAATTTAATTCATGTTGAAATCTCTATTTTAGCCTGCAGTTATACAGACTAAGCCAATCGCAGCAGGAAAGTCACATACATCAGCAGCTATTATCAGACAACAATGGCTGATCACCTAGTGTTTATCTAGCTGCAGCCCGGTGCTCTTTGATTTGAAAAATTTACTTGTATCTGCACTTCAGACTCAGCTAGTTACCAACGCTGCAAGCACATGTTGGTCTGGTAGCCAAGCTAACCACCCATGAGAAGCTACCAGCATCAGACTCTCTGTGTCTCTGCGCTGGAAAGAGAGAAGGAGACTGAGGCCACAGCAACAGACCTTAGGTCTTGTCTATTAGTTAGAGATCAGCCAGGGTGGCTGAACTCATATAAGCTAGTTTATGCAGAAAAAGCAGCTTTTACACTCAATAGGCCAACAAGTCATGAGGTTACTGTGTGTACAGCACACAGAAATACTTTAGTGTGAAAGGGTTTCGCTGTTTTTGTTTTTGGTTGTTTGTTTTACCTTCTGTAAGAAACTGAATTGAGTTGCTCTTCGGGACTGAGAAAACTTAAGTCAGGACTTGTGATATAATCTAACAAATACGGTATTTTATGACTGACAACAAAAATTAAATTGCAGAATGTTTTCCAGAGTAATTATCTGCAATTTGCTTTTCAAAATAAAGAGTTCAATTATGGTGAAAATACAGATAATCAGGGAAGTAACTGTAGCAATTAATTTAAAAGCCACAAGACAATATTCAACCTCAGTGCTGCCATAAACTTCAGAATAAAAGTTTGATACAGGTTTGTATACTACAGTTTAATGCAGAATTTCTTATTTCTTTTTATATGAATGTTATGACATTAACGACATTAACATTCAGATAGATTAAAAAACTCTCAAAACAAACAAATCAAAAGCAGAGATGTAATAAATGAGTAGCTTGTGTGACTCATGGCAGCTCCATCATATGTGTCTGGCAGTACAGAGGCAGAAAACAGAGACATCACATCCATCTTGTCTTCCCATCAGTCTATTGGACCTTCGATCACTCTGATGATCGGTCTCTCTTCCTTTCATCTCTCACTCACTCTCTTTATTTTTTTCTTTTTTTTTTAAAGCGTCCAGCATCCATACTCATTAGATTCTGGCTCTATTATGCAGCAGCTGCCTCAATATTAAAATAACAAGCATGAATAAATCATGCCCAACCTCAATCTCTCTGATTCATAGGTTGGATAATTATTCAGTTTTCATGAAGACAGTCATTGATTAGCCGTGACCTAAACAGTTTCCAAGGTTAGGGGTGGAAATTGATTGGCGGCGATGATGGAGAAAGGAGCAGACTAGCGAATAATCCAAATATTCAAATCTCTCCCTCCTTCTCTCCTCTCTCTCCTCCTCTAACTTTCTGCTCTCGCTCCTCAAATATCCGTGACCAAATGGACTTATAATTGAGTCAGGGGGCCCAGAAATACTCCTCACCTTCTCTCTCAGTCGTCTAGATATTAGTTCTGGTGAGTTACAGGGTTGATATGAGCACATGGGGAGAAGATGAGGGGAAAGAGAAAGTCGTTAGGAGGAGCCCATTAGTATGTGAGACTTTCTCATCCTGTAATTTTTTTTTTCCTTCGCTCTAGTTTTCTAACTTGTACTTTTTCTCTTTTTCACACACAAACACACACATTCCCCCGTCCATCTTTCCCCCTCTTCCAACAATGTTTCTCATTATAGCCTGTCTCCTCACATTTTGTCATATTGGGTGGTCACCCGTGATGATATCATAGGGTACTGGGGTATTGTGTGTGCATGTGTGTGTGTGTGTTTGAATAGTTTGCAGCAGTGACTTGGCTTTTCAGAACACCCCTGTGAAACTCCTCACATATGTCCAAACACACACACTCACACACACACACACACACTGATGAGGGGAGTCAGAGAGTCCCTATTTGCTTCAAGTCCTTATTTCCTTCCTGGTGGGTGTTGAGGTCCCCATTGTCTGAATTAGATAGGACATGTCTCTGGATCTATGAATCCTAATATGGAGGAAGTGAAAGGAGGGACGACCAGGGAGAAGAAGAAGATGGGAGATGGATTTTAAATGGAGGAAATGTGGTGACAGAACATGTGCAGACACTGTCCTCACCAGTCAAACAGCAGCACTGGTCATTTGTTCAAATTCTAAAAATGGCCTGTGTCTCGTTTTCAGGCAAAGACAACTGACTGTGAAGAAGTGACTGTCAGCTCTCAATAACAATGGCAAAATAGCATGAAGTTATACCTCCACAAAAAGAGCGGGAAGTCAGTGTGGAGGGTGGATATAACCTGCGTGTTTGCAAAGACACAGGTCTATTACACCTGCTTCCATTGGTCACATCTAGTGTGAGGACAGGCAACCAGGAAGTGCTGTTGCTGTAACATACACACAAAAAGCATGGTTTTAATGACTTCTAAGTCTTTTAACGATCTACAGTTCAGCATCACTCTTGAACTGGCTGGAAGCGATTCCAGCAGTTTAAGCCATGACTATCCACTCAGTTGGAAGATGGGCCTAAAACCAAAGTTATATCAGTGTAAATTCAGGTAAAAAAAAAAATAAAAACCATTGAATACTATTATCAGTTTCTCTAATTTCACAAAGTCAACTTTGTTTGAGTTTTGCTGAGATCGAATACACATCCTGTCCGCCTCATCGGGAATGAAAACTCTGTTCTTTATGCATTGCAGTGGTCACACACACACACACACACACACACACACACACACCACACACACGGACATATGTACACAGGGTTCCTGGGGGGCTAAGTGTCAGGAAATGAGATCTGGATCAGGAGAGGAGGAAGTTGAATTCTAAAATAAGAAAAACAAATCAACACCACTGAAACAATCTGGCCTCTGTTTGTGCGTGTGTCTGTGTGTGTGTGTGTGTGTGTAAAACAAGTGAATGATGATCTGCACACTTTGTAATTGCTTTCTACGCAGCGTGGGTGCCATTCTCATGACTGAGAGAGACAAACCAGAGCAGATTCACTCAAACTGGGAAGTGTACTCACCTATTATCATGGAAAGGCTCCAGTTCAGGTGCTCAGTGTCTCAGTTTCTCAGTGTGGAAATAGACTTTGAAGATGTGGTTGATACGATTGGTTATAAAATTAGATTTTCTATCAAAGTTAATGTGTCTTTGTTTCTTACTGACTAGAGATGAAGTGTAAGTCAGTCACATTTATTTGTATGTTGCTCAAGTTATGTCAATCATACGAAGAAATAATGATACTTAACAGTCACTCTGAAGTAAAACAAAGCCACAAGTTGACATGACAGAGAGTCTTGTTCATGGTCTAATGATTCGATGCAGACAGTCTCACCTAAAGTCAGCTCCATGTAAAAATAGAAGATGCCTGTTGTGACTCTTCTGCAGCTGCAGGTGAGACTGTGTCTGACAGAGTGACGTCTGCAGAGCTGCTAACATGTAATCACGGTGATGCAGCTCAGTGTGACTCAGCAGTCTGACGCACTTTGAGGTTTCCACAGGCTAAATGTCACACTCACGGGGTGACGTGTTTATGACACGAGATACAGAGAACATGCACTGCACGAAATCCGCCGTGTATACAAGTTATTTTCAAAGTTAGCTGATGTAGAGTCTATCGCACATGTATGTTTGTATAAATTATTTTACAGGTCTGTCATTTCCCAATACTTTTCGAGGCATTGTAGAAAAAAATAGAGACTTCCTTTATAGACAGGCTTCATTTGACAATACTGATTTCACTTATTATTAGAAACTTTATTCTCCATTTTTGTAGAATTGAATGCTTGAAATTGAATTAGGAACTAGTCATTTGTTCATGAAATTTTTTTAGGAAATTATTCGGAAATTACAAACCTGTAAAAAACAAAACAAACAAACAAAAAAACATTAAAATACTAAATGAAATAGGATTCTATGTCCCACCACAACCAAGATGACAAGAGGGTTTCATTTAGTTGCAAAAAACACATGAGCAAATCCAGGTTTTCAGCACAACAACATTTCATAAAACACAACAAGAGAGAGTTGTTTCCTGTTCTGAAATGTTGTGTTCTGGGAAATGTTGTTGTGTTTTGACCTTCAGGGCCACCGTACTCAAGACAAAATGTATGCACATCATGAAAACCATGACCATTTTCGCTGCTCTGTTTGTAGGCCTTGTTTAATCCTTTGTGATGGACAAAATTTCCTCAAATGTTCATCTGCATTTTGGAATACATTGCATTCATTTCAAGAGATTTTTAGAGGCTAGTTAGACTTATTTTAACATGTAGGAGAAAATATCCTCAAACACAGAAGCAGCAGCTGGAGACAAAGTAAAACACTACTTCAGTTCAACATCATGAAAATCTCTGCTATCACTTTTTATTTTTTCATTTCTACAGGACATCAAATTGGACTTCGCCGTTGAATTACTGTCAGGATGATCACTTCTTTCCTACGTATTAGAATTGAACATTACTCATTCAAACGAAATTAACCGAGAATTGGAGGGCGAACTGTTTCATCTGCAGCTGGCCGCCCCCACAGGTGGACAGAAATATTCTGCTCAGTTGTTTACTCACTGATGTGGCTTTTAGGTTCAAGCAAATACCTTCCTGAAAAAAGACCTCGCGGCCAGTAGCTGTTTGTCCTCAAAGCTTGCAAGCATTTATCCAATCCCTGGAGGTTTTACAGCAAGTTTAATGGTTTTAGGCGTGAATCTGTTCTTCAAAATGCTTTTAACTGAACTGGTGCAGAACTGACTAAGAAGGTTGGTGGCAAACAAGAGAAAGAAAGAATGAGAGGTGAAGAGATAAAGAGAGAGACAAGAACAGACTTATCTTTCAACCTTTACAGACAGTTACACTGTCAGCACTCCCTCTTCAGTGGGCGACGGTCTGAGAAACAACAACTAGCAGGAAGGTGACAGCATTACCTTTCTGTACAAAGAGCCCTTGACTCCTCAATAGGCACTGAAATGCACACACACACACTCGGGGACTGTACGTACAGCTCCTGACAGTGTCAATGTTTCAATGGCCCTGAACCTGCTCCAATTTAAATGTCTCTGAAAAACAGACAAAACTCACCTCACAGGCGAGGCAGAGAGCACACAGGTGTGCAGATCACATAAATTTGAGAGATGAATACTTGCTTGCATAAGGTTTATGGACATGCATCAACATTTATGTATGTATCAGATATTTGGGTAACCAGGACACTGAGTAGAAACATGGCGTTGTACATCAGAGTTCAAATTCAGGCTTTACTTCATCATTTTTTGCCACTGCTGATATTTGGTCTTTTTCAAAGAGGACATTTTGACAGTCTGTGGGAAAAGCACACACTGTCATGTTTTACGAGACTTTAATTAGAACAGATCTGTTGTTAATGTTGTCGATAACACCTGTGCTTTTGCTACAAGTCAAAGCTGCTGTGTAAAAAGGCTTTCATTAGCGCCAGTTTGTTTGATCACAAAACCTCCTGTAACAAACACCAGACCTTCCTCTCTCCTACACGGTGTGTATTCGTGGTGATGCCATCAATATGATGTAAATAAAACAAATAAAACCACAAATAACTTCATCTTCTGCTCGTTGCATATGTCTTGTTCCTGCATGTGTATGTAAAGTAGTTGAGCTCTACTACTTCAATATAAAAACTCTGTCTTGTATATTTCCTGTAAGCAGAAGAGGCACATATTTGGTAAAACTTCCATCTGTCACAGAGAGAAGGAGGAGGAAACGAGGTGGCAAATAAGTCACCTCCTCTGAACAAACACACACACACACACATACTGGGAAACTCATCTTAAATCTCCTCGTCTTTTGTCGGTGTTTCAATTTCACTGTAGCTCCTGCACCACTGAGCAGATAGAGAGAAAGAAAGAGAGGCTGACAGAGGGCCAATGGAGACAAGAAAAGTGTCACTGTCTAAATACACACAAGCAAAATGAATAAAGCTCCTCTAGAAATTTCTTTTTTACTTCAACCAGGAACCTCCTTTCATCTGTGATCTGCTGGCAGAGCCGGTCAGCCCTGACTTTACTCGAGTCTTTAAGTTGTTTACTGTTTTCATAACATTCTACCTGACTCCATGGTCAAAACAGTTTGTTTTTCTTTCATTATTAGTGTCACAGGCTGAAGTTAGCATATCACAGCACTGCCTCTATTGTCCCTTTAAACCTGCCAACTTCTGATGCAGCTACTCTACAGACTTGGTATAAATACAACTATACATAAAATATAAAATTGGCATTCTTGAAAAGCCCAGCCAGGGAAAAAACAGAGAAAATCAACTTTCCTACAAATAGAAAGCCAGAGATTTTGAAAGTTTGTGAGGTTCATTGTCTAAAATATAATAGCCCATGGAAAGTTCTCTGACTAAGAAGAGTATCTTGAGATAAAAGTTTATTCTTGACCTTGAAACCAAGTAGCTGACGTTTATCAACTTTTCTATTTTCTTTTTCTGTTTTGGTTTCTATTTGAACTCCATGGCAGCTGGCAAGCCCAGCATCGTGTGCAGAAAGGACTGGAGGATTGTGATTGAAAAGCATAACTACTAAAGAACTTTGCTGTAATATTGATTTGTCAAGCACAGTGTCTGCTTCAACAACTTTATGCGACAATTTTACCATAAAAGAACAGCTTCAGAATCATTTTCTTACTGACATATTGAGAATGGAGCTTCTTTTCATTCCCTCTCTGCACCCTAGGCCTGCTCCTCAGTGTAACTTTGAGTCCCTATGAAGTAACTGAGCAATAGTCAGCAGCTTAAACTGCTGGAATCAGGCCAGGAAGTTTAAGGTAATGCTGAACTGTCGGTCAGTTAAAAGGCCTAGAAAGTTATTAAAACAAGTTCATCTCCTGATATCGAGTGAGAAGCTTTGAAAACCAAGGATTACAAACAGAGTTTGGTGTGTTTGTTACAACAACAGAAACATCCAGTTCTAGAAGCCGGGGATGATGGGAAATATGCCTTCGATGAGAGAGACTATACAGTCTGAGCTCTGGACAAGAACGATAGGTTTTGTTTCTGTACAGAAAAAACCACTTCCTGCTGGGACTCTGGAGCTTGTAGCTGCAGGGCAGCGGTTGTCAGAGAAAAGTACTTTCTGTTACTTTAGAAATATAAACCACTGGCAGTAAGTTCTGTCAAGGTTGCCACAATGACTGAATGTATTTTTATTTTGTGGTACAGTTACGTTTTGATATATATTTCTACTAAATATCTGAGAACTTTTGTCGAGTTATGACTTTGGAAGTTTTCTAGGTAAATGGTTTCGCTATAAATCCAAAGACTTGAACTGCTCCCTCCTTTATCTGATCTCTTGTTCATTTATTTTCATTTTGTGTTTTACCTCAGTTTAATTTTTCATCTGTAGTCCCTGGACAGCTGAATAGGGAAACAATCTCTGATTTGGCATGATACCAGGCAAGCAATTATTCAGTCGCTTTCACACATTCATTTACTTCTACCGGAGGATGTGGATTTTCTACTCACGTATGGTCTCAATTGAAGCTGCAAATGATGTTCATTAACATCAGTGAAGCAACATTAGACTAGTAATGTTTATGGAGGTTATATTCAGTCTTGCTGACACTCAGATAAAATGTTGGTATTCAAACAAGGCCACAGGAACTTTATTTCTGATTTAATTTTTAGTAATTCAGGATTCAATTCTGTGCGCACACACACACAGACAGACACACACATAAGATACATGGTGGGTGACAACAAAAAGCAACAGGGGAATTTAATCAGTATTTAAATTGAAAAGAATTGGACTGTCATCACAGTGTAATTTGGATTGTAAACTATGTCTTTTCGGGGCCCTGAGGTGTGTGTGTTTGTGTGTGTGTGTGTGTGTGTGTGTGTCTGACTCTGATGCGACAGGGTACTCTCCATTGTTGTCCCGCAGTTTTCAATTTGAGGGTCATTTGTTTGCATTATCCAGTTTATGACAGGCGGGGAGGGAGAATGCCACTGTTGTATCTGATTCTAATTATTTAGCAGCTGTAAAACACTTGACGCCACCTCTCCTGTTTGCCTCCACCTCATTTGTCTCCCATCTTTTTTTTCCTTCTTCTGCTCCTCACGCCTTGTTTTCTCACCAGCCTTTACTAGTAGCAGTGCCATTTAAAGGAACACTCCCAAGATTTTGCAGTGATGTAGTGTACTCTGGGTTGTCTTCGTTGCTATGCAACTGGGTCGTTCTTGTGACAC
This sequence comes from Lates japonicus, assembly GCA_033238685.1. Taxonomy (NCBI): domain Eukaryota; kingdom Metazoa; phylum Chordata; class Actinopteri; family Centropomidae; genus Lates; species Lates japonicus. The sequence continues at coordinate 5,434,162 of BRZM01000008.1, forward strand.
GGAAGGTGCTATATGTAAGTTTTCCTACCGCTACATAGTCAACGTTAGCATTAACAGCTGTTTACTCACCAGACTAGAAGAAACGTGTTTGTAGCGTCCTGTCCTCCCTCAGTCCAACATGACAGGATGAGGAAGTAGAGTTCAGAGGACGTATTCCAACCTCTTATCTTGTAAACCCAACGATGGCTGAAGCTCTTGGTGAGTAAACAGCTGTTAATGCTAATAGTAAAAACTTACTCTCTACTCTTCTTGGAGGATCAGAGGATTAAGGACTGGGTAGTTTGGAGACCACAAGATTGAATCTGCTTCCTTTTGCTGATAGTGAAGTTCTTTTTTACTTCATTGTAGTGTGACTTTTTGCTCACACTGGAGAGCTTTGCAGACAAGTGCAAGGTGCTTGGTGTTAGAATCAGCAGTGTTAAGGTTGAGGTCATAATAACTGGTCAGAAAATTCACTGAAGTGCCCGATTCAGGTTCGGAGGATGATGTTACCTCAAGTAAAGTATCACGGGAGTCTTTTTAACAAGTTAGATGCTGTTAAACCATCTAACAAACACACATACTGGCCTCTCTAACCCTTACAGACCTTGGAGAGGAGCTGCCTCCCCTCTGAGGTCTCCTGTGGAAGTATTCCAGGCACATCCAACTGGGAGAAGACCACTAGACAGACTAAGAATTTACTGGAAGGATTATATAGCTCATTTGTTCTGGGATCACCCTGGGATTCCCCAGGGAGAGCAGCAGGATGACGGGGTTGAAGGAAGTCCAGGCTAACGTGCTTAGCCTGTTGGCATTTTTGCGGTTATATTTCCACAGACCAAACAGGGTCAGGCACGGCCACCTTGTTGCATCCCGAGGACATACACACGCCACACAAACCCACACGCCCAAAGAAACAACACCTTCGACAGTTTCCAGGGCAGATGCCACCTCTCTCCATCTCACCATCTCTCTCGTTCCCCTTTACAGAAATTAATCAGGCAACGTGTACTTGGGAAATGAGGTGACATTTTCCTATAATGAGAGCGATGGGTGGAAGGGAAGGAATCACTGCGTTTCCAGGGCCTGCCATCGACAGAGATTGACATTTTCCATTACAGAGTCAAAATGTACATGTGTTGCTCCATCAGAGTTGCTGTGTTTGTGTGCGTGCGTGTGTGTGTGTGGTTTAAGGTCCGTCTTGGCAGCAGACGACAAGGAGGTCATCCATCTTGTTACAGCCATATCCCAAAGTCCATGTGTGTGCACATTTGTGCGTAGATATGTGCTGGGGTGTTTGTGCATGTGTGTGGCACCTGTTTGTGCTTAGGTGCAAAAGTGTGTGTGTGTAGGGGTGTGTGTGTGTGTGTGTGTAGAGTGGCGGTGAGGTGAAAAAGCATGATTTATGGAAGGTGGTGGAAAGCTCTGGAATGCAACAACGCCTGTAAATCCCTGATAAAAACCTGGATAAGCAATTTAATGCCATCAATCTTCCTACCTGGGGGCAGTGATATGTTGGCGGTGAAAGGAATGAGTGTGTGTGTGTACTTGTGTGTGAGGAATTAAAGAGGGAAATAGAGTCATTCCTCAGTGAACAAACCTGCTTTTAACAATTAGTTCAAATGTTGGCGGCTGTTTGTGGATTTACACAGGCTAGGCTGTACAGTATATACATACTTACACCAACTTCAAAACAAAGTCAAGTCAGATGTTATTGTAAGCCGATATTGCAAATAACTAATTTGGCTCAGGGGCTTCCACAGTCTTTTAACCTGTATTGACTTCCCCTCTGTATGAACATTCGGAATCAGAAATGAAAAACCTCCCAAAAAAAAGCAGGAAGAGCAAAGGAGGATTCCTCTTGGGATGTACAGACATGCAGTAGATGTCATGTGCACAGAATAAAACAACATAGTAAATTGACCATGGACAATATGGGTCTTTGGGTGCAGCTAACAGACGGGACCTGAGCCGTACAACCTTCTCTCTCCACCATGAAGACCTGCAAAAACAACAGACAACACAAACACAGAGGAGGCAAAACCAAGCATCATTCACATGTCTGTGAAAGAGACAAACACAGAGGAGGAGATGAGGAAAGGCGGGTGCTCAGGGGACAAGGTCCAGATCTAAAACATCTGGGTGAGGTACTGAGAGCCAGATGATGGAGAGAGAGAGAGAGAGAGAGGAGGTCCAGGACTGTTGAGGGATGAGAGAAGAGATTGCACAGCTTTGACACTCATGTTGAGTAATTAACAACCAGAGATGCATTGGTTATTTGGTTTACTGTGATCATCGGCAGGATCACATGGACTGAGCTAAAAGGTTTAATATGGATTCACAGAGCTGAGACTGACCCTCAGTCCCAGAGCTGAAGTAATCGAAAGCATAAGCCACTAATTTAAAGTTAGATGAGTTTAAGTTTGGTTAACTGCCTCTGCAGAGTCAGACAACCTGATGTCAGCAGGGAGGAAGGGGTGAAGGATAGAAAAGACCACAGCCTGGGAGCTGCTTATGTCTGGGGACAGATTAGTAGCCCTGCACTCTGATAATCATCAGGATCCAGACCAGATCGTTTCCTAGCAAATAAAACACTGTCTGCTCTAAAAGTTAAAACTGTGAATTGAGTTGACTTACAGGTTTCTAATTATCGTCAAAACAAATTGTGTGCATGCATGCATACAAAATCCATATTTATACATACACATACACACTCACAAGTAGCCTCTTCTATAACATGAATCCAGAGGGCACAGATTTGTCCATGAGCTTAGACTGAAGGCTAAAGAAACATAAAGTCTAAACAGCCTTGTGTTGCAGGCTCCCCAGAGGAGCCGATGTGACTTTACATTCACCCTTGCAGGTTAATAAGGTATGATTTATATACGACGGGCTCCATCTATCTAACACAGCTGGTGTCAGCGCTCTGCTTTTCTCCTCTCCACTAAAAGCGGCACTAAACACTTCAACAGCATCTCAAATAAAAAAGCTCCATATGAGTGTTGGTGCTGTTTTGCTCAAAATTGATCACCCAGTGAATGACAGCACAAATTAATTCGTACCCATCATGAAGTCAATCAAGTAAATGATCTGTGAATTATTCATTCTTAATTCTTGTCTGATGATAGTCTCTCCTCTGTGCTCACTACGTGTCTGTTTGAGGGCAGAGGTGGCCAGAGTTTTAATGGAGCAGCTGTGAGGTAAACAACTAATTCAAGGATAGTTATCACAAATCAGAAAAACATGCAGCACCATAAACAATAGCCAGAATAAATGTAAGCATGAATTAGTACAGTGACAGAAAACTGGATTCACTAGCTGTGAGGTTTAATACCTTTGATTTATTTGTAGTGTATTTTTTTATGTAGACCTACCACTATGTCACTACTATCTGGCAACTCTAGTCACTGCTTATTCACATTATTCATTGCTATTCTGATTAACAGTTTATTGGAGGATAATATCTTAAGAAAAAAAAGCAGAAGTTAAACAGTAAACTGGAGAAAAAGTCACTAATTTACCACCAAAAAATGTCTTTTTTTTTATTTAGAAAAAATCATGATGTTATCTGAATAAAGTGGGGCATTTTAAGAGAAACATTCCTACGTTGTTCTTATGACATTATTACCTATATTTCTAACTTTGTTTCTCAGAATGAACAGATTTTCTTCCCCAAGAGTTGTACTGTCTCACACACTATACTCATCTGTTGTTAAAGCTACATCCATGATTTAAACAAATTTAAGTTGACAAGCTCCTGACGGACAAAAAGAGCTTTAGAAAAAGGCTTTTCTCAAGACAAGACAAGAAAATGGGAATGAGTAAAAGAAAACACATTAACACTTTTACTCTGAAAGTCACAGTCAATGCTCACGACACTTGAATACGAACCACCTTCACATTAATCAGTTCATCTTCATGGATATTGTTTTAGGTGCTACTTGTCAAGATAAGGCAGAAAACAGCCTCTGGATATTTTATCAAGGATATCTGACTATCAACAGTATTTTTCTATGTAAACATTCACTAGAGAGGTGTCTTTGTTTTGGCTGACAGAAACTTTTAAAGAATATGAAACCTGACCGAGGTCACACTTGAATCATTTATATATTATGTTTAATTGTTGAGTTGTATCCCAGCCCGGTTAGTTCGTCTCTGGCCTGCTCCAGCTGTGTTTTGTGTGAAGATGAGGTTGCATCGACAGCGTTATCTTTCTGTGTGACAGACTTGACTGGAGAGGCCTTGAGAAATGATTTAATTTCCCCCTGCAGGCACTACATCACACCCAGTAAGAACATCTACTTCACACACACACGAAATCAAGCATACCCACAGGCAAACATCCCACACAGACGTAAACACCTGACACACACACACACACATTGACAAGACAGTACATCAAACCATGAGCCTGTCCTCGCTGCTGAATTGCTGATTTGGAAAACTCACACCACTCCTTTTTTCACTCCGTCTCTCTCTCTCACATCAGATTTCTAAAAGCTGTAATCGCCTTAAAATGGAGTGACAGTACCGTGTTGAACGAGCGTCACATGCACGTCTGAACGACTGCTGCAGCCTGTGATTTAAAAGACAGCACACTCTTTAATTTTGTTATAGCACCCAGCAGATTGCTCAAATCCTAAAGTTTCCTTCCACCTTACTGGGTGGCTTTCAAATCGTCAACGGGAACCGGGAGCTGGGAGGAAACTTATTTCACTGTCAGTGACTGGACTAATGCCACATTCATGTCATACTGGAGTGAGTGTTTCCAACTCAGTGTTCACATCAACATCCAAGTCATAACTACAACTGGGAATTAATCTGAAAGCTTTAATATATCTGAATTAGTGCTGGATATGCAGAAGTGCCTGAGAAAGTATATAAATACAGGTGCTTCATGTTCATCTGTAAAACTAATTAAAGTGTAAAGTGAACACTCAGAGGTTGTATAAACATTTTGTCATAAGCAGACACGTGTGAAAACAATGCAAATTTTAAAAATGAAGCAAAGCATTTTCTCTCTCAAGCTTCTCAAGCCTCTGGTTTCTGCATTTTTTCTTTCAAACCTTTCAGGTCTCAGTGGCTTCCTCCTGGACCTCATCAACATCCTCCACGTCCGCTTCCTCAGCATCTGACTCATCTTTATCTTCAGTGTCACTGTCCAGCCTTGTTGAGGATAGCTCTGTGTCGGGCTCAAAAAGCCTCAGGTTTTCCCAGATGGCCGGCGGTTTTTCAGCCCCTGAGCCCTTTTTTGAATCTGTGTTCCTCTGTGTTGACCAGTCGCACTCAGAGGCGACTGATGTTGACAGGACTTGGAGGATGATGAAGACAAATTTCCAGTTTATGAAATGAATTATACAAAGAATGACTGATAAGTTCATGGCCTAAGGTGGACAGACGAGTTACACTGATATCATTTCCTGCACGTGTTGTTCAACTCTCTGAGTGATTACACAGAGAGTTTGAAGTTAATAACTTTTGTGGTTTTTCTGTTTCAGGTAATTGAAAATTGCAGAGTCATCAATGTCAAAATGGCGACCACTGAGCTCCTTCTTCATCTTGGGGAAGAGGCGGTAGTCTGAGGGCGCTAAATCAGGTGAGTAGCACAGGTGTTGAACGAGTTCAAGTCCACATTAAGTGGACGACTGCTCGAAGGCTGATGTTGTTCTTCTTACTCTGGCATTTAGAGCCAGAATGTGATTAGTATAACTTCTATCTTCTAACTATTCATACAATTTTACTTGTTTGTTAGTGTCTGTATTCCTATTTATATCATTATTTTCTTTACAGTGATTTATATATGGTGTCCCCAATATAGTTTAATTGCATCATAACTAGATTTATACCCCCCTCCAGCTCAGAAACAGACACATCCTCTTCCTCCTGTCAGTGTAAAGATGAAGGTCCGGTGCAGGAGAATAAAGTGTCAGCTGGAAATGTCTTGTGATGGGTGCAGGCTGTCCAAATGACATCACTCCAACATCCCGCCAACTTTAAGCCCATCGTCCACACACCTCGTGACAGATAGATTAAGATTTTGACAGCCTTAAGCCTTCAAAGCTCACACCTCCACACATTCTTCTTTGAACTTTTACTTTGCTGCTCCCTCTCTCTCTGTCTCACTCAACCAGTGCTCACTTTCTCGCTGACAATCACAGACCTGTATATGGTGACAGAGTTGCTGTCAGACAGACACGACACATCCCTCTCTGAACTAACCCTGCCTCCCCGTCTGTCCTTTCACACACACACACATGCAAGTCGTCAAATGAGTCAAATGCACGAGTAGGTTGTGAATTTTCTACGGACATTTTCATTCTATTTTTGATGTCATGTTGATCCAGTTGTTGTGAATTTGAGGAATGTTCCTTTAATTTCAAACCCACATCAAAGACTATTATGTGCCTCTATATGTGTGTGATATTGTTTGGACGGTTGTGAGTTACAGTGTCTTATTCAGCCCCTCATAGGCCTCACATATACACAGTTTCTAGGTGTTATTAGGGCTCCCTCTGATCATTTATAGATATTTATGTTTTAATAACACTGATGTCATTCTTTAAGTACACTTGGTCAGCTAGCATCAAGCTAACAAGCTCAGGAACCAGTCTTCATTCATCGTTCTCCCATTGGTGCTTACTGTAGATGTATGCTGTCTCTGCTGAGACTGCTGAGTACGCTACTACAAACACAGACAAATATACTTGACTCCACTTGGCTGATGCTGATACCGGTTCTGGTACATACTTGCAGCCAAAGGAGACTGCTTGGGTGCTTAGGAGCCTCGCCAATCAGTCAACCATAGACTGTATAGACTCTGTGGTTGCTGTGGTTATTACTCCTGATTCCTGCTGCCTGCAGACTTTGTAGAGACTCAATGATGCAGTTCACTTGAATTACTCAACATGTTGTCTTGCATTTTTATCAAAACACTTTTATCGTCTCCACATAAAGTAAAAACACTTTTTGATTTCATAACTTATCAGCTTTATGTAGCTGACAGCTCAGTGTTCCCTGCACTCTGGTGGTCGGACTCGATGCATTTGGAAGTCAGCACCCAGTATATTCCAAAGGAAAATAGCGCTCATACATCCGACACTAAAATACACTTTTATTGTACAGATGATTGGTGAAATTTTTGTTGTGTTATGTCCCATCCTCTATTTTGTAGGAGACAAACACAAAAATACTCTTCACCTCAGAGTTTGACAGAATAACAGACAGCTCTGACACCTGTCTGGAGTCTGGCTTTACACACACACACACACACACACACACACACACACACACAACACACACAAACACTCCTCCCCTGGCACTGTGTCACCTTTGCCTATCATCAGCTTGTCTTGACTCCAGACGCAATCAGTCAACAACAGCACACTGAGGACTTCCACCAGGGGAGACCAAAACCAAGTGACTGCCTGCAACTGCAAACATACACACACATATACACACACACACACACACACCATATTCATACACATACACACTCTGTCTGCATATGTACAGTTACACCTCTGCTGATGTTTATTTCAGGTGGTGCTTGTGATAACACACTAACTAAACCGGATGTTACCATATTTTTTATTAGCATGCATGTGCAGTTTTTCCTCTTAGTTTTTGGTTTCCCTCAGTATCTACAGTTTGGTAGGAGTTATTTTACATGTTCATTCATCTGAGAGAAAAGTTACATCCTTGTTCTGTATAGACAGTGTTAGGTGACTTCCAGGGCTTGGATGAACAGAAGACTCTTGTAGTCTTGTAGTAGAATCCTCCGAGTTAAAGATGAATGAAGATGAGTGAATAAAAGGCAAAAGTTCAAGCTTTTATATTGTTATATTTTATATATACAAATTGAAAAAGAAAAGTTAACTGCAACCCATGCGGAGCATTTTGTTTTAGCTCGTTAACGGCAAGTTGAGGCTAAATATTAACTTTGATACGTGATAAAACTTTCAGCAGTTAAATTCAGTTCACTTTCAGACTCTGGGTCAGTGTTAGAGGAATTCAAAAATCACCCTAAAGCTCTGACTCACGCCTTCTTTTCCATACAATAGTTGAGTTGTGTTGTTTGTTAATCACAATGAACTGTTCTGGTGGAGGAGACAAGCTTCATCTTGTTTTCACCATAATAAGGTTTTCTTGTGAGTTTCTCCTCGTCTTCTCTGAGGATTTCAGGAGCGTTAGGCAGCCTCTCCTCTCCTCTCCCTCTCCTCTCCTCTCCTCTCCTCTCCTCTCCTCCTCTCCCTCCTCTCCTCTCCTCTCCTTCCTTTCCTTCTCCTCCTCTCCTCCTCTCTCCTCTCCTCCTCTCCTTCCTCTCCTCTCCTCTCTCCTCCTTCTCCCTCCTCCCTCCTCTCCTTCCTTTCCTCCCTCTCTCCTTTCTCTCCTCTCCTCTCCTCTCCTCTCCTCTGTAGGGAGGGCAGGCAGCTTTGTGATAACCTTGACCTGTCATTGCGTTCTTAGAACAAATCTGCTCTTATCAGGATCTTGTAGCAGGCAGCAAATGCAATTTCCCAGCTCCCCTGGCGGGCGCCTGCCTCAAATCCTCCACGGGCAATCTGCCTGTGTGATCTGACGTCTTTAAGAGGGACTTGAACCGAGGTGGCATTCGCCCATCTGACAACTAGCTCTGCCTCTGAGAAAGTGTCAGCGTCGCCCAGTGCGCTCCCTCACTCTTTCTCTTTCGTTTTCACACTGATTGCTTTCTATCTCTTTCATCCTCTCTGAGTATTAGCATCTCTCCTCTTCTCTCTCACTGTCTCTTTTCTCTCTATGTGGTGCCACTTCTCAGGCCACAGATCACAGGAATGTATTAGGGACTTCTCTTGTCTTGTCATGCCTCTCTCGCTCCTCTCCCCACGCCACGTCTCAGGCCACTTCTTTATCCTCACCCAACTCCCATTCTTCCACATTACAGCACATCTGTTCAGACAGGCTGCTGCTGAGGTGAGGGTGTGTGTGTGTGAGCACTTGTGCGTGGACGTGGTTTTGTGTGTGAGTCATGTTTCTTGGTGTGAGCCTTATATGTCAGATAAACTACCTGTACACTTCATGCGAGGGCAGCGAAGCGAAAAGTGGCTTAGTCATCATTTTTGCTCTCGATTGTACCAGTTTATTTTATAGTTATTTGCACAGGCATTGGTCTGCTGCTGAAAGAGAGAGAGAGAGAAAAGAGCGTCGTATGAAAAGAAAGGACAGTAGAAGAAGAAGAAGTATGGATAGAGATGAATGTTAGAGATTCATCAACTATTAGAACAGTGTTCTTCTGACTTGCTGAAATAAAATTTTGGCAACAACATTTAAAAAATGATGGCTGAACTGCTTTACAAAGAAAATATTTAGTTTTCTTCATCCCATGGCACCAGTTTCAGCAAACAATTTTCTACCACTTCATCTTAAAAATATGCAAAACTACAAAGAGCAGCTTTAAAAAAAAAAGTGGCTGAGAAGCAAGATCCTCAGTGTCTTCATTTTATTCACAGCAACAATCAAGATTTCTTTACTTTTTACATATTTGATTAACATATTATTTATTTTCTCTGCAGTTTTATCTCCTAACATGACAGTCTAAATGCTGTTTCAAAGCCCTCAACACAATACCATAATGTAATTCTTTTATCTTTCCTAATATATACTGTATATACACAGCGGTAGTATGTATGTGCAAAGCCCTGACTTTTTTTTCTCCACTCATTTACAGGAATAACTGTGAAGGAAAAACACCTGATTATGTCCACAGGAACAAAAGCAAATTCATCATCTCTCAACTCTCTGGTCCTGGCAACAGCATCACTGCAGGAGCCCGACAGCAGCCAGATGAAAGCTTGTGTGACTGAGAGTCACACAAACCTCAGAGAGATCATGTGGCGCTATTGATGAGATGCCGCTCCATCACTTTACTCCCTTGGTGGTAACGTGTTGTACTCTAACATGGAGCCAAGACAGAAAACTGGAAAATAAAAGTTTATATTTTATAGAAGTCTGTCCAGTTTTCCCCAAAATACCTTTTATATCTGGTTGTGCTGCACGTTGTTTTGAAGTAACAAATCATAGCTTCAGTTAATTAAGTGCTGTAAGGACTACACTTTCAAAGTAAAAAAAAAATTAAAATCTGACGCAATTCAATTAAAGGAACAGTTCAGAATTTTGGGATATATGCTGATGCTTTCTTTCCAAGAGTTAGATGAGTTAAAGCTCATGTCTGTGCTTTAAGTACCGAGCTGGAGCCGAGAGACAATTAGCCTAGCTTAGCATAAAGACTGGAAGCGGGGGGAAACAACTAGCCTACAGCCACCAACACCTCCAATTATCAGTATGATTGTATCTAAAATTGTAAGTTGGTGTATTTACATTACTGTATTTAAACAAACAGGAAACAAAGTGTTAATTATGAGCATATATATATATTATATGAAAGAAAAATCACTTTTAAATGAGGTCACATAACAGCATCAAAGTGTGTGTTTTTCAGTTGTTGCCATCAGGAGACATCAGAAGATAAACCTGTCAATTATTGGCCCAATCGAACAATATGGAGTAAATGAAGAGCTCATTACTGGTTTAAATTAAATACTAGTCTTCTCATCTGGGCACAGCTTTAGAGGAGTATGTGTCTGCATCCACTGTATAGAGCTGATTGGAAAAAAAAGGTGTAGCACTAATTGGTACAGATATGTGCTGATTGGCTGAAATGATTAAAAGTGTCTGGTCTCACATCCCATTTCAGCTGCTGTCATGACAAACCGCGAACCTCCTGTTGTGAAACAAGCTGGTAATGGGGAAAGGATGAAATTATTAAAATTAGTTGAGAATCCAATCTGAGCTTCTGACATATCTTGACAGCATATGTTGACAGGTGCACAGTGCTGGGAGAGGTGTGTGCTTTGTAACGTGCCATCTTGTTTATGTTGTGTACAGCACGACTTGAGGTAAGATTTCATGAGAAATGTGCAAATTAAAGCTCCTTCTGTCATTCCTTTTGTTTTGTATTGTAACTGAAAATGCTGTTGGTGCTGCCATTTCATGTGTTTCTATTAACCACTGTACATTACAGCTGTTCCTTTCTCTACTGAAATTTTCAGAGAGATCTGTAATTTAGTTTTAATTATGAAGATTATATTTTATTTATATTTTGTCCACTGCTGTTTCTAAGGCCAAGATACTTTTTTTGATTTCAACTGTTGGAGCCATAATTTATTTGTTTGTTTTGTTTGTTGTGTTTCATGTTTACATATACATGCAGGTTTTGTGTTTGAACAATAGCACAGGAAGTATATATAGGTAAGCTCCAGGTGATGAGCAAGAAGTGCTCGCACTATGAGGGGGAAGAAAACATTTGGCCATGTCTGTGGCAGTGTGTTTGCATCCTGTGGAACAAGAAATTGAATGAATGGAGATCATTGTAATTGTTTGCCCAGAGACACACATCCGAACAAGTTCTCCCCTTTCGCCCACCAGTGGATAAATCAAATGTATTAGTTTCTAAAAGTAAGACTTTTCTAAACTTTTAAGCCAACACAGACAAGAAATCCATAAACCTGATACAACTGATCATTATTGTCCACTTTACAGCAGCAGAAACATAGTGCAACATTGACATATTACCACCTTTAAAGTTGATACAGTGAAGTTGTCGGCAAAAAAATATTTATTTATACATCCAGCAGTTATGGTCCAACATAATTCATTTGAAGTTGTGTTTCTGTCTAACAGATGAAAAGGTCCAGTGTTCACTGTCTTTCAGCTCAGTTTATTGTGTCTACCAACTCTTGAGGGAAACATCACTATGTTCACCAGCTTGTCTCTAACTGGTGTCTGTTGTTCTGTGCTGAGCAGGTGGTCTGAAGTGGGTTTTTTGCTGAAAACAGCTGCCTACTGCAGCTGGAAACAACGCTCTGAGAGCAGTGAGAGAGAACTAAAATGGTAAAAAGCAAAGCCATGATATTAACATAATCAAGCCTCTTCTATATGCTTTCTGTGCTGCCTCACCTGGTGATTTATAAGGTCAAAAGGGGCGTTTTAAAGTAAATTTTCCTTTAGTCCCCTGCCATGTGTGCATTGATTTGCTGAAATACTGTAATAAACCAGCTGAACAGTTCAGCACATTCACAAGCTGTTCTGCACTGTCCTCCACATAGCCTCTACTGATGGAGGCAAAGTCAACGATCAATTCAGTCATAATTATGAAAGTTATTTTGGCCCTGGAGAGCACTCACAGTGTGAGGGGAGAGAGGAAGTTTACCCATCCTGTCATTTTAATTAGATCCAGATTTACCTTTCACAATCTTAAAGGGCCCCATGGAGGACTGCACAAGTTCATTTGGCTTCGGGTTTCTGTTTCTGAGCCTCCGCCACAGTTTGCTAACAGACAGGATGTTGGCTGGGAAACGCAGCTCAACAAGAGGATTTTTACTGACTTTACCACCTTATGCCTGTAAGCTTCCAGGTTCCTGCTGTGGATTTAAATTGAGTGTAATATCATCATTACTACTCATGTGATATCAGAATGTGTTCATATTATGTGCACCAGGCAGGGGTTGTTTCTATACTTTGTTCAGTTTGTGATGTCTAAAGATTAGACATTTCAAGGGGCAATGCAATGTAGAATATTGTCTTTATTCTTCACCAGTTTATAGTTTAGTAGTATAGAGACTGTCTTCACATTAATGGAGAGCATTTCAGGGCAATAAAACATAAATCTTGAAGTCAGATAACAGTGAAACTCTATTAAAAGAAAAAAAGCTTATTGTAGCTGTCAGCAGAACTCTTTCCTGATTTACGAAGATCAGGAGAAGCAATTTCCTCTCTGTGACTCACAACTCTTAAATAAATAAAATATTCTTGAAATAGAAAGAGTACACAAAACCTAATCACCCACATCTAAACCCCCCCAGCTGAAGTTCTTTCTCCCAAATGACTAGCCTGGAAATAGCCATGATTTATTTTTTTTTATTTTTTTTACTTTTTCAGTTATTTGAACCTTTTAAATTGGTCAAAGAAGAGCTGCTGGTATAAGTCAATAAACTTTTTTGAACATGATTCAAATTACAGGAATAAAAGTTGTTTTTAAAAAATCTGTTTTACAGGTGGAATGAAATTGCTGGCAACACTAGCAATCTCTGCAGACTTTTGTATCTGTCTGGCCTCCTTCAATACACATACAAATTGGGAGATCATATTTACACAACAGTTTGTATGAATAGATTATTTAGATTAGTATTTTCTTTTGACAAGAGTTAGATGAGAAGATTGATACCACTCTCTTGTTTGCCTTTTTTATGTAGCTTGAGCCAGGAGGAGGTAATTAGCTTAGCAACTAGATTGGAAACACACGCACAGCATGCACATTCATGCACACACATTGCCTGGTTAGCTGTTTCTCGCCACTTTTAGTCTTGCTAAGCTAGGCTAACTGTCCTCCAGCTCCAGCTCCATCCTTAACAGTTAAACATTTTGGGAAACACGCTTATTTGTTTTCATGCAGAGAGTTAGATGCAAAGATTGATACCATTCTCATGACTGTCAGTAAGTATGAAGCTAAAGCCATCAGGTAGTTAGTTTAGCTTAGCATAAAGACTGGAAGCATGAGAGAACAGCTAGCATTTGAGACCATTTGAATTCCTGTATGTGCTGTAACTATTTATTGGCAGTAACTTATAGTCTTTATGCTAAGCTAAGCTAATCAGCTGCTGGCTCTAACTTCACATTAAGCTCACAGATGTGAGCTAGAAGGCTAGTAAGTATATAGTATTCCCCAAAATGTCAAACTATTCCTTTAACAACGAGAACCTGTCACAGCAGTAACAAAAATGTGGATATATTGGGAAGTTTGGATGTTATGTAAACTCTGCTCTTCTTTTCCAAACACTATATATAAACAGTGTAAACACACAGGGTATCCAATGAATATCAAGTTATTTGAAGAATATAAAACAAACATAGAACAGAAAACAGACAGCTGTCAGCCGTGTTTATTGAACCGGTTTTCTTTTCTGTGAAATCAAATCATGTTCCAAAATTTAAATAACAAACTTTGATCTACAAAGGAAGTCCCACTACAAACACATGCGGACACTTTTGCTCACTCAGTCCCTCACACACAAACACACACAGACACACACTCATGGCACTTTAATTAGATTGTATTGAATTTTATTAAATCTTCCTTGAGCTTTCACTTCACGGCAGCATCCATCAAAGGATTATTATTTATCTTGCTGTCAAGAACTGGCAGCTCGTGGAATCCCACAGAGACTGAGAGGAATCATTGTGTATATATGTGTGTGTATGTGAGTATGATTATGTGTATGTATACAGAAGCCCTATACATGTTGTGTGTGTGAGTATGTGCACAGACTCTCTAGTGTTAAAACTTAAAATAAATGCATTGTTCAGAATGGGAAATCATATTCTGGCTAATTGCAGACATTAACATCATTATATTAGATCCCTGCATGTCTGCATTATGCAAATATAGTTAAAAATGCAAATGTTTTCATTCAGCACTCATCATTGATCTTAGAAGAGCTTATCTTTGATGCATTATAGAAGACAGAGAGAGGAATACATTAACAATAATTAGTTAAAACCAGTACTTTAATTATATCTCTTAACATTTGCCCCTAATGTCTCATTTATGACCAGAGTTTAGCTGATCTTATACAGACAGGCAAATGTTGAACATATTAAATATGCAAATAAACACATTACACCACAGATGTTGTTGTCAGATGTATTTTAATGCTGCTAATAATTTGAAGGTGTGAAGAAAAACAGTTAAATGTTTGTTTATGTTGGTCAGACCATTTCCCTAGAGTCACTATATAGTAAAACACCCTCCTGTTCCAAACCACAGAATGAGCCAAAAAAATTACAATAAAAAATAAAAAACCTGAGTTATGAAGCTAGAAATCACATCAGTGTATGGCATCGATGTATGTGTGTGGGAAAAAAATTCAGTACATTTGTTTCCTTTTTAGGAGATTTAATTCAAAGACAAGTGTGATGGAAAAGTACCCAGAATCACAATGTAAAAATATTACATTACAAATCCTGTGTTTAAAGGTCTACTTGAGTAGAATAACATTAGTATTAGTTAACAGTACTGAAAGTATCAAAAATGTAAGTACTATTGAATATATAGTTATTCTTATTCACAGGTCAGTCTGGGGTGTTTAAGTAAATTCTACGATGAAATGAATGATGTTTTGGACTTTAATCTCTGTTTTTTGTGAATACTCAAGTTAAATACAAGTAAATGTATCTAGTTACTTTCCACTGAACATACAAACCATGTCTATCTTTATTAAGTTTGTGGAGAAAAAAATTGGAAACTTGAAGAACATTTAGGACTAATAGAAAAATGTATGTGACAATGACAAAACAAGTTGTTCCAAGTAGAAAACATGGCTGTATTAGAAGACCAATCAGAGGCGGTTGCTAGGCGGAACAGAATCAACTGGCCAATTGGCGTTTTTTTTTCTGATGTCGTTGGCTTGCGTGTGTTGTCATTGGCCGTGATCTGGGAGGAGCGCAGAGAGGCGGAGAAACGAGGTCGGACAAGAGATTTAAACCAACGTTTGGACCGTTGCTTCGGTTTGTTAGTACTGTGAGAAAACTGAATTACAGAAGGAGCCTGGATGCTAAAACAAACCCTGGAGCTGCTTTTTGGTCGAACACGAATGAGGCTGGACGCTGAATACACCTGCGGCGCGAAGGTAAGGCTAAGGAGTGAACTAGTTAGCGGCTAGCTTTAGCATTTGTGTTAGCAGCGAGCGTTAGCATTAGCCTTGTCTTTGTAGTTCCATTTTGAGTCGTTTTTTACCGCGTGGGTAAGAGTGTGTTTGTATTTCTGTGACGGAGGCGTCCCTGATATGAGTTGTGGACCCCCAACATGGATGGGTGACAACACAAAGAGCTCTTGATAGTGTGTTTAAATCCCTGTTGTAATTCTTTACAGTCACATTTCTGACATTTTGCATCTCTTTGTAACCTGGTCATTTTAACTCCGTTTATAGCGGTCTATCACGTCGTTGTCATTGTTTTGTGTCTACTTGTGGTTATTTTGTATTATATTGTGTCTGTACACCTGGCTGTGTTACACCTGGATTTCAGCCTTGGCATTAGCAGCGAGCATTAGCCTTATCTTTAAATGGTTCCTTTGGGGCTATTTCCTTTTTGTTTTCATTTTTATTTGCGTGGGTTAAAGTGTGTTTGTGTTTCTGTGACTAAAGCATCCCTGACTTGAGTTGAGTGCATCTTATGGAGGCAATGTACCAGTTTAGTCTGTTTGTCTGATTATCATGTGACCATTTGTGGTTTTATTGCATCATTTTGCATCTTTACTTGGCTATTTTACATATTTATGGTCAGCTTCTTTGTCTCTTTGTGGTCATTCTTACTGCATCTCTGTAGTTCTGTGTCCTTTCCTGATCATTTGACATTTCTTTGAGGCCATTTTTTGTTTCATTGTAGTAGTTAAGCACATCATTGTGATTGTTTTGCGCATAGGTTTTTGTCTGTCATTTTTGTTTGTCTTTGTAGATTTGTGGCAGTAGTCTGTTGTATACACTCAGCTTACAAGATGAGACGATACACGATATTGTAGTAGTAGAAATAACAAAAATAAATAAAACTACATTTTGACTTGGTGCTCCTCCACAATGTTTGATCTGAGATTGCAGTTTTTTGCTGTTTTTTTTTTTGTTTTAGTGGTAAAAAGTTTCCATTACTATTTTGTATCAGTGTTTCAAGTGTTGAACTTGTGTTTTCCAGGTCTACTTGTTCAGCTGCTGCAACTTGGACAGAGACACCAACATCACCTTACAGACCAACAGGTATGTGTCCAAAACATTTACCCAGGCTGAAAAATATGTTGATGAGCTGAATTGTTAATGTCAGAAATTGCTTTTTTTTTTCTTTTAGTGTCTCTGGGTAAATCCTAGCTCAAACCTTGGTATTCAATAAATTTAGTACTGAATATAATAAGAACTGATTAATTGTGTCTATTAAATCAGAAAATAGTACTAACTGTAATTGCTCAGGTGATGTTTTCAGATGTCTTGTTTTGCTTAATCAACAGTATTTACTATTTATCATATGACAAAACTATTAAATTCGCACCTCTCAAGCCTCTGTCTTGAGGCAAATATTTGGCATTCTTGGTTTTAAAAAAAGATGTATCAGAATAGTTGTCAGTGGACAAATTGACTGTAGCTCCCCTCACATTCTTACCAAACCATATCATTTTCGTCATTTTCCTTTGTATGTTTCTCTTCAGGTGTCACAACTTCCTCCACAACATCGTCCACGATCGCAGGTACATTGTCCATGATCACAGAGATGTCGTCCACGATCGCAAAGAGTCTTTGTACAATGAAGAAGGTCTTTGAGACCAGGACACAGGCCTCCAGGTAATTCACAAACAGCTTTACATCAACTGTCCAACACAGAGCACCGACATTAAACTGTTTATTTTCAGTACTGAATATATATCAGAAAAGTGGAATAATAGAAGTAATCTGCAATATAGAAATAATATGTATGTAATCGTAATTAGCAATATCAGAAATAAGATGTAATAGTCAATCTGTCACTAGATGTGGTTTGCAACGATAAAGGTTATCTGTAAATTTAGAAGTAATATGTGATAAGAAAAATAATGGTAAAAGTATCAAAGTATCAAAAATGTCGTGGTATAGTAGGGCATAAAAATGTCTTAGTAAAGTAAGGTGTATAAATGCCATAGTATAGTAACACGTCAAAAATGACCAAAAAAGTCAGTATAATCAGGCATCAAAAAATGATATCTCACAAAAAGGTCAGAAAAATGTCAAAAAATAGTATAGTAAGGTGGCAAAAACAGTCCAAAAATGTCATAGTATAGTAACATGTCAAAAACGGTCCAAAAATGTCATAGTATAGTAAGATGTCAAAAATATCAAAAAAATGTCTAAAAATATCATATTATAGTATGGCATCAAACCTAGTCAACAAAATGTTATAGTATCATGTCAAAACCATCATAAAATGTCATACTATAGTCAGGGATCAAAAATGTCAAAAATGTCATAGTATAGTAAGGTATCAAAAATTGTTTAAAAAAAAGTCATAGTTTAGCATGGTGTCAAAAACCATCAAAAAAGTCACAGTATAGTAAGGTGTCAAAAAATGCCATAGTATAGTATGGTGTAAAAAACCAAAAAAGTCACAGTATAGTAAGGTGTCAAAAATGGTCCAAAAATGTTATAGTATAGTAAGGTGTCAAAAATGGTCAAAAAATGTAATAGTTTAGCATGGTGTCAAAAACCATCAAAAAAAGTCATAGTATAGTATGGTGTCAAAAACCATCAAAAAAGTCATAGTATAGTAAGGTGTCAAAAATGGTCCAAAAATGTCATAGTATAGTAAGGTGTCAAAAAATGCCATAGTATAGTATGGTGTCAAAAACCATCAAAAAAAGTCATAGTATAGTATGGTGTCAAAAATGGTCCAAAAATGTCATAGTATAGTACGTCATTTAAGTTAAATAAAGTTTTTTAACTTAACTTTTGAGTTGGGTTCCTCTATTTACAAATTAATATCACAAAAATGATTTTGTAATGCAGACATGCCAACTAAAAATATTCACTTTCATACAGTATTAAACAGATAGGCAAAATATGCAGTGTTCAGAAGTATTTATTTGAGTAAGACAATTCTTTTTTTAGTCCCGCAGTACAGAAATTCAGTGTTGCAACAGCATGATATAAACAAGATAATATATAACAATATGAACAGTATAAACAGGACTATGTACACAATAATAGATTGGATTTGAGTACAGATATTACACTGTTTGAAATAGCAAAACACCTAAATGAAAATCTAACCTAACCCAAACACCGTGTAGAGGTATGTGTGTGTCTGTGGAAAAACAAAGGTAAGAAGGCTGCTTTAAGATAGTTCCTTTGTCTTAAGCCACATGTCATAGTATAGTAAGACGTAATAAAATGCTATACATTTAAAAAATGTCAGAATATAACTGTGTTCTTGTCTCTGCAGGAGGAGAAGACGACAGCAACTGAAGACCTGCAGTGGATGAAAGACAACAGAAGTGTTACGAAGCTGTTAATTAGATAAAAGTAATTAGTAATTGTATCAGAAGCAATTAAATGCTCACAAAGATGCTTAGCAGACATGTTCATCACTAGAAAATGTGCTCATAACTACATTAACCTTAACCAGCTCTAACAAGTGTTTTATTTGTGGTCAAATGTCTGTCACTATCTTTGCTGCAGTTTGTTAAATATTGTCTGGAATAAAATCATTAAAAGTTTCTTCCTAAACTTTTGATTTGCTTTTCTCTATTTTGTAACTGATGTTATACAAATCATTTTGTTGCATTTTATTTCA
This sequence comes from Lates japonicus, assembly GCA_033238685.1. Classification (NCBI taxonomy): domain Eukaryota; kingdom Metazoa; phylum Chordata; class Actinopteri; family Centropomidae; genus Lates; species Lates japonicus. Next base: position 5,453,536 of record BRZM01000008.1, read on the forward strand.
AGAAAAAATGTAATGAATCTCATGTTTTAATTTTGACCTATTTTTAAACATTTTGAAAATATATTTATGAAGGTTTTACATTTAATTTTTATAGGTTTTATACTTTAAAAAAATCTTTTTACTAAAAGGGTTTCTATTCTAAACTAAGGTTTTATATTTTCTGTTTTACATATATTTATTGTTATACATATCTTTTAGACTCTTCTAGAGTTTTTTGCAGCTACATTGTTGAAAAATACTACCGTAATTTCCGGACCGTTGAGCGCACCTGAATATAAGCTGCACCCACTAAATTTAAAAAGAAAAAAAAGTACATATATAGGCTGCACTTGTCTATAAGCTGCAGGTGTCTACATTGTAACGAGGTATTTACACATTCACGCTGCCGTCTCACCATCGATTCATTGATGCCAAGCTTACATGCAGCAGCTCTATTTCCTTTTTCGACAGCCAGATTGATTGTCTTTAACTTAAAAGCTGCATCATATGCATTTCTTCGTGTGTTTTCCATGATGAGGGTGTGTGCGTTAAGCACAAAATGACTGATCTGAAGAATTTAGTGTGAGTGCGTTTGATCTAATTCGAACAGTTTCATTGGTCCACTGTGACCTGTTCTGTAATTTCATTGGTTTGATGTGATGAGGCTAAATGTTTTGGCAGCATGAAGTTCGTCAGCCCGTAAAAATCTATAAATTAGCCGCATCATTGTTTAAGCCGCAAGGTTCAAAGTGTGTGAAAAAAGTAGCAGCTTATAGTCCGGAAATTACGGTAATTAAAACTGATAACAAATGAAAGCTGCTGTAACTTATTTGTTCCAGACAAGGTTTTAAAGTGTCAAACTGCAGCTGAGATAATGACAGAGTCTGACTGAAAAGAATAAACTAACACTGACCTTCTGGAAATGTCTTCACGTCTGTCTCTTCTCTGTGTGATTTAATGGTTGAAGTTTGAATCCTGTGGAGAAAAACACAACAAACATTAATGTAAAGATGTGACTTTTAACACATCAAAATAAAAGCACAGAGAGTTTCTGTGAACTTCAAACTGTCAAAAGACAGAGAAGTAAAAGACACTAAATCTACAAAGAAACCAGTGTGTGGACTGACTGGTTCTGGACTAACCAGAACTAGTCCAAGAGTTAAATTTGCTTTCTAGACAAAGACAGAAGAAGCTGCTCTGACTGGAGAACTGACTCCACCAGCTCCTGATATTCACACAACAGCAGTGGATGGAAATGTTTGTCTCTCCAAAGTCTGTTAAAATTTGAACTAAATTTGGTTGATAGAAGCCAAAGTGAAGAACTGAATCATTTCTTCACATTTTGAATATTTATATGTATTATATGTACATTTTTTGTTTTTTAAATATGTAATATCAGTTTTTTTATCTCATGTTCTTATTTCTTATTATATAGTGGTTTGACAACATGTTAAATCTAAAACATCATGCCAATAAAGCCAACTAAATCGAAATCAAGAGGGAGAGAGAGAGCAAGGAGGAGAGAAAGAGACAGAAGGAGGCAAAGAGTGAGACAGCGTGACAATTAGGGAGAAAGAGTAAGAGCAAGGGAGAGTGAGAGAGAGACAAAAATAGGGGGAGGGAGAGAGCTGATGTTTAAATTCTTCATTTTCTTTCAACTGTATATTCATTAACTATGTAAATAAATGTTAATAATGAGTGAAGTCTTTTTGTGACAAATCAAACTATTCAGGATTCAGATCAATTACTGAACATAAACAGTTTAATGTCAGTGCTCTGTGTTGGACAGTTGATGTGAAGCTGTTTGTGAATTACCTAGAGGCCTCAGTCCTGGTCTCAAAGAACTTCTTCATTGTACGAAGACACTGCGTGGTGACACCTGCAGCAAATAAAAAAGGAAAATGATCAATGCACTATGACCTATTCCTCATCAACAGTTTAACCCCCAAACACAGATAAATATTCAACATTACAGCCAAACAAGAACATTTTTCAAAGAATAGAGAAGTGTCTCAGAAAATGGGCTGTTTACTGCCACATATGACAAGAAAAAGAATCACATCTTTAAGAATCAGTAACAATAAATATTTGGGAAATTTAACTGAAATGACTGAATTTGGCATTATTAGTGTTGCATATTATCAATATGAATAATCCTTTAAATGTTGGAGGAAGGGTGGGGGCTGTCCCGAAAGACAATATAATGTGACTATAATGTAATTGTAGATTACATAGCACTGAATGAAGTTAATACTTAACAGCATTACATTCATACACATACAGCCTAAGTGTATAGGCAGAACATCATTAACAGTGAGTGGCAGGGTATTTTCAGAAATGTGACCCACGTGTTGACTATAATCCAAGTACTCTAATAATTGTAACATATTTACGTGTCCTCACATCTCATATTAGAAATTAAGATCCTAGAGAACATGTGACAAGTCTCCTTGGCTTTGTTAGCATTTTGTCGTTTACATTCCTTGTAAAGCGACAGAATTAATGTGCGCTCTTCGTCTGAGAAATAAGGTGCACGTCCATTTTATGCACACGCACAAACTCTGATTAAGTTAACACCGACTCAACTGACCAACATCTGAACCACCATAGTACTGCTTAACACAGATCGAGGCAGCCAGGGTTTGTCAACCCTAACTTCCCTTGATAGCTCTGAGTTAAACCAGAGGAGGTTAAACTCCCTTCGTAGTACAGGCCTCATAAATGGATGTAAAACAGCCAGCTAGAGACGCGAAATGATGCAATATCACCACAAATATACACAAAATGATCACATCGACAAGATAATCCGCCATAAACTGATTTAAAATGACTGAGGTGGAGCACAAAATTACAAAGAAGTATTAAAATATCTACAAAGTACTTGTAAAGAGAAGCAAACGGAGTTGTAATCAGGAAACAACTCATGTCACGGAAGCTTTAGTCACAGGAATACAAACACACTCAAATAAAAACGACAACAAAAAGGAGAGAGCCCCAAAGATAGCATGTAAAGATAAGGCTAATGCTAACGTTCGCGACTAATGCTAATGATATCAGCCAGGTGGAAAACTGCCAGCTATGGACGCAAAATGGTATATTCTGACCACAAGTAGCCACAAACCGTTGACAGCGACATGATAAAGAACCATAAACTGAGTTAAAATGACCAGAACGGAACACAAAATGGCAGACACATAAAATGTCGGTAAAGAGAAAAGGAATACTAACAGGGATTAACACAATGACCAAGAGCCCATTGTGTTCTCGACCATCCACGTTAGGTGCCCCCAACTCATGTCAGGGACGCCTCAGTCACAGAAACACAAACACACTTCTATCCCACGCGATATAAACGCCTGAAAACGGAATTAAAAGAGAGTATTACTAATGCTAACGCTCTCTGATGATGTTAACGCTAACGCTAGCCGCTAACTGTTAGCCTTACCTTCGCGCTGCACGTGTGTTCAGTGTCCAGCCTCACTCATGTTCGACAAAAAAGCTGCTCCAGAGTTTGTTTTAGCATCCAGGCCTCTTCATTAACGTGAAAAAAGCAGCTCCAGAGTTTGTTTTAGCATCCAGGCCTCTTCATTAACGTGAAAAAAGCAGCTCCAGAGTTTGTTTTAGTATCCAGGCTTCTTCGGTAGTTAAGTTTTCGTACAGCACTGACAAACCGAGCTAAGGCTTCAAACTTGGTTCAAATATGTTTTCCTACTACGTTTCTCCGCCTCTCTGCGCTCCTCAGAGCGTCATGGCCAATGAGGAGGCACGTCGCGGCATACGTCAGCAAATATTAGCAGAAAAACGCTGATTGGCCGGTCGATTCTGGTCCGCCTGGCAACCGCCTCTGATTGGTCTTAAAATACATCCACCGTAAAGACGTAGATAAACCACCTATGGATCAAGTCTGAAAAAATAACGGAAGAGAACAATAACCGTTACAATGGCAACAAGTGACAGCTTGCATATTAATTATTTTTAACACAGCCTTTGGTTACCACTATTTTGTGAGATTAATATACCCAGGATTTCTTTTGTTAATCTGCCTTCAGTAAAGGTAACAACTGCAGTCACCACCATGGGCTCAGTAAGTCAGGGCCACCACAGTTATAAGCCAAAAATGAACAGTAATATGCTGCATTTAAAGATAACAGGATTACACTGCTAACATTTTCAAATTCATTTGGGACTTCTGAAAAGGCATTTTAGACTGGAGAGTATAATTTGCCTCAAAGTCACAGCTGAATTTTTGTGAGCTTTTTGGATGATATTTGATTCCAGTTCCTGAGTTAGTTTTGAAAAGTTTTTACCTATGAGGATGGGCTGTCAGAGCACCTTTCTCCTCTCCAAGTTGTCAACAAAGGATGAAAAGAGTGGTTTGAGGCGAGAATATGTAGAGCATGATGAGAATCCTGAACTGTAGCTCAGCTTTTAATTGTTCTGTATCTGGTCTGATTAAGAAAACCTTGATCTCCTGGACTCCTCCTCGGGGAGCCCCCAGCAGTCCCCCAGATTTTACATTGCTCCCCTCACTGTATGTAAATGTCTCAGCCTCCGGCACAGCACTGATAAACAGGATCTGCTGGAGTAAATGAGCTGAATCCATCAACCTACCATTACCTAAGGTTAACTGCTAACACATTATACACCAGGGTCTCTTTTTCTTTCAATCAATTCTCTACATATAGATCTTCCAAAAAAACAAAACAAAAACCTCTGGGCATAACACCAGGCCAGTGTGCACATAAATGCCTGCACACGCAAAGAAAAAGTAAAGACCAAACAAAATTAAAACATACTACACTTCTGGTCATAAAACACTAGCCGTCTGCTGCTTTTGTTTCCCAGCGGCTGCCACAGGTCAGAAAGCAGTTTATAATGGTGTTGCCCCCCCCCCCCTTCACTTTCAATCCAGCTTGTCATAATGTAGCAGATAAAGTGCTGATACGGCTGTGGCTGACACTATTATACACCACCACCAGGGAGATGGATAAGGATGGAGAGAAGGAGAAAGCAGGAGGAGGAGGTGGTGGAATAGGTGGATGGACGGATGAATGGATGGATGGATGGACCGGAGTGTGTACATAAGCAATTTGGTATGGCAACTTCAGATGAACCTATAATTTGTCAGAGACGGAGTGAGTGTGAGAGAAAGGGCAATATGGATGGAAAGTGGTGGATTTGCTGGCAGCAGTCTCTTACTCAGCAGCAGAGCCACAAAACATGATGAAAAATGCTGCTGTGATTGTGTGTGTGTGAGTGTGTGTGTGTGTGTATACTTCAGTAACTTGCCATGAACTGAGGACTCACTGAGAGGCAAGTCTGACACCTAGAGGATGATTGCATGCACTGCCAGGTAACACCAGCTGAGCTTCATGGGAATGTTTGATGCAAATGTTGTTGAATAAAAGGTCCTCTGGAACAACTCACCCAAGGAGCTAAAACTAGAAACCTCACTGTCTGCCTTTAAATCATCTCTAAAAACATACTTTTACCAAATTCATTCATTCAACCTTTATTTAATTCTCAGAATTATTATTTAATTCTTGGAGATACACTGAGGGTAGCCCTCATTTTCCATAATGCAGAGATTACATTAGGCAGCAAAAAACACCACAAACACCCTCTGATTGATGTTTATTATCAGTAATTTCAATTTGGGATCACAGTTTTGCTGAGTGGGTTCCAGATCCTCTAAGGAGTCCCAAATATAATTTGAGGAAATTTAAAAAGTTAAAAATTATACTTCTGATACACAAAGTTGCTTTATGTCCTGCTTTTTCTCAGTTTTGCCCTTTTGTGACATATTGGAAAACACCTCCTTTGTTCCTTGTGCAATAAACATGCTAAATTTGCACATGTATTTAGATACATCTGCATTTTTAACACTTTAAAAAAAAAAGCAGTTTATGAGATTGTTTTGTTTTTGCACTATGTGCTGGAGATATTTCAGGTGATATTTGTGTACTTACTTACTATACTTTTGTATTTTCTTGCTCTTTCTGTACAGTGTTGTCGTCTTTTATCATCTGCAAGCCGAGTTTTCCATCTGGAATAAATAAACTAAACCGAACTGAGCTGAATTATTTTTAACTGTTTTATGTGTCATTTTATTTGTTGCCTTGATTGAAACTGATTTATTTTTTGTCCCTTGTCTTTGATTTTGATTGTTTTCTTGCTTCCGTTTATTTGACCTTCATTGTGAAACACTTTGTAACAGTTGTTTTGAAAGTTATTATTCTTATTAATATAATGTCTTCCACATCCTCTGATTGATTGTTTATTATCAGAAATTTCAATTTGGGATCACAGGTTTGTTGACAAATGATTACAAGAGTGGGTTCCTGATCCTCCAAGGAGTCCCAAGTACACTCTGAGGAGTTTTAGGGGAATTTTAAAAATAAAAATCACATTTCTGTCACACAAAGTTACTGCTTTTCCTCAGTTTTTGCCTTTTACAAATGAAATATTGGACACCTTCAACTCTTGAAGCTTCTATAAATTGTTTGAATGAAACAAAAGTGAGCAGGAAAAAACACTTTTTGGGCTGAGCTGCTGAGGAGTCATGACCCTCAACAAAGGTCAAAAACCACATGAATCGGTATCCAAAGTTATGCAGCTCAACACTCACAGGAAGAATGAAGCTTTAGAAATCTCTACTTGCCTTTGTTAATTTGTGTAAACACATCGGCATGATTAAACACGATCACTCCATGTTTTAATCAATTAAGTTCAAAGAGTTTGTCTCAGTCGTCTGAGCCACAAGAGCTTTGACTATCAAACAAACTCTGGATGTTTAAAGAGGACGACGCAGTGAATTTTAATCCATCTGATCATCTTGTCATCACTGCAGTTTATCTACAGAAAAAAGACACAATCTGTGCTGTGTTTGTACTTCAAAACACTTTATTAACATGCTCCTGATTTCAACAGCCTGTACATCAGTACTAAAAGGCCTCACCCAACACGTACAGGCTGATATATGCATTAATGCTCACACACACAAAGACACAAAGGAGTCAAATACTTAACATTATATAAAAGCTGTTGAACAAAAAAATAACCACAGGTACAGTCAACACTGTAGACTTGCACGTTGGATGACGTGTTGACATGCAGACTATAGCTGTACAAACATTTCTTTTAAACGCAGAGCTGCTTTGTTGTTGACTGAGTGAAGCCTAAGAACAAGAGTTTCAAGTTTCAAAACAAATGAGTTGAGTTTTTAGCAAATCTGGCGATCGAAGAAGACGGAGGTAGCATTTTAAAAAATGTGTTCATTTATGATTTTGGAGTGAAAGTCTTTACTTGTTCTCAAAATAGAAGATAGAAGCTAAACCTCAAGGTTTAACTCAACAGCTACTTGAGACTCACAGGTCCCACAGGTCGTCTGTGCTGTAGATTATTATGGCCCATAGTTACATTGTGTTGTTAAGCAACATCTGATGGCTGCAGTAGATGAGGACGAGGTTAGGGTGGACGGATGGGAGACTGTTTGGTTCCTGCTTGTTTCTTTAATCCACGACTGTTCCACAACCTGTTTTAACCCAAACCACGAGACCCGGGGTGTAACGATTCTGAGACCGAGACCATTATACAAATTTCCACGATCTCATGTCACGATACAGGAAGATGGAACCAAACCGTAGATTTGGTGAATCATTACACCCTTGGAAAGTTCTAAAATACAGTCCTTCAGAAAGCTCAGATTAGTTTAACACTGTCTTTTCAATGCAAGCTTCCCTTGGATGTGACAGGTAAACTCTGCCTTTGGGGTCATGTTCGAGGTCAAAACTCAATACTTTGAGAACCAAACACAGCACTCAGTGTAAAGGTCAGAAAGCTGGCACTGAATTAGACCTTTCCTGATTAAAATGTTTTGTTTTTCTTTAATCTTTTCTATATTTCAACTTGTCAAACTGGGAAATTTGGCTTGTTTCATTAAACAGAAATAGTTTTTTTTTTTGTAGAGGAACAGGTTTATATTCCCAAAAGAAATTGGCACTGATGTCTAAAATTTCCAAACAATACCCCGACCTACTCAGAATATGGTTCAGGATCTAAAGCTGGACCTACAGTATGTTCTTGTCACAATGTAGGTGAAGCTGTTTAATTTGACTGAGAGGTTTAACTCAACCAATTAGACTTGTTCTGCCTCCTGAGCAGCTCTGCTTCTCTCAGTAAAACTTAAATCAGCTGCTGACGCTGAGATGAGACTTCAAGGTAACAGGACTGCACTGCTAGTTAGTGACCAAATAAATAGCTGCAATATACTGTAAGGATCTTTAAACTACTCTAGTTTTAATTTGGAAACTTTTGATAAAATCCTTTTGATTTCCTGAGTCTTAAAAACAAAATAACCCACCGGCCTCTCAAACTCCTCGTACATAAAGTCCTGACGTGTTTAAAGTTTCTGTTACAGTTACTGTTTATTTTGCCTCGTCTTTCCTCCCTTATAACAAATTGTGTATCGCGTCTTTGAATATAAATAAAGGCTGAATGTTAAACTTTTACATTTGGCCTGATTTTATCACACACAAAAAAACTCATTAACTATGAAGCAACCTCAGTAACTATTGTAAATTCTTAACAGTGAACAAACCTTACTCCTTTGGTGTAGCTGGTAGTGCTTCAGTAAAACTAATTTCATCTGGAGTTTGGCAACTATGCATCACTGCCATTAGACTTGTAGCATTATCTCCTCTGTGTAAACAAAGACGAATGTGTCCGTGAAACTCGGAGCGTTTGGCAAAAGGCCTGTGGGCCCAGTGGTGAACTTGAACCAACAATGTGATCTGGTACAAGCTATTTTTGAAGCAGGCCTTGGGTTTGTGGCAAGTTCAACTTAAATATATAAACGTTTTAGATATTACAGTGCAAAAATCTACATAATAATCATTTTTACCAGAGTCAAATTTCTTATCCATCCATTTTTAGCAACTTTTGTTTCACAAAAAAAACCAGAAAAAATGAGGAAAACAAAGACGGTAAAGATACAGGTCCACACCACATTGCATGAATAAAGTCATTAAAGTGCTCAACATAAAGAGAGACAAGACAAAGAGACAAACTGAAGCTTAGAGCAGATCGAGAATAACACAAAGTAAAGCCACGCTGAGTGTTAGAGGATACATATCAAATGCATTAATGGAAAATGGCCACTATCCTGAGCAGAGTTGGCACATTCAGAAGCTTTCACAAGGCTGCAAAAGGTTAGTTATTCAGAATGAGCCAAAAGTAATACAACCCTCAAAGGCCCTACTCATCATCTGGTTTTATGTATGTGTATAAAAGATATTTAATAGAAGAGTCTTAGGAAGAAAAAAGGCGTTTTGAAAAGAGAGGTGAGGAGAGGAGAAAGGGAGATGAAAGGGGCTGAGCTGTCTCCAGATGGCTTTTGTTCCACCTCTCATAGAAAGCAGTTAGGTTGGCCTGCCTTTGTGACGAGCCGGCCCGCCTTGTACCGAACCACGAGCTGAGACGTCATCACATTACATCGTCGCAGGTAAAAAGATTCAATCCTTCTCCTTCGGCTAATGAGGTCGGTGAATTAGAGGCGAGCGACCACAGCTTTCTGAGTTGGAAGTTTTCCTCCTAGACAAAAAAAAACAGACAATGTTGAGATGTTTTGGAAAGATCCCAAACAGTGTTTATTCCTGACAGCTGGTTTCTTACCTAGAGTGTCTTCCAGTGAGTTCACCATCACTGTGTTGACCTTTAACGTTCCCTGCTCCGCTCTGGGGTAAAAACATTTAAGTGCACAGTTACTTTCAGCACCAAACAAGTCGGCGTTCACGCTCACTGCAGATTTCCTTGTTAGAAAGTAGCTCCAGTGGAGTGTTAACAGCACTTTCAGGGGATTATCCAGTTATTTGTACTGGTGAGGTGGAGGTGAAGGCAGAAATCACAGAAAAATCAAACTATCTGCAGGGCTAATGAGAAGTCACTGACTTTTTAAGCTTTAGAGCTGTGATGCTCAGCACTGTTGCCTCTTGGTGGATTTTTATGTCCTGTTTGTTTATTTGTCAGCAGCATTAAGAGGACACTAATGTTATCAGACCACTTCCTTTAAGCTTTTATCTTTCTATCATGAGAGATAAACAGAGGTTTTCAGAGGCATTCTGGTTACCTGTTTTTTTTGTTTGAAAACAGCTTCAAAGTGCAGTGATATCCATCATGATATACTGAATATGACCACTATCATTTACAATATACCTACTTCACACACCATGTGTGTGGTATTAAATTACTCAGGGATTCTAAGTTGTTTCCAGAGGATGTTTTTCCTCATTGAGTTGCAGTATAACTCTCATGCTCTGTTGCTGCTTAAAACCAGGGACATAAAGATGATCAAAACCAACATACCCCTTGATTTTCCGTACAGCTCCAAGTCTTAGCAGAGCTGCCAGACTGTTCTTCTGGAGGTCAGACGACAACACCTCAGTGTATCTTAGTCTACCTGGGAACCACACACACGATCAGTAAATTCAACTGAGAGCTGAGGTGAAAACAAAACAGACAGAGGAAATAAAAAAAGAGAAACTTTTAAAAAGAGAAACCTGCTACAAGATGTTTGATGATAAATTTCCTGACAGCGGGAATAAACTGTTTTTCTGTCAGCACCTCAGTGGCCTCTTCACACAGGAACCTGCACACCACCTGAGACCACACACACACACACACACACACACATACAAGCAGCTGTCAAGGTTAATGCTGTGTTGACAGCACCCTCTAGAGGACATCAGCAGTTAATCACACACACACACCTGTACTAAAAGAGTTGTCAACATAAATTTGTTGATGAAAATAAATATTTACAGGCACTTTTGTCCTGTACATGCAGAAATCAAACTTAGATTTCTCAGAAAATTGACTTTAAGAACAACAAGAACACTTTCAGAAAACGATACCTTGGAAATAAACTTTTTTGTACCACAAATGCGTGATATATTTATTTTTTGGACTAATTAAAGAGGAATAAAACTGTTTTTACAAAGTCAAAAAAAGCACTTTCTGCTTACTCGATGCCAGCAAACGGCCAAAAAGAAATCATGACACAGGGAACGTTATAAGACTAAACAGGCAACATTTCAACACAGCTAGGTCTTCATCAACAAAGAAACTAAAGAAATGACAGGAGAAAAGTAACACAGGATTCGATGTGCCATATTTCTGTACACAAAACATGCCACAGACAATGTTTTCAAAACCACACTGTGTCTCTCCCTCACCTGGTATCCTTGTAAGAAGGGATCTAACATGGAGGTGAGGAAGACCAGTGTTCTGTGTCCCCTCTCCGTCACCAGGACCTCCTGCTGGGTGACCTGCAGAGCTCCGGTCTTCACCAGGAGGTAACAGGCCTCCTCAAAGTCCTACACGCACACACAACACGAGTGAAAAGTAAAAAGCATGCTGTATGTCTGTATGGTCACACAATATAAACATAAAATAAATGAGTTCCTCACCTGCACTGTAGCTCCAGGACAGAGGATGAACTCATTGGAGAACATGTTTCTGAGGAAGCTGAAGCTGTTAAAGACCTCCTCTGGAAAACAGACAGTGATTATTGTGCAGTAGAAGAAGAAAATATGTATTTTAAATGTCTAATATTTACCCAGCTGGATCAAAGCTGGCTTTCTAATGTAAATATGTAGAGGAGGATTTGCTCAGGTATGCCTTTATTTCCTGAGGTTAAACTGGCGAAACATCCCTTTGTTCCAAGTTAAAAGTTTTACACATTCAAGAAATACCAAAAAGTGATGTGAAACTACAACATAACAACTATTTAGCTTGTGAAGGTGAAGAGGTAAACAACAGTGTCAGTCCTACGTTTCTTGTTGGAGGAGGCGGTGTGGATGGCTGAGGCCAGCAGTGCCGGTCGGAGGAAGACGTGCAGGGCCTGGTTCCTGTACGAGGCACAGGAGAGTACGATGACTGCCTGGCTCAGGAGCTCCTCCTCTGGGGTAACAGCGCTGCGAGGCTCCCCTGGTGCAGCTGGTCCTCCTGCTTCAAGACAAGATTTACAGTCAAAAGACGGCAAAACAGTTTTTATAATCTGCTCATCTTACAAAAAGTTGTGTATTTTGTTGCTCCCGATAAAAAGGAAGCAGAAGCTGTAGTTGTGTAACAACTGTTTTTAACTTCTGACTGACAGCACAATCTTTATCTTTGTTTTATCTGTTGCAGAACACAACAGCACAACTACAACATATAACGCACTGTTTGTACTGGACTGTAAATTGCTCTATGTATCATGTAACTTAACTTTGTAGGACTGTGCCAATATCACAAAACAAATAAAAACACAGACATGCAAAAACCAAGGCAAGAAAGTCAAATAAAATAAATACTTTGTTCCAATGCCAGCTGAACTTTTCCCTCAGAGATCCTCACCAGACCTCGGTGCAGGGAAAGACTGGACGAGACGACTTCTGATGGAGGCATGTGGTCTGAACGAGAGAGGGCAGAGTCAGAGTAGAGGATGAGGAAGAGAAGAAGAAAGGGACAGGGGATCTACCACCAAAGAAGAATGTCAGCTGAATGTAATAACATAAATCTGGTTATTGTTCATCATCTCAGCCACATAAAGGACCTGTGGTTTTATGTTTAAGCGTGAATCCTTTTTGGTTTTTGAGTTATTGTGTTAAAAAAGCTACATGAATGTGTCTTAGTCTCTTGAAGAGGTTAAAAAAAGTAATAAAACTATGTGCTACAAGTGTTTGTATTTTTGTTTTTAGCAATTATGATTTCATTTCCAGTGCAGTCAAATCTGAGGGATCCCACCATTTATGTTGTATTAATGTGTATTTTTGTCTCAATTATCAGCCTCACAAATTCAGAGCTGGCCAGACTCTGGTTTAGTTTACACCAAGATTATCTGATGTCCCTTTAACAACCTCCACCAATACCCTCAAATACCACGACTGATTTTAACAGCAGCCTTTTGTCAGTCAGGACACTGGAGCACACAGAGTCTTCAGTATCACTGTGATAATACTGAATCTGTCTAAAGGCTTCATACTGTACCAGGCCAGTGGAGGAAGGCTCCATACTGTCGGGAAAGATCCCTGAGCCACACAGCTTGTTCAGTCAGCTCGTCCAACGCTATCCCCCGCTTCTGCCCCGACACTTGGTTCTGGAGCAGCAGGGAGGCCAGAAGGACCCAGGGCTTCAGGACCATGTTCTCCTCCTGGGCCCGAACCAGCCTGTAGGCCGAGTCATTCACAAAGCTGTGGATATCCTCGCTGGGTTTCTTGGGGATGTGTCTGGAAATGGAAAGTTTACAGTCAGTAAATCAACATGTAATCTGATCTGACATTTTACTAACGGAGCAAGTCAGCATTTAACAGGATTTAATTCAGTAACTACAGTAGTATCCCTTCATACTCCACAGATAACTTGGTGTTGGTATATTATACCTCGGTATCAGGTTGAACTGGCAGCGGTCAACTCTGCCCTCAGCTAAACTCCTGACGGACACCGGTTGACCAAAGTAGACATGGATACTGCCGTAGTCTTCACTGAGGACCTTCCTGGCTTTAATCAGACCCTAGAGAGGAGAGAGAGAAGCAGTCCATACATTACTAAATACATACACACAGGGCAAAATACAACTTTTGATTTCATAAAAGTCCAGTGTTTCAGTGACTCACTGAAGTGGACTCTTTGGGTTTGGGTACACCCAGCAGTTCTCTGGCATACAGCGACTCCTCCAGGATCCTCTCATAACTGATACTGACTGGGACCAAGCTCACGTCAAACACCTCCCCTTTAAGGAATGGATCCATCACTATATTCAGCAGACCTGGAGGAAGACAAAGATAAAGATGACAAAAAATAAAGAAATAAAAATGAATGAAACAGGTCACAGTGGTGAGAACGACCAGACTCCATTGACAAAAACAGTCATTTTTCTGAGCAGAACACAGAAGTTGCTTGAATACCACTGCCTCAATATGTTAGTCTATTATGTGATACTTGTACTTATGTAAAGGATCTGAACACTTCTTCCATCACTGAAAGTCACACAATAACACAAACTAACTGACTGAACAAAGCAGCGGTGTCCAACAGCTCCTGTGTTCTGCAAGATAGAATTCCTGTTTTTGTCAATGGAGTCTGGCTAGCAATATACAGCAATGTATGGTTAAACAATATGATGCACAACATACAACTCTCCACCCTTAGAGCTTCAATATACCCTGTATGTTTTAATAAGAAACTGTACTGGCAAGAGAAATTATATAAAACAAAACACAGAATCAGATCTGCAAATTAAATACTTTTTTCCCCCTTACCTAACTTCGGAGTCAAAGACTTGCTCGTTCGGCTTCTGGTCCCCTCTAGAAAAAATTCTACTGGTGCAAATCCATTCTGGAATAAAAATAATAAATAAAAATAAACAAAGTATTAATAAAGATTTGCATCTATAAAATACAGATATTATCGTTTATATCACAGATGTTTTCACTCTTCTAACTGCAGAACAAGGCTTTCAACAGCTAAGATTGTGACTACTCACTGCTCCTGGACCAAAACTCCCTAATAACAAAAAAACTGTATCTTCACCTTCAGCATGGTCTTGACGTATTCGGAGAAGACGGCCCAGTACAGTTTATCTCCACCAAAAGACCGTCGAATGAAGAAAGCTCCGGACATCCGCAGCATCTCCCCAACAAACTTCATCCCCATGAAATCTGCAGGGAAAGAGTCACTTTTACTTCATGCACAAAAAGTGGTGGTTTGATATTGAACTAAAATATAATGAGGTGTTTCTGATGAGTAATTTAGTGTCAAATCAGATGAGCCATACCAAGCTCAGTTATATTCATAATATCTTTATGTTCACTCGTGGTAGAGACGTCAAACAGTAGCACAAGTTTGATAACAGACTATTTGTAGAATTAAATAATTTATAATAATAATTATAATTTAATACCTTCAATATCACACTTATTTAGGAATTTTGCACTTCTTCCATAATCTAGGGCCTTATATACCATTCATATGAAGGCAGTGCAAATGTTTAATGGTTCAGTCATAATGAGAATATGTTTGTCTTCCATCCTAAAGAGTCTGATGAGGCTAGGAATAATACTTTTCAAGATATTAATGCCCAAACATGGCTTCCAGAGAAGGCGTTTTTGAGAGTAAATATCAAGGCCAAGAACATTAAATACTATGAAGTAGAATCAACAGAGCTGAACATTACCTTCTTCTTACCTGCTTGTACATGTGTACTTAATAAACTGGAAACTGTGCACACACTCATGACCTTTCCCATGCTTACCCATGCCGGCAGCGATGACAGGTAGAGCCAGGTCGTAGGTGTACAGGAGGTATGACATCAGCAGGAAGTCCATGTAACTACGGTGACTGGGTAGTAGGACCACCGGGTGCTCCTGAATCACCTGTTGGAGCTAGAAACAACACAAATACAGGTCAGGTGTCTATGTTTTCTTTCCACAGACACACACTTCATGTCCAGGTCGTGTGGACACTCACCCTCTGGATGCCCTCTTCGTTGACACAGATGCTCCTGAACAGGGTTTTAAAGACTTTGCTGAGTGTGAAGGCGAAGAATCGAACAGTGCTGAGCTGCAGGCGGTGAGCCATCTCCTCCAAGATGGAGGACGCCTCCTCCTGGACGTCATCAACAGCTCGGCCTGTCTCTCTGGAAACCTTTAGAATCCAAAATGAGATATTACACTGTACAATAGTAATAAGAAAAGATCTTGTGTATTTGCAATATTATAAAACTGTTATTTTTTAGAAACTAATGCAATATTTTACAAAACTGTTTCACTGTAAGCTGATAAATTAATCATGTAAAAGTTTATACTGCAGCTTCCACAAAGCTACAATCACAAAAAATGTAATAAAGACAACAAACATAAATCTAGAACTTATTTTTTCAGTGTGTTCTTTCAACCACTTATGCACTGAGCAGATGTCCCAGAGAGAACATCCGTCAGGTGTATAACCAGAATGACAAACTACCTGATGGATGACATAGTGCAGCTGATCAGACTGAAGCACCATGTTCTTCAGGGTGCCGGCCTTAGAGGGACAGAGTCCTTTGTAAACAACGGGAGCGTAACATCTGAGAGCGTATCTCAGGTCGCTGGAGTTCCTCCTCTCCTCCAAAATGTCCTCAAAGTCATCTCTTTTCTTCAGCATAGGGTCTCTATGCTAGATGAAAGAAAAAACATGAATGTTACTAATACAGATATGGTTAATGTAACTATAAAAGACTTCGCAAATACTTTGTTGTTGCCAAAATTCAGTAAGCAGTGACTAAAGCCATAACTGGATGAAATATGGTTTACCTGAATTTTTCCTCCAAAATAAATAAATAAATAAAATAAAGCAAAAATAATAATAACCAACAGTTTTATCAGGTGGAGCTGACATTATTAGTTTGTTTTAATGTAAAACATGCAAAATTAAAATTAAACTAATTTCCACAACAGTAAGTCCGACTACTAAACTAGCAGAGAGAGTAGTGGTTGGACCAGTACTGTGAAACACTGCAGGGTTTCACTTAAAAGTCAAATTATTATTGAAACATGGAACACCCATAAAACAGATAAAAAAAAGAGGAGAACAGGAGACAGAAATGTACTGGAAGTTGCATGAGTGACAAAATGTAAAATGGAGATTGCAAAACATCCTTGAGGTCTAAACACTGCCGCTTAGCAAACAATTAAACGAACTGCATGTGCGTGATTTTCCCGCATCTGCTACAAAACAGAACAGTGTGTTTTTTAAAGTTTGTTGTTGCTCATGTCTGATTTTATCGTTCACCTGTTTGAATGAAATGTCAAATGTCAAACAGTGGGCACCGAGCTACAGCAGAGAGCTACGTTAGCTTAGCCCTTTGGCTAAAAGCAAAAACATACATACCGAATAAACAGCTTTGGACGCCATGTTTTAACACGCGTTATAAACACATAGACGCCGCATCCAGTGAAGTTAAACGTGCACCACTAAGTGTACAATCCTGCCTCTTGATAAAACTCTTCTGGTTGATAACAGCAGCTGCAGAACTTCATATGGGCGTGTGAACTGGCATTTCCGTGGCATTTCCGTACCTACGGTGGCCGGGAAGGACCAACCCGGAACGTCCGTGTTTCCCATGTGCTTTGGTTTGTTGTCATTCGCGCTGAGGAGCTGCTGTTAGCATTTAACGCGGATATTTTGTTCCCTCTTTTATTGTGAACCTGTTCGCCTTGTTAGCTTAAAATGAGCTCAAAGACAAACGGAAAAGAAGACGAAGATTTTCTGTTTCTTGAAAAGGTTTTGGACAAGTTTTATGACTTTGGTGAGTGTAACGTTAGCTAGCTAGGTGGCTAGCTTTACTAGCTAATGCTCCTCATGGATCTGCTGACAAGCTATAACCGGTAAAAGTAGGAATAATGTCTTTGTTATGTCACTTAGCTTGCGTTTAGCTTATTTTAATTAGCTGGACTATTAGCTTAGCTTTAAATTAGCATGTTAGTGACATTAAATTCCAGTTGCAGCTCCAGAAAGAAGTATTTAGTGATATTTAAAACTTAACCAACACTTTAATAATGAAATCCCTGTGACCAAGAGTTAAAGGGACTGGAATCAGGTTTTATTTCATGCTCATGTTGTTGTTTAATGGTGCAGGTAATGAACCAGCATCAAAAAAGAAGCTCAAGAAGAAGAAGAAACGGAAACAGCGCGAGGAAGAGGAGGAGGAGGAGGTCACCACAGTCAAGGATATGTGCAGTGATGATGAAGAATACAGTGCTGAACATCAGCAGCAACAACTACAGACCGAGCAAACAGGTAGGCAACATGGCAACAAGCTTTTCATAGTCTCCACTCACTTGTTTTGTTTCCAGGAATCACACCAAGATTTCTCAGATAATTTGACATCACATATCGTTTAAGCCTCCAATCTTACATCCTCCAGTTGGTTTAATGTGTCATGTCTTTCTCAGGTCCAACGCAGGTGAACCAGGTGGAGGTTGTGACATTTCAAGACCCCAGAAAGAAACTGAAGACCAAGGAGAAGCCAGCTGCAGAGAAAACACCTGTAAGTCTCTGTTGCATTAGATTATTCTGTGTACTTCATTTAAAAAGAACAGATGAGGATAACAAAGCTCAAGTAATAAATGAGTATTGATTCAGGTAACAATATGTCCTGTTCTCTGGTGCATTAACTGTGTGGTTTCTTGCCCGATTGATAGTAAAGATCTGAGAACTGCTGCACAAAGGAAAGTTTTCTTATTTCATTTCATGTCTCACTGTGGAAATAAAGCCGATACACAGTTTCTGACCAGAGAAAGAGCAGAAACTGGAAGAAGTCAAACTACAACATGTAATCTATTTGTGGAAAAGCAGCGCTTGTCTTCTGATTGACATTTTGAAAGCTGACGTCCTCCTTCTCCTAGTGTGTGACCTGTAATCAACCTTCTCTGTTTATGTTCTTCCTGTCACCCTCCATTCATTTCACGTTCCTTCTCCTCTCGTCTTTGTTGGGTCTGTCTTCACTTCAAGGCCCCTCAGATACCACAGAAGAAGCAAAGCGAACAGCTGGAGGAACTCAATTTTGAAAAGGTGAGTATTTTAACATGCATGTGACCATAGACTGAATTAATATAGTGAGAGAATTAATGTCTGGTGTTGTATTTGTGTGTGTTCACCTCAGGCTCGTCTAGAGGTCCATCGCTTTGGAATCACAGGCTACAAGAAGGAACAGCAGCGCGTTTTCGAGCAGGACAGAGCGGTCATGTTGGGAGCCAGAGTAAGGAAAACTCACACCTGTTTTTTATGTTCTGTAACACAGACTTTTAGAAAAGCTGAGTGATTCATTGACTAAATTATTGTCTCTTTATCAGCCTCCTAAAAAGGACTATATGAACTACAAGGTGCTGCAGCAGCAGATCAAGGAAAAGAAGCAGAAAGCGAAGGAGGAGGTTCAGCCGGTAAGACCTGCACCTTCTGTCTGTGTCAGGTGTAATCCATGACCAGGGTGTTTTCAATTTTACATATATACAGATATATACACTCAGGTGCCAGTTTATTAGGTACACCTAGTAAAACTAGTTTATTCTGATACAACAGTTCTGCAGTAAATCAAAAACCAGTTTCAAGAAAACACTAACTGCTAGCTTGTTAGTTAAAAGGTTGTGGGAGCTGTAATTTCAGACCAGTGATTAACTTCCTTTAAATTATGTAAGAGATATAATAATAAAATTGTATTTATTAACATATTATTCTATGTTTCCCTGCCTTGTAGGACCTGAAGAAAAAGAAGAAGAATAATCAAAGGTGAGTTGACCATAAACATTTTTCTCAGAAAGGTTGAAGATGTTGTTGAACATCTGTCAAGTGTCCGTGAATCTGGATTTACTTAAAAATATCAGCAACAAGGACAGAATATATCAGTCTTTAACAGCAATTCATCATAATCTAAGGATAGAAGACACAGCGCTAATATTTTATCTATCATCCTCCAGGATTAAGTATAAAAAATTCCCAGTTAACAGATGTTTATACGGGCTGTTTCGTTGAACCCGAGTGTTTGAAACCTGTGTTTCCTTGTGCTGCAGAGACAGGATCAGAGACAAGAAGAAGGTGTCCACTGGTTCTGGCTCAGCCCCCTCAGGTCAGGTGGGGCGGTTCAAGAACGGCATGCTGATCCTGAGCTCCAAGGAGATCCAGAAAATCAAAGGCAACAAGGGACACAAATAGGTTTGTTCTTGTACTTCAGCTAAATGTGACGAGAGAAACTGAGAGATGAGGAACGTCTTTGTTACGATTGTAGTTAAGGGTTAAGGGAGTGAATGAGGTCACTGATTCAAATGTGTTTACTTACATTTGTAGGTGATTAAATCCTCCATGATGAGAAGAAATCAGCAGACCAGAGGAAGAACTGGCAGCTCACCGCAGAACTGTTCGCAGCCAAACATGTTGTGAAGAGGAAATGGACGAGAGCTGATTACTACGTGACCTGAGAGGCTGATTTCCTGACAGTGTGTCACTGGCCTGCAGTGAAGTATGCGACAGTGTTACTGGCAACAGACTGCTGAGTCGGAAATCCAATTTATCGACTTCTAAAATGGACCCTGAACGTCTCACTGTGGCGGCACGTTAATGCACAAAAGCGGAGACTCTGTTGAATCATATTCCATCACAATTAATTTATTTTCTTTTTATAAATGACCCAAAAAAAAAAAAGAAGACATTTGCGTTTCTGGTGTTTTACACTGTAAAGGTTTTAAAATTACGCAGTTACAATGCATTTCTCATATACAAACCATGTAGTCGTACAAAACATTTACATTTGCGGTAAGAGAGGGGATCATAACAGGACAGATGGGGGAGGTAAATATTAAAAAACTAATGTACACACAGAGTTTTCATGAGGAAACACGTGTATACACACTTTGAATGGACCATGAGAAAGCAGAATGGTCTTGCCAGTGCAGTATTTCTCCCTTACTAACCCTTTATAACACAAAGAAGAAGCTGTGTTCTAGATGTAAACATTAAGTCTTTACAGAAACCAGTTCGTTCCATTTTGTTAAAGGGAAAAGGTGAATGTTGGCAGATGACGACAATGACAACAACAAAATGAGACCCGTGATCTGGCAGTGTGCGGCTGGGTGAGGTCACAAATTCTCACACCGTTTTCATGAAGCAGCTTCTTGTGTTTTTTTTTATGTATTTCATAAAAGAAGAGCGTGAGGAAAGATGAAGCTTATCGGCAGCACGTCACACATTTCTAGCTGTAAGCAAACCAGTTTTATTTTGAGGAGAGTTTGTAGCCGGCAAGCCTTTTGTTTTTTTTAGTTTTTTAAACCTGCAACCCCTGGCAATCATCCATAGACAGTACATATAATCAGTAGCCATTCAACTGTTGAAGAGGGTATTATACAAAGAAAATAAATATGTAATTAAATATATTTACATACTTTATAGAGTAGATAGATTTTTTTCCTCTGCTGTTCTTTAAATAGCTAATAACAGCAGTGACATGCTTGTTTCCCAGCACCAAATGTCGAAGTTAAATTAGTAAAATATGTCACATTCATGGGTGGGTAAGTGTGGGGTAAAGGGACATGCCGTACAATACCACATTTAGACAGGAGTGACTACAGTGTGAATCATTTTAAACAGGTGGTTTTTGTCTGTATCTGTCAAACAAAGCATTTACAGAGGAAAAGGAAAGGTGTAACTTCACCTGATGAACTTTCTGACTTCCTCAACCTCCTCAACTCTGAGAATCAAAGCGCCTTAGTATAAACTTTTACTCCCTCCGGTCTAGATTTCCTGTGTGCCATGTTGACATCAACACAGCCTAAAGACATGTAACCCTGAATCATCCTGACTTGCAGAAGGAAAAAAAAAGATTCCCCTGATTGTGGGAGAGATGTCTGACTTTGCTTGTGGGCCTAAAAATCTATTCCTGGTTACAGAAAGTGTCAACCTCGGGGCAGGTTCCTCCTCTGGTGTGGGAGGTGGGAGGACGGTCAGAGGGCAACAGCCAGACAGCCTCACATGATGCAAATGTAGCCCTTAGGTGGTAGCTGGCAGTCTGGGGCATGTCAGAAAAAAAAATTCCCCTTTGGCAGAGACTGTAGTTGGATGTAGTTTCTGGGTCGAGAGAAACTGGTTCAAATCATTACTTTTACACTAATGCTGCATTCATGTCACATGGGAAATATGGTAAATCTAAGTTTGCTGCTGGAAAATAGAAGAACTGATTCACCTGTTGTCAGTTGTTACAGGTAGAAGATCATACATGAGTTAATACATTTGTTTTTAGCAGTGCAATGAAATGTTTTGTTAACCCTAATTTATTTGTAAAGTATTGATTATGGCCACTTTAAGATGATCTTTCCCACTTAACTTGAATGTAGCATCAGGTGCAAAAAGCCAGTTAAGCTCACTGGGCTGCAGATTTAAATGAAAGCACAATATATCCGCGATGTCATGGATTTAACATTCTAGCTATGATTCATAAATAAATATAAAATCCCATCCCCATCTCCCGAAAAGGCTCAGTCATTTTTCTTTAGAAGTAGTTCATTCATTAAATAGAAGAAACCACAAACGGAAAGAAAAACATGACAAAATTTAAAAGATATTTCCTCAGTTTACTACTCTAGAACTCTACTCATAACTAAATTATTTTAAAATAAGTGTTGTATTGAAAATAGACCTCATTAATTCCAGTAAGAAATACCTTTTGTAGTTTACTGTTGTACTGTTGTCATATGGCATATTCAAAGTTTGCTTTGAATTTTTCAAAATAAAGGTGTGATAGATAAGATATAATATTTTGTCAAGATAAAAACTTTAAAAATGTAAATGGCTGTTATTTTATGTCCCTGATTAAATGTTTGAATACTATGAGATAGTTATAGTTTGAGATGTGACACTGTCAGAAAAATCCTGACAGTTCGTAAAACAAAACGTTTGCTGATATTTAAAAAAATAAATAAATAAAAGTCAGCCGTTAAAGGAATGAAAACACAGTTGGCTAACATGTAACAACAGGATTAGATGAGGAACACATTAATCCTGTTGTTCCCACCATTGAACAGCAGAGGTCGAGCTGTCACAGCAGTTGGCTTTAACATCACTCATTGCAAAGACAGTGATACAGTACACTATTTACAATACAGCTTCAAATATTTTGTAAACTCGTTTGATGCTTAATCCATGCTTAATATCACACGTCGTAATCATAACTCACGTATCAGTATTTACAGTTTTTGATTCCCATACACACACGACCCTTTTATCTAATGACTCGTCTTTCTCACACACACACTTTCATAGTTATAGGGACTAGAAATATTTAAATATTGTAATAAAATCCAGGATTAAATAAAGTTAAAGAGGGACTTCTCCGTTCTCTGCTGCTTTAAGATAAGTGATAAAATATACAGGGGTATGCAGGTATGTCAAAGTAATATTATATCCTTAGTCACAGTGGTTTGGTTGAATTTTGACGCTTAACACGCTGCCGTATCCAATCCCTGATGAGACACGTAGCAGCAAATGTAGCTTTACCTGATGTGACTTTTTCAAGATCATTTTCACTTCAGCAGATTAAAACTGTATCTGAGGCTCTACAGAGAGACTTAAAGATGAGCGAAGAATAAATTTACCATGACACAACCACACTTTTCTCATCTACTTTTGATGTATTATAGTTGCTGTTGGCCTTATAAAACAAAAAAAGTGAGGTTTGGCTCACTTCCATTTCATTTCAGCATTTTTCTGACAGTCATCCCTCAAGGTGAAAATAATTCTTTGTGAGACTGTGTGAGCGCAGAGCCTGGGAGAGGCTGAGGGAAATGTTCCTGCAGGGCAATAATGGATTTTTCATTTTGAATAATTCAACAGGACAAGGTACAAATTGTTTGCACACAATTTGATATAGTTTTGGAAACTAAATTAACACAGTGCTACAGGCGTATTTTAACCTCTAACCTCACTTAAACATTGGTGGATGAGTCATTACAAACTCATGCTTTTTATTCAAACAAACAACTTCATTTTAAATTCTAGCAGATTCCCAAACTTTACAAAAATGCCAAATATAATCAGGCTGAATTTGGGGAAATTTGCATAACGTGGTGCGACAGACAACGACAATATTTCCTTTTGATGGACTGGTGCAGCCATAAAAACTTTAAGTCTTGAGGTGAATTATTTCACACACCGTAAACATCAACTTCCATGGGTACATTTTACTTTCTATTCACTTATGCAGCTTTAACCAATGTTTTATGTACTGTTTGGACATTTTAGCATGTATGTTAGTTAAAAATTCAAATAATAGTTGTTCATTTCCTATGAATTTAAAGGAATAGTTTGACATTTTAAGAAATACACCCAAAATTATTTGAGTAGATTGATTCTGCTTTCATGTCTGCAGGATAAATACGAAGCCACAATAATCTAGTTTTTACCAGAGTCGAGACGTAGCTGTCGGCAAAAGTTTGTCTCAAAAGATGGACCAGAATGAATTTAAAATAAAACATTTCCTTTTAAATGGTGACTCCCAGCCTCCATAAATAGTTCAAATTACTGAAAATGAAATGGAATAAAGCCCAAATCTCTCCCTGCTTGAACTCAGTGAGTAAACCTTATTGGAAACAGCACCAAGTGAGATAGAGAGTTCATCATGGGGAGAGCTTTTATGTCTGTCAGGCTCCTACCCACAGATAAGAAATCATTTCTCTATTAAACTTAAACCAAGGAGGAAAAACAGAAAAACAGAGAAGGCGGTGCTGCTGGAGCCACAAACGGGATAAAAGTGTGCAGTAAAAGTTTAGCTTTTAAAAATTTCATGAGTGAGACACCCCGCTGTGCCACTACAACTGCTACAAAAGACCACCTTCATCTTGTTATAGCCTGCGAGCTGTAAACACACCTGAGAGAGAAGCAGAGCAATAAACACCACTCGATGAGTTCTCCCTCGTTTTTCACCCACTGAAAGCATCCTGTTGCTGTACACTTTTTAAAATGGTGGTGTAATTTTCATCACTTTTCAGGATTTTGAGCACAAAATTACTTCACTGCACAGTGTAGAAGTCTTTACCGTCGATTCGGTCGGAGTCAGAGGGTTGATAAGTTTGGTTTCAGGCCTCGAGGAGAAATTTCAGCCTGCATTTTCCTTCTTGTTGAAATTACTGTAATGGAAAAAGCTGGAATAATAACATAAGCGTTGTTACTATCCTGGAGGTCACAGGGCAAAAATCTGGCATATGAAAAAAGCATGGCAAGCCACAGTAACTCCAGTCGCATCTGCACTGACATCCACAAGCCTCCATCATTGTATTTATAAGCCAATATCAACTCAGATTTATTCCTTCGTCCCAAATTATCAGACAGGCTTTCACACTGAAGTGTATCCAACACAGAGGGCACCTTGAGAAGGATGGGAGACGGGTAAATCCCATCTGACGTTATTGGAAAAGGTCCAGATGGGAGCAAACTGAGGCTGCACATGACATTGTATGTTTGTATCCAGGGCACACTCGGAGGGAAGAAGGAGCTCCTACTGTTTGATATTCTTTGGCACCTCCAGGCCAGTCAGTAAGGTCACCTGAAACAGACAAACACTGGATGAGATCATCGCTGAACGAGGCTGAGGACAGGCTGTGAAAAGATCAGACGGGCAACATAAAAGCCCGGCTGAATGTGGGAAACACACAAGTATCTGATACGCGGTTTAATTTGGGGGAAGACACATCCAACCACTTCAATTTCTGAAACACACTTGACAAATACTTGAGATCACACACACGATAATGAGTTGGATTTAGGTAACATTCACTCGGCAGCCGGCTGGATTAAACCACACTAATCGCTTGAATTTGGGGAATATCTTTGACAGCTATTTGGAGGTTTGGATTAGGAATGGATTTAGGGAATGTGTTCTTGATAACATCTTTTCATTAATACAGATTCCTCACTCCATTAACTTTTACCCTCTGTTTCAAACTCTTTGATCTATTTAATATGTATTTGCAAAATTGATAGATACTGCATGTATGTGCTACATTTTAGTGATGCATTTACTATTTCATCTGTACATGTATGTCTGTCTGCCCTGAAAGAAGGAGGTTTTTTGCATTAACTCTTATTCTTATCTGTGGCAAAGTCTGAAAAGGAAGTGTGTCTGGAGCCATTATGATTATAAACCTCTAAGACAAACCTAAATGATTATGTGAATTGACTAGACTAGTTATCAAGTTTCAGGGATAAGCCTGATTTGAGCGAGCAGTGGCACTACAATGCTGCCTGAAGTCACTCAAACATTCACTGTTTTTTATGCTAAGAAAAGTAAAACAGATTATGAGTCACAGCAGCTGATGTGCCTCTGGTTGTAAACATTTTAAAAAGGAGATAGAGTGAATTGGATAAGTGGTTCAAGTGCTTCTCTTAAACTCCCATTTCCAAGTGCAGATCTTACAAATACGATTTGGTGCTTCAGTCAAGAGCTTTAGGTCGTTAATGGCAGCAAAACAGAGCAGAATACACATCAGTCCTGTGCCTGATGTTTGTATTGACTATTTTTATTATCAATCAATATCTGGATTGTTTTTAGGGGGCTTTCATGTCAGCGTCCAGGCCTGGATCAGAGTGCACTTGATCCCAATGTCCAGTTCATTTGATTAGACCTTGAAAAGAGCTCATGTGTATTTAGGTCCAGGTGTGAAAACAACTGTACCAAAGTGTATTCAGATATGGACGAACAATAGTAATGTGATAACTGACTAGAGGGGAGTGTAGAGTGTTGTATCCTCCTCAGAAAGCAACAAAAAAAAGTCTAAAATGC
The DNA here is from genome assembly GCA_033238685.1 of Lates japonicus. Taxonomy (NCBI): domain Eukaryota; kingdom Metazoa; phylum Chordata; class Actinopteri; family Centropomidae; genus Lates; species Lates japonicus. The sequence continues at coordinate 5,479,850 of BRZM01000008.1, forward strand.
CCCTCACACATTCCCAGAACCAAATGAGGTTCAGGTGGCTTATTTGTCTGACCAACAGTCAACATTGATTTTATTAGGATATAAAGCAAAGAAAAGCAAATCATCACATTTAAGAAGCTGGAACCAGCAAATTCTTGACATGTTTACTTGATAAATGAGTTGAGTTTTTGATCTTTTATCAAAAGTTGTTGATGATTAATTTTCTGCCAACAGCCAAGCAATCAATCAGCAAATAGTTTGAGAGTTTGAGTGTGACTTCTAAATGTATGACACTGCAATACTGCACTTTTTGCACTCTGCACTCAAGCCTCAGTGTACACTGACAGTAAATGTCTAATCTTGGCAGCTCTGGTATCAACAAAAACTCTCACTCTCTTGGTTGAATTTATCACTCTGGTCATTTGTGCGATCACGTCACGTCTGAGGATGTACACAGTGCATACAGGACACACTAAAGAATACATCCTAACTACCACACACACTGACCTGTACGTTTCTGTTGAGGCTGACCGCAGGCACAAAGACCCCGTCCAGGTTCTCGAAGGCAGTCGGCCCATGCTGCTGCTTGTTGATGAAGAAAGTCAGAGTGTGTTTGGTCAGATCCAGCAGGATGCCCACGGTCGAGCCCTTAGTGATGCCTCCCTCCGCCCTACACACACACACACAAACACACACATAAATAAATACAGATATGTGGTAAATTTAAAGTGAAAGAGGGACCCATAGTGTAACTAAAGTGTATACTGCAAAATGAATTAAAACAGAGCAGTTTCAAAATTCGACTCTTGGATAAATAACAAACTGATACAGACAGTAGAACTGATCTGTCAGCAGAAGAGGTACAAAAATATGTGTGGCACACATGAAAACAGATGGACTGACATCTGGCTGACTTTATCCAAATGTAGAAATCTTTTCTCTTCCCTCCTGACTTTTATTTTCTCATTGTTTCCTTACAGCATCAAACTGGATCAACACCTGTTTCACTGTCAGTGTAAAGCCTTTGTCTCCTCCTCACATCAGCTGATTCAGACATCCACATTCATGCAAATATCAAAAACATTTCAAATTAAATTCCTCCTTCTTGTCGTACAAACAATTCTATCTCTAAGCCATTCGGCTAAACCTCGCTGTTGCTGTCTTTACCTACAGTTTGATACCCACACATTAATTTGCATCATGTGTGTCTGGTTACTCTGTCCAGTCACTAAAAGTTAATTCACACCGTCCAAATTTGAAAACCAGGGAAGGAACAGGAGCTACAGTTTATGATATTTAAAGCATGAAAGCAAGAGATCAGCTGATATTTTAATTTGATTGCATTTAGCATTTTGTTGGATTGCTTTGTTTGGCTAAGAGCCACTCGAGTAGCTCTTAGTCTTCATGTCATCCAACAAAGCCAAGTGTTTTTCAAAGCACCTTTATACGTGTAGACATGCAAACACAAGACACCTGCCTCAGGACTGGGCTGTACGAGAGTCGAGGCTGAGAGAGATGAAGGAATCAATGAGGTAAACAACATGAAACAGACATGAGATGATTAATGGCGTGAAAGCAAATGGCACAGGGATTGAATCTGTAGTCTGGATGGACCGAGGTAGAGAGAGGAAAGAAATAAAGTCAGAGGTTTTGCATACTCCTGTGAAGAGTCGACTTTTCTCTTGTGAAGAAAAGACATTTTCCTGTAAATAAATGTTTAATGAGAGTTTTGATGACTTCCTTATGACACTGAGAGAGGTGGTGTAGAGATGTTTTGATGTCTCCTGCAGCCTGCAGTCGTCTTCTACTGCTCCCTGGTGTGTTTGTTAGCTGGTGTTGTACGACCCCCGGGGGGTCCCTCTGTCAGCCTGTGTATCTATCATTATACTATGAGTGTGTGTTATTTGTGAGCACGTACTTCTTCGATGTGGAAGATTTAATGCAGAAGACATAATGATCAGAGGAAGAAGAGGGTGCCACCTTACAAAGCCTCTGTCTCCTGCTGTTCTTACATACAAGTGCTGTTTGCAAATTAGTTCAAAAGATTTATAGATAAGATTTCTAATGAGAAGCAAGTTTACTAGATGAAACTAACTGGCTAATTTATTGATTAAGACCAGTAATAACACATCAATAAAAGCAGCTTTTGAGTTGCCAGGATGTAAACGCTTCAACTGCACACTTGATGAATTATTCTAGTGAACCAACTCTTAGTAAAGATTTATTAACATTCATAACTGCAGACATGGCTTCTTTTAAAGCGAGCAACACATTAATAAAAGACTGGTTTCTCACTTTACAACAACCCATCAGTTCTTCAGTTATAAGGTAATATTAGAGAGTAATCAATAAAGATGTATTCTGCTAGAATAGTCCATGCTAATAAATGATTTTTTTCTTGGTGAGTAAATGAATGGCGTTTGATGGTGAACTCCTAATATTTTTTCTAGACTGGTAAGAAAACAGCTGTTAATGCTATCGTTAGCTATGTAGCGATAGGACAAACTTACAAATAGCTCCTTTAAAGTGCTTGGGAAAAGAATTATATAAACATACATATTCAAAGGCTTCACAGCAGCTACAAAGAGGACCTTTTGGTGAGTATTATGTGAGCATTAAGCGTTTAGTTTTAACTTAAAACTCCCTAAAAAGCATTCATTTTTAGAGAATGACGCCAGATAATGTGAGGGAGATGTGTCTGAAGTTATTCATAAATATATACGTTTGAGGAGGGGCCGAAAGATTGAATATCAGCAAGTCAGTGTTCTCTATCTACAGTATGACAAACAAACATTAAATACTTAAACACAAAACAAAGTGGTCATATCTAAGTAACTGAGCTGACATGAAATATCAGCAGAAAAAAAACTCATACAGTATCATATACATTTACCTGTTGGTGTGGGAGTTGTTGTGCATGAACCAGGAGCGGTTGTTGTCCACATACATGGCCCATGCCTTGTCGTCCTTCCCTAACATCATGTCTTTCATGGTGTTGATCCTCGCCACGCCAAACGCAGGGTCCGGGTGGTTGTCGTAGCGATCGATGCTGACCTCCCAGTAGTGAATGCCCTGGAAGTCAGAGGGGAAACAGAGTAAATTTTATTAATCTCCAGTGTAGGGACAACACAGTACAGACTAGCAGAAATCTAATCCACTTCTAAAAATAATGAAATAGGTAATAAATGTGATGTGAAACTCATTACCAATATAACCCTCAGACCCAATTGTGTTTGAACATTACCTTAGAAAAAGCAGCGGTTCCCAGCACCACGCGGTCATCGTAGCTGTTACAGCTGACTGTCTGGTTTTCATTGGACAGAACGATGTCCCGATGAGCCGAGGTGGGGTCAAAGGTGAACCAAGCCACTGTAATAAGAAAACAACAATCAGTCATGATGCTACAGCTGCCTGCTAATGTTAATAAGGGACACAAAATAAGACATTCAGTGCCACCATGACAACCCCATGTAGTCACATATGGAATTAACACACACAGATTCATGCTGCAAATGTCTTAAAGATGTATAAAGCTGTACATCAAAGTATGTGCTTGTTTTTCAGCCTTTGTTGCTCTATGTGAGATGTGCCTCTTGTTGGCTTGACAAGTACAATTTCCCTTCTGTGTTTAGCTGCAGGAAGCGACAATCCTCAAGAACAGAGAGAGAACAGAGGAGGAAGAGTGAGAGAAAGGGAAAGAGGGAGAGTGGGCAGGAAGAAATATGACAGAGAAAAATATAAAGAGGGCAGGAGGGAAAAACGGTTATCACTCAGAAAACAGACTCCAATGCCCATTGTTACTGTGGCTGGCAAAGAGAGACAGTGTGTGCCTTTTTGTGTTTGTGTGTGGATTCTAGATTTCGAGAATCCGTTATTCAAGGATTGAGGCGTTCGACAAGCAGTGGGGGTCATGCTATACAATCACAGTTATGGCCCCTGGTTCGACATCTGGGAGAGTGACGTCTGTTTCTTGGCAGTGCTGACACAGAGGGGCAAGCCTCAGCCTTAACCTAAATAACGCTGTCCTTTGTCCTAAAGCTAGGACACATAGACAGACAGACACACAGGCACACACACACACTACCTACCATCAGAAGTCTTGAGCACAACTGTCTTGCTGTAGGGCCCCACACCGATGCCATTATAGGCTTTCACCCTGGCATTGTAAGAGCTGTTAAAATGAAGGCCATCCACGGTGCACACAGTCTCCTTCCCCACATATACCTCCTGAGAATAGACACACACATTACAGCATCATTACATATGCAGGATAAGTGCATGCGTATAGGTATACTATACGTTCGCTGCTCAAACCATCATCTATACACACAGGACGAGTATTAGAAGTAATTACAAATGTAGGTCAAGTGCTCATACACTTAAGATGCTTGTTTGACACATATTCAGCTACACCACTAATCTCACACACACACAATTATCTGGCTTTTGTCAGAGTTGAGCAGCGTACAGATTATTAATAATAACATTTCAATGAGAAGTAGCTAAATAAAAGCTGTGATATACTCTCTGTTTTTAGCCTCAGAAACTTGGTTGGGGCTGAAGGATCTCTGCATCGTCCCCATTGCTCAACCCACCTGTGCCTGAGGCACCCATGAAGAGAAACAGAGAATGGTTTCAATTGGCAGCACCTCCAGAAACCAAACTGTCTGAAATATCAGAATTGGTTAGAAAGCCAGGCACCAGTATTAAACGGTATACAGACAAAGGTAATATCTGTTCAAATCATTGAGGAGTACACGAAAGCCGAGCCAAAAGAGATAAATTGCATTCCAAATAGAGTTTAAAGAAAGAAAGAAACAAAACAGGGTAGGAAAATAACCACTAAAGACAGTGAGATTTTTGTTGAATGTAGATCTCGTAACAGTTCGCGCTATATCATGTCTTTTATTTTAAGCGATGCTGGCTCTGATCTTAAAGACAAAAAACGAGAAAAAGATTAACAGGAGTAAGAAAAAAGTCAGAGTATAAGGAACAGTGTTGTAGGGATCTATGGTATACATGACACTGAAGACACTTAAATTCCAATATGTCGTGTTATTTGCATAAAGTAGTTCTTGATCTGATGCACGTGTCCAAAAAGTAGCATGGATTTTGTTTAAATAGGCAATGTTAGCTGCAGTACACCTCTGTATACCGAGTGTGAGTAAAGTCAACCAATGAAAATGTATAAATTAGGGAGAAATAGTAAGATTAAAAGAGGTACTTGACTACAACTCTGCAACTCTTGAAACTCCTCTAGGAAATACAACATTATTCTGCAGAGGTACCAATCACTGAGAGGATGGAAAACAACAACCATGCAGATAGAGATCAGATAGACGCTGGGACAGATTCTGGGATGAGTTTTTCCAACCAGAATGGCTTTCTCGGTGCTTACTTGACTGAGGGAGGCAAGTTGAGTGACAAAATAATTCAAGGAAGGGTGCTAGAGGTTTACTTTGAAAAGCAGATTCTGAAGTCGTTCTGGGCTCTCTGGCCTCCATCCCAGTCCTTCACCATTTGCCTGCTGCCCGCATTTGTTTCAACAACGACTTCTGCACATCTAAAGCACGACGTTAGTTTAGTGTTTTAATTTAAAAGAGCGATAGAAAGATACAAGAAGCAGCTGGAAGTGACAGACCAGTGGAGAAACTTAATCAGCCTGAAGAGGATGAAGATCCATCCCCTGATGGCAGTTAAAAAGAGAACTATTATTCATGTAAAATGATAGATTTCAACGAGGACCATACCATCACACTATGTTAAATCGTGTTATTTCAAATACCTAAGGAAACAAAATCAGTTCTATGAAAATAAGAACTCATACAGAAGAATTAAGTCACAGATATCAGAACTAGACTACCTCAAACTGCAAGTTCTAGATGTGTGAAACTGAAACTGTGCATAAAACCAAATGTCCAAATCTTTTTAACTTTACTGTCGGTTCTAGAATGTGTGAATGGTGGGAAATATAGATGAGTTTCATGTCACCTGCCTGAAAGGAATGTGCTGAAGGATGACAAAGTTCCTCTCAAGCTTCCCTTACCTGGGACTTTTCAGATTAGATCAACTGTGAGATCAAACTAGAGAAAGTCTCCTAGGACTGAGTAACCGCATGAACTGCAGACCCAATGCATTCTTTGTTAGGAGTTTTGAATCTGAGGAGACCTAGGGTCCCACTCGAGGAATTTAATGCAGTAAAGATTAGAAAAATCTACAAATAAATAAACCATTTAAGTGGCCTAAAGGCATTATAACCATATTATAAACCCATTATTGGTAAACATTGGCCATATATCATACCCATTTTGCAATTATTATATTACACTAAAACGAATACATCATTATCTACAGGGCATCTTTTGTTGATAATTTAGCTGAATTTATATACCAGAAGCCGTATAATGCATTTTAAATAAATGACAGCTGCAACCAATTGGAGTGTAAAAAAGAAGAGCTTGATACTAGTAGAATACGGATCAGTGACTCAGGCTAGAATCCACATCTGCACAGGAAAGACTTCATCTTACTGCCTCAGTGAGCATTATGGAAATAAAATATGCAATGTAAAATATTTGGTATATTTACACGTACATCGTCAACACATCTGGGTAATCTCTGGGACTGCAGCAGAGCCGAATATAAAGGATGCTATGTTTACCTATGTACGTTAACCATGGGCAGCAGCATGAATAGCTAATCAGTTGTGTGTTACTTTGCATATCCATTGAAGCCTCAAAAGGACGAAAGTGACAGCAACTAAATGTTGTTATTGCTATCAAATAAATCATTGCGCTTGAAGGTAGATGGATGGTCATCAAGGATGCTTAGGAATGTTTTTTGTATGCTCATTGCATTGTAATAGTCAGCTTGGTGCAAAACAGTTCTTCAACACTTTATGGGCATCAATAAAGCAGGCTGAGACTATCTTGATCTGGTTCTTCTTAACAATATCATGTGAATCTGGCCATAGTTAGTTTATGACGCGGCATTATGGGAACCGTAGGATCCAGGTTTGATGCTAAATCACTGGAGCAACTTTTGGTAAATTAGAAAAAAAATGAAAATAAATTAGAATACAAATGCTAGTAATTAATGTAAGATAACTACACAATCCTGTAATTCATGTAGTTGTAAAATGGTTTTAAAATGCTAATAGGGGAGGTATTGTTTCTCACCTTTGCCTTGATGAAGTCCAGTTGTAGGATGGTCTGGAGCAGTGAGTCGGCAAGTGTTGGTGAGGTCAAACCGGGGCCGACTTTTGGCTCCAGGGCTTTTACCGACTGGTCCCTGAGATCGCGTCACCGCTGATCAGGCGCCTGAAATCTATGGCACACACATACAGGAAATGAGCGCCCGCGAATCATTCACATGTGGGTCTGTTGTGGCATGTAATATCCCCTCCCTGTATACGGAAGAGCCTCTCTGTTCTGGGATCTGTCGATCCATGGCTGGGCACTGCATTGTAGTCTGACAAGTGAATGAGTACGATTAGTGCAGTTCAAATATTGGCGATATTTAATTAGACCCTTCATCTGCGGGAAAAGAGCTTTCTACGTTTGAGGAAAGAAAAAGCTGTTGAATAAATTAAATTAAATTGCATGCCCAACTGCAAAAAATGTGATTGCTATTTTCTTTAGAGGCGAAACATGAGCAGAGAATTCGGAAATTCAGCCTAGAGCATTAAGAGCACAGATTGATTCATTTAGCTTCATTTTTTCCACTTCAGATTAGTTGAATTTACAAATAGTCCTGAATTTACATTGAGCACTAATATCCGCTGTTGATTCCTAAGGAGCCTCTAGCTTGGATTTAGGTGTTGGCAACCATAAAGAAGCACATAATCAATACATTATTAAATATTCAGATGAAATAGAAGAGAGGGGATGTGTGTGTGCCTGTGTGTGTCTATGTGTGTGTCTGTGTGTATGTGTCTCAGGAGTGTCTTTGATCTCTATTTCATCTTTCCCTTTCACCTTACTCTATTTCTCTCATGCTATCACTCTACAGGAAGTGAAATCATTCATAACCAGAGGCAGAGACATAACAGAAATTGAAACTGAGGTCCCCCCACACACCACCACTGTATGTGTAAAAATAACTGCAAATCAACCAATTTGTTTTTTCCTTACAATATGTAGACACATATTAAAGTGATAACCCTTTCCAGATGCCACAAAGTGGGCTTGAACATTTCATAAATATGACCATAAAGCATTGGTATTATACCAAACAGGGAAATATTTCAAGTTTTATAAGTTGTATGAGCTACGTATGAACCAACTCCAGACAGACAGACAAAAACGTGTATACTGTATTATCATACACAGTCACTTTACGTATGTTTGGACCTAGAGAGGCATAAAACTCCAGTAAGAGAAATTCAAATGGATTTATTTAGGAATTGGAAAGGGAAGTGCTGCATAAAGAGTGCAGTAAACATGAATCACAGATACTGAGTATATGAAAAAATCCATTGTATTTAATCATGTTTTTACAGCTGAGGCCACTGAAACCTCAAAATTAACATACCATCAGTTTGAAATGTGAACAACGTGAAGTGTGTTTTTTAAGTTGTTAAAGAAGGCTGTCTTTCTTCTCCGCAGGTACCCATGTAACATCTGACCTTTCTCTGCTTGGTCTAAACATACAAAGATCAATAACTATTGATCAGCTATTGAGCATCTGAGCCTGCTGATAACTAAACATGTCGGGTCAATTGAAAACGATCAGCTGCAGTATTTAACCAAATCAGATGCATCCTGTGTTGCTCTGTGTTTGTGTACGAGCGTATGATAGCATGTGTGTGTTGTTGTTGCTCTAACATCAGTGCTGAAGTCTTCGTCCTCTGACTATGCAGTGTTTTTAGCCACGCTGGTTTCAGAAACATCAGAGGCTTGCTGCAAAGTGGATTTCTCCTCATAGGCTCAGAGGACCTCAGTATCACACTTCCTCCTTCCTTTCAACTTTCACATTTACATTTTTGGTTGTAAATACTTCAGAAACAGTTGATTCAAGTTGATTTGTTAATGTGAGACTCCATACTGTTTTTTGCCCAGTGTAACTTAAGTCACAACTCAAAGTGAGATGTTGTAGAGGAGAAGGCTGTAGTTGTTTATGATGATCAGCAATTTCCCTGAAGAGGCTAAAACCAAGAGTGAATTTATCTTACTACAGTCTGATACTGCTTAGGCCTCTGTACCATAGACATCCACTGATGCGTTTGGTTGTTTTATGTGTTTTTTAATGGTTTGTACATGAAAATCAAATTCAAAGGCACAGAGACTACATGGCAATTCCTGCTGGGTAGATAAATTAATTGCCAATTTTAGTATCTTTGGGGATATTGTAATAATAAATAAATAAAAACAAATGAAAACCATGTTTCTCAAAATCTGGTGAATTTATTTTTCAGATAAGTTGAAAAGTTTTTACATGTTTCCCACTGAGCTGAGAAAATTCTCCAAATTCTGGAGTTGCATAAACCATTTCTTCATGCTTTTCTGAGCTATGAAAAGTTCACATTTTGTAGCTTTCAATATCTAAAAGTTTTTTTTTTCCTTTACCCAGTTACCATGTGAAGACCTACTGCAGCATAAACACATACAGTCACACAATGACAAACATACCTGGAGGAATCCACTGGGATCGTTCTCCTTGAGGACTTCCAGACAGTACTCCATCATACCTGTGGTCTGACGTAGCTTCATGGTGCAGTGGGTGATCTGGTCGCGCACCACCTGACAAAGACACAGATCAGAGAAATGTGTTGCTAAAAGTTCAGAGGATTTATGAATTTCAGTGGCTCAAATAAAACTAAAGTAAAACCTTTTTAACACAGCTTGTCGTGGCTTAATCCAAACAGAAAAGGTCCTGTAGTGTCTTTGGCAACACTTACAAGCTATAAAAAGACTGACGTTTATCACAGGATTTCTACCACCTGCTATTGATTCAACATCAGACTACACAGCACTGTGAAGGTCTGGCTATGCGAGACTAACATTACACCAACTGCCTCATACATCGCCTACACTCCATTTAACCATGATTCCCCACTCAGCATGACCAAATCGAGCACAACAAAAATAAGTAACCAAGTCTAAAGGTGCAGCAGCTAAAGGACTCAGTGTCCAAAGGAGGCAGAAAAACTCCTCCCACGTTGTTCAGTAATAACACAAAGACAAAATGAGATGAGAACATCTGATGTGTTAAATATGTGAACACAGTAAGACTTTGACTGGAAGCTACTCTGAGTGCACTGCTTTTCAGTTCATATATACAAGGCTTGTAATTAGGGAGTGGGGATCAGGTGTTCAGAGGTGGGTGCGGGGATCAGGTGGTTGGAGCTGGCTGGAACAACAGGTGAGTTGATGGCTGGCAGGCAGCAAAGACAGGAGAAAGGTGCAAAAATTAAATACTGGCTGAGGACATGACTCTAAATCCTGTAGTATTCCTGGCACACTACCACCAGCTTCAACATGTGATGCAATGGAAAGAGATGGAAAAAAGAGAATGATCAAGGTGAGGTGAGGTTCAGCCTCTCTCTTTGGATGTCGCTCTACTTTATCCCCTCACACACATGTCATATGCTATCTGCTGGCTGAACTCCGAGCACAGGGGAAATGAGATTTGAACGAGTGTCACAACCAGCCGTTCGCGGCTAATTGAAACTCAGCGAACTGTCACCGCCTTATTAGCCTTTTGTTTACATTCAGTCATACCTGCCCTACATTTCAATTGATCTTAAATTATCTGCTCAAAGTACAACTGGTACATGTTTTGTAATATGTAAGGTGCATGTGTATCTACCTGACAGATACATCAACTTTTCAAAGGTTAGGCAAGAAATCAGACAGAAAATATTTTGTGGTGTTGGCAAATCCAAGATAATTAATAATAACATTAACCAACGGTTGCCTAAATGAATGAGAGAGATAATTAGATGGAGTCTTGGTAATTAGTCCCCTCGTTTATTTGATAGTTAATGAGATCACAGTTAATTATCCACCTGTCAATTGCTGTCTAAACTGAAATATGAAGACCATGAAGAGAGGATCAAAACAATCTACAATCTGAGCTACAGGCTGTGTGTGTGTGTGTGTGTTTTATGGCTGACATTTTTTGCTAAGTTTTGTTTATTTTTACCTTGTTTTAATTCTTTTGTTGTGTTGGAATTTTCTGTATTAATTAAATCACTATATCCTCATTAATTAGTTCATTCACGTCTGAGCTATGTGTTTGTCTTTTATTTGTTTTGCTTTAATAAGTTAAAAGCCCACAAAAGGTGCACTTTCATAACCTTGGTATTAAATTAGTGCAGCAGGTCAAGTAAATATTTTTTATTTTACACTTTTGATATTTGGTTGTACATATAAAAGGTTTGAGCTATATCACATATTTTGTTCCAGGTTAGGGATTAAAAGAATGAATTAAAGGTCATTAAAGGAGAAAGAATCAAATAAAAGATGTATTTTTGTACTCTTGTGTCACATTAATCATGCAGGAATTCACCTGTTCCAAAATACACACACAGACACTCAAATTATTTACCAAGAGAAAATTTGCTTTTCAATCCATCTTGGCAAAAACCCTGCTCTTTTATCTCCTGTGTAAACAACATGAAGTATGAAGCGTGAAGCCTGAGTAAATCTCAGATTTATTTCAATTTCCTTCTGTCCCACTGAGACGTGCTGTCACCTCCCTCCCATCGGCTCCTGCTGGCCTGGTTGAAGCGCTTTTCCAATATGTTCCACATGCATCTGAAATGAATTTGAGGGTGCAAATATTGAAACATGTTAATGTAAGCCCACATCTGAGATACCACGGGCACACTCTGAATGTGGCTCACAGGCTCTTCACCACATTTCAGTTCAGGTTTGAGCAATATTCTGGGTTGATATCCAGTTTTTTGGAGCAGAAATTCAGGCTTTAGCGCAGAACACCATGATGCAGTAAACAGGAACACAAATGCTCACTGTGCTTTCTTTTGTATTCGTGTTGTCAGTTTTGAATCCAATATTGCTTTAAAACTTGTGTTTAAATCCAGTCTGTGTAAGTTAACTGTTTAAAATAACCCCTTAGTTTTCACGGTGTAAGTAATGGTCATATTTAAAGATACTAATCAACAGCACTGGCAGGTTTGATCCAAAAAAAAATGAAAGTACAGGCTTCTGACTTGAGTACCCGAGATTGGATGAACCTTAATCTCATTCACAGAAGGACTCAGACACACAGTCAGGGACAAGTGAATATTAATCCATCAGCCGCTGGATTACGGTTAAGACTACAGTATGTGTGTGGTTTTCAGTGTGAGTGCTCATGAATGTCTGTCTTCACGAGGACTAAGTTCTAAACCTGGAAAACATTTTGGAAAATTAGGACATTTTTTGGAAAGTGAGAAGGTTTTTGGAAACAGAATGTGTTCAGAGAGAAAGATGATTTTGGGAAAGTGAAAGCATTTTTGGAAACTTTTGAAAAGTGAGAATGTTGGAGAATTATGACATTTTTGAAAAGGGAGGATCCTCCTCTCTATGTGGAACCCAATGGACAAGAGAAAAGTAAGAGTAGCCTCCATAATGTTATAGTACAAAATGGGGTCAGACCTCCAGGGTGAGATGGTTAAGCTGAGGGAAAACTGTTGGTCAAGGTCATAAGATCGAGGGACGCTCAAGTAGAAATGGTTAAGGTCAGGGCAAACTGTTCATCAGAAGGTTAAGGGCACGACCCTTAGAGGCTAGCCAAGTACAAATATGTGTGTATCTAGTACTGATTAGTAACTGGCTCAGAAGAGATTAAACTAGAAAACCCAGTAACCACACTGACTCACATGTTATATCTCCACCATACACTAAGCCGCTCTAACTGTTCCTCACTGTGTCTGTATGTGATGGTTTACAGTGATGTAGCTAGTTCCCTATAAAATGTCTTTGTTCAACCATCAGTATGTGATGTTATAAACATTACATCCAGTATAAATTTAATATGTTGATTAGATTTCACTGTCTGGACAGGTCATACAAAAACTAATGAAACTAACAGACAGCAAGTCCTCGTACATGACCGACACAGACAAATACAGGAAGTATTTCTATCTGTTCTTCGAAAGAAAAACATAAAATATGTTGCTTTTAAGGGATTAAGCTCCAGGCTTTGGTGAATTTTAGAAACATCTGCCTTTCTTGATGCGACAAGTCTTTCAATCTTTTTTTTTTTTGGTTTTGTGTCTGATCAGAGCTGTATCTACAAAAACAGATTAAAATCCTTGTAAGTGCTTTTGGGTAAAAAAAAAAGAGAGGCCAAAGGGTGAGTTCATGGTCAGAGAATATGAAGATCCACTGAAATAGATCATTTTTACAGCCCTCTACGGGCACTTTTAAGGGGAAAAATGGGTTTTCTTGGAGCAAACGGTTACATAACTTGCACAGATGAAGTCAACCAAAAGGCAAGCGATGTTCAGTCCAACGATGCAACCATGGAAAAGCTGTATAGTTTGTGTCTGAGTTGTAGGAGTAGTGTGAAAATCTGCAAATAATGTGTGAAGAAACCTGTTTAAATCAGCAGTGGGGTGTTCACTTTTTCATTAATTTGAAAAGAATTTGTGATGTTATTAAAGATATGTGATGACACTTTTTTAGATATGGGGGTGGAGGCTGTGATATTAAACCACACACTCAACTCAGAATAATGTAAAACTGTGAAAAGGCATCAGTCCAAATGGACCTTTTAGCCACAAATTTTCGCTTTGAGGTCAAGTCTTCAAGCTGCTGTTCTTCTGTTTTCTTTTGTCTCCACATAATGAATGGACGCCTGCAGTTAAATCATTATATCAGCTACTGATACAAACTCTCCAAATTAATATTTATTCTTGTAAAAATGTTTTTGAATTTATCTGCTATCTACAAGCGGCTACTCTTCTCTTGCAGCCTTCCAGCTCTTTGCCCTCTGGCTAAATCTCAATCCCAAGCAGATAATGACAACAGCTGTCCTTGGGGCTTCCGTCCAAACACCCCCCTTCCCCCCTCCCCCACCATCATCCAGACGGTCAGTCGGTCGGTGGGCACGTTGAGGCTGGGCAGGCGTCCATGTGATACTCTGGGACTTGGGAAAACCCCATCAGTGGATTTACAGAGGAAAGTTAAAAAAAAACTAGACTGCAAGACAGAAATAATTTGGTTTTAGAGCTGAGACCTGAATTTTTTCAGGTATTAGAAACCCTGTAAACATATTTTCCTACTCAGCTTCTCACTAAAAGCAATAAGCTCACTATTATCCTCTAAAGTTAGAACAGAACTGGTTACTTTATCTGAGAAATTTCTGTATTTCATCTGTGCTCTTGACACTAATTTGAATCAGCTGTAGTTTAACATAAAAATCCAAACCTAAATCTGATGACAGTTGTTTTTTGTGGGTTTGTGAGTTATTAATATATGACAATTAATGCATCACTTATTGATATTTAATGTTAAAGAGAGGTACTTAATATCTGAAACCAGATTTTCAGAGGCTTTACAAGGTTGCTTATACTTATTTCCAAAATCAACTGTTTTTTTGACCTGACGTTATTTATTTAAGTTTCACAGCTTCTTGTCTTTAATCTACTCATGTTTATGCTGTTGTCGATACACTGAGGTATGAATGAGGAAGTGCTGGAACAGAAGGAGAGAAAACAGATGCTGCATAAAATACAGTTATGGTTGCTGGTCGCAGACAGATAAAGTAGACAGACAGACCAAAAGACAAGCAGGCTGCCAGATTTCAACACCATTTCTTATAATCAAATAACCCAAGATATACTGCTCGCTTTAGGCAGGAAAGGCATCAACTAAGGAAGAGAAATGGAGAGCAGTATCAATTCAATGCAATCACCAAGAAAAGGCCACAAAATGTTTATTAGAAAATCAGAGGATATCCTTTTAGATTAGATGACTTCCATCAGTCTGATGAGTCTTATTATTTCTTCTCAATCCAGCTGCTGGAAGCTGATTCACATTTTAAAGTAATGAGTTTACAAACACAGAGATTCAGCAGTCTCACCTTCAGTTTGTACTCCTTCTCCTTGGTGACTTTGGTGAGCAGTTTGGCTTTCTGTCTGGTCAGCGCTTCGATCAGGGAGTCACACTGAGCCACAAGGCAAGCTTCAAACTCCACACCGTTCTCCTGCCACAGCACAAACACACAATCAAAAGGAGCAAAAATCATTGTGAACTTAAAAAGAAATGTGTTTATGGATGATCATCAGTTTCTCCCTCACTCTAAGGAACAACGTCATAATAATTAAGATGCTCCAAAGTCGTTCTCATTATTAGCTTCAGACAAAAATAATCAAATCACCAAAGCGCCCCAAAATAGATCTGTTGGTGTGTTTTGCTTCATTTAGCAGTGCGGAGCTGTTGTGTGTTTGTTGCTGATGTGTTAATTTATCCGCCAGATCTTGCTCTATTTTTGTCTCAACTGCACAAACATTAGTATAGTGTGAATTATTTCAACAGACTGCAGACAAAAACATATACAACACATTTACCATCTGTGCTGCTGCTGTGCTCTTTGCCATTTTTCACTCATGACACAAGTCAGATGCTGTACATGAAAATACAGTTAACGTACTGTCCATGTAGCTATACTTACTTTGATCACTTTCATTTGTTTTTGTTTTTTTTTACGGTGGGATGTGATTGGTTTGTTGCACCACTACAATGCAGCAGAAAAAATAATGTGTTTTTTATTACCCAGCTGTAATCAGGTCAAAGTGGCTGAGCTTTGTGAGATATAGCTGCATGCTAAGCTTTTTTTCTTGAATTTACTATTTCACTTTTGTGTTCATTTTTTTCTGCTTGTTAAAATAGCAACACAATTACATTAACTACTCCAACACAGAAGCCATAAACTACAGGAGAGAGGGTGATAAAAGGAGGAAGGAAAAATAGGCCAACCTTTGAAATATCAGTGTATATATAGACATGTACAATACATACTACTACATACATGTTTTTTCTATCCTGTTATTTCTATCCTGATTCTGTTGTATTAACTCAGTAGTTTGCCTGTTTTAATCTGGATTTAGCTTCAGCTGGGTGCCTTGTATACATCTGTTGCATTGCTTATCTATTATTTATTTATGTTAAGTAAATGAATAAAAAAAGCTGATGCTGATGCTCTAACTTGCAGTCTGCAACACGTTTCAGTCATAGTCATAGTCACTGCAGACACAACACTGCAGGTATAGCAGCCCCTAAAAGCAGAGGGGAAACCCTGGCATACTGTAGGTTTTCGTGCAGTAGCTGGAAGTTAAGGATCCACACGGGGCCTTTTATCTGAGCAAAGAGTCCACATGATGAGGATATGAGGTCTTAAATAGATTTCCAATCAAGCTTCCTCCACTGAGAGACACAGTTCAGCTCTGTAAGAGGATGAGTGCTGAAGATCTCTATTCCTCACTCCCACACTTTTCTTTCTCTTTATCCACCCATCTCTCTCTGGCTCTCAGACAGAGCAAAGTAGTGCTAAGAGTTTTTTTTTTGTTTTTAATGCAATCCTCTTCATTCTGCAATCACACTCTTAATGTCTGCTCCTAGAGCTGTGGCTGACAAGATATGACAGTGCACACAGTGTGGGTCTGTGCCGTTTCTGTGTGTGACAGTGTGAGCACGACTGGCAGATGCTGCGGGAGAGATCAGCTGCACAGCAACGTGCTGTCCACAGGGGAAATACACACACACACACACACAGATAAATACACACACTTCACATTTGGCTGATATGGTTTGTTTTAGTTTAGTGATTCAGTGGATTTACCTCCCTGCTGCACAGTGTGAAGAGTCCAAATGTTTCTCTGTGACTGATTTATTTGGATTTATTGTCCATTACCAGTAGTAACCCCAAAGCAAGGTTTATTTTATCTGAGAAAAGCATGTAAATTATCTAAAGAGCCATGTGGAGGAAACTGATCGGACATGGGTATCGGATGTGGTAAAATCTTCTCAGCACGCACATGGAGCAGGAAAAAGTCCTGAAGCAGCTGGGTTATCGTGAGGTTAAAAATGTTTGCCTCCAGAAACAGAGCCCCCTGGTTAGTTTCCTCATACCTTAACACTGCACTTCAAAAATGGTCATGTTATATTACATTAGTAGAGTTTACGCAGCCACAACTACTTGGTTAAGGTAAAGGAAGGATTACTATCACGATTAAAGGAAACCAGAGTTGTAAGAGCAGTTGACTGACCCTGACTTCTCTGAGATGTTTTGTGCTGCTATAATGAGATCGCACAACTTCCACTTTTGCTCCGAGAGACAACAGTCATTATTCATGGCTACAAGTATGGTCAGCAAAATTATTTAAGGTAGTTTTTGATTGTTTTTTCTAAGGTACTGCAGTTTCAGTATCTTCAGATTAGCCTAATAACAAAAAGTGTTGATCTGATCGCTCCTATCAGCAGGACATCATCATTAATCCTTGCTCAAAAATTGTTACAGATCACTGTTGACAAACAAATCTGTTCTATGATGGTTAAGGTTTGTCAAGGTACAATTTGGTTGAGATTAGGGGAAAGATGCTTTATTAATGCTCACGTCGGTTTGTCAAAGGTAAAGCTATGACAGATCACATCCATCAGTTTGTGTTAGCTGCTGCATTGCATCTCTGGTCTATTGAGGCTACTGTTGAGGAGAAATTGCACAGGCCTCTTCTTTGAGAGAATTCTTCAGAGGATGAAGATGAAGATTGATTTGACGTATCTCTTTCAGTGGTGTTTCTAAAATTAATCTGCTGAAGCATGTTCTTGAGTTGAACCAGGAACCTTGGCATCTTTAGCTTCTGTCAGAGACACCGCTCAGGGCCTGGGAGATCTGGCACCGCAGGGACAAAGACAAAATGCACTACTTTAATTTTATAAGGAAAAAGGAAAATGCATTTAAATATTTGATTCACAGATTCCACTACTGTACACATTGCATTACAAAAGGAAGAAATTAAATGTCAAGAAAGAAGAAAAAGGACCATGTCACTGACAGTCAATGACCTGCTACATCAGTTTGAATCCAATAACATTTGTCCTGTATAAGGCCAATCCACTGCTCCTCTCAAACTGTGCAACTAGCAAATTAGTGAAGCACTGAGGCTTTCCTAAGACGCCAGTTATGTAATCATTTAACCCAGCAGACCATTCCTGGATGTCAATTACCACTGATCCTAGCCTAAAGCAAATTAACTGCTACCTCCTCCTCATGCTATCTTGTTAATGAGGATTGTTTGTAACTAGATTAGATTCTGATCTAGATTAGACTGGAAAACTACTGATCAAAGACTGAAACAAAAAAAGGAAGAATTAATCAAAATAAGCAAGATAATGAAATAATAATTTAGGTAGGTATAGACATTAGGTAATCAGTGCAATTGGATGCCAGCTGTCTGACACTGCCACTCCCACCTGCCCTGTAGTAACCCCAGCACTTTCATTTTTCCAGTACCTGAGGGACATTCAGACTCCTACAAAACATAGCAAAACATTTACTAAAAGGAATTGAGAGGGATGTGTTTCCGCTCTTTTAATACAGTGGGTTTTTATACATCGCCATCATGACTGGGTAACACCCTCTGATACACCCACCAAATGAGAGAAACATACCTGCAAGGAAACATAAGAAACCTGGTGTCCATGCATTTTCAGATTTAGTGCCTCTGATTTCCTCATGCTCACTCCCTCACCTGTTTCTATCCCCCCAGTCCCAAGTCTACTTGCACCTGCCAGACTGTCTATCATGCCACCCCCAGCTGCAGCCTTCAGCCCTTTGCACCACTTGCTTTTGCCTGCCAGTTTTGACCTCCTGTATGTTTGTGGGTTTTGGCTTGCCTGCTCCTTTTTCGGCTTTATGCGTCTCTGGCTGCCTGCTGACTTCTCACCCCTGGTCTAAGACTCATCGCTCCTTTGCCTGCACTACCTCTAAATAAAGGTGATGTGTTTGAACTTTTCATCTGTGCAACAAAACATGATTTATCAAAAAAACCAACCTTAAAGCTACAATATTTGAAAAATAAGGCACTGCTATTTGCAAAAAAACATGTCACTTCATTATGAACTGTATAATCTTTCAGTATAAGCCAACACCTTGTCAGCAAGTGCTTAGATCTGCATACTGGAGACTAATGGGTTTGACACTCTTTGATCCTCCCCAAATTGTCTCTGTTTTTACTCTTCAAATGGAGAACCTCCGCTTTCCTCATTTCCATACAATAGCTTATGAGGTATTTACATATATAATATAAAATATTCATTACCTCACTGTCAACAGTTGTTTGCATCTTCTCTGGCAATGGATGTGGAAATGAAGTCAGGAGCACTAATAACCATTCTGAGACAAGTTTAATGACTAGCATTTAATTTGACTGACTCATTTGTCTAGGTTATCAATGTTTGTTTTCAGAAATTAAAGATGAGCAGTGGGCAAATGTCAGGGTTGTCTTAACAATTATGGTGATTATTTTCTATATGTCGGTTAACTGTTAAGTTAATCATGAGGGTGAGGGATAGCATGAAAACGGCAGAAGAGGCAGCTTATTCTGTCCCGCAGCTGCTAGCTCGATAAAATACTGACGCCACCAGTTACGGCTGAAAACTATAAACATGGGTTAACGTATATGTTTAACCCCCTGTAGCCCTGCTCCTCCTCTGCACAATTTAAGTCTTAAGGTCCATTAAATACACACAGACTGTCCTGGAACAACCCCTCCTCTCTGATTTGCACTGTGTTGTTCTTCTTTATTCATTTAACGGCAGCGCAGTGCATCAGGTCAAAGTTCTGAACCACATCCACCCACCTGCTTGTCTGCCGCTTCATTAGCAGACCTTGTTCATTCATTTATTGATTTTCTTAA
This sequence comes from Lates japonicus, assembly GCA_033238685.1. Lineage (NCBI taxonomy): Eukaryota > Metazoa > Chordata > Actinopteri > Centropomidae > Lates > Lates japonicus. The sequence continues at coordinate 5,499,696 of BRZM01000008.1, forward strand.
ACCACTCGTTTCTTTTTTCAGAGTGGTGGGGAGCTGGAGCATGTCCCAGCATGCATTGTGTGAAAGGCGTGCAGACACAAAGAGCAGGTCACCACCAAGAAGCAGGAACAGCAGCAGAAAGTGTAGCAATTTTAGCAACCAGAGTCAAAATGATAGGTTCTTTCCCTTGTCTTTTTCTTTTATCTAACCAGTTTAAAATGACACTGACAATAAAAACTCTTTTCCAAGAAAGACCTGGCCAAGAAGATACAACGATAAGTAAAATACAAACAACAGAATCAGAAGAAGACCACTATGGAGCATAAAGAATTCCCTGTTCAGTTGTATAAAGGTATTAAAACCAGTTTTAAATTAATCCAAATAAATTAAAAGCCATAAATCTGAAGAGACAGCACCTTAATTGACCAACAGCAGCAGCCCCACATATGTGGATAAAAGCACACACTTTCAAATAGTCTCTCCTAGAAGCTATTCATTTTGTTGCACTGATTAGTACGCAGTAAAAATGATAGAAATTGTGCAACGAATGAAACAAAAGCTTGCGTGAGGAGCTCTGACCCTGCCGTGTCTACAGGGTAAATGTGGGATTATCAGTTTTGGAAAGTTAAAATACTGTTGGACAAATCTCTAGAGAGATGTGATAGGAGGGGGTTTCAGATTATGTTCGACAATCTGACAAGCATTTCTGTTGGAGTATGCTGCTATTTTAGAGGGGCAAGAATTACATGTACATGTAGCCTCTGACTGCAGGGCTGCATTTTATTAAACACTGAGACATCTTTACTAACCCATTTATTTATTTGATTATATGTCTGTGGGTTACTCTTTGCACTCCCAGCATATACTCTGCAGTAATCCACATATTTTTCATACTGTAACTGCAAATGTCAAATGAATCTGGCTGCTGCTTTTTGCTTCATACACAACATCTGCTGCAAAAGTTCATCAAAATATCACCTACATACTGTTCTTACTGTTAAACTTTTACAAAAAATGCTCCGGGGGATGCTTGTATAACTGCTCAACTTTAGCATGAGTTATTAAATTTGCAGTAAATTCAACTTCTTCCTCCAGACAGACTGCCCTGTAGCTAAAATGTAGCTTCACACTGAGCTCTCTGCTCATTCAGTGAGAGTCCCTGTGTTACAGTAAATATCAGTAAGCTGCAGATATGGATAGACTGCAAATTTGTATTTGTTTGTTTGCTGGTTGGCACTAAAAAGGCCAAGCAACCAATAAACTATTATTGCTCTCAAAATGTATTCCGATTGGTTTCTCCTACACCCATAAGACAATGCTATGACATTACTCCCTAATGTCTTGTTTTGGTTGTTTTATATCCCATTTATTTTAAATGCTCAACTAATATCTTCAATAAACGGCTCTAAAAATAAGAATAAAATGCCAAAAAAAACTTTTGTAAAAATCATTATTTGGAGGTTTTAAGATACCAGTAGGGGAAATATCTATTCGCACCAAGCCTGAATACACTGCCAGCACAAAATTCAGTTCTAAATTTGGCTACAGTCAAGATGCATCAAACCTACAGTAGACCCCAGTAAAACTGTATATAACAATGTTGAAATGTGACAAGTCTGCCCTGCAGGAAAAGGAACAGTGGTTCACAAGCCAGTGAAGAGGTTTGGAACAAAAGCGAAACACAGAAACAGGAGAAAATCATGTAGAAGAAAGGGAAATTGAAAGTGAAAAATAACAAGGCACGATAAGAAATAGAGTTCATCTCAGACAGGATCAACGCACCTGCAGAGCAGAACTGTACATTCAGAAATCCAATTTCTTCCCTCCTTTGTTTCCTTTGTTCTCCTCCCCTTGACCTTTTTCATCCTTTATTACTCCTCCAAACATAAGTGTCATTTTTCTTTTTCCCCACTGTCAGCACCCCTCAGCACTCCTCTCAGAGACAAGTGCTATTATCTCATTATCTTATTATAGGACCAATGGAGGACCATTTATTCAGTCTGTGACATTCAGAGAAGACCAGTGACATTCATGGAGGCACAGCTGTGTTGGTTCACTGATACATTACAGCTCAACAAATAGCAGGATGCTGGGGAGGAGGCAGGGAAACTGATTCAGAAGGTGAGAGCAGCTTGAGGCGTTAAAACGGCCGCTAAACATGTCTGGAGTGCGGCACGAGTGTTTGAACATCAAAAGACTTTTCAACACTGGATCTGTCAGTGTAGATATGCTCCACTACAACAGACTCACAATAACAATATGGAAGCGTTGCTAATATTGTTGAATATTGCTGCTGAGTTTAGCTTTAATGTTCAGAATATTAACATTAATTTGGCCACAGCCGATAAGGAACAGTTTAAATCATCAGGAGTTTAAAGCATATTTTCATAATTATCACAATAATATTGTTAATTGCAATTATTTTGGCCAGGATAATTGTGACATGAAATTTTCATATCGTCCCATGCCTACTCAGCACAGACATATATATATATAATATTGTCACAGGTGTAATGAGGGTGATGCATACAATATTATACAAGCACAGCATTAGTAAACCACTGGTGTAATGACTTCTCCATTTCCACAGTGCATCACATCATCACAGTGTGACCACACAGTCACAGACAGTGAAATGCCTCCTTTCGCTTCCTGTAAATGTTAATTAAATTTGTGAGTCAGTTATGATATGGGTCAACTAGCTCTTTACTACTTAAGCTAACAAAGCAACATCATAGTAGCAGTGTTATGTAGATTTCAGTTGGCAGAAACTTTGTTCTCATTTACAGGGGACGAGGCTGAGACCAACAGCCTTCCACAGCATTTCCACCAGATGTGCTCAGGATTGGTTCTTATGAAATTTGTAATCAGAACAGGCCCCAAAAACCTCATCTATATGTAGGTCACTGTTGGAAAGACCTGAGGTTAAAGTTCCAGAGGAGTACACTGAGGATGTGCAGAGACAGCTGATAACAGCAAGACTGGAAAAGTTGAGCATTTGCAGTTTTTCACCTTGACCTTGAACAGATGCTGAACAATGATTTCAACAATCAGGTCTATTACAACTGAAAACACAGAAATTGAACTATGTGAAAACATCTACAAACATTCACAAATAAAGAAATGTTTGTACCTGACACTTTTAAGTGCATGCTCCAAAAGCAAATGTTTAGTTACTTTTAGAAACTTTGTCAGTGTTTGTGGAGAAGCAGTGTTGGTGAGTTATCAGAGAGACAGGATGGGGGTTACTGTGAGCAACAGAAGAACAATAGGCAGCTCTTATGTGTTTGGCTGTCACCCTGGGAATGGTTGATGGTGGCATTGACCTTGTCAAAATGATACCCATGGGACATCGAGAGGAACTGGAGGAGGGGCTGAACCCCCGTCCGCCCCCCCTTACCTCCCCACCTCCCATTTTATTTCTCCTCATTTGCATTTATAAGCCTTTACGTCCTCCTCTATCTCTGTTTTCATTTCCCCTCCACCCAAAACACTTCAACCTCTCCTGCTCTCCATCTCAATAGGGGTTTTGAATTTGTTCTGATATTTTTAAAACATTTTTTTAAAGTTCATGGCAAATATAAATCTCCAAAATGTGTAAATAGGGCTATACTTTCATCAATCAACAAATCAAACCATCTCCTCTCCTTGAAAAGCTCTGCATCATTGGCACTAAAAGCGCCTTAAATGAAGCAGAACATTTGGCTACCGTGTTACTCTGGTCTTTGGAAATCCACTGCACAGTGTAGGAAAAAAGAAGAGGAGCCAAACAGCATTAGTGGCAGACTGCAGGGCGAGTTTGGCTACAACCAAGAGCCAGTTCCTGATATATTACAGAGGATGCAACTGCCTCCACAGTCTCCACTGTGTGTGTCATCGTGCACACTCACAGTCCTGTGTCGGGTGTCAGAAAGAAAATAAAAAGTAAGAAAAAGCACAGAAATAGCTCACCCTGCTTCACGGGATAGTAGAACTGCACTGAAATCAAGAGAATCTAATAATAATCATAATAATCAACCAATATATACATAATTTCAAAATGTAGCTTTATGCACAGTATTACAGTATACTGTACACAGCAGTGCTGCAGCAGAACAATCAGTCCCTCCCTCAGTCTAGTCAGCCAGCTGTGTTACAGTATTAGCAGCTCACATCTGGTGGAGGTCAAAACCAATCTCCTCTCCCCTTCCACCTCTTCATCCTCTCACCCACCATCGCCCAGTCTCCCAATCCTCTGCTGCTCTGCTACACCGCGATTATAAGGCTAATACACCTGCTACACAACAGCTTGAGAGGTTACAATACCTGAGCAGTTCAATCAACAACTGCAAATGCCACATTTAGCCCGACCAAAACAAAAGAAAAATCTATGAGCTGGGCTGAGGTGAATAGAAAGGCTGGGATGAGGCTTATGTGTGGGAGTAACAGCTGGTTCATGTGTGCTAACTGTCATTAAAACTGTTCTACACCATAAACAAATAGCACACCTACTTTATCACAATTCTTTCACATTCCTCTCACTAATAATGTAATCACTTATTTTTTAGTAAAAAGCTTCATTTGCTAATTTGCACTAAACATGAAGTACAACTAAGGTTCACAGGAATATCATTATTTTTGGAGGTATTTGGTCATAAACCAGTAGTGTCTGAACCACATTTCACAGCAAACCATCCAATAGTTGTTGAGGTGGTGGACAAATTGACTGACTGATCTAACGCTCCGTTGCTAGCGTGACTGAAAAATGAACCTGGCTTAAGTGCTTTGCGAGTGTTGCTGACCCTAACCCAGAAAACCAATATGTGAAGCAGAGGGTACACAGAGCAGAAAGCCTCAGTACTATCAAAACTGCTGTATGAAGCTTTTTACACATCTGTATGTAAACCATTAATATTCATGGCGTAAGGTTCAGTGCTCAAACATGTCCAGTGCAACTGTGCAAAAAGGAAGTGTTAATTTCCTCTCCTGTCAGTGCAGATTTTGATTTGCAAATCCTATTTCATCTTCATGAGTCAGCATATATTAAAGATTCATAAAGTTTTGAATTGAGTCTGCCCATCTTTTATGAACCATGAAATATTTTACTAATACCAATTTATCTGGAAATCAGAAGTGGGATTTCAGAGGTCTCTACAAAGACAGAAAAAGCAACTTCAAATGCTTCCACTGCTGCTTTCTATGATGAGACCTTTCACAGTTTGCCACCCAACCAGAGCACAACCCTATCACATCATCCCCAGAGAAATAAATTCCTCCCCAGTCATCTTAGATAAACCGTAGCTGGGATCAGTGGTTACAGCCAGAACTGCCTGAATGAGCTCCAAGAGGGAGAGGGAAGCATCGTTTTATCACCCTGACTTTTCCTCGCGGGGGTTAGCTTCAGAGGAGAAAGCGCCAAGGCAACAAAAGTGCTACAGAGCAAAGAAGAACAGTCCCTCTAATCAATAATTGATCAGGGCATCTTCCACATTAATAAATGCAGAGGATAGGTAAATCTCCAAGGGCGTAATTGTCATAAAGCGAGTGCAAATTAGGTTTGTTGGGGATGATAAATCTCTTACAGATTATCATGGGGATACTGTACATTTTTCTGTGTCAAGATTTCAAACAGTTTCTTTACGGTTTTACACGACAGAAAATGTGACTGAAGCTGACAAATGCAGAGATGCTGGCACGCAACTGAAGGCGTTACAATATGCTGTTTAATTTACTGAGCTTCCTAATGAATGAGCAGCCGCCTGTAACCATGGTAACGATGCTCATTGTTCCACTATAGGATGTCCACACTCTCCTCAGAGGTCTGGCATCAGCACACACTTTGTTACCAGAAATAGATCACAAATACTCTCTCTCTCTCTCATACACACAAACACACACACACACAGTGCACTACATTGAGTTAACTACAGTTACACACACAGCCTAAGTCCTTTCTGCAGAGGTTGTCTGCTGTGTTACGGCCAGAGGAGAGAAAGTGCAGCAAAGTGCGCATTAACCTAAATTCAGTGCACAAGTCCAGCAGCACAGCCTTGAGTTACTCTATGCCATGCTGTGTACGTGTGCGCGCTACATGCTCATGACATTGTGAGGACAGTAATCTGCTAACACAGTCACAGTCAGGGGACTCTTCACCCGTGTGGGGACAAAAATCTGCTCTGCAGGAGGTGAACCATTTGTTTTAGGGTTAAAACTTTTGTTTTGTTTGTTATAGGGTTATGGTTCCAATTTCTACATCCTCCTAAAAGAGTACTTTAGAATTTAGCACAAGATTTCTATTACATTGTGAAAAGAAGCAAGAAAAATCAATTCACCAAAACCAGAGATATCATCTTTTTTGTTCCATGTATAGTCTACCTTGTCAAAACCTGGTGCCTACATTACCCATGCAGCTCATCCACAGACAGTTTGGTCAGCGATTCAGGTATGTTATGCTAGTAGCGGCTAATGTAGCCACAAGCTGGTTTAGCTACCAGCTGACTGGTATTGTCCAATCATATTCATGCTTCTACTTTAAGTTCATGTACATTTTTTGAGTTAAAGACTGATGCACCAGTGTACTCCATCAGAACTGCCTGTCAGATGGTCTGATAGCTTCAGAAACCATCTACCCCCAACACCTTATGTAGATTATGCAGGACTGTGTTGGATGTTTTGTAACTGACTCTGCCTTCAAGAGTGAGATTCAGTGAGTTTTCTTTTCTTTCATTTATGATGCAACTATTTACAACTATTTCGTCTTACAGTATGAACTAGTCATTTCTATCATAACCCAACCCTTCCTTCTCCCGGCAAAATCCTTGTTGCTGCTGGACAGCACCTCATTTGTACAAACCTTTAGCCAGAGGCGTCTGCCAAATGAATAAATGTATGTCAGAGTAGAGCCTTTTCCACCAAATTTAAAGGCATAACAATTTGCAATAAATGGTTAAGTCCTTGATATAAGTGGCTCTGACTGTTGAACTAACCTTTGACCTTTTTCCTCCTTCACTTATCTGGCACATATGTACATTTAAGTAGCTTCCATAAATCTAAATGTGCATAAAGAAAACCTGGCATGTTCAAATATAAATAAAAAAGTTCTTTTCCAAAGCTTCTAAAGTGTTGGCATGGTGGTTTTAGGCATGAAGCTGTTATGATTAAAGTTAGCGTATGCCGCCAGGGTATCAGTGTAAGTCAATAGAATGTCCTCGTAAGTATTGCACTACAAATTAGCGTGTGTTTGTGTGTGTGTTGCTTGGCCTGAGGTAAGAGGCGAGTGAGGCTGACCCGTCATGGTTGGCGAGCTACCATCTGGAATGAGGTTAGTCAGGCCCGGGCCAGTCAGCACAGTTCTGCACTCGCTCTAAATTACCTCGGTAACAGCGTCTCTGTGAGATGAAAGCACCTATTTTTGCTGATAAAATTGTAGTAATTTCTCATAATATGGCCTAAGGCACTGAATTCAATTTCAAAGGACATATTAGATATTATACAGAAGACACTCCACATTACACTGACAAAACAAGCACTGTGTTTCTGTCCTATGGTCCCAGGGTCCCAGCTCCTCTGCATAAAATGGCCATTACATGTATATGTATGTATGTGTTGAAAACAGGTGCTTTTCTGCTTTAATATCACAACGTTCTTCTAACTGTATTGTAATGAAGGGAAAAAAGCATGAACAGATTTATAACTCTCATGCTAACTAGGGCTGCAACTAACTGCTGATCTTAATCGGACAGTGATTTTATCAATTAATCGATTAATTAATTCCTCTATATAGCCCAAAGTGACATGTCTTGTTTTGTCTGATCAACAGTCCAAACCCCAAAGATATTCACTTACCGCCATATATAACAAAGAAAGTTGAAAAAGCCTCACATCTCAGAAGCTGGAATCTGCAAATATTTGGCATTACTGATAAAAAGTCTAGATGTATTAAAGATCTGGTAAATATTCAATACATCAGTGCAGTGTGACTGTGTGTTTTCAATCCACATAAAAGCTTCATGAACAGAAATAAACTGCATCACAGATCACAATAAAGAGGCAGCAGGCAGCTCCAATGGAAACATGCTTGTCAAAATGTTTTGTCAGAGTCCCAGCGGACAGGAGACAGGCAAGACAAAGTGTTTACTGTCAATATTAAATGATCTAACATGAGAGGAACTGACTATTCTGACTAGGGAACTGACTATTCTGGCAAGGCTAACACCACCAGTGAATGTAAATATTTCATATCTAGAGATAATCCAAAAATATGACAGGCGTAAATGCCACTGCGGAAAGCTGATGGATTATATGATCTTTGTCTTTATTATTCATTTTCCTTCCTCCATGTTTTACGACAGAATCAGTCAGTGGATCTGATGTCTGCCAGTTAAACTCTCACTATCATTCACTTCAACAATGGCCAGGAGCAACGTGGTAAATAAACAAGGAAGATACATTACAGGGCCTCCAGATGAGAGGGGAGTTATCATATGGCAAACATCCACCAGTACAAACATAAACATTGTCAGAGATCATCTGCAGACCTGCAGTGTTATACAATGTACTGCAGATGTTGCAGAGGAGGAATGTGTGTTCCCCAAGACAAACAATAGTTGGTACAAACCAGCTTTCTTGCCACTTCAGCTGTGTTTATGGCAGTCGTGACTCGTGTTACTATACCAGAATTAATCGTCTGCAGTACTTAATGTCAGCCAAACACACCCACTGACCATCTGGTTTTCTCTACTTCTCACTACCACACACTTGGTGACGCTACATTAAAAGTTGAGTTTTATTAAGATCTTTAGTGCTAATTTATCACATGTAATTTATCTCATAGAAATTCTGCTTCTATGCAGCTAAACTGCTGCAGTAAATACTGTATGTTCTTGCAAGAACAAGTTAAATCTGGGCGTTACATATCTAAAAATTAAGCATGCTTCACCAACTGTGTCATCTATTTTTAAGTGTGAAAATGTAATTTGACAATGTATCCAGACCAGCCTCTGTGTTTTCCCAATTTCAAAACACTCAGTAAAATCCAAGATTTCAATCCAATCAGGAGCATTAAAAGTTTACTTTCAGGTTTCAGTGAAAGACATTGAAACAGTCCTCAATCAATGCTCCCAAATATGAGGGATGAATTATAGCATCCAAACAAACTGGCAACCTTTTTGACACATCCTGAATCAGAAGCAGAAACATAAGCAAGAACGGTGTGAAAACAGTTAAAACAAGCGAAGCTGAGTGTCAGCGACAACAACAACAACAGCAGCAGCAGTAGCTTTGTTTCACCGTCTAAAACAGCAGACAACAACAGTTGACTGAGAAGGTTTGGAAACTTGAGAACAAATCCCAGCAGAACAAGATGAAGATAACTCAAACGACAGAAGGAAGTGTAAGGAGAGACATGACAGACTTTGTAAGCACTCTCCTGTTCAGCACAGCTCAAAATACCAAGGGAGAAATTAAATTTTGGTGCTGTATAAAGATCCCACATCATCCCTCGCTCAGTTATGGTCCCAATTTTAGAGGTACCACACAGACATTTTAAAAAGCCACCTGGGTATCTGTGAGAAGATAGGCTAACATCTTGGGGAAAGGGTTTATTTCTCTCAAGACTAATCTGCTAAAATGCAGAGACACACAAGCCTACACCAAAAAAAATGCAATTACAAGAGAGGCAGATATGTTTAATCACATTCTGTTTACGCAGCCAAGTTAAAAGGTGTTTGGAACCGAAAGAGTACACACATATAAACATTTGTAATTCCCACAAGGAGGCGGTGACAGATCTCTAATACAGTAAACACCTGAAACACTGAGGTTGGTAGAGGGAGAGAGAGCAGCGTTTAAATCAAATACCAAGAATGAAAAATGACCTAAAGCTGAAATGTAAATGTGCCATTTTACAACCATGAGAATTACAGTTTTTCCCCACTCATAGGCTAAACTTAGTCAGTCCATACAAGCATGTTAAAACTAAATATTGTCCCACCACAGCTTGCAGCTTAACTGAATATATAAAATTGTTTACTGACGGTTGTTTTGAGTATGAATCATATGCCCAGATTTGCAAGCTCACAGAAATAAGGGGAGGTTACCAATCAGTAATCAACCATATAAACTACAGCTTCTGTATGTTAACATAGTAACATGGTTGACAACAAACACAGATATATAAAAGGAGTCTATATTTATATGAAATAGATGTATAATAAACTCCCAACATCCCATTGCCAGTGACCTTTATCCAGGATGCAATTATATTTTTCTCGAGGGTATAAAAAGCTAAGTCTTTTAATGTATTTTGTAGGAGACTAGTTTGCATTTCCTTCATCTTTGTACAAAAATGTCACATTTTATTTGAGGACAATAGTGTTGCTGTAACTGTATATCTGACCCACATTTTGCCAGATGCAATTCAATTCAAAATACTTTATTCAACCCTCAAGGGTGAATTTGATGCAAGCCAGTTTGCAAAGAGTTTGTTGACACATATGAAAAATATCTTAAAAGACAAAATACAATAATGTAAGAAAATGGCAGCAGCCAGTCCACAGCAAAAAGGAACAAAATACATGATTTTAAATGTTAATATCCTGCAGCAACATCCTGCCTTGAAGAATAAGTTTTGTATGCTGCTCTGATACACACACAGGGAGCAAGTGTATCTGATAAATGTAAAGAACATACTGTACTTCAAGATTAGACCTGACATCTTAATGCAGTTCAGGGGCTCTTTGATAAGAATATAAGTCAGGAAATATAAGTCAGGAAATAACACAAAATATTGTTTGTTTGTTTTTTTACATGGTAATGGTACCATACAAGTGTCAAACTGTCCCATTTAAAATCTACAATAATCTTAAGATGACACTGCAAACACAGCAGCAGAACCAGCAACTCTGCATTTGTGCTTTTTAATATTTAACTCAGAGCAGTGCCAGAGCTCTGTGCTGGATGGAGCTAGGTCACACATACACATGCACACACACACCCCCTCAAGTGCATGTGTGGACGCACGTTTGTGTGTATGTGTGTGTTCTTTAAATAGACAGTGTGTTTTCTGCTCGACTGATCAGAGGAAACTAGATCAGTGTGTCTTCCTCTGCTCTCTCTCAGTGAAAGTTCATCTGCTTCACTTATGCATACGTATGCCTTCTGAATGTGTGTCAGTGTGGGCAGTGGACAAGCATGCATGGGCATCAGCATAACTGATCTAAAAAGGATTAGGAAATGATGTATAACCATTTAAAATATCCTTAAATCCATATAAAGGATGCCTTATTGTAAGGTGGTAGTGTGATTTGTTTTGGTTGTCTGAAGATAATATGTCAAATTGTCTTTTTAATGAGATTTTTGTGTTGGAGAGATTTAGAAAAAGCATGGTAGCAAACACAGAGTAGCCCAATCCCTCATAATAGGACAGTAATCTTATGTAAATTGCTTCTTTGGAAATGTTTTGCTTTCGAATTTGTGAAATTTGTGATTAATTACATGATAATCTAGGTTGTTGAAGACCTTGTGTTGTTCTCAGTCTAAGGCTGCAACTAACAATTATTTTCATTTTCAATTAATCTACAGATTTTTTTTTTTTTGATTAATCCATAAATAATTTTGTCTGTAAGATGAAAAATGCCTGTTATAATTTCCCACAGCCCAAGCTGACCACTTCAGAAGTCTTGTTTTGTCAAACCAGCAGTCCAAAATCCGACCATATTCAATTTACTATCATCTACAACAAAGAAAAGCATCAAATTCTCACATTTGAGAGGCTGGAACGAGAAAATGTTTGGCTTTCATTTTCTTAAAAATTATTGAAATCGTTATTCGGTTATTAAAATAGTTGCTCAGCTGATATCTGGTAATTCCTGTGAAAAATCCTCTTGATGCACAGAAGGAGAAGCATTATGTTTTGAATAAATAAATGAAGAAGAAAAAGCTAGGAAGGCTAGGAGAAGGCAAAGGAAGTTGTAGGATAAAGCTGCACCTGCTGAAACAGAACAGACCATAGAGTGTATATAAAGACAAGACAGGGGAAAAAAACACCAAAATCCAGCTCTGCAGTGCTGACCTCGCTGAGTGACACTTCAAAAACTCGACAGCCATCTCAGCTCTGCAACAAAGACACTCACGATGTTTGTCGTCTGCTCGAGTGCAGGCTTGAGTGAGAGGAAGGCAGCCAGACATTGATCTCCCTCAACAAGGAGGACACCATATTAACTAAGTGGCGGCCATCTCTTATTCATACACTGCTCATTACTTATCAACGCCCTCTCGCTCCTGTACTCTGATGGGATTTTCACGGTCCATTTATGGGACAGGGTGATAGAGGAAAAAATGGAGGAAGGGCAGGAGGAAAAGAAGGGGGGTAAAAATGAAGGGGAGGAGAGGGTGTAAATAAGAGGCAGGGATAGAGAGGTAAGGAGAGACACGTTTATAGAAAAGGTGAATGATGAACAAAAGCTGGAAAGAAGAAGAGAGGGAGAGAGAGGCTGGGATGTGTGATGGATAAATGATGAATGGGATGACTGGAGGCTTCCAATCACACAAAAACCAAGAGAGACAGACACAGAGATTAGTCCCAATGACCCACTTAGCTGGAGACTGACAAAAATGGCTTTTAATTTACACTTACAAAGTCTGGGTGTGAGGATGATCATGATGATGATGGCCTTGTGAAATGCTTTATTAAACACAGGAAGCAGCCTGATTAAGGACATGCCTTGTACAAAATTAGACACTGGACCTGCTTTCTGCCCCCGGGGCCTTTTTTTAAACCACGTTCTTATGATTAATATGTTAATAAAAATAGTAAAATGTTAAAATACTGTAGAATTTTACATATATCAACCTGTGCAATCACAGATGGGTTTTCTCCAGAATAAAAATGGCTGATAAAGCTGAAACTAAAACAAGCAAAATCCTCAATTTTCATCCACTTCATTAAGAAACTTTAAGAAAGACAAAGACAGCTCCATCTATTAAATTTCAACAGAAAACCGGGTCACACTGTAACAGGAGAAGGGTGAACTTGAACTGACCCCAACACTGGACCAGACTCATCTCTTTAATTAATGAAAGAGTCATTAAAAAATGAATTAAATCATAAATCACTTTAATCATCCCTTAATGAAATAGGCGGGTGATTTTTGGCAGGCAGAGTGGAGAGTCGAGGAGGAATGAATTTGGACGGCAGAACAGTGTTAACACCAGGTTTTAGCCAAATTTTGTTACAGTGGACTGTGGAATTAATTACTATTACTATTATTATTGTGTCGTGAATACAGCTATACTCCGAATTAAGGTTGGCCACATCCACAGAGCTGCATAGACATTAAAGGAAACCAGTTTAAATACTGTTCCCAGTCAAATTTTCAGACCTTCATGCCAGCTTAAAGTCATAAATCACTGACAAAGCTTGCACTGCATTATTATTAGACTGGAGAAATTAAAAGAAATACATGTTAAGTAGTCCATCGCCTACTTTTCTAGGCTTTTGAGGCAAAGTCAGGAAACTTAGACGCACTAAAAGTAAACATTAACCATAAACGATTTCAATTTTTCATCACCTGAATATTTGAGGGTTCTGTCAAGCTATTTCATGGAAGATTAACTCTCATAAATCACCATAGTATGTACAATACATTCTCAGGCTATCTATTTTCCTCCAGAATATTCTTAATCTACAAACCTCAACAGCTTAGAGGGACAATACCAGCTCTCAACTGTGCATATGATGTAAGGAAGATACAGAAAATATAATTCAGGGCCACACTTTTGTGTGCTGAGATCGTTTCCTTAAGTAAAAGTATCACAAAGATAAAATACTTCATAACAAGGAAAAGCCCTGCATTCAAATTCTTCTTATAAGTAAAAGTTGCTATGTATTAGCAGCAAAATGTACTTTAAGCAACTAAAGTGACTATGCAAAAACATGATCATCTGTTTTACAAATAAAATCTTGACCTGAAAAGTAACTATACCTATGAAATAAATGTAGTGGAGTAGAGGGAACAGTACTTCCTGTTGAAACGCTGTGAAGTATAAAGCTGCAGTAAATGGAAGTACTCAAGTAAAGTACAAGTACCCCGAACTAGCTAAACACACATAGTTACTTCCCACCACTTATAATCCTTTAAACAAGGTATTTTCAGACCATACTTCTTCAGACTTGAGTAAAAGCTTAATTTTAACTGTGTTAACATTTGGGGATTAAACTAATGACTTGAGCTGTAATTCTTATTCCTGTCCTGATCCTGCCTGAGGAGTAACACTGACCTCGTCTTCCTACACTATTCACACACACACACATACAGTGCAGATGTGGACCACTAATATATGAAATAGCCAAACAGTGCTGTGTGACCTACTCAAGTGATGACTCATGTTGCATCCACACAAACACACACACAGGGGTTTTGTGCCTACAGTGATTATCTTATTATGTGTGAATTCTGATGAATCACGCAGCATTGTCTCATTTTTACGATTTGCACCACATACAGTAAACTGCAGGATTGCAGTGGTGTTTGACTTCACACTTCAGCATCCTCTCCCTTTAAAATTCACTAGACAGAGTGCTGAAAATACAACATTTGCAATCACCAGCACACATGTGACTACAGAAACCATGGAGATGTTGAAAGATTTGGTTTGAAAACACAGGGCGATAGCTAAGAACTGTTATAATAACATTTTTAATGAGGACTACGAATAATACAAGCTATTCAAATCCACTGAGGGCACATCAGGCAATGTAGTAGCCTGTAGTAGGTTGGCTGTGTGGGTGAGTGTTTCTGCTTACAAAACACACAAATGTTTAAATGGCTTTGAGCCTTTTGGGGGTGGGAAGGTGGGGATTGTGAGTCTCTGCAAGTGTGTGTGTGTGTGTGTTTGTGTATGTGTGTGTGTGTGTGTGTGTGTGTGTGTGTGTGTGTGAGAGAGAGAGAGAGAGAGAGAAAGAGAGAGAGAGAGAGAGTATGCATATGAGCCTCACAGCTCATTATTCAACAGTTACCTAATTAACGTTACTATCAATACAATTACAGTTTTAAAAGGGTGTAGGCTTATTAGTCTCACCTTGTGTTGTTTCCACATCACAGCCAGCGGTTTAACGTCGTGTTTGGCGTGTTTTCCCTCCTCCAGACACTTCATACACACCGGAGCCTTGCAGCTGCAGCAGTACATGCTGAAGTTTTCCGCTTCGTGATCCACACAGGTCGCCGGTTTCCGGGCAGTAGCGGGCGGCTGCTGACCGCCGCTGCCTCCGCCAGCTCCAGCTCCGGCGCCGCCGCCGCTCCCTCCTCCGCTTGCTGCACCTCCTCCTGCCGCTTGGTTCGGCGGCGGCACCAGGCGGTGTTTGGCGAGCGGACCGCGGGACGGGTGGCACCGCTGCTGGCAGGCGTTACAGTAGAAGACGTCGCACTGCTCGCACATCACCGCCGCGTCCACTGGGTTGCGGTCGCACAGCTGGCACTTCACCGCCGTGGAGGAGGAAGAGGAGGAAGCGGAGGCGGCGCGGTTCTGCTGGTACCGCGCCACGATGGCCTCCAGCAGCCGGTTCCGAGGGAAGCCCCGGAGCCCCCGCTCATCCAGGGAGACGCTCCGGTGGCACAGCGGGCAGGTGAGGGAGCAGTGTCGGTGGTGGATGGCCGGCGGAAACACCCGCACCCCGTTTGGGGACTTGAGCTGGCACGGCGTGTAGGAGCCGTATCCGCTGTCCGTCTCGCTGTACAGACTCATTTTGTCCATGTCCAGGTAGTCGTAGTCAGAGCTGCCCGAGGCTCGGCTCTGCACCGGGGTCTCTCCCTCCGGGGTCTGCACGGTGATGTTCCGAGCACAGGCCAGGCACACATTGTGGGAGCACGGCAGCAGGATGGGGTCCTTGAAGAGAGAACCGCAAACGGGGCATTTTAACTCTTCCTCCATCGCTCCCGTCGGTGTCGGTGGACCTGAGGGAGAAGCTGCTTCAGTGAAAACACTCCAGCACCTACTGACACGGACAGCTCCCTGCGCTGCTGTGCGCAGACGCGGCGAGGGGCGGGGATTGTGGGGTTTGTGGTCTGAGTTGAGTGATGGGGTTAATTTAAAGGCTCTGAAACACCACAGATCTCCCAGATTATCATTGCTTGTAAACAGGGTCGTAGCCGCTATGGTCTCCTTTATTTCTTTTTTAATTACTTGGATTTTTAAGTCTTATTCATGCACTTAACTGTTGATTTATATTTTGTTTTAAAGCCTGCACACTGCACAGAGGTGGAGATAATTATTTACTTACTTATTTACTTTTTACTTACCTCTGAAATGTACCATGGTATATAGTATAAAGTAGCAAAATTGGAATCTATTTTAAGTGACAACAGATGCTCATTCTACTGCTGATTTTAGAAAGATGTTATTTCTTTAGATTATCAAACTGACAATGAATCATCATCCAGGCTGTTAACGGTTACTAACATTCCGCCGTTAGCAACATGCCAGCGGTTGCTAACCTGTTGCCAATGCCAGCGCCGTTAGCAACATGGCTACCGCTATCAGCCTGGCTACTGCCCAAAGCAAGAAGCAACCGTTAAAATTAACCGAGGAACCCCGATGACAATGCCGTAGTAAATGCAGAGTAAAACATATATTACTTACTAATATAGTAGAAATAATGACAACTAGCAGTTGGTTTTGTATCATCTCTACTTAGGAAGGTTCCTCCATATTTTGACTCAGTTAATCGAACAACCGGGACAAATCCCGGTGGACCAGTGGACCGTAAAAAATCTATTTAGTCAGTCCCAGAAGAGTCCAGAGATGAATTTCTGTCCCAGTGAGACCATGGCTCTCTCCATCGAGTGAATGCCCGACTGAAGTTTACGCTTGTTTTACTATCCTCAGTTTCTGTCACTCTCGTTTGCCTGGTAACGTTTTCCACAACTGCATTGTCCATTCCACCGGCCGCCATTTTGTCCTGTTTTAGTTGCGCAGTGGCAGGTGCGTAAATCGAGCCTTCATTTTTCCCGCGAAAATGTGGGCAGACGTCGCAGATATACTGCGTAGTGGGAGCTAGGCTATGCTATACTAGCTAGGGAACCAGTTTGAACTACAATGGTGTCATTATTGTTATTATACTACAGTTATTACATTGAGCAATCAGCATTTACTTCATAATGACAAGTTAAAAAAAAAAATCAATTTCCACTTATAATACAATGTCCTCAAAATCATACTTTGCTACTTTACTTGAGTAAGAAGAAGTATAGTAGATTGGCCTATATACATATTATATGTTATATTAGTAAAGGAGAACTCTGTAGCCCTTCTATGTTAGGAAACAGAAGGACACAGAAAAGCAATGATTGTCAATCATTGTGCCAACAGTAATGGCGGTCAAGCTGATGATGATGATGATTTGTCTGACTGCCTGCTTATCTGCATTAGTTCTGCCTGTCAGTTTGACAGATTAAACACGATCACAGTGGCAAAACCAGCACATACAAAATAAAGATTGAACAAATAAAAGTTAAAACATGAAACATTATAGTATTTCAGGTGACGGGGATTCTAGTAGAGAGACGACAGATGCTCAAAACGTATGGGAGAACATCTGAAGACAGGTCGATGCAGTAACCTTTGTGTTGTTTGACATTTACCCTCTATGTTAGCTAAACATTTAATTGACCAGACAGCTGCTGTGACTGAAGTCCCTCAGGGTGCAGCATTAATCCCACCCACTGGGACTGCTTTCCCTTTATTAGCCCTGTTAGCGTCCCATTACCTGGCATTTAGAGTGGTGAAATGAGAGTGAATATCCAGTAAATCTATCCACACATGCAAACTTCTTCACTTCTTTCAGTTACTTTCATTGCCTAACTTAACCTTTATGCAATCTAAGTCTCTCTTACAAGGGAAAACTGAGGTTCCTCTTGTTTCAATCATTGTGAGGACATGTACTCATAAAACATGTAGTAACAGGGCCACAAATCACTGAAAGACTGTGATAGTCAGAGATGAAAGCTGAAGTTAAACTGTCACTTTGACAGTGATGTAGAAGTCTAAATGGGTTTTGAAAGTGTAGCAATCTTTGTAAGATGAAAATCCAAATGCCCAACAGCACTATCCTCTTAAAATCAGAGTCAAAGTCAGAGTTATTTCGGGTCATTTTTATGTGCATTATGATAAAAATCAGGCCACATTTTCTGTACTTTCTTTCATTTAATGTCAAATGTGAAGTCAGATCTTCAACAGCATTATCACATGCAAGTAGAAGTCTCATTGAATCAAAAAGACACCTGGTAATCTGCAGAAGTACCCATATTATGCAGAATGTCCCAGTTTCCTGAATAATGCATTATTAGATTATTGATGAGTGACTTTAGTGTTGCAGCTGGTAAAGTTGGAGCTAATTTTGATGACTTTATATGCTGCTGGGTAGCTTGTACATTTCCCACTGGGGATCAATAAGGTCTTAATATATTTTATCCTAATCAAAATAGTACAAGATCATTTATTTGTTGATTATATTCTGTATTATTAATCAGTATCTGCAAAGTTAATAGTGGCCACAGCCATCATTATGTGCATCTGAAATGTAGTGGAGTAGAAATATAAAGTAGCAGAAAAAGAAAATTATAGTAAATGCACAGTAGTGGAGTAAATGTATTTATTTACTTTGTACTACTGCTGAAAAATATATAAAAATAATAGATATTACACCTTTTAAAGTATCACTTTATTGTGAATTTGGACAAGAAGATGTGGAGTGACCATGTAGACCTGTACAAATGTGAAACAAGATGAGGCTGCATCTTGTTTTTAGTCTGTAGTTAAAGAGAAACTGTCTCAGTCTCCCCCTGGATGAAGATGCTGAGATGAAGCACACAGTCTTACTCCTCACTGACTGAGAACCAAAACCACCATCTGCTCATCACGTGAAATATTTACTGTATTGTGTTGACTGAACGAATTCCTCCAGAATAATCCCCCCACCCACCCGCCTGGCCTGATGCTTCTTCTCTGAGGATAAGCTGATAACTTCACCCGAGGCTTTCCTCGAGCCCTCGATCACATCAGCGATTATAATGAGATGAGCTGTGAAGCAGAGAGAACAATCATGAGTTGAATCATGAACGGGGGTCTAAAAATATCCGTGTCTTCAGGCCCATTGCTGCTGGGAAAATGTTTTACACAGCAGAGAGAGGAGGAGCAATCGTCTCCATGTTTCAATACCACTGCAAGGCATGCTGGTCAAATGATTGAATTCACAATTAAATATTACCATTTTCTAGCAAAACAGGACGTTGAGTGCACAGATTTTTCCTGACACAGTTCATTAAAGGGAAATAAATATACTGTCACTCTGAAATTCAGGATGTTTTACAGGAAATACAGTTCAACACTAGAACTAATGAATGGTATTTTATAAATACAGTGACCACTACGATTACCGTAAAACTCAGGAATAGTAGTATTAGTAGTATTATTATTTATTTTTCATAAAAAGATTTTGAAAAGCTGCCATAACATCTGTATAATCAACATCAATCATCATGCTTAATATTTCCTGATTCTCAGCTGCCACAAGAGGGCGATATAACCATGAAACAAGGACTAAGAAATAAACTGATGTTTGATTACATTTCAAATTAAATTGCATGTCAATTAATAAGTGTATTTATTTTGTAAAGACAAAAAGACATGCTTTTTTAAAAAAAAAACTATGTGCTCTATTGTAGTAGTAGTAGTAGTAGTAGTAGTACATGCAGCGCTTCAATCCCTCTCTGTATCCTAAGATATGTAGATGATTTTAGTTTGAGAAAATCAGTCAAATGTAGAACTATTATCCATTTTACTTCCACTAAATTAATTGAATAAGCAGAGTTGAGTTTATCCAGAAAAATTAAGACTGGTCTGCTGAATACTAGTCTGAGAATTAGATTTATTGAGTCATCTAGAACCTTGACTTTTCATTAATTAGATTAGAGGCCTGTTGAAAATGTGATGTCCTTTGTTTTTCTTTTACAATGGTCCCTAAATTGAAAACAAAGCTCACCATCTAAGGTTAAATAGACAAGTTACACCAGTGTAATTAATGACATTAATCACTGTATTGCATTGAAATAACTGCAGGAGGAGAGCCGTCATTAATGTTATTAGTTCCACCTGTGCTTTTCCTGCTGTGACAAGTCAAAATGGCTGCTGTAAAAAATGACCATAATTAAATTCCTCTGGTAATGATAAGGAAAAAATGAGCGCTCTGATGCACGTTAGAAAAATTAATTGAGATAAAGAGTAAGATGGATGGACCTCTGACGGGGAGGAAACTAAAAACTGGTGATGCTCATCGAGCAAACATGTCAGTCAAATATAAAATATGTAAAACACATCTTTCTCTAATAGGCCTTTTTCACAGCAGAAACCACAGGTGCAAGAGTAACAATGGCTGTACTCCACACAGTCGTCAGCTCCAGGGCCTTGGTATTGTGCATGCTGGCTCACTGGAATAGCTTCCTGGGAACTGAGCCACTATTAACGTAATTAATTACACCTGCAAGTCAGAAATATCTGCTGTGAAAAAGGTGTATTCAGTAAAGCAGGACAGCTTTGGGCTACGTTTACTGCTTTTTACCAGCAACAAAAAAAAGACAGGAACCCAGACATGGAGGTGCACATATAATCCTGTGGAAAAAGCTGCTCTGTTGTTGTGTTTTTCAACAAATAAAGAAACAAAGATTGCATCTGTACATGGCGGTCTTTATTAAATTTCATGTGTTACTGTTAAAACACAAACTTTTAACTATTATAACAGTGAACATTTACCAGTGCATTTACTCTTCAGTCCCTTTTAATCAGTCCTTATGTTAAAATACTATTTAGTGTCTAATAATGGTCCAGTAGCCTGAAAATCAAAGATGGGTGACTTTGGATCAACATCAATATATTACCTCCAAACTTTGAAACGGTATAAACGTTTTTTCTTGTGGTGAGTACTCAGATAATCCACATAGATCAGATTTTTGCCAATGTCTGTAATCAACTGTGTTATCAAATGTGTCCAAAACTGATGAGAAAATTAACATAAAGATTCATTTTCATCAGTATCAGTAGGTATTTTTATGAATTTCAATACAAATTAAGGTGAAACAACCAGTATCTATCAGTTATTTCTATAATGGGAGTTGAAATTGCCCGGACACTTGGTAACTGAACGTGTTGAGTGTTTTGCTCACCATCCTTTTTTGCAGTTTCTCACCTTTTTTCAAATCACCTGAGGAGATTTGTATCAGTCTCAGACCACTGATGTGGTGCTCTCTGGATTGATTCGAACCGGCCTGGTGCTCTTCCTCAGGTCCTGCAGCTGTTTGGCCGGTTTGCCCACGCCCTCCTCGAACCGCCGCTCCACCACGGGCAGCACAGTGTCGTGGAGGAAGGTGGCATTCTGCATGATGAAGGCTTTCTTCTCCGGGTCCTGCTCGCAGCGGAGGCTGTAGTCCACGTGCTGCACAGCCACCAGGATGATCTCCCTCAGGCTCTCCAGCAGCACCATGTGCAGCTCAGGGAAGTAGAGCTTCAGGCCTTCCTCCAAGAAGCTCATCATTTGCTTTGTGAAGGCCACGATGGTGTAGCTCAGGTTCACCCAGCAGTCATCACCGGTGTACTGCTCGAAACTGCCCATGCCACAGCTGCGCATCTCGTCCTGAAGAGAAAAAGACAAATATAATCATGATAAAATCTAACAGTGATTCATGACAGCTCAAATATAAAAGTTTCAAAGTTTTGTTGTTATATAAAATCAGTGTCTGCTGTGTGTTTCCAGGTAAAAATCCTCTGAACACAGGTTGAAATCACTACAGAAATCAAAACTTAAAGAAGACAATATTTAGTTTTTTCTGAGCAACAGTTAAAAACCCAAAGATATTCAGTTTATAAAACAAACAAAAACAGCAAATCCTCACAGCAGAGAAACTGGAGCCAGAGAATGTTTAGTCATTTTTGATTGATACATAACTTTTATCGACAATTAGATCTTTAAAAATATCGCTGATTAACATTTTGTTAAACGACTTAATGATTAATCTATTTACTGTTTCAGCTCTAAACTCAGAATATTTAAGGTAACAGAATCACAGCACTGGAAACACTGCCTGACTGAGAACTAATGAGAACCAACAGATAAAATAAGAAGACAACACAGAAACTAACTGCACCTTGAGTTTAACCAGAGCCTCTGGGGTCATGAGGTTCATCCTCCTCCACATCTCCTCAGAGTTTCGGTGCTTGGTGGCTTCGATGATGATATCCTTGTAGCTCTGCAGGGCAGCCCTGATGTCTTTGACCAGCAGGGACTGCAGGGTGAAGGTCAGGTCCAGGCCGATCTCAGTCAGCTGTTGACAGTGTTCTTTAGCCACTTTAACGCACTCTGCTGCTGTCGACAGGCTCTCCTTACTGTCAAACACCTGGGACAGACAAAAGACTCACATTTTAGGAGACATTTTGTATATTCACTAGAATAATTATAACTTAGCAAGCCTTCAAAGGCCAAGCTATAGCTAGGTATAGTTTCCTTAATTTTTGATATTTTTTATTAAATATGTCCTCATATCTTATATTTCTCTTTATTGTCATATTTCATGTTTTCTATCACAGGTATCAGGGCTAAATCATCTCTCCTGGCCTTCAGATTCTAATTTCATCTTCAGCGTCTTCTCCTCCTCCTACCTGTTTGCTGAAGGCGTCCACAAACATCCTCATGGCCGATTTGGACCAGACCACGAAGGCAGAGTAGCAGCCCGTGTTTCCTGCAAAATCCATTTCAAACTCCTTGGCTGTCTCCAGCAGGCTGGTGAAGAAGATGTTGCAGAGTTTGTGGATGTAGAGCAGCGTGGCTCCTTCGATGCGAAGCTGCCGTATGGCTGTCTGGACCGCAGCAGCGCGGTTCTTCAGAAACAACTCACAGGCCTTTGTGGACTGGCCTGCAACACAGCAGAAAACAATTCAAAATTTAGTGTAAATATAGTGATGGAGTCAAAGGATTTATTCCCTAATCTGGATGTTGACATTTTAATCTGTTGTTAGGGAAAACCCCATGGAAAAACCTGTGGCAGTTTAATGGCATAAAGAGGTGTTTACAGTCTATTATTAGACTTACACTGCATATCTAATTGTAAAAGGCTGATTCTGATATGTTTTTGGCTGCATGAAGAACACCGCTGAGAGAAAACAGGATCAGGGACGACTTTTCGCTGGATGGGGGCAATTTAAGCCAGCGGACATGCTCATTTTGGCTCTAAAGCTAGTTTAAGTTTTTTCTACGTACTTGACCAGTCAATCTCTGTACATGAACCAGCCATGAGTATTACGACGACGGTGTAACCTCAGTCTCGTGTATTTCCACCTCCTTATCACTTACCGGCGGCGATTTTCATATCGTGGTTGCTCTTAATGGCTCGTGGTTAAAACATAACAATAACCTGTTTCCTCATTTCAGTAATTTCAGTGAAAAGGTCAAACTGTTGCTTTTTCTTTGGATTTGTGACATGCTTGCTAAATCCTGTTTCTGCTTCATTTTCTATGCAGCAGGTCCTCAAGCTCAAGACATTGCTTTGTTACTGTTGGCCTACATGACTTTGTAGTTCACATTGTCCAACCATTAGTATCAGTGTCCCTATAACTAAACTGAAACGCTCCCAGTTCACAATCGGGCTCGGTCTCAGCTGTTTAAACTGACTCTGACATGTCACTGTAATTTGTTTGAAAGACAATGCAAGCCCTCAGTTCATACCGCATTGTCCAGCAAGTGGTATGCAGCAAATGCCTTTACAACTATTCTAGTGTGTTTTCAGCCTTAGTGCTTAATGTCAATAATGTCAAAACATCAAGTAGGGTTACAACTGAAGGTTGTTTTCATTATTAATGTAATTGAAGATTGTTAAGTCTAAAAATGAAAATAGCAGAAAATGTCCATCAGCATCAGCTAGTTTATTCAATCAACTCAAGATTCAATTTATAAATATATTTTTAATAAGAGGAAAAAGAAGGGGTGAATAATTGATTGGTGACTAATTGTTTTGGACTTTTAGTGGTTGTCGTTGAGCTGGATCGGTTGTTGATTGGTGAACGATTGACAAAGAAGCGAATCAACAATTATTTGATACGGCATCTGTCGTTAAGTCATTTAATAGAGCCAAAATTCCAGCTTCTTAATTTGTGAGTTTTACCATCTTTGTCTAATTTGATACTAAATAAAACATCCCTGGGTTTAGACTGTTGAATGGACAAAAAGAAACCATTTGAACATATTCCACCATTTTCACATTGATTTGTTAAAGCCAAATATTTAATTCCAATTAATGGACAGATTAGTGTTTTCATATGGAGCTTCAATGTAGCCAGTTTAGAGCCAAGAAAACACTTAATGTTCCGTGAATGAAGAAAGATCTTCAAATGCTGAACAGCTCCATCAGAAATGTGATAATCGGGATCTTGCCTCCACTTCTCCTCAGGTGGGTTTGCGACAGCAGGACATAACCTGCTGCCAGCTGTCTGAGTGGCTCACGAGTCCATCCAGGAGTACAGGCAGCTGCCGGGACTAGCGCTGCCTCCAGCCTCAGCATAGTAGGAGAAACGGCTAGCAGCGGGGCGGTATTACCCTGGGCTCGCGCCTCCTGGGGAACAGCCAGGCGGGGAGGTCGGGCGGGGCGGCAACAATGGCGGCGGCCAAAACAGGCGACAAAAGCAGCAGCTGGGACTCCTTTCTTTACCATCTAGTACCTCATTCTCAGCGTTTCTCACAAACAGAGAGCGTTGTGAGGTAACAGACTGAAGTTCAGCTGGAGGAAAAAGTTGTAGCTCTGGAAACACTTTTGGCCTTTGAGAAGGGTGGCTGGTTAGGGAATAACAACGGCTCATGGCGTCTCTTTTACACTAACGGGCTCTAAATAAACTGCCAGCTCCAGCACCAACATGCTCCTCTCAGGTGAAACATGCCTGCTTTATAACAGAATGTGATTTTTTATGTTTTTGCAAGCGTGACCAGAACTTCATTAAACTACGGGCTGAGCAGTCGGGTGTCTAGTGGCTAATGCATACCCTCTGAAACACTGAGGACTGAGATGGTTCTTATTCAAAAGACTCACTATATACTCAGTGGGCAACATGTCCATTGTTTCTTTTTATAATCAGCTCTACTGCTGCTTCTATATCAAAGTAAAGTTTTTAATGATCACCCACACAGCAAACGTTTTTGCATATTCAAAATGCCTGAACAAGTTTGTGTTATTATATATACCAATAACAAGGAGCACTTTCCTGTTACTCACTGGTGTTTGTGCTGCAGCTCTACCCAAATTACCACAGACTGTATTTACTCTGAGGCACAAATCCCATTGGGACTTCAAAAGTGAACACAGAGGAGGGCTTTTGGGCTCTCGTCCATGTTGGTGCAGAGATGATGGAAACTTTCATGGACATGTTGATGGAGCGTATGTATTGCACAGTGGTGAAATCATTCATTTAATCCAGAGGTCGGGCCAGAAATGTCAGACCTCATGAATGGATAAGGGTGGAGACCTCAGACCTGTTCACGGTGCTTCTGAGCAAGTGGCGTTTATGTACAGGGGTGAGGTCTTCGCTTCATTACCTTTCGGGAGGAGCAGATATTGCTCTCTGAAAATGTAGAATTTTTCAAAATGGAAACAGTTTGAAACTGTTTACTATAATTTGAAAAACCTGGAAGCCCAGTGTTGCCAGGCTGCAGATGCAGGTGCATCTTAGTAGCACTATTAGGCCCAGATTCATCCATTGACACATTGTGATAATTAGCGTTCATTACAACCAATCTTTTTTTCATAGTTATGGCCATTA
The DNA here is from genome assembly GCA_033238685.1 of Lates japonicus. NCBI lineage: Eukaryota > Metazoa > Chordata > Actinopteri > Centropomidae > Lates > Lates japonicus. Next base: position 5,525,499 of record BRZM01000008.1, read on the forward strand.
TTCCTATAAATAATAACACTGTACTCACAAAGTTAATCGCTGAGATCTGGGAACGTGGAAGCATCGCTAAAAAAGTGAGACGAACCCAGCAAACAAACAGCTATTTTGAGATATCATGGGCACCAAGTGCAGTATCGTCGATAGAAACAACAGCCAAAACTCGGTAAGAATAAAGTTGTAATAAACTGGAATTATCCTTCAACATAACCAGGCAGCAAGTGCTAACTAATTAGCAACAATTGAATATAATGAGACTTATACCTTTGAGACTTTTATTCTTAATATATTCATAAAATAAATGTTGCCAGAAGTTTGAGAAACATGATCAGCACCTACAATTTACACTTGCTGGTTGGAAAGTATTTGCATTAATGGCAGTGATATTGATGAGAAATCAGATGAGCAGAAATCTGATTGGCCCTCGTGGTCAGTGAGTCACTGTGGCCTTCACATAGTGCAAACACGAAGCTGTAGCTCTAAACCCGGTAGCAAATATCAGCTGAATACAGGGTACTTTATAATCCTTTGTATCCTACATTAAAGATCTTAACTAATCTCATGTTGCTCTGCTGCATCGTAGCAGACGCCTGGAGTTCCTCTGTACAGGCTCAAAGTCAGGCTGAACACATCAGGCGGATATAATCGATAAAATGTCAGTTTCGTTATATCTGCAAGTTTCTGTTTATCTATCTGAGCCTCATCCTGAAACTGTAGTAGTGGGAATTTTCCATTATGACTCAGTTCTGGTCTCTAACAACGATTGTAACAGAACAAAATGGCAAATAATAACAAAAATACTCCACAAACGCAGCCTTACTTTAAACTCTAGGTATCTTTTCTTGCTTGTTGTCCTGCGCCGTGTATCCTGCGTCAGGCAAAGACATTTGGATGTGTCAGTATTCTTACTCTTATAATACTCCTGCGAATGGTCTGTGCGGTCTTCCTCAATATCTAAACTCTGCAGCAAAGGTCTCAGCTGAACCTGTAGCACATTAACGCCGCAGCTCAATACACGGCAGCTGTTCTGTCACTCAAACTGCAATACTGTCGATACCCACCATCACTTTGAGGAGGCGCAGAAAGTCGATATTTTCAGTGATGTGTTGATGTTGTGTCTGTACAGATCACATGACGTCATCTGTTTGTAGACTGGTCCACTATCTGTGTGCTTGTGGAACACAAACCAAAGAAAGTGCAGCACTCAAAATGAAATGTATTTGGTTTTAAGGTGCTGAAGAAGACGACTTACTTATCACGAATGGTTGCATTTTACTTAAAAGGTACAGAACATAATGATATCTGATGTCTTGAAGAATGTCTTTACAAGTCATTTTGCCGCTGATGAATGGAGTCAGACTCTTGCTAAGAACATTTTTAGGACGTTCAGTGTTGGAGTGATAACTATGCCTTCAACCCTCTCATAGAAACACTTATGTTTTCAGTGAGATAACACTAAATGTTTGACTTCTAACTACACGGTTATTGTGAAATTGATGTCACCGACTGACGTATGAAAGTCTAAAAGATTCATTAATTGTTGAACACTGTCACGTCCACACGTGTGTTGTGTAAAGTTGTCAAAGTCAAAGGTGTAGTAACAGAAACTGTACACAGACATTACAGCAGTGTAATGTTAAAGGAAGAGTTCGACATTTTGGGAAATGCACTGTCTGTACGGTTAATATGAAGCTGCTGCTAGCATCCAGTTAGCTTAGCTTAGCACAGTGACTGGAACCAGGGGGAAACGGTTAGCCTGGCTCGGTCCGCTGGAAAAGAAAACAAATACCAGCACATCTAAAGCTCACGTTACATCTCAGTTTAAAAATTACACTGGGGGGTTGTGTGCAAAGCTAGTAGAAGGCAAGAAAGCAAATTAGCATATTTCACAAAATGTCGAATTATTCCTTCATCAGTTTGATATCTGCAGAGATTCTCCATCATCCAGTTCATGGTCATCCAAGAAGGGTTGAATCAAGGACAACTGGACGTCACCTCACATCCAAGAAGCTTGATTCAGTCCCTCTCAGACACCAGTTTGATAATTTCTGAGGTAAAATGAATATTTGAAGGGTATTAGTCCTTTTCCTCTGACTTGGTTTTCTGCTTCTCACATATTTATCTGCTCACTGTTAAATCCAGAAAGTTTCCCTCTTCATATCCACAGTGCATCTGCAATTTTCTAAATACAACCACAAAACTAATAAGAGGCCTCCATAGAATACAATGGTTTATTGTCTAATGAGTTGGATTGAATGTCTGCCCTCTGTGTTGTTTCTTATGGATCTTTCTAAACTTAACATAATGTCTGTGCTGTAAAGCTGGATCTGAATGCTACTAATATTTCCTGTCAAATTACACATTTCAAGTTAAAAACACCAGTTTTATCACTGCAATCTGTTACTAATCTGAAGCTCAAAGCACATTTAATCAAATTATCTTAACTGATGCTGTTTTAAAACGTTTTTAAAAGACCTCTTGACCCAGGCCTTTTATTGGATCTCTACACGATTAGTGCCTTTAGAAACCTTCAGGTCTCAGACCTGTTTCTTGCTGTTCAAGGTGGAGATGAGAATTAACCATAAACCATTTATACTGAAGTCTGACTTGCTTGACATGCACTTGTTTTTTTTTTTAAAAAAGCTGCTACATGTATTATTTCAGATTTGATGACTTGCGCAGCCTCTTAAATCCTCAGTGGTGATGTTTTACGTCACTGTTACAGACGTGACTCAGTGTCTGGGTAACCAGTCTATGTATTATTCTCCAACTACAAATCTGATCTGATCTGAGAGCTGATTAAAAGGTACGCCAGGAGATTTGGATAAAAGTGTTTGTTCAGTAAAAAGAGTCAGCCTCATGCCGAGGTTCACTCTGGTCTTTTGCAGGCTCTGCTGTTCTGTCAAAGGCTCCTTTTCTATTTTATTGATGAGGATGCAGCTGGTGTATTTTTGACGCTTCTCCCCTCTGAAACCTGAGTTGCTTCACACTCTTCATTCAGAGTGAGCCAGTTCTCTTCCTCCCTTCCTCGTCAGATATTGTCTTCTACATGTAGCAGCTTTAACCTCCAAAACTTGTAACAGCCTTAAAATCAGTCATGTCCTTTGCAAACAAAAAAAAAACTACGACTACCTGACCCTGTTCGAGTCTAAATCCAGCACAAAAGAGTTTGAAAGGAGCTTTAAATTAAACACCAGCAAACTGTACCCGATATCGTATCATTAGCAGTTGAATATTGTGTGTTTTCTACTTTATAACCCCCTCTGTTTTCACAAGATTATTGGATGTGTAATGTGGTGATGCCTTCTCAGGGTAAACTTGTGGCAAATTGTAATTTGTGTTCTTAAAAGAAACGATCAACATGACTTCACCCTGGAGGTAAAAAAAAAAAAAAAAAAAAAGATTCTTGAAACATTTCAACACAATTGTAACGTGACACTTTGTCATTCGGTTGTGTGTTTTCCATTCACATGAATAACAGGCCAAATGTACACAATGTAAATATCATTTTTTTGTGTGAGTTCCTCTAAATCAAAAAACATAGTGTTTCTTTCTGAAGCCACCATTTTGCACCAAATTTGAACAATCACATGGAGATTTTTTTTTTACTTTAAGTGGCCTCAGTTGACCAGAATGCAATGCAACCACAAAGACATGTTGTGTTTTGACTGAAGTGGAGGGTACTGCTGCAATCAGACACGCCTCGGTGTTCACACCCCTGCTTTAGTGGTTGTTCTGAAGCATTCTGGGAAATACAGGAAGGGTGTGAAAGTGGGTGCACCCAAAAATAGCAAATTGAGACACAAGATAACTTTGATATTTAATGAGAGGGTGTCAGAGCTGAGATTTATTCCTCTAACATGTTGATCTGTACTCAGAGGGGCCGTGTTGCAGCCACTCTAAAATGTTTTTTTTCCTCCTCGAAAAAGCCTCAAATGTATAAAAAGACATAAAAGAAAGTTGATTGAAACACAAACTCCTTCCACAGCTGACAAAAACTGACCTGTGTTGATGTTATATTGGATCAAACCTGCCACCGATAACGAAAGACCAGAAACATGAAACACGTGTCTCCATATTTATATATATCATAATCACTCATTGAATCACTATAGTGAAAAAAGGTGTTGATGTATTTTGTGTTGCATAGACAGAAGTTATTCAGAGAACATGTGTGAAGGCTGTGTTGTTACCATCCATCATTACTCCTGCTCTTTAATCCATGAATGACCATACTACTGTTTCTTTGGACAATAGTCTCAATGCTTTTCCTCTCATAGTTATTATTATACTGATATTAATTTAATAAAGTGATTCCGTACTTTTCAGGTTTGGAGTTTGCTTCTTTCTTCTTTTTTTTTTTTAATTCTTCAAAGTCAGTCGGGTTCATCTTCTGGGGGCCATGCATGTCTGTACTAAATTTCATGACAATCCATAAAAACATTGTTGAGATTTTTCAGCTTTGAAGTGATGGACTGAATGAAAAAACGAATAAAAACCACTAAGACACAAAACATCAACTATCATCTTCACCCTCAAGATCCAACCCCATTAAAACCCTTTAAAAAAGCTCCCTCAGACCAAACTGCAGTCATCGTCCTCCTCTTCCTCTCTCTGCTGCCCTACTTTCTTTTTCCTGAATGCATCTCACTCTGACCTGCATTTAAATGTGCCGATCTGCATTTTGGTCTGGGAGTAGCTGCCATCACTGGTGCAGTTCCCATTAAATTGATGGAGTCTGCAGCAGGATGCGATGGCTTTGATGTAGCAGCAGCAGCTCCTCAATGCTGTGAGCTTCAGATGAATAACTGATGATGATAACACTGTTTATATTTTCATACTCTGAGACTCTATTTAAATTCTCACAAACCTCCCTGAGAGACTGAAGAAGTGGGTCACGCAACATTCACATCGTTTCAGATCCATATGTGCAGCATGTTTTCTGATGTTTCTGTCCAGGGTGACAGCCAGCTCTGAAATATTTAGAGTCAGGCTCTGCAGGACTCAGACAGGTGTTTCTTATAACGTGATAAACCAGTGAGCAGACAGTCGACTCTGTGCTCAGAACTTTTACTGAGCCTTTTCACATCCTGTTGAAATTAACTCAATATCTACAGCAGATTTACTCAAGTCACCTGTGCTTACCTGTACCTAATTAATTTAGTCACTCCTCAGTATATAAAAAAGTAGAATTAAATCTACTTCTGCTGACTGACTGAGCCCATAGTGCTGCTAATAAATCCATACTTTTACTTAACACACCAACCCTCACCTTTGAGTGTCTTTTGAAATATTATGGTTAAGTATGCTTTTACTCAGGTGAAGGATCTGCTTACTTCTTCCTCTACTAAATCAAAATCATCCCCATCAAAGCCCCTACAGACAATACTGTATGTGGCAGTTGTACATTTGCATTTGATAATGCAGAAAATCCCATCATTAAGGATCAGTAATGATGATGAAAGTTCAGTAGGACGATGGCCCTGGCCCTGTATAGCCAATCAGTATGTTTTAGATTCAAGTTGCCAGCAGCCACTTTCCCCCCAATGCTGCATTTAAATTTAAGCATTTTGCCATAAAACTTGCATGTATTCGGTGTTTCCCAACAAGACACTGCAACCAGAACTGAAAATCAAATCAGCGAAACTTCACTGGAGCTCGACCACAGCAGCTCTGGCTTCAAATTAAAGGACAAAATCAGCCCGGTGCTGAATCAGAAAACAAGAACAGTTTTGATATTTTCTTTATATAAAAGCCTTTTACACAGACAGTTGTTCAGTGAGCATCATTTGAAGCTCGCGCTCTCTGCTCTGTGCTCTGGTCTCGTGCTGCCTGTCTGTGCGTCTGTTAGGAGATTAGAGCAGATTAACATAATCTTGACTGAGCGAGCAAATCCAAGGTGCACATCACTCTCTCCATGGGGGACAGATTGCCACATCAGAGCTGGGCTGTGAGCACCAGCAGAAGGCTTGTCTGTCACAATAACATGGAATATATGCATGAAAGCTGTGCCTCTTCAGCACTGGTGGATGATTTTTAGACTGTTAACGTGCAACCTGGCGATTTCATATTTAATTATTTGAATATTTTGCATGTCCTCATTTCTCCACCATGTTTTCATGGCCTGTTTGTTTATTTGTCTGCAGGATTAAGCAAAATGTGCTGAACTGATTTGCACCAAACTTGGTGGAGGGATGAGGCATGAGCCAGGGAAGAAACATTTTAGTGCAGATCTGGTCACAAGGGCAGATCCAGGATGGGGGCATTTTCTGACATTTTCATCAATTTCTCAGGAAATAATGCGGATGGAAAAAATCTGACATATTTATGATGTTGAGATCTTTAAGTTTGTACAGTTTGGTTCACATCCAGATAATAATCCACATCCTTTCTCCTTTTATTGTCTGTTGTAAGAGCTCCAGCTCTGGTCCTTGGCTTGCACACAGGGATCCAGACCTGGTAAAGGACTGTGCAGGTGACTGCTGTTACAGTAATCTGATTAGTCGGACTCAGATTAAACCGCTGCATGCCACAGTAATTGACCAACACTCTCCAGACTCCACAGTTAGAAACTCTCAGCGGTTTGTTCACACAGATTTTATCCAAGAGAATCAAACACTGCAGGAACAAGTTACAGCGATAAAAGAAAAGTTGACTCCTGTGTTTATTTACACTTTTATGCATCAGTTTAAAGACATTTCCATCAATAATCTGCTGCGGATCAATGAACATACCAGTTTATCTCTGGCAGAATGAGATGGTGGGATGATTTATTGAGGTTTATTGTGACGTTCTTGCATTAACAACTTTCCATAGAGACTGTGTAACAGATCCACCCAGGGTGAGGACACCTAACAAACATTCCACATTCATGTGCTGTCTCCTCAGCTATTCACAGACCTGTAATAACATGCAGCCATGTGAAGATGCAGCACACACACACACACACACACACACACACACAGTATAGATGCACATAATCAACTCCAAATCTGAGCAACTATGTTAAAGTACAAACATTTTATTTTTATCTTTGAGTAACAGACAGTTCAGACTGCTCATGCTGCAACATTTATCTCCAGTGTGTTTCTCTGCAGCTTGTGGCAACTCACTCTACAAGTTTGCTTTACATAATTCATCACAGGAGCATATGTCCCTCCCAAATGTTAAGGGCTGGTCTGTGACAGAAAGCCACAGCTATTTGAACATTATATCTTCTTCAACATGTAAAAAAAAGTAGCGAACACAGAGACACAAATAAGACACTTTCACTTAAGATTTGCTTTGATAATCACAAAATACTCAAATGTATATTATAACATTTAAATTATATTTTTGAGAAATCCACATACAAAACTGCTTTTGATATCATTATCAAGACAACTGGAAGCCTTCTACAGTGTAGTTTTTGTAAATAAAGGACAGTTTACGAGTGCTGCTTTAAAAAACAACACTCCAACAACAAGAGGGTGCTGTTCCTACAGCAAAGTTCTGACTTAATGGTGATGGCAGACGGAGTGAAATGCAGATGAAAAAAGGTCACTTTCTCATGGCTCCATATAAACCAAGAGACACCAAGTAAGGAACACAAGACTTTACATTCAAAATAAATTCACAAACAATGGCAGAAACAGAACAGATCATTTGTTCATGGTAATAATGCTGTATCACTACATCTTGCAGCCACAGATGCTCAGAAAGAATTCTACGTTGCCTCTCGTCTCATGTGTCCGGCTTTGCAGGAGTTCATAACAACACCACGGCTCCTGCAAAGACCGCTGGTGGGTGCAGGGTGGAGGGGGTGGCTGAGCCAGGTTCAGATGTCCTTTAATACTGTAGGTACAGTACAGTGAATAAATTCCTGTCATTCCACAGACTCTCAGTCTGCTTCGGACGTTTGTTTTACCCACTGAACACTGTTCTGTTTACACACATTCCAGGGACCGTAGGTGGAGGTTTGGTGACGTTTATCCAACTGCAGCTAGTCAACGTGTTTCATACTGATTATTGTACATCAGATGTCTGGTTAGTGGTAGATGATCAATATTCTGTCTCTCCTTGCCTTTAGGTTTGAATGATGAGTTTTAGTGCTGTGTGATGGGAATTGGATATTAGAAAAAAAAACATGGAAAAAAATTTGGCAATTCTAAACTGGATCTGCTGAATTAATAATGTCTAGAGCTGAAACAATTAGCAAATTGATTCGTTTTTAAACAATTATTAAGCAAAAACAGAAAACATTTACAGGTTTCAACTGCTCAAATGTAAGGATTTGACACTTCATTCATGTAATTCTAAATTTCATAATTTGGGGTTTTGGATTGTTGGTCAGACAAAACACACACAAACCAAATGATTATTTGATTAATCAAAAACTTAATCTGTAGTTCCATCCCTTATATTGTTGACACATATATAAACTTTTCATATAGCTATTGTGACAGCCCCTGCCCAGTCTGCCATGCTGTGTGTTTTTACTCATGTTGTCTTGAAGGTGCCTGAGGAGCCTGAGTGCAGTGGCCATCCTGATCTGGATCACCTGGACCCAGTGCTCCTGTAGGATATAAAAGCATTCAGCAGGGCTCTCCCTCTCTCTCTCTTCCCTGGCTGCTTCACTTTTTGCTTAATCTCACTCTGCTGGCATTTTCGTGTCCATTCCTGTTTTTGTCGTGGCCCATGGGCCGGGTTACAACAGTAAACAAGAGTTAAGTCAATAATATTTGCTTTATCTAACCCTGTGTGTCAACATTTATCTAATTTATGTGCGTGTGAGTAAAGGTAAGCATTTCACCAATGAGCTAAAGAATGTGAAGAGTGGCGGCTGGGTCCTGTCCAAACAGAGTAGTTATTGTCAATTTATAACCTCAAGGTCTGTGTTTGTGTCATTCCTAGAGAGTGGTGACTGAATTAGAGCAGGTTTAACAGTGATTTAGTTCACGGGATTTCCCAGGTTGTAGCTCCTCTCCAGGGCTGTCTTAATAAAGTAATCAAATAAAATAAAAATCTCAAAAGGAATCTTGACCTGGAGCCGTCTCTTGCACATTAACAAAAAACCATCAACATTGTTCTTACAAATAAATCTTCTGCTGCTCTCTGCTTCTGACCGAGCAGCATAATGCTGCTTTGACATGTAGCCAGTTCATTAAGGCATTTGCACTGGGCTGTCTCTGTCACACAGGAAGCATCACTTCTCATGTTTTTGTTGTTTTGAAATGACCAGAGCTGACTTGTTCAAGGGAGCAGCAAACAAAAAACAAAAATGTAAGGAATCCTGAAGAATACCACTTTCTCCAACTCCCGTAATATTATTGTGCAGAAGGTTCGTAGAAACATCTCCGGCACAAATTACGTACTCTACAGTCCTTGTTCATCCCACAGGATGAGTGATTTTTATCTCCGTATAGTAGCCCAGGCTATAGATTCTGCATATATTTTCAGAATATGGATCACCCAGCAAAATTAATGCAGTCTAATACAATAGTCTTGCAGTTAATATTCCTGAAAGAAAGGTGTTGATCCAATGTATGATCTTTATGCAGGATAGGTTTGTGGAACTATTATGCATCTTACGGTAGGAGTCTTTCTGTTGTATAGCCTGCCCTCACTGAGATTTAAATGAAGTGGACAAAATGGGAAAACACCTGTCCTCATAAATACAGTTCAACAGCACCTAGGTACAGCCTCAGGGGCCAATACATAAAGTTGACTCACCACCCCGTGAAACAGTTTCACACAAACTGAACATTACAACCTTGGTGAAGATGAGTTTAATGCACCTCGCCTGTATTTGACTGCATTAGTTTCAGCTGGGTGTTCCCCTAATCAAATTACCAAACTGAGTGTAAATAGTGCACACAGCTCTATAGTTTTGATGTAATCTCAGTTTTTAGGACACTCTATTCCTATAGAAATTATTTTGGGTGTGGGCGAATGACAAATTGAACTGGATGTATAAAAGATGACATCATGTTGACATTTGTACCGCTTCGTTTGGAAGAAATAGAAGAAGAAGAAGGAGATTTTGCTAATGATTTGTAAAATATTTCAAAGCACCACAGCAGTGTTTGTGTATGTTTTAGCCCAGAGTGTATTATAAGTTTGATTATCTGTTTCTTAACTGATTATTTTTGAGGAGAAAATGCAAAAGCGGTCTGTTTGCAGCATCTCAGATGTGACAGTTTGTTGATTTGCCCTGTCATCTGATATTACCTGAAAATGTTTGGTTTTCAGACAGATGGTGAAATAAAATAAACAAATATAATACATTACATTTGGCTGTGGGGAAGTTATCATGATATTTTTTATTGTTTCCTCTATTTATAGATAACAGTTAATCAAGACAATTGTTGATAAATTAATTGATAATGAAAATAATTGTTATTTGTATAGTTCAGTTGAATCCATCTAAACAGTGAGTCAGCTGCACTGTCAGGGTTATCTTTCTGTGATAAAAGATAACAGACGAGACTTGACAGATTGGTCATACCGGCCGCGCTCTTAACCATTTTACCACAGAGCAGTGAAATTGAAGAGACATGGTTTATGATGCGGTGGCCATGATGAAATATTTTTATCTTCCAGTAATTAATTAAAAGAAGAAGAAAATGTGAGTTTTAAACTGTCACAGTGTTAGCAGCAGCTGAAGTATAGTTTGCTCTGTAGGATGATCAAAATGTTTTTAATGTCCGACAAACAACTGTCAAAGAAATTCAACATCATTTGAGTTTAATCAATTACCCAGTCATCCCTAGCCTCTCGGTCTGGACTAGGCTTATGTGGAGTTATTCAGACCACATAGCTATGAGATGCCGTGTTGGTTTTGGAATCCACTCTGAGTGGGGTGTGGCCAGCTTGACATCTCAGACATTTTTCTCCTTTGAAATATCAAAACATTTTTAATGCAAGAGGACTTAGACTGGATTGGAGCATTTAATAAATGTGATGTTTTGAGCAGTTTATCGTCCCACATATATCATGTTAAGTGCTTCACATGATTATTGCTTCGAATGTTTGTCTTTTACTTGGAGATCTCTTGATTTTACGGTCTGAGGGCCCAGACTGTGAGAAGGAAGCAGCCCGCCATGCAGTCAGTCTTCTCACTTAACGCAGAAGATCCTGTGGGATCTCACATCGCATGCCTAATCTGATGTAGAACAATACTTCCGTCTGTAACAGCTTCTTCGAAAACAATATAGTGGTTTCTAGTCAAGTCCTAAACCTGTTGTTTTATATAAACAGCACAACATGACTGTGTCTAATTTCTATGCTTTAAATAATACTATTTCATTTCTGAATCAAGCAAAAACGTTTATTGGCTGTTTCTCAATTGCTTGGTTTAATATTCTGATATTATGATCTGCACCTGAATGAAGACAAATTATCACTCCATCATCTCTTTATTTCTGACAAAATCAACAACAAACATCAGTACAAAACCAACTGACCATAGGTTTGTTAAAAAGATACTGGCTCGGCAATTTAAAACCAAACCTTGTGTCACTGATCTCTCCTGTTGCACCCCAGTGCTGGGGGTGTGGTTGGGTGTGAGCAGGGAAATTTGTCGACCACACCCCAAAGGTGATATCAAGTGCACTGATCACACCCAGGACACACTTGAGGCGCATTTGAGATAAAGGTAACTGTGAAAGTGAATTTAAAAACTTTAAAATTACAGATCTGAGCACTCAAGAAAACATCTTCCCTATGAGGAGGCGGAAGAGGAAACTCAGCCTCCTGACATTTGACCATATTCAAGGGTTGTGTTTGTTATTTGATGATTTATCTGCTGTTACTCATCATGTAGGGCTGTCTGATGATCTCATTTTGCAAGCTTCTTGTCCCTTTCGTCTTATTGTTGCGGGAGGCAAATTGCTGCCACAGCAACATTTGCATGCTATCAAATTTGCTTCCTCTAATAGTGTTTGTATTGTCTGGCTTGGTAGTGAGCAGCATCCTTAAAGCCTCTGAGTGGATTTTATTCTGTCTGTTCTGTAGTTATTGCCCAGTGTAACCTTCAAGATGCTGGAAAGCTTGTTTAAAAAACCTTTAGCTTGCAAAAATATCCTTGATAAATGTTGTAATTTTTGTTGTCTACTGGTGTCATAGATTCCTAGCATGAAATCAAAGAAACAAAAAACTCCTTTGAGACTCCTCTTTAGGATTTGTATTAGTATCCACACAGGAAATCTTATTTAGTTGTTTCCCTCAGCTTTTGTGTGTCTGTGGTGTCTGCAAGTGTTTGTTCTCTTTTCGTATGGTTGTGTTGTTTTTCTCTCACAGAACCAGGCCAAGTTGTTTATAGAACAGAAAAAAATCCCCTTCCCCGTAGATAACCACAACACAAATGAAGAACTTGGTAAGCTCCATACACACCATATTTATGCTGAGTTTAATTATGTGAATTTGCCAAGTTTGCCTCGTATTAATCATCATTTGTTCTCTCCTTGCAGCTATAGGCTACGTCCTGATAGGCAACGGTCTTTATGATGAAGCCATCAAACATTTCTCACTCTTATTACAGGTCTGTCTGCGTCCATTTCACTTACTGAAGCTGCTTTACCTTCAGGAATGAAGCACGTTGTCTCTTGCTGTTAGAAATAAAATCCAGCTGAATTTATTTGACTTCAAACCAAGACTGTTTTCCTGACGTGTGTTGTCTTTGATTCAGGGCGACCCAGAGCTGGTCAGTGCCATTTATGGGAGGGGGATAGCTTACGGAAAGAAAAGTCTACAGGTGAGTGATAGTGGACGATTAGACCACTTTTTCTGTGTTCTTGTGAAGCATCTTGTAACTCTAGTTTTGAAATGAGAAAAAGGCATCGAGTTTCTATTTTTATCTACCTACCAAGCGTTAAAATACAGATGAAATCATATTTAAAACAATACTGTACATTTTCTTAAACCTCCACTGTTCTTAGGCAGCATATGGAGTTTTTGTCTAGATGCATCTATGCCTCTTTTTTTTGGTCTAAAAAAATGAGAGTAATCCTGAATTTTGGTGACAGCAGCAGTTTCAGATAAACACAGAATGACTCAGTGTGACATTCAATGAGTGCAGATTCAATCTGCCACGACTCTGTGGTTATGGAAGTGTGCCCTCCAGAAAAAAAGCCTCTGTTTGTCTCTGTCTGTCTGTGGCTTTGTTCCTAGTTTTGTTCGCTATATATTAAGCTTTATGTCAACAAAATGTAACCGGCCCCTCATCCCACTGCTACCCCCACCCATCCCCTCTTCTGTGTCTCCATGCCAGGATATAAAGAATGCTGACTTGGCGTTGTACGAGCTCAACCGAGTCATCACCCTGGAGCCAAACTGGCCGGAGGTCTATGAGCAGAGAGCAGAGGTGAGGCTCGACCCTGTGCAGAGGAGAGGTGGAGGCAGAGACTTGGTGCCAAAACCCATTCTGTTCTTCCAATATTATATAAAGTATTTTTAATGCTCCAGTAGAGGGGTTTTAAATGGATAAAACCTCCTTTATGGTTTCCAGCTCTTGGCACCAATGGCTCAACTTTAGCTGATAAAACTACCCAGTGTGGAGCTTAAAGTAGTTTCCTCCAGGAGGTTGAGTTTCTCATTTCTGTCCTGTTTGTGACCTGAAACGGATCATTAATCACCAGTGTATCTGATCAGTTTTATGTTCACTGGCCTCTTGATAACGTGATTTGCACAGAGGTCGTTATGTGGTAAAAGCTAGAAAATATGTTCCATCATGTTTCTGCATCATGTGGAGCTGGAAAAGAAGAAGAGGAGGAGGACACTCCAAGTCCAAGACAATGTGTGAGATGTTCAGACGGTTACAGATTTGGCTCAACAGTGCAGTTTTTCAGCATCGGTGCTAGAGAGTAAGATTGCAACCCCCCCCAAAAAGAGCAAAATGTTCCTAGTTGCTTGCTCTCGAGTCGCTTGAATGTCTGTGTACAGCCTCAGGCAGTAATAATAAGACGCACGGACAAAGCTGTTTATGGTTCATCACAGTGTCCATTGTTTCAGCAGCATTGACGGCTCAAAGAATTATGCTTTCAGTTTGAAAAAAATATCATCACCCCCTGGTTTCACTCAGGCTTTTTTATGGTGTGTTTACTCTTTGTGACCCACTTGAATAAGTCACTGATGAAATCAGTCTGACATGCAAGTTGCAGAAAAGAATTGTTACACAATGCTGTTTTTATCTGTCTTTTTACCCAGTGTAGTTACATTCTTGGTCTAAACAATGAACAAATTTGATCTGATTAGATCCCAAGTCCTTCCTTAAATCCTGTTCTTCGAGTTCCTACCTGTTATTTTTAACTTTAAAAATGCTTCCTCCACCTTTTCCTGTAGAAGAACAGTCGCCATGTTCGAAAAGGAAATGCTGCACAGCCAGAAAACAATAAATATGAGGCTGAAAAAATGTCCTACATTCACCATCCTCAGTCTTTTCTCTTGTGTTTCTCAGGAAAGAGGAACATCAGCATGAAATTCCCCAGAAGGGATTTTATTTTCTTGCGTTACTGAAGAAATTAGCTTCTCTGACTGTGGGTGCCAGCTGAACAATGGGAAAGACAGAGTCAAACTGTTTTTTAATATCTATTTTATGTACATTACCCTTATGTGTATCGATGCGTGTGTGTGTTTAGATCCTGTCTCCTCTGGGTCGTATCAGCGAGGCTCTGGGTGATCTGACCAAAGCCATCCAGCTGCAGCCCTCAGCTCGTCTCTACAGACACAGAGGAACACTGCTTTTCATTTCAGAGGTTTGACGATCAGATGTTATGTACGTGCACGTACACATATGACACACACACACCTGTTTGCATCTCTGTGCTGACCCTGTGTTACACCTTCCCACCAGGACTATGTGGCAGCTATGGAAGACTTCCAGCAGTCTTTAGAGCTGAAGAAGAATCAGCCCATCGCCATGCTTTATAAAGGCCTCACCTTCTTCCACAGAGGAATGCTCAAGGTAAGTTGTTCACAGGCTCATTGTTTATTTTCCTTAAAAAAAATCAGGGAATTTAACTGTTAGTTTTGATTATTAAGAGAACATAAGGTTTTTAGCTCAAATGCCCCATTTAATGTTTTTTTTTTTTTTACTTAGAGGGACTTAAGTGCATTATCAGCACCTTATTTGTGTTTTCTATCTCCATTTGTCTGTTTACTCTTTTACTGGAAGTTTTTTTTTATCTGCTGTCAACACAATAAGAGGCCTTTGTTGACTGTAAACTGCTGAGACCAGTGTCTTCTTGCCGCTGGAAACATCACAGCTCTTGGGTGAATAGTGCCATAAATCTTCATGAAAATCATTTGTAAACAGTCTGCACCTTTGAATTTTTTTTGGTGAAAGGAGCCTTTTGTCTGTTTTACTTACAGCGTGCAGTATGAGGGCATGAGGGGAAAGTTAAATTCTCTACTATTTTTAATTCTGTATGAGCAGTTGAAAGTGATGCCCTGGTTTGGAAAAATTCTGCGGTTTTGTTCGTATGTTTGCACCATGTTTTCATAGATGACCACATCACACCACATGCTTTTTTTTGTGATCTGGCCCCTCTGAAGACAAAGGTTGCTATTTTTCACACCAGAGCTTCCTGTGGCTGTTTATTATGAAGGTTGTCTGCCTCCACTAATGCCATAAGAAACAGTAACAAACCTGTGAACTTAGACCTCAGAGATGGTTCAGGGTGTTATTTCACAGGTGAAAAGGCCGTACTTAAAGTGTACTGTGCGTTTTTTCAGTAAATAGATGATAAAAGCAGCGACTCCTCTTAGTGCCAGAGCTGCCAGCTACATAGTTGACTTCTCACCTCTGTTTGGTGAGAAGACAGACGATAAAAATACTTTTTATGCAGAGCAGTAGCAGTAGTCTAAAGATGCAGCTCCTGATTTTGCCTTTGAAACAATCATTGCTTAGGTGTTGATTATGTTTCTCAGTGTTTCTCACACTTTGATAAACTGATGTTAGATTACGTGCACAGCAGAACAGTGTCTGTCCACAGGTTTTCAGCTGCACAACTTGTCTGTTGTTGATCTGTACAATTCATCCAGTTGCAGTGTTTCATCCAGTCGTGTGTGTGTATGGTGGTTTTTAGGTTGTGTTTAGCACCTCTGCTAACCAGTTTCCTGGGGAAATCCCTGTACAGCACCATGAAGCTGACAGACAACAACATCAACACACTGAATATACAAAATGGAGAGCTAATAGTCCGCTTGATACTAGTTGTTGTGTGTGATGTACTACAGAGTGTGAGTTGCACTTTAATGTTAGCTGAATCTGCTGCAGCAGGTCCTCAGGGAAGCAAAGTCAACATTGCACAATTGGCTTTTTATCAGCACAGACTGTGACAGAGACAGTGTCTTTCCCCAGAGGAAAGAAAATATTGTGAATATGCCTTTTGTCTGCTGCTTCAGTAGGTGCCATTTGGTGATGTAATGAAAGCAAGGATCGCATAGTCGTACTTTATTTTACTTACAGTGAACGGCCGTAGATGCTTGTATTTGAGTTTGCAAATAAGCCTGTAAACAAGCAAATATTGTAGTAGGCATTTCTCAAGTTGACATTAGGCTTTGGTGTTGATGTCCGTTACTCGGTCCATGACTTCGGTCCAGACTGGAGTATCTCAGCAAGTACCGGATGGTTGAATTTTGTGCAAACATTCAAATGTTAGCACCTTAATATGCTAAATCAAGAACCGAGGTACAGCCTCACAAAGCTGCCAGCATGGCAGTAGACTCCGGTTTAGCTGTAGATTTTTGATAAAAGTTGATTTGCATTTAAATAACTGTGACTTTGTGGACCATAATGGAAAAGTCAAGATGGAGAAATGTTTGTTTGACAGGTTGGAGTGGGTAAGAAACTCAGACTTTTTTGACGACCAGAGATTACACAAGGTTTCACTGTCATCTCTGTTCATTATTCTGATAATATGAGTATGATAGTGGCCTATGAACATTCACGCTTCTGTGAGAGAAGTCTCTAAGATATGCTCAAGGTTAACGCTCAGCGTGGGCAACATTGCCTTAAAGTAATATCACATTATTGAAGGGTAGTTTTCCAGGGTTAGGTTTGATGGAAGGATAAAAGCCTCACGTTTTTAAGCTGTAATGATGCATAGTTTTTTGTTCGTGTTCCTGCAAACATTATTCTGAGATCATAGCAAAACTGTAGTTATTGTTGTTGGTGTGAATGGGCTTTTATATAATTACTTTGTACTTTTTTCATTTAATTTGAAATTAAGTGTCCTACATTTCATCTCAAGTGTCATCATCACCTCTAATTTCCTAGCAGTATGTTTTATGATAGGATAAAATCTTCAAAGATACTTTATTAATAATTCCAGTCTTAGGAAAAGTCTGTTTAGTCATTAAAGTCATTTGCCTTCTCTAAAACATCTGCTGCAAACATGGAAATGTCCCAAACACAGTTGATTTGCATTTGCCAAACAACAAAACTCCCTGCTGAAGGTGGAGGCACCACATACACTGTTCTCTGTCTGTGTGGTCAACCACAAACTGCTACTTTCTCAGTGTAGCGCTATCTGCAGTTTCCCATACATCATAAGAAATATGAACATACAAGCAAAATCCTATTGGAGGCGGTCACTCGAGCTTCATTTGAGCTGAGAAATGTGACACGAGATCTGAATGATCTGCTGAGACAGAGTGTTAGGTCTATCCACATGTTCCCTATTGCAATTTCCTGTTAACTCTGGGCTGTCACTGTGTGAAAGGTTGCTGTGTTTTCTCTCATCAGGAAGCCATTGAGACATTCAAGGAGGCGCTAAAGCTGAAGTCTGACTTTATAGATGCATATAAGAGCCTGGGACAGGCCTACAGGTACAGCAGCCCTGTGGTGTTGTTTCCTTGAGCTGAATTCACAGTTTGTTTATCTCCACGAATGACCACAGTTTGTCCTTTTTATTTAGGGAAATGAGAGTCCTACCTTTCCCCTCTGCTTTACTAACAAAATGCTCTCGGTATCTCTTCCAGAGAGCTGGGTGATTTTGAGTCAGCGATGGAAAGTTTCCAGAAAGCCCTCATGCTGAACCAGAACCACATCCAGTCCCTCCAGCTCCGAGGCATGATGCTTTACCACCACGGCTCCCTGCAGGAGGCAATAGGCAACTTTAAGGTAGAGCAGTCCACATGATTCCCCTTCTCTGTCAGGCTGTAATCACTTCAGACAGTCCTACCTTGTTTCTGCTGCTGGGTTACTTCAATGCCAAATACACAGTGCACTCCTCACGTTTTCCTCTCGTCCTGTTGTCCTCTAGCGGTGTCTTCAGTTGGAGCCCTACAACGAGGTGTGTCAGTACATGAAGGGGTTAAGTCACGTGGCCATGGGGCAGTTCTACGAGGGCATCAAAGCTCAGACTAAAGTCATGCTGAACGATCCTCTGCTGGGACAGAAGGCCAGCTCTGAATACCTCAAAGTGAAATACCTCAGAGGTTGGTGCCTCCATACGCACATTTGAGGCTCCATAATAAGAATTTATCTTATGTATTTATACATTTCTCTTTTTAAGGAGGTTGAGATAGGGTTCTTATAACTAAACAATAAATCCTTGGTGGATGTTTTAGAGTATGTCTGATATTCTCTCCTTGCTTTGTCCCTCCTTGTTTTATCTCCCAGAGTACTCTCGCTACCTGCACTCGCACCTGGACATCCCAGTAGCCGAGTACAACGTGGACCAGGATTTACCAGGGAACTTCAAGAATCACTGGGCCAAGAACCTGCCTTTTCTAATAGAAGACTATGAAGAGCAGCCTGGACTGCAGCCACATATCAAGTAGGTTTGATGTCTCTGTTACAGCTGATTTGCACCTGAAACATTAACTGATTATAACCAGATGTGAATGGGCTTTACTGTAATTGTATCCTTCATTTATAGAGCATATTGTAGCCAGACAAATGAGATGCAAACAAAACCATTTATAGATAAGATTTGTATGTTTTTTTGGTTTTATTTGAAATGAATATATTGTGCCCTACACTTCACCTCAAGTGTGTCATCATTAGAAAATCTGCGAAATCAGGATCCATCACCACACCAGCCTAATTTCCTGAGCAGCAGTTGGTAGCAGTTTTTATGAGCTCAGAGCTGAGGCAGACAGTGTTTTGTGGTTGAAAGCTAACACCTGCCATCTTTTCCATATGACATGAAAGCTCCAGTTTTTCTCCAGGAGATGTTTTCATGCTTTTTCTCAGCAGACTGAATCCTCTTGTTTTATAAAGACGTTTCAGAAGTTTGACAGGTAGCCACAGTACGGTCCAGGAAAAAAAAATCAGCTCTTTATAAAAGCCTTGATCGAGTGTCCTCCTCCTCTCGCTCTGTGGTTTACAGGGATGTGCTGCCGCAGAACTTTGACAGCTACAGCAGTGAAGTTCAGAAGCTGATATGCACAGCCGACCATCTGGGGGCGCTAATGCAGTATGACACTCCTGGTTTCTTACCTAACAGGAGAATACACAGAGGTACCAGTGATGACTGCTGCAGCTCATAAATATCATTCAAGTACTAATAACAGTAATGAAAATAACAATAATATTTCTTGTACTTTTCCAGCCATGGGTTTGGCAACACTGGAGGTCATGCAGGCCATGCATCGAACATGGAGCAACTCCAAAGTGCGAGTCAACGGCAAGACCAGGCAAATGCAGTGGAGGGACATGTTCGACATAGCTGTCAAATGGAGGAGGTGAAGAGCAACTGAACGCTCCTTCTTAGCTTGAACATGCCACAAATTTCACATATTCACAAAAACCACTCAAACCCAGATTTATATGTTAAGGTTAGGGGCTGAATATTCATAGATGTGGTGTATCAGACAATGTTTAAGATTTCTAGAGGACGGAGTTACTGTATTTTCCTTGGAAAAAGGCAAATAATCTGTGATATAATGATCTCTGTAGACCTGGAACACTTGACAGTGTAATGCAGTGACTGTAGACGTAATTTACAGACAGAAGAGAGATTTTAGCGTAGAGTTACTCTTCACGCATCCAAGTGTAACTTTGGTTTGGCTGGATGAGAACAATGAGCAAAACATGTAAAAATGTGTGCCTCTGTCATACTCCAAGAGAAATTGCAGCTCAGGAGCAACTGTGGAATCTCAATCATCTCCAGGAAATAACCCTGAAACTCAAGGGATCAAGGGAAATAAAAAGAAGACAGATGTTGACACGTTATAGCTACCAGTTTCTCATGCTTCCACTGTCTTGCATAACAAAATTAAGTCTAGACTATAGCTCATATTCAGCTGTTTTTGTTTGGTGAGACCCAGAAAAGTTCAATTACAGCACAGATAACTGAGAGGTTGGTCACTGTTTGTTTACAGCAGAAATATAACAAAATGAACTTTTGGCCGTTAGCTGATTGGATTTCAGTGTTGACAGGCTAAACGGGCTTTTCCTGTGCTCCCAGGATCGCAGACCCAGACCAGCCAGTTCTGTGGTTAGACCAGATGCCTGCCAGGAGTCTCAGTCGAGGCTTCAACAATCACATCAATCTCATCAGGTAACAAGCTGGCCCCCAAAGATGGTGGCAGACACTCTCACGAGTCCCCTGAGTGACTTGAATTTCCTTCTGGCCCTCGCTTAAGGGTTTCTCTCAACTTTGTAGTGCAAATACATGTGTTTAAAATCCCTTCTTCAGATTTTTGTTCACTGTAGCCTCAGTTCTGACAAGTTCACTGAAAGTACTTTTATTCCAATACGTTTTTTCTTTCTTTATTTCTTCAGGGGACAGATTATCAACATCAGATACCTGGCTTACTTTGACAACATCCTCGACTTCATCAAAGACAGAATACTAGTGTACCACGGGTAAATTACGCCGAACCGTCACTGAGTTTCTCTGCATGCACTGAGAAACAGATCAGATCCAAAGGAATCCAGACCACCTCAAATCAGCCCAGTCTGAACCCAGTGCTATTTATGCTGGCATCAGCGTGTCTCACCTGACTGATTTAGCGCCCGTTATGTTAATGTGCTTTCCAACTGAATTATGTAAATTAGTATTTCCTCTTGGCTGTATTAATTTTGTATGAGAGTGTTGAGGAAGTAACTCATTTAAATAAATTTGAATATTTTTCCTATCTGCTTCTTTAACTAATATGTTCTTATTCTCTGTCTCAGGGCCTACAACCCCAGAGGCTTACTAGAAGTCCGTCAGGCTCTTGAAAATGTCAACAAAGTAGAAGATCTTCTTCCTATAATGAAGGTAAAGAGGGGGGAAAGACGGAGACAAATTAGTTAAGAAAGAGAGTCACTTATCGACTCTGTTGAATTTGTGTCAAATTTGTTTTAATCTCAACTGTGTTTACTTGATTTTTTCATGTTAAATGTGTAAAGGTTTTAGTTTCTTTGTGTCACAGTCGTTCAGCAGTGAAAACCCAGAATGGCTGTGTGTGTGTGTGTGTGTGTGTGTGTGTTTATTTCCTGAAGCAGTTCAACAGTAAAACCAGAGATGGCTTCACAGTCAACTCCAAGGTGCCGAGCATGAAGGATCCTGGGAAAGAGTATGACGGTTTTACCATCACCATCACAGGAGACAGGTATGATGTGTCTGTTTTTATTGATCTCAAAGTGACATTTTACAGTAACACTTTTATTAATGTGAATATCTTAACATTAAACTTTAAAAAAAGAAGGTAAAAAAGGTTCAGCTGAGGACAAGGACACTGAAATATGGAGGCATATACTGTTTTTTCCCCTTGCAGCCTGGTTTCAGATGTCTTTTCTTGTTCAGAGGTTTTCCAGTTAGATTATAATCACAGAGAAAGGCCATGTTTTTTTGTTTTTTTTAACCTCTGAATTATTTTCTGTATTTTAGGGTGGGCAACATGTTATTCTCAGTAGAGACCCAGACAACAGAAGAGCGGACACAGCAGTACCAGTCAGAGATCGAGTCCATCTACAAAGAGCTCACTGCCAAAGGAAAGGCGTTAATGCTGTCCACTGAACTCAGGGTAGGATTCATCTCTGCTCTGTTTCTTCTCCATAGATAAAGCAGAAGGATGTACAACACAGTGATAAGTGAGATGACAAGAAACATTGAATTAGTGGACAGTTTTCATTGTCTGTGTTTTAAAAGAGATTACTTTAACCTCTCAAATAATACATGATAATATAATAATAGATGTGAAAATCAATTCTACTAAATAAACGTGGAAGAGAAAAGATTTGTGGAATAATTCAACTAAAAAATGAACCACCAAGTCATTTATTAAAAACCAAAATATCAAATACTCTTGTCAAATATGAGGATTTGCTGCTTTTCTCTGTTTTATATTGTTGTAAATCTTTGAGTTTTGCCCGTTGCAGCCCGTGCATCTGCAGTTGTATCTATTACCATTCTTTTTTCTGCTCAGGTGATCTGATCTTTTAAATTATTTTGCTGGGAACTGGGTAAGTGCAGCAGGAGCTCAGCAGCTGACAGTTTTAACACATTTAGTATTTCATCTCATTTCAAGTCGTCAGTGAGCGCAGCAGACGCCCGGCTTCTCCTCAGCGTCTGATAACAATCAGCACATTCTGCAGCTGAATTTCTCTCCTCTCCTTCCCCCTCTTCTCCTCTGCAGGAACATCACAGTTTTCTCTTCTCTGGACAGGCAAACCCAGGGAGTTTAATTAATTCTCTGGGGAATATTATAGTCATTTTACAAATCATTTTACAATATTTGAAAATGCATTTTCAGCTGTTTGCACATCTACATGTTCAGTCTGAACAGGTATAAAAATCTGTCTTAGCAGCGTCACCGTGTTTCTCCTGTTGTTCAGCCTCGTTGTTCCTAACTACTAGACAAAGGTTATTAGCTATCCTCTGAAACTGATACCTGGAACAAAATGAACATCCTCTTGTGTTTTGACTCTTGATTCTCTTTATTATGTCCTGCACGCCTTCTCTGCTCTCACTCTGTCTAGATAAACTGTAAAAGAAATGACGATACAGTGAGGACAGTTAAAAATGAATGACGTGTCTGTGGAAAGCCTCTGGTCCAGTTAATGACTGTACAGTTGACTCTCTGAACCTTGTTCTTTCAGGATACAGATGCTTTATGTGACCTGATCACTCTCCTTGGTTGTGCTTCTGCAACCTCCTTGCCCCTCTCCCGGGGATCCAGGTAACTTATATGTGGAGACAGCCTGCAGGAGAAATGTTAAATATTAGTACAGTTAAAGCCAATGAAATGGAAACAGGTTACCAGCCAGATATACGAATATTTCCGAACATTTTATTGACCGGGCGACGATCAAAATAATCGTCAGATTAACTGAACGAAAGGCCTGTTACGCAGTCACAGATCAACACCGCTCACTAGATAAGTTTCGATCATACGTTTCTTTGTTGTGCCATCAGCACCATGCAAACAGGCTTTCAGGCGATACAATATTACTCCCACAGTTCGACATGCGACATACCGCGATGCCAAACGTAAACACCGAAGAGCCGAGAAGAGATGACGAGAACAAAGCAGATCCGCGACACCGAAGGAACTGTTCGAGAACAAACAACATCAGAGTGAAACGTCTCAAACATCCACGACCGGGGATGCAAGAAATTGCTCAATACCCAGTCACCCACCCGCAACGACAAACATTGCCGCATTCCTGACATTATCTGCCTTTGTTTGATTTGCAGAAGGTCCCTTGTTCGCCTGGCGCAGTTCCACAAGACTCTCATCAACCGCATTTTCCCTGCGCCGTGCCACATCAGGCGTGACGAGTTCGTATTGCAATCGACGTTCTGGTCGATGGAAGGTCTTCGACAAGCCAGTAACCGCAGATAAAGAATGTTACGGATAAAGTCTTCAGCAGAGAATAAATTGCAACACGTTTGTCTGCCTGGCCTTGTCCAGTTTCGTTGTTTACCGAAAGTTGCCCGACAGGTCATGCTCAACCACCAGCCGAAACACTACTTTAGTTAATGCCCAACACAACAGCCAAACAAACTGGTCTGGTCGAGGCAACAACAAGACGCGTCCTGTGTGCCCACCTCAAGCCTGTCGATCGAGTTCGGCAGCTTGAACATGTCCTTCTCAAAAATTCCAAATGAACAATCAAGACACCGAGCATCATGTCAAGGCTATAATTGATTTTAGAGGTCGAATGTCAATCAGTGGTGAGAGCATGAATGTTTTCCTTAAAGCCCGAGTTATCCAGTCAAAAAGCCCATTATTCAGTAAATCTCAGCCCGCACGATTCTGCCCAGGCCCGAAACTGGACAGCACTGATGATGACGATCAAGCTCTCCCGGCCGAGTAGCCACAGCCGAATCCTCGACAGACCAGTTTTCGATTAACGATACGTTTGCTTCACCGCGTGACAAAGCCAGTCAGGAACAATCGCGTTCAGCACCGTCCAGTTCTTCCAGACGTCCGAATAACAACGCCGGGGAGCCGATCCGCGAGCACGAGCCAGACCCTCATCGTACCACCCGAACACTGAACCGACCGGTCATTTTTGCGCGATTATGAATGCGTCGCACACGATGTTGCAGCCTCGAGGTCAGGCCCGCTCTGAGTCAGTAACGTTCATTTGACACAAACATCTCGACTACGTCCACACGTCATCGTTTTCGCACGGCACATTACCGGCGCGGCGCCGTCACCAGACAAGGCACAGAGGAACAACCCGACACAGTCATCTGTCAATCGATCAGCAGTCCGAAAGACGCTGAGCCGAGCACGACAGCGGGCGACAGGCCAGCAGCTCGCCCGATCAAACGCCCAACATCTTCATCTGCGCCTGACTCAAACATTGCCGATCACCTCGGCCTCAAAAGTCGGCGAGGAGACTATTGACCAATGCCTTCTTTGACATTGTGGAGATGACTGAACATTGAGTCTGTTCGATGTTTGCTCTGACCAGTTCAGCATGCCGTTGGCAGCAAATCAGCTAAAATCAATCCTTTATGTAAAGCAGTGTTTCAACGAGGAGCTCGACCACCTTCCCTCAGGAGGGTCCCTCACGCCGATATCACGCCGAGGAGAAAACACACCGTCATTAACAATCACACCACAGTTCACAATCTCGATCACCACACAAAGCAGCGACAGAAAGGCCGGGTCGCATTTCAGCAACAGTAGATCCGGAGTCCAACACGAACTGCCCGACACCGCCCGACCTCAGCAGAATCTTCTGCCTTAACGGTCATCTGGCCAACCCACTGACAGATCACACCACCTTAGGGCTGCAACTGAGGCCAAACCATGCACTGTTCACTGGTCAGCCAGCACACAGCCCAGCTTGGTACGATACCCACCATCACAACAGCGATGCTAATATTGGACAGACGAACATAGAGGTAAACAGTTGAAAATGTATCATGTCAAATACTGTAACGATTTGTAAAATGACACATTTCCTCAGAATTAGTCTCCTGTTTGCTCAGAGAACAGGACAGCCAGCAGGGACAGGGAAGGAGAGAATTAGCTGCAGAACGGGGCTGATTGCCGTCAGACGCCCGGCTTCTCCTCAGCGTCTGACAACAATCAACACATTCTGCAGCTGAATTTCTCTCCTCTCCTTCCCCCTCTTCTCCTCTGCAGGAACATCACAGTTTTCTCTTCTCTGGACAGGCAAACCCAGGGAGTTTAATTAATTCTCTGCGGAATATTATAATCATTTTACAAATCATTTTACAGTATTTAGCATGATGCATTTTCCAGCTGTTTTTGCACATCTACATGTTCAGTCTGAACAGGTATAAAAAGTCTGTCTTGGCAGCGTCACCGTGTTTCTCCTGTTGTTCAGCCTCGTTGTTCTAACTACTAGACAAGGTTATTGACTGTCCTCTGAAACTGATACCTGGAACAAAATGAACATCCCTCTTGTGTTTTGACTCTTGATTCTCTTTATTGTGTCTGCCGCCTTCTCTGCTCTCACTCTGTCTAGATAAACTGTAAAAGACGACGATACACAGTGAGGACAGTTAAAAATGGACGACGTGTCTGTGGAAAGCCTCCCTCTGGTCCAGTTAATGACTGTACAGTTGACTCTCTGAACCTTGTTCTTTCAGGATGCAGATGCTTTATGTGACCTGATCCTCTCCTTGGTTTATTACTTCTGCAACCTCATGCCCCTCTCCAGGGGATCCAGGTAACTTATATGTGGAGACAGCCTGCAGGAGAAATGTTAAATATTAGTACAGTTAAAAAACCAATGAAAGACAGTGAATTCATGTTCTACCATAATAGGCAGGGTCAGGTTTAATTATTGTGCTAGAAGCTGTCGAATCAGTTCGTGTTTAGACTCAGATCTACTGTTGCTGAAAAATGCAGCCTGAAGAAGAAGCCTTTCTGTCCGCTACAACTTTGTTATGAAGCAGTCCAAGTTGTGACTGTAGTTATGATTCTAGCGTGTAACTGATGTGTTTCTCCTCAGCGTGGTGGCCTACTCGGTCGTGATGGGGGCGCTGATGGCCAGTGGGAAAGAGGTCATCGGTAGGATCCCTAAAGGAAAGGTGAAGATGAAGCTCCTTCAGACAAACACCTCTTTACATAAAGTTGATTTTAACATTTTGGTTTTGTGTCTGTAACACTTCCAACACGGCACAAGTACTGAACTGTAAAGACCAGAGCAAACATCAGACAGGGTCAATGTACGAGTCATCTCCTGTGCTCAAAGAAAATAACATTGCTTTAATTAACCGTCTCCCTCCTTACATTTTCAACTTTGAGCCAGGAATTAATGAATATCCAGCAAATTGTTTTGCATGAAGCATTTGAAAATCAAAACACGAATGAAATAAGTCTTTAAACTTGACGTCCAATCAGAGCAGAAAACACTCTTCTTCCTCCATATCATTATAACTCAACGCTGTCTTTGGTTCTGTCAGTGTGAATGAAGCTGTGTCGAACATTTATACAAAACACACTTATATCTAAATGACAGCACCGCCCAGTAATGTATACCATGTCTGAAAACAGATATATTGGCATGTAAAAGATTATAATCAGAGGTCTTTTGTGTGTGTGTCCAAATGAAACTGAACACCTGACTCAGAGCAGGTGAGAAGCCTGTGTAACCCTCTGAGGGAAACACGCTTGACATGTAGTTTTCAGTGATACGATACTTGCATTTCATAATCCTTTTTTAAAAAAACAATAGCCAGTCAGTTTTAGTGTTCAGGTGTAAATTACAAACAGTAAAGAATCTGCTCGTAGCTCCACTGATGGATCCAAAGACTTCCCCCGAGCATTATTTATTCCAGACGTCTAGAGGAAGAACTGGACAGTTAGCAGACACGTTGTTCCTGAAACAACATCACACTGAACGGAAACAAGGCAGCGCGGAAATCTGATCAGGTGTTAGTCAGAAAGCTGAAGTCTGTGAAGAGTTCAGCTGAGGGCAGCTTTTCTCAGCCAGGAAGCTTGTTGATCGTCCTCATACAGTACTATCCAAGTTTCTGTTTGCCTGACCAAAGAATGTCTGGTAATTTGGGAATTTTACTGAATAAATAAAACTTTTGACTTGGATGGCTCCGAGAACTTTCACAAAGAAAACATTCATGTTGCTCTCACCACTGATTCCCAACATTTGTTTTGGCATGTGACCTCTAAAATAAATTATATACTTATAAGCTATGACATGAGTTATGAGCCAATCATTTCTTGATTGTTTCATTTTAGGTTTTTTAGAAGCCTGAAAAGGACATGTTCAAAGCTGCCAGACTCCATTGACAAAAACAGGAATTTAAACACAGGAGTTGCTTGTCTGTTGTTGCCTCGATTAGTTGGTTTGTTTGTGTTATTGTGTGACATTAACTAAAGTAAATCTGTGTTTCAGCTGGTGGATTTTGAAGCCATGACCACACCCAGTCCAGACAGCTTCAGTAAAACAGCAAAGAGCTGGATGAATCTAAAGAGGTAGGCAAGACAAAACATGTTCTGTTTATTATTCCTCTGCTTTACAGAGACTTTATCCATAACATTTCTTTATCTGCAGTTTACCAAGCTGGTACCAGAGTCTTCCATCTGTAGCAGAGACCTTCCCATCGACCAGAACGATGATCGAGGTTCTCAATACAGACTCGTCTTCACACTGTCCAAAGAAGTCTTAACACAGCTTCTACGCAGGAGAGAAGTCTGTTCAATAAAGTCTTAATAATAGAACTTCTACACTGGGCAGAACAAAGGGACTGTCTTCTTCTGCAATCCAAACAAAACCTGGATAAGTTCTCCAAAATCATCTCAGCTTTAATGTTTATCGTTTATATTTTAAGAACATTTGACTCGTGTGAGAAACAGGTTTCTCCACATCCCCAGTAAGACTGAGGTGATCGATAAAAGATTATTTTAAAGAGACGTTTCCTCTGAAGTGATGACCGATTATTTGGTTTTCTCAGAACTAGTTTCCTTTAATTTGGTGTCAAAACTCGTCTCCAGATCCTGCTTTGTTCTCTGTCATCTCTTCTCGAATACTTCAGTTCTTTTTACATTTTAAAAGCATCGCAGGCCAATATTGTCACATAACCAGACTGTAGGAGTAATATTATTATCACCTAGAAATATATTTTTGTCAGTAGCACAGTAAACAACAAAAAGAGCAGCAGTCAGAGGCTTATCTTAAAGTGACTTGAATTAGTTTGATCTATGGCTGCAGCTAACAAATATTTCATTCAATTAATCTGACAATTATGTTTTTGATCAATCATATAGTCAATAAAATGTTCAGAAATATTCATTATATCTGCAAAAGGCAGAGCTGAATATGATGTCCAAACCCCCCACACATTCACTCTACAGTCGTACATGACAAAGAAAAGCAGTAAATCTTCTTTTATTTAAGAGGCTGGAATAATTTCTCACTATTTTTGATGAAAAACGACTGAATATTTTCAGTGGTTTTGATGCTGTTTCCAGTTCAAAATGTGGCGGTCTGCAGCAGCTGTAAACCATCCAGGCTGACGTTTTTATTTTCCACTTAATGATTTGATGAATTAATGATTATTATGAAATGAGTCCCAGTTTATTCCCACACTCCAGCTGTTGTGGAGAAATGACAGAGAGCAGTAAAGCAGGATCTTTTAGTTAGTTTGGGATGCAGAAGTGATTCTGTCCACCCTCTCTCTTTCTCTGCTTCATGGGCCTCACGCTGAAACACCCAAAGCACAAAATCCATCTCATGAACCATCAGCATGAACAATCTTTCTTTTAGACAAGCCTAAATCCCTAGTTTTAGATGACTTGGAATTGGATCTTAATTTGATTTGTTAACAGTTGTTTAAGTTTTAGATTGACAATGTCTGTTATATTAAAAAAAAGATTTTATTTAACGTTGAAGATTGTAATTGGCACTTTAAACTTTTATTTTAACCACTGCTGTGCTCACACACAGTCCAGCCTATCAGCAGAGAGGGAGTTCAGGGAATTTTAAAGGTAATGAAACAAAACCTTCAGGGCTATTGAATTCCACATGGGATACTTGAAGCAGTCTCTTTAATTTTGTTTTTTCGCAGGAAGTGTCACTTCTCTCTCCGAGTACTGAACCCCTTCTTTCTTTTAATGTGACCAATAATGAGTTGGTAGAAAGTTGGGTCGGCTGCTGAACTGAAATGAGAGGAACAGTCAGAGATTTTAGAGAAGTGTCAGAGACCCAGTTATTAGTTTTCTGATGAAAAGATTAGTCACTTAATGAGTTAGAAAAACAAGATTAATCATTTAAGTGATTTGATTAATTATCGATGAAGAAAAGCACACCGCATACTGTTAATTCCTTTGCTATCATTCCTTAGGCTTGTATTGAATGACATCTGTGGCTCTCATGTTTCTTTTCTTTGGATTTCCTAAACATCTCGTGGATTAAATTTGTACAAGACCAGAGCAATAGTTTGGGGGAAAAGAGCTCTCTTCTTGTCAAGCTCACAGAAATCTGGAGAAAAAAACTAGACGAATAGGTCTTGGAAATTCTCACAAAGACGTTTAATTGGCTGTAAATTTGAAAATGATTGTCTGAGGAAATAAAAGTGTAGTTTTCTATTTAGTTAAAGTTTGAAATTCTGTCATTGAATTTCTCCAGATCTCCGTCTTCAGGCTTGACGAGACTGAACTCTGGCTGCACAAAATGAACGATTAAGTAGATTTTTAGTAGCATTTTTATGGAAATCGAACACGCACAGACACAAATCATAAAACTGACAAGTGTTTTATGTTTTCTAGAATTCAAGATAATGTTGTTTTAATCTGGTGAATGGGGTTGAGGGAAGTTATGTGATGTGATGTTTACAAGCAGCAACCTTACGAAACAAAATACTTGAGTGTCAGATACGGAGGCTACATCAGTGTGTTTGCAGCTGCTGCCTGTTTTTTTTAATGACTCATCAATGTGAGTTTAAGCACAAGAAAAAAAGGAGGTCAGTCTTCTTTCAGCATCTCTCATTTTTTTGATTGCAGCTTTTATGATTTCGAGGCCTTTGAAATATCATCACTGAATGTCCACTTTTACTAAGTTTGTCATTCAGTCAGTTCATTTCCTGCATTACTGACAGTGAACAGTGCACTCGCTTCACTTTGTGTCACCTTTTCTTTCTCATATCAGTGATTGTTCTGACTGGTTGTCATTTTATTTTTTGTTGCACTGGGTGACCCGGTCATTAAGTGCTACGGTGGGCTTCGGAGCGAGGAGTGCACAACCAATCTTAAAGCTTAAAACTTGAAGGAGGGAACTTTTGTTTTAATGAATGAGTGAATGAATGTTCAGCAGTCAATAAAACTGGTTGACGATTTTAACAGGCTCTTGTTTACTTTATTTTGCAAGGCAAACTATGGAAAAGAAGAGAAAAACCTAGTTACTTAGTTAAATTTATGAGATGCTCAGTCAATATTTTGTCTGACTGAGTTGAAATTGCAATATACAAAGTAAAAAAAAGTTGATGTAATACAGGATAACGTTGGTATTTTTGAACCTGGGCCTTATTTTCCCACCTTTTTGGCTGTAATTGTACAAAGATCTTCAGAATCAGTGCAGTACTAAGCAAGAATGATGAACCCAGGCCACAGCCCATGTCCACTGAAGTGCTTGTTTTTGCCACTGACAGGCTCAGATTTTTATTACAAATGTCTGACGCAGTATGGATTCCAACAGAGATAGGCCTCTTTATTAAAGAGTAAGATCCTTTTTGTTTAACCAGAAACATCACTATATATCAGTACCAGACTCCATTGACAAAAATGGTAATTTTACTGAGTAGAACACAGGAGCTGCTGGAATACCACTGCCTCCATCTGTTAGTTTCTTTGTGTTATAATGTTACTTTCAGTGGTGGAAGAAGTATTCAGATCCTTCATAGTAAGTAAAAGTACCACACAATAAGACAAATAAACTAACCAATCGAGGCAGTGGTATTCCAGCAACTCCCATGTTCTAAGAGGTAAAATTCCTGTTTTTGTCAATGGAGTCTGGTCAAACAAAAAAGATCTTAGGCTTAAATAAAAAGGGCTATCTCGGTAGAAAACAGTCTTTGACGACAAATATATATCCATAATGCAAGACATGTCTCTGTGTTATTAACAGTGCAGTTTGAGTGTGGATCAGTGTCAGAAGCTGCTCTCATCAGACATTTTGGACGACTTCCATGATCAGGCCAAGTGTATCAGTTCAGTCGTGTTGTTTTACCTTCAGTTTTTAACCTCGTGAAACTGCGGCGTACATGCTCACACCTCTCTGTGTTGTTCCAGAATAAACATAGCCTCAACTACATTTTGTGTTGATTAACAAGGCGGGTTACATTTCTTGATTGTGTAAGGGCGAGCTGAGGTCACAGCCACTATCACCACAATATAAACCACAATAGAGTAATAAACGAGTAATAAAGACCTCACCCAGTACTGATACATAAATCCAATAAACCGACAATTACCTGTTCATATAATAAATACAAATTAAATTAAGTCAGATTTACATTAATATTACCTAAGAAATTTAGTACAACAAAGGAGCTGCTCTTCCATAAACAATTAAATTTAAATTTAAATAAAATCTAATCAGATGATCAAGATTATTCATCAGAAAAAGATGTTTGAATTTATATGATGTATGATTGAAAACTGAGTACTTATACCTTACTTGAGTATTTCCATTATATGCACTCTTTTACATTTCAAAGGTAAATATTGTACTTTTTATTCTATAGCTGTTGTTACTTTCCAGTTTAAAATTATACATATGATGTGCCTATTATTACATTAAAACGTTGCTTAATTCATAAATATTAAATTGATTAAATGTTTTTTTTTATTATTTCGTTTTCCCCCTTTCAGCCTTCTTGTCTTGCAAATCTTAATTGTCACCTGTAGGTGCTGCAGAAAAACTGAATCCAAAGTTTCGACGCCACGTGATTTTTGTCACGTGACCAGGATGTATTTTCACTCACATGGTTACCTGTTCACTACCAGTTGTGTGAGGACCTGAGGCGTGAGCCGGCGACGATGGCTGAGGATGTGACTGTGTCAGAGGAGACATTAACAAGTGGTCTGACTCTGTTGGTCAACTTGGGCAAAGTTATCCTCCAGAAAGCCAAGCAGGATGCAGAAGGTAGGACAGAGCGAGAGGAAGAGTGACAGACTTCATTGAAAAATTCAAGTGTTTTAATAGGTGTTTTGTTGCAAAGGAAAGTAGATGCAAAGTAGAAAGCGACTTCTATGTCGAGTGAGGTTGGTTTGGTTTTATGAGTAATTCGGCACAGATAAGACACAAATTAGTACCTTCGCTTATGAAATTTCAACTTTAAGGTTGCTCCGGTTACGTTAAAGGGTTTTAGGTGCGTAGTTATACGGAAGATAACTGTAAGGGTACCCGGTGAGCCAATAATAAAAGGCAAACATTTGCTTTTAATAGGTTATGTGTATGCCGAATGCAAGAAGAGATTAAACTGATTTAGAAAGTATGTTTAGCTTTGTTGTACAATCGATATATTGTTCCAAATAAGCATAAGCGCATTAAAATGCTGGAAACTCGAATGGAGTCTGGGGCTACAACGTCATATCCATTCCCTCACCCAAAAAAAAAAAAAAAAAGAAAGAAAGAAAAAGAATTTCCGTAACATATTACTAAACGGAAGGTGCATGTACTAGAATGAGCCAGAGACTTCATTTTATAAACGCCCAATTGTGATATTGCTGTACGTTACGGATTTAAGTGCTTAGATGGAAGAAGACACTATTTTACTTCAGTACGTGTCCCTGACCAGATTATATTAATGCCGAATTGAAGGAAACATTGAATACATTTAAACCTGGGGTTACTTTTTCACTACGTAGGATTAAACGTCAGACCCAGTCCAAAGGAGTTGAATAACATTCTGCTAAATTGCAGTTGTAATCTGCGATCACTCCATTCACCCATTTCATCAGCCAAGGTGTTAAACTAAACCATGCTTGTCACAGATACCATGTATTATGAATGTAGACCACAGATCTCCTTTTGAATATTTCACAATCTTGGCCACAGGAGAACCTTTTTGTGCCTTGTTGAAGTAGATCAGTGTGATCAAGTCATTGGATTAAAAGCTCCACTGGCAAGAAAGTGTTGTGTTGTAATCCCAGTCATGCTTATTGCCAACATAATGGCATTGCGAAAATGAGCCAGGCCAGTAATATGGCTCTTTGTTCTCACACAGCCTCCCTGGAGAATTTTGTCCCACATAAGATCACCACTTTATTCGGCCTGATGACAGCAGGAGCAGACTTCTACAAAAGGTGGGGGAGGTCCTCAACACCTGCAGAAACACAGTCATTTCACAGTGTCTTTGGACAAAGTGTAATAAAGTTAATCCGCTGTTTTAATCAAAATGTTCACAGGCTTTTATACTGTTAAGCAATTTAGTGTTTTGTTATTGTTGAGCAGCATCGGAGTGAAGAAGAAGAGTGAA
This sequence comes from Lates japonicus, assembly GCA_033238685.1. NCBI lineage: Eukaryota > Metazoa > Chordata > Actinopteri > Centropomidae > Lates > Lates japonicus. Next base: position 5,559,341 of record BRZM01000008.1, read on the forward strand.
GCTGAGGCCGTTTGGCAGAAGACTTATCAGTAAGTGTGGGTGTATAATCACACAAAATCATGATGATCATAATAAATACATGTTGTGTGGGTGTTTAAATGTTTAAGTTTATTGGATAAATTATGACAGTTTATTAACACTTCATGAAAGATGCATTATGTTTTTGGGATCAGTCTGTATATACGTCATACGTCAGTATGAACTGTGGTGGTTAAAGGTCAAAGTCACTGTGACCTCACAAAAACCTCAGTATCATGCAGCTCCTTTATTTTTTTTTGCAGCCGTGCAGCAGTGAGAGAGAAGGTGGAGGAGCTGCTGCAGCTGGAGGTCTGTATGTGTGAGGGATTTTTAAATGTTTTAATTGTTTTATTGAATTTGTATTCATTTGATTTTGCTCATTAAGACTTAAGATACTAATTACATACAGTAAAGATACAAATCCACACCAATATATTCTGTTTTAAATTTAATACAACCCACTAATACTGATCTTATTATGAAAATACTGTATATGAAGTGTCTATTACAGCTAATTTCAAGATTCACGTTCTCCACCAATTATTTACAATTCAAAAAAACCTCTGTATGCTTCTAATAATGTCTCTTAAAATGACAGTTTGTAGTAAATATGTGTGTTTGTAATGTGAAAAACATTTAATAAAGCTGTTATAAAGCACGTTTTGGCTCAGGCTAATGCTGAAACAATTAATCAACAGAAAATTAATTATCAACAAAAACATTACAAATATTTGCTGGTTTAAGCCTCTCAGATGTGAGAATTCAGTGGTTTTCTTTGATATCTTTGTGTGGTTTGCACTCTCATTTATTTTTCTTGCATTTTATTGCCTAAATATTTGATTAATGGATAAAGAACATTACAGTTAGCTGCTGTCCAGAAACAAGAAAACTGGATTAACATGTTTAACTCTGGTTTGACATTTTTGTAAATTTCCATTGCTTTATTTTAAGCATTCACACACTGATCTGATTTAATTTAAACGACTTGTGTGTGCAGAGTGACTGGGACTCCTTCCTGGAGAGTGTGGACAGAGACCTGCAGACAACAGACGGACAGCTCTCAGGAGTGAAGACCCCCGACAGCTTGAGCCCTGATACTCCATTCACTGATGGACGGAGTGGGAAGTGAGTTCACGCTCTGTTTGGTTACAGTCTCACCACTTTAATCCAGCCTGGGATGGAAATGTGTTTTATTGTTAATTAAAAACCACAGTTTGGTTTCTCATCAAGTTGTTGTGTTAAAGGAGTGTGACTCTGGGTGACTACCTGGGTCAGGGTCAGAAGCTGCTGCTGGTCCTCATCAGACACTTTGGATGACTGCCGTGACGAGACCACGTGGCCGAGCTGCAGGCCAGTCAGGTCAGTTTACATTTAATCTGACCGTCACTGTCATTCATTATTTTTTAGGAAAAACATTTTTTAACCATCTCAGTCTGACGCTGCGTCATCACATCACATTTTGTGTTGATTAACAGAAGCAGTTTGCATCTGTTTATTGCAAAGCTCCGAGGTTACATGTGGTCACAAGATAAAACTAATCTGAGGCCACAAAATGATGAATGGGATGGAAAAGAGAAAAATTTGCTCTGCTACAAATTAACATGATTTTTTTCAGACTTGCATACTGAATATCTTGGCAGCATTAAAGGGCAGCTCTGGTATTTTTGGACCTGGGTCTTATTTTCCCATGTTTTTGTGTGTAAGTGATTGATTGGAGAGGATTCCTACAGACAGACCTTTTTGTTTAACCAAAAACATTGTTATGTGTCACTACCAGCTTCCATTGACAAAAACAGTGATTTTAACAAGCAGAATACAGGAGCTGCTGTTGTTGTGTGGCTTTTCTTGCATAAATAAATGTTAATAAAAACAACAACAAAACACCAAGTGCTGATTTTATGAGGAGTCGTGTGACAGGCTAGTTCTTGGCCAGAAGCAGTGACTTCCCATGCTCAGCTGGCTTCCAGCTGTAGCTTCATATTTATCGAACAGGCATGAGAGTGGTATTAATCTTCTAATATAACTCCAAGAAAATAAGCATATTTCCAATATTATTGAACTATTCCTTTCATCATGTGGTCTCCTGAAACATATTCCTCCATCTTTTCTCTGGCTACAAATGATTCCAACATATTTCCCAAAATGACCGTCTTCATTCAGCCTTTTAGCCGCCGCCCATTTACTTTTATATAAATAAGTTACTGGCATTTAAACAAAAATGTGGAAAAGTCTAACAGAATCCTTAAGTATTCTTAGAGCGGCTTGTAATTAGTGGTTATATTTCATTTTGTTTCACTCTGTTCCTCTGCAGACTGTCCTGGAGGCTCGGTCACTGCGGGTCTTGGTGGTTTCGTTCGGCAGTTTTGAGGGAGCTCAGTTGTGGCTGGAGCAGACTGGATGTACCTTTGACATGCTGCTGGATCCACAGAGAAAGGTCGGCGATGTGTTTTTTTCACCTAACTTAAATAACATAATAAGGAAATTAAGGGAATTCTAAAAAACTAGGATTTGCATTTATATTCACTGCTGGTGGGCAGGTGCATGAAGATGAAAGATTATGGAAATTAAAGGTCTGACTCAGCGCAAACACAAAAAATAAAGCCACAGCTGAGGGAAGCATAGGATTTAGCAGCTGTTTGATGATGTGTCATAAACGCCTCCAGACCTCTTATTCGGAAAAGTCAGTCACCAGATGTTTGCGGATGTGAGATGGAAACAAGGGCAATCAACCAAATGTGAAGACAGAGAGGATTTTCCACATGCCACCTAAGCAATAATCATAATGTGTGTGTGAAGAACCTGATCAGGTCGTTCCAGCAAATACTTGTCATTTGTTTTCTTTGTGTTTTTGATGATATAAACCTGACACAATGTGTTTCTGAGGGAGCAAAGTGCATTTTTCTAATAAAGTAAACGTCCTCTCTGCCACAGGTCTACAGGAGTTTTGGCCTCGGCTCGTCCTACGCCAAGGTGATGAAGTTCGGCTGCCTGCTGCAGTACTCAGAGTACGGAGCTGTGAACAGAGACTTCCCCGACTTCCCTCCTCGCCTGCTGGAAGACATCTACCAGGTATGAATATGTGTGAGCTGTAAAAGTGGCTAATAATATATGTATCATTTCAGATTTTTTTCTACTCTACTATAATCCAGTGTTAAGATGAAAAAAATAGTGATTAATGCAGCTGTAATATGTTTTTATTGTTTCAGATGGGAGGTGACTTTTTGCTGGATGAAGCAGGGAAGGTGCTTCTCTCTCACCCGTGTAAAAGCCCTCTGGACAGGCCGACTGTGAAGGACTTCCTGCGGGTTGTGGACGCCGCAGGCTGCTCCGCCGACCTGTAGAAACATCAGTATGTGCACTGAGAGCTGTGAGCGTTTGCAGACTCACAGAGCCTGGGCTTGATTTAACACATCACTGACACCACAGAGGAAGAGCAGCTCTTTGACTCACGTTAGTGACGTCACGTCTCGCACTCATGACGCCATGAAGAGGTGTGACTGATGGAAAACTGCGGCAAAGATAATTGCTCTTCTTTGTTGTGTCAGTGCTGTGATGGTAGCATTTTAAAATGAGTAGTACTGCTTTATTGCAATGAAACATAATATAAATGTAATATATATTATATTATATGAATTTTATTGAACTTGAAAAGAACAGATTTACTCAGATCTATAATATTAGACTGTGTAGCTTTTCCTAAGGCTTTATTTAAAAGCTGCATTGAGCTGCTTTGGATTATGGCGGCTCCCAGTGGCAGTGAGAGGTAACATTACCAACTTAGGAAGTATACAGTAAAATGTAATGATAACTACATTACCCAGAAATCATGCTACATGATGTTACCTTTGTCTACTTGAACTAATTTAAACTAATTTTCCTCCATGCGGTTGATCTCTACCCCGATCAACCACAACCTGCATCTTTTGATGCAGATACATTTTCAGATAAAAATCTTTTCTACTTGAACATTTACTGTAGGAGAAAAAAAGATAAAACTGCTGCTGTGCTACAGAAAATTATGAAGTTTGATTGTTTGATTGGTGACGTATTATTTGATCAGATTGTTCCTGATTTATATCAAAATGTAGCCATTTCATTTAGCAACATTATTGTATGGTTGATTGTATTTAGACAACATTTAACATTTTAAAACGAACTTTTTCTCTTAAATTAAAAAGGTAAAAAACTGTAAAAACTGTCTATATATATTGTTTTGGCACCAAAACTGTCTCAAATGCTTTATCAAAACATTTCAAACAATACACAGCCTTACTGATGAAGAAAATCTTTTACCTATTTAACATTTTTGACTGATCAGAAAGTTACACTGTGAACCATGTCAACGTTTAGTAAAGATTTATTAAAAACATTTACAATCAGACATTTATGTACAGTACAACTTTATCATTATATATACTGTAGGACTCAGGACACATTCACATACAGTATTGTGTTTTGGGGGGTGAAAGCTTTAAAAATGTTGACCTGTTCTTGCCTAAGATGTTGGAGAATCAGCAGTTTAACAGTGCAGTCACGCCCTGTACCAGACTTTGTTAAAACAAGATATGAAGTAACAGAGTAACCCTGCCTAAGTCCAGTTAAACCCACACACACTGATTTATATCTTCAAGAGGTTCAGTATGTGCTGATTCTGAAGAAAGCACTCCCAGCTTTTTGTGTTTTCCCTTTTTTGGAAATTTTGAACAAATATTTAGATTTCCATGCATGAAATCACAACAGAGTCCTGACTGGCTTACATTCATATCACTGCAGCTGCATGAATAATATAATTTTCATAATACTAACATTATCTGATAAAGTCTTATTCTCTACTTTCAGAAGTTAAATAGCAATACGGAAATTTGTGCGCATTTGAGACATGTTTCACCCTAAAAACTGAAATATTTTCATGACTGGCACTACTTAAACAATGCTACACAAACTGTATATAAAAATGAAATTCTACTGGCTACTTATATTAAAACACACTAGGTTTCCGATGGAGAATTGAAGACTTCCTCACCTGTGAAAGCAACCATCCCAAGTATGTTTAAAGTGTCTTTTAAAGGGAAATAAGTTATGTGAAAATATACTGTTTAAAGTAGTAGTAAGGTGGTGGGAAGGTAAAGCTATCTTGGAAAGTGTTTGTTTTAAAGTGCCACCCTGTCATCAAACTCGCAGAGATAGTTCATGGTCCGATCGCAGTAGTGGTCCCACCAGTCGCCGTCGTCTGACGACATCGCCACACAGTTCTCCCGCCTCCCTCCGTCCGGCTGGCTGGACAGAAAGTGCTTGCGCCACTGGAAGTACGAGACCCGCGTCCCGTCTTCAAAAAGGTACATGCCCTCAGATCGCAGGTCGTTGATGCCCAGCCAGACGGGCCAGTTCCCCGGGTGGAAGAAGGACTTGACGTAGTCAGCCAGGGCCTCCTGCTCCTTGCGGTCGCGGGGCATCGCCATGCGGCCGCCGCGCTCCAAGCATTTTCTGGACGCTCCTGCGTAATCCTCGTAGCTGTTGTACACCAGGTAACATTTGTATCCCATCCGTTTTCCCTTCTGGCAACCTAAGAAGCAGAGAAAAAGAAGGCAGGTGCTTCATCACTTTTTGACTTTATCAGCACCCGCTGGTAGTACCAACAAAGACAGCAGACAGCATGCTTCTGAGTTGTGTTTGTGCTCATCTGATGAATGTAACTCCAATATTCACCCTCTGTTTTGGTCTCTACCAACTCCTGAGAGAAGTATCAGTCTCTTTAGCTGCTAATTACTCAGAAAACAAACAAATTACACAGTCATTTGTCCTTTAGTTTATGTTAAAATATTGGTTAGTGCAGCTTTAAATTTGGGTTTTACTACCAGACACTGGAGCAAATGACCAGTTTCCAGAACTGTGTCTGGAAACTTGACACTGTCCTTCCAAGCTGTAGGACTATTTGGATGATAAGTAGACAGTAATCTTTATGGGCCGTAATTTCTTCTGTAATTTAAAATATTACATTGAGAAGACCAAAGAAAGGCGATATTTTCGTCCATTTGTCAGAGATGAGTCACATAGTAACAGCACACCTGTTTGATACAAACAAAGTGAGACTGAGACCCTGATTTTGCCTGAACGTGATTGATTCTTGCACTGCAGTGAAACTACCCTGTGTATTTGCATAATACTGAGCACTGACTCCTGCATGTTGCATCATGTGCCTTTCGTTTACTGTACGTGGTTTTAAGTGCAGGTCTCACGGACTTTTGATTTCCCTGTAAAACCTTATCTGCTCTGCAACGCAGCATTTACAACCCCACTTAAATATCATATGAAGTGGAGAAATGACTGATAACAACTCACGTATTATTTAGTCAGTGTGGTAAGTTAGTAAAAATGAAGTGATTTAAGACCCTAAAACCTCACCATCCCATCACCTTTTAATCGCAGAGACTCTTACATGTTTTCAGTCTCAGACATTTCAGTTATCACTCTGTCTACAAATATAAAACCTAAGATAGAGGAAAACCAAAAAGATTGCCTGGCATTTCCTGACAACCGTGTGTCTCTCAGGAAAGACATCTGAAGGAGAGTAACCCAGTTGTACCTTCCAGTCTTCCCATCTCCTTGCGGTTGTCCTTGCTGTGCTGGTAGACCTCGCGGATGCTGTCCTCCAGCTCCCCGACTTTAGCTGCCATGTTAGTGACAGGGAACAACAGAAACAAGGACACATAAATGTTATTACAAGGCATCGTTCTTATGAGTCCTTGACAGCATTGTTAGAGGATATTTACTAGGATTAAATGATAATAATGATCTTTGGAGGATATTTATTTATCTGTTTCTGTATCTGTGACAAAGCAAATCACAGCTACAAGTTACAATTTGGAAAGTTTGAAGTGTCTCACAACTGTTTTTTCACTTTTTGGCTCACGGGGAGGCGTTAATTTAATTTGTTCATTTTAAAATAATACTAATCAATGCTAATATGCAGTGGAAATGTATCTTAAAAAAAGACAGATATGTGGATGTTATGAGTAGATTTGTGGGAGAAAGTGAGCGTCTCACCATCCATCCTGGTCAGACGGTCCATCAGCTGACTGACTTTAACGTCCAGCGTGTAGTGACCGACGTTCAGCTTGTGGATCGCCTGGTCCATGCCGGCTAGTCTGGATACTGTGGGAAAGAATACAATAGAACACAGTAAAGTATGGGGGAGGAGGAAATGAAGAAAAAAAAATAACAGGGAAGAAAACACAAGAGAATGCACATGTGTTTCAATAATAAAATGAAATATTACTGTGCTGCTTTTAAGTGCAGAGATAAAGCTTATGGCTGATACATGATACAGATATTTACATGTTAGGACCAAAACCATAAAGTGTTTGGCTACACAAGGCTTTGAACATGAGTTGTAAAAGTATACAGTGACGTACAGACGTAGTTGTATGAGTTCTCGAAGTCTGACAGGGGGCTGGTTGGCTCTGGTTCAGGCTCTGGCAGAATGTCAGGAACATGCCCTCTTGCCTTCTTCACCTCTGGCAGAGCCACGCCTGAAACACACAAGAAACACACACACACACACACACACACACACACACACACACACACACACACACACACAGAAAAATCAATGACAATAATGTCACTGCCTGTATCACATTATGAGACCAGACCCAGCTTCATTAGACCTCTATTATTTGTTATGTTACTTCACCAACAGTCTTTTATGAAGGATTGCTGTAATTATGTTGCAAGAAGGGTTTTAACTAATTCTAATCATTTCAGATTAAGGAGCTCCATGGATGAAGAAAGTATATTCTCATACAGCTGCAAACCTCTGGGACAGCAGCAGCAAACAGCCTTGGTAATGAAATGGTTGTAAAATCATCAGTCTAATGTCAGTTTTGTAGATTTGTTTGTTTTTAACCTGTCTTGCCCGACTTAAAAAGTAGAAATAAGCTTTTAGTTTAGTGTGTTTTTACCCTCAACAGTTAAATTCTAGTTCATATGTCAGAACTGGACATTTACAGCCACTGCTAACTTGTCAAAAAGTACCATGTACACTTCACACACTATCAGCAACACCATTATAATCATGTGTGTCATTGTGATCAGGTTCACTCAGTGTTTTAGTTTAAAGTCTGATGTAAAGGAAAAACCTGCTCCTCTGGGTGTGTCATCATTAAGTCACTAAGCCACTGCTGTTGCACCATTATTATCTTTAACATGTCCAGTGACAGCATCACTTACAATAGATAAGCCAACACCTTTCATGTGATACTTTATTTTCTGGAGGCAGATTTTTTTTGCATATCAGCTTTGATTTAAGCAAAATGATCCTTAATCTTTATTATTTTTGTGTTTGATTTATACAGACCTGAGTCCCTCCTAATACACATGTATAGTGCAAACCTTAGAGCATTAAAAAATGAAAGACACAACAGTAAGAGGAACATCCCCAATTTAAAAAAATGTAGATTTAAGTCAATTGAGTTCATGTTAGAGAAAGAAAAGAGACAGAGCACACATACTGCAGTGATACAGTCCTGACCTGTGTTGGTGCAGCGGCGGCCGTCCCTGTAGGAACACACAACCCCAGAGAACATAAACACAGGAGAGCGAGCGAGGTGGCAGCCGGTCCCATTTTCTGCTCCCTAATAACTCTGCTTTTCCCTCAGCAGCAAAAAAAAACTCTCCTCTCTGCACCTCTGAGTCTCTCTCTCTCTCTCTCCACTCTCTCTTCTGTCTCTCTCTCTTTCACTTTTCTTTCCCTCCTGACCCTCGTGCTTCCCTCAGAGATGTGATCCAGAGAGCAGCAAAGCAGAAAAGCAGCAGGAATCTCCCATTAGAAATGTGAATGGGAGCTGGTGTACACTCCCCTTTAAAAAAAAAAAAAGAAAAGAAAAAGAGAGAACAGAGAAGTGTAAATTCACAGGTATAAACCAACAAAAATCAAAATGACATCCCTGGTGTCTGCCTGCTGTCTCTCTCCTCTCCCTGCCTTGTTGAAGACGTCTCTGTTTTCTTGCCAAGCAACAGGAAAGCTCTTTGTTTTTGCTCCCACCTCCCGTTTCCACTCTTTGTGTGAACACTGCAGATTTACATATGGGGCCAACATCACAGGTCTCTGTCCTGTGGAAACCATGTATCTCCTGACTGTCAACTGTTCATGGACTAAGGAAAACAGCCCAGTTCTCAGCTTTGTGACCATGTATTTTTCAGCTAACCCAATGGGCTTTTTTTCAGTTTCATTTATCCATAAAGGAACACTTTGTCCTTAAGTTTACCAACTTTGCAGAATATTCTGACCCTGTGGTTTATCTGAAAACTAATCTGAGGCTTAAAGGTGCCACCATAGCTATGTAAGTTTTTACTATTGCTACGTAGCAAACGTTAGCATTAACAGCTCTTTACTTACCAAGAGCTTCAGCCATGGTTGGGTTTACTGTGTCCCCTGAGCAGCTACTTCTTCGTCCTCTCATGTTGGACTGAGGGCAGACTGGATGCTACAGTGACTCACCATCACAAAGCTTATTATGAGACAGGACAGGCAGGGGCTAGCTGGTTAGCATGCTAACTTCAGCAGAGGAAAAGAAGTTATAGAAGTAGAAGCAAATCAAGAGTTAACATTGGCATTGCTTTCCACAGCTGGAGACAACTCTTGGTGAGTAAAGGAATGAAGTTTGATGTTGAAGTCACAATGTTTCTTATGGACTGGTGAGTAAACAGCTGTTAACTCTAACGTTGGGTATGTAGCGGTAGCAAAAACTTACATACAGCACCTTTAAGGCAAGACTGTGTAACCTTTGCTAAAAAGCAGGCATTGTGGCAAACTATTAAATGCTAAAACATTTTCTATAGTAGTGTGTAGCATGGTTAAAGAAGAGTCAAAAAGTCACACTAGCAGTCACATTAGCAGCTTTAAGCTACTGGTCATACCAGACCAAGTAAAGCTGCAGCAAAACACAATAAAGCAAAATTGTGTTTTAGTGCTTGTGGATCTAGCTTTTCATTTGTTAAAAGGAGGGAATGCTTTATTTGCTCTTTCAAAAGTTTCATGGTCTTGCTTTAAATGTAAAGTTTTGTTTAACTACTTTTTAACTAGTTTTCTTCTTTGCCTGTTTTATCTCAGGCTTAAATGTTGAGTTCAGCTCATTACAATGCACCCCTGTATACAGGAGTCATAAACTAAGTTACATACATACACACATACACTCAGACACACAAATACATACATATACACACAGCTCTTTTATTAATTTGGCTAAATATTGGGTCTGCCTGCCAGGCTTTTCTAGTATAATTAACTAAATTGGTGGTAAGAGAAATAGGACTTTGTGAATTTGTTCCAAGGAAATGATGACATAAAAAGAAAAGAGAAGGACCTTATGTAAATGCCTGTGCATGCGTGTCTGTGCGTGTGTGGCTGTGGGAGGTATGCCAGTTAAAATGCCACAAGAATTCAGCAGTTTCCAGGGAAAGCGACCGAGGCAGGGCTCAGGGATGTGGAGACTGGGAGGAGCTCCGGCAGCGACTGGGACTGCTTTCAGCTAAGAGGGACAGATGTGTCTGAGTCTGCAGGATGGCTGCACATGCACAGCTGTTCCAGGACACGATGGAGTCCAAAACTTCAGACCTTTTCCAGACTTCAGTTTGGATTCAAACCAGAGTCTGGAAACAAATTGTGACCAACCAAAAAAAAGGGGGGGTTTTCCTTATGTTGAGCTTGGCAGTTCTTGATGATTTTCATGCCAGGAAATTACACTGAAAACAATCAATCAAAGCAAGTGCACTTAAACAATACTCAAATAATTAGTGGATCTACAGGAAATTAACCAAAACTATTTTTTCCAGCCTCTAAAATGTGACGATTTGCTGCTTTTCTTCGTCTTATTTGATATCAAATTCAGTATTTATGGATTTTGGATTATTCATCAAACACAAAAACTATCTGAAGAGGTCACTTTTGGGCTCTAGGAAATTCCAGTTGCAGTTGAGATGTTGATGAGTTAGTTGCAGCCCTAAGTCAATTGCTTTAAAAGCTGAAGCTGTTTACTTAATGTATGTGCATTATATTTAAAAGTACCCTGTCAATTTATACCGCAACTAGTTAGTACTGTTACCCACAAGATTATAGTATATGAAAGTAAAACAAATGTTTGCACTTGTGCAGTCAAACATATGATAGGACTGAACTGCACTTATCATCCCATCAGTACAAAAGCATCTGAATGACTCAACCAGATTTCCAGTTATCTGTACTCTGAACTCTCAGACTTGCACAAGTCTGGAACACAGCTAACTCTGTATCTGTCAGACCAGTTGTTTCTGCTTTGTAAAGAGGACCTATGGTTTTATTTTTAGTTTAATAAAGTGTCATGTCTGAGGAGCAGGCTGCCTTATTGGTCTGCTAGACACAAGTTGACACACTCTTGCGCAATAACAGTCCTGTTTCTGTTCTGTTGTAAGTTCAATACTGTGCAGTGCTTTTCATTCACCCCAAACATTTGTTGAAAAAAACATAGCTGAGAGGGAACACAAAGCAGCTATTCAGGGTCTGGAAGTGTTGGGTGGTGCTGCTGCTGCAGGGAGGCGGCTGGACTGGACTGGACAGAGGTGCCTCAGTTCAGCATGAGGGATGATGAACACAAACATTCAGTACCTTTAAGACCAACCCTGATAGATAATATATGTAGATATAGGCTGTTAATGGTCCGATTCTGACCAGTTTTAAGTCCCCAAATTATTGATGTTTAATGCTACAGCCACACTGTAAAACTCTGAAATGTAGCACAATTTAAGGGGGATCTCTGCCAAATTTACACATCAATGCCTGTTGTTTGCAAAGTCAGTAAAACTTCTGCTTCATGATTGGGTCTACCTCAGGTAGCCACAGCCTCACCAGCCCTATTTCAGCCCAACACCATACATTATCTGTGTAACACAGTATTGCTCTTGCTTCCCTAAATACGTACTGCAGAATGGCTGCTTTGCACCCGAGGGAGACAGTGGAACGAGGTCTGATGATTCTGAACTGGGCCAATGTGTTGTTTAACCAAACAGCACAAAGTTTCCCCTGAGCACCGGACATCCTTCCCTCCTCCTTTCCTAAATGGCATTTTGGATCTGGTAGAAATTACAGCTGGAGGAATTGATGTCATGGAGCTGAGAGGGAGGTCAACAAGAATGCAAACAAGCAGGAAAACAATCTCAATGAATGAAAAAAAAAGAAAGCCTTGACCACCCTGAGGCAAAATCTTTATGTTAACAGAGTAACTTTTGGCTTTTCCCAATTAGTTTTTCACATATTTTGAAATCAAATCCACAATTGACTGATGATGTGACCTCTTCTTTTCCCCCACCCATGTGAAATTCATCAGAAAAAAAAACTGGAAAACACCACTCGTTATTGTTAAGGAATGAGGTTTGAGTCCAACCAAACCTCAAAAAGAACAGGCGAAGATAAGAAACAGGTTTGACTTTCATTTATTTATTTCCTTCCAATCTGTGACCTTAAAATGCATGAGTGCAATATACATGTATAGCAGAAGATACAATCAGCGGATAAATATAAAATTCAGTAAAATAGTACTCTAGTCATGTAAACTCTGTGACACAAGTGTTACAAATCACTACATGCCTGCTCATTTACCTAAAACACAAGTGCGTTTTATCAATACACACTAGCTTTGCTCAGCACTAGTTTGAGGTCAAGGATGAAAGTTGGGAGGGGTGAGTGAGGTGGTGAGGAAGTGTTGTCAAGGAGCTAAAAACCATACAGGACATCTGTAACAGGTTCCCACGGCAGCCCGGACACGCCGCTGAATTTTCCATGACTAAGTTCGAGCACTTCCATGGCTATTCTTCCCTCCTGTTTCTATTTTCTTAATGCCAAAGAGAGCAACAGTCTGGTTTCCACTTCAGTTAGGATGAAAACCATCTTCTAATTCAATGAAGCTGGAAATAAATTCCTTAATATCCCCATAAAGTGATGTAATGGGTAAAATTCCATGATTTTCTCCATCCAAACAAGCGTCCATGATATTCCAGGAATTCCAAAACCAGTAGGAACATTATCTCTGGTCATTGCACATTGTGGACCGGGACTGCAGCACTGAGCACTACTTTAACTCTAAAACTCGTAGGTTTATAGGAATATATAGGTATAAATAAAAGCACATCAGAGAGCAAAATCTTCATAACAAAAAATAAGTAGTTTGTAGTGTTTGCACAGATGAAAATCTTACATGCTCGTGGTATAAAATTGTTCTTGCTTCCTAGATTAAGCGTCTAAAAATGACAAGGCAGCTAAGTCACACCGATACTGTGCATTCACACTGTGAGCAACGTGATCAACAAGTCACCAGAGATACAAGGGATGTGTAGCCAGTGGTTAATGTTCTTTATATATGAAAAAATGTGGACACAGCTCAACTGTTTGCTGGGATTAGCCAATAAAAGCCACTGGATTTCCACAATATTTTATTCCCCTGACAGTTAGAATGTGTTTTCATGTATCATAGATATTAATAGCAAGTGTAAAACGAGTTAGCGGTTTGTAACAGTCATTGAAACTTTTCCATCTCTTTCATTTGAAAGACGTCAATGTACAAAGATGGGACAACTGTCCGTGGGGAATAGTAGCAGCCATAGCTGGGATTAGCGGTTGGGTTTGAAGTAGTGTTATTTAGGGTATCCTGTTTTTTTTGTTCTTTATTATTGTGGCTAGCTAGATAGACATGTTAATAAATCAATGTACTGTAATGAAAGGCCACACTTAAACAGGGACAAGCAAGTCAGCAGCACAGACCCCATTTACACTTGTCACTTTAAATGTCCCATATCTAGACAGAACCCAGATACAAATTAATACACTTTGTGTCATATGTCTCAGTTCTTCCAGGGTTTAGCCTCACTCCAGTCCAAAAGGTGGTTTAATGAACCTGAAGCTTTTATAAAAGGCCAGAGGAAGAATTTGTTTAGTTAGCTACCTAACAACTATAGGTAATTAGCACATGGGTACATTTACATTTTTTCAATATCTGGCTAGAATTTCACTCATTCACTCAAGTCTTTGATGACTATGACTGCATTTACATTTTTTAGATATTTGATGGCTATCTTGTGTTCCCATGCATGAAGTATAACTGAGATCATAGTTTCCTAATTCCCCACCCTTCAACCAAGTTGATCGCAGTGTGAATGCACAGTGAGGGACAGTGTGCACATTCTGTGTGGTTCAATCCCTGCTTACTCTACATTTAAGTGTTCAGGGGGTGTTTGGCAAGACATTTAAGAAAATTCAACCCTTGTCGGAGAGGGAGCTCTTCTAGCAGGGGGGGAAAAAACACACCAGCACACAGGCGGTGAGATAATGTCTTAACAAGCCACTGAAGATAATTACAAGAACATAACGTGGTCATTTTAAAGAGACTGGTGTTTCTTAAATCTAGATGTGGATGTCTGTAGTCATGGCAGTGTGGTCCTTCTTTAGGGTGATGATGATGATGATTCATTCAGAGCGGTGACTGGTCTCCATTGTGGTTTACCAGTTGTCTAGGAAGTCAAACCCAGTCTTCAGGATGCTGCTGCTTGTGTTGAACTGAGGAGAGGGAACAGGCAGGAGAGACAGAGGGAGACTTGTGTTAATCGCTGTCAGAGGCTGAAGACATTGCGTATATGACTCCCTATTAGAATTCTGGTGTGTTTACCTACTTGGTTTGGTTTGTTTGTTTGGGCTCGTGTGAAAGCTGTTAATCAGACAAAACAACTGGACAGAGACTGAGAAGCTTGGTTTGGTTTGCTTCCAGTCAGACTGAGGTGCGGTTCATTTGTGGTATGAAAACAAAACAGGGCTGACCACAGGACTGAGTGATAGTTGATATGTGATTTTAGCAGGAATTCAAAAGCTAAACTACAATTAAATCCACTGTGAAGAAATGTCACAGAGTCTGTATCAGTCATCTGTATGACTGTGCATGATCATTTGGTAGCAATGGTAAAATATGACTGTAGAAAATAATATCTAATATATCCAATAACTTCTACTTAGAAACTGTGCTCTTTTCACTGTGAAACATTTATCTATCTGTTTCAGAGCTCACCTGGGAAAAGGTGGGGCTGGCGTCCAATTTTGGTGAGGCCTCCTCTTCTTTCTCCTTCTCCACACTGGTGGAGATGTTGGAGGGCTTTGACATCAGGCTGGAGGAGAACATTTCGTCCAGGGTGTTGCTGACTGACGGCAAGGTGCTCTGAGATCGCTCCCATCCCGCCACTGTTGAGGACACGGTGACAGGCGGGGCGGGGTTTGGCGAGATGGAGATGGACGCCGGCGTTGCGCTAACAGCAGTGGGGACGGGGGGCTGGGGAGCAGGAGGCTTGGGTGCTCTCTGCTTTGTGGATCTGGTAGGAGCTGGAGGGTGGGACTCTGCTGCCTCGGGCTCCTTAGAGGTGACAGAGGTCTCCTGTAGGAAAATGATGATATTACTTCTGACATTTTCAGAGTTATGGATACAATTAATATTAGATTTTGTAGGGATTTTAAGTTGTACACATGTTTAAGGTGAGTTCAGACAGGGCTCAAAAAGAGTTGTATAGTTGTGTAGGAAAGTGCAGGAAAACAGAAAAGAAAGAGGAGCAAAGTAGAGCACCCAGAGACATACTAGACATCATTGTTGCTTTTTTTTACTGCAAATTGGCTGTGTTCGCCATCTGCTTCTCTGACACTTGTGGAGACTTCACAGATGTCAGTTATCTCAGCTTCAGGCTAGACTCTATTTCAGGATACACAGTGTGATAACAGAAGTGACAAGTGTTGGAGGAGTGGGGCTTACTTTCAATCTGTTTTTTGTTAGAAACTATTTCAGACCAGAAATGGGATGCCTGAACCTCAGCATTTAAAAGCAGCAAAGATATATGTTACTTGAATTGACAACGCCACCAGATAATAAGAAACACTTGCAGACTTAAATGCATACCTGTCGGAGGTAGGAGGGGAGGGGTTTCTCTCCTTTCTCAAGGGATTTGATCTGGCTGGGGGTCAGGGACTGGAACTCAGCTTGCTCCCCCTCCAGCCTGGACCTCTCAGCACTGATCTTCCAGAAAGACGACTCTTCCTCTGGCCTGCGGCCCTCGCTGACAGACACCTTCACAATCACACAATAACACACTTAATTTAACAAAATATTAAAAACTACATTTATAAAATGTTCAATAGCACAGTCCATCTGATAAAACTCTTAAAGGTGCATTTGTCTTAAAGTTAAGGTAAGAGCCAGCATCTAAACAAGAACACTACATGAAACAATTAGGCCATCCACACCTCCTCCTCCTCCTCTGTGATTTAGGGTACTGTCCATCCCAAGGACTTAAAGTTCCTTAGGCAACTTTCATATATCACTCCATACTTCTCTTATGCTGGAATGGTTTGGTCCAGTCCCATAAAACCATGCAGTAAAATACAAATGTATAAATCTAAGTCAAGTCAATAATTCAAATCAAACCTCAGTACACTCACTCAAAATCACCTTTGCTATGAGGGCTAATCATACCTTGGTTCCAAGCTGGCTGGAATGAGGAGCCTTTGCAGACTTTGAATCTGCCTGCAAGGCAGAAATCCCCTGCTCTGCAGAGCCTGATGTCAAGCTGAACTCCAACTGACTCTGAAACAAATGAGTTACATAGACATGGGAAATAAATAATATAAAGGTATCAAACTTTTAAAAAATACTTCAAGAATAACAAAATTAATTGGTTCAAAATTCTGTCTAAAGTCACTTGTGTCAATTTTTTTTTTACCTTGGTTTCCCATGAGAAGGGGGCAGAATGCTCATCTTGCCAGGTAATATCCTAAACAGAGACATGCATGCTGTAGTTAGTTTTCTAACACACATACTATACGCAGGGTCTACCTTAAAGAATATACATATATAATGGAACTTCCCATCTTTTTAGTGTACAAACAAGTAAGCAAGTTTAGTTTAAGTGTAAAATCACAGCGTCTCCTTACAAAAAATTAAAGAATCATATACAGATGAGCCAAATAATGCTGATCATCTTGTAACAATGGTGCATGTCAAGGTCTGGGATCTGGGTGATGGTAAGGGAACACAGTTATGGTCAAAATGTTAGACGCTGGAGAAAAGGGCAGGTGGAAAGACCCAAGTGACTTTGACAAGGGCCCAAGAGGTTATAGCCAGACAACTGGGTTAGAGCATCTCTGAAACAGCAAGACTTGTGGGGTACTTGTAGTCCACCTTGCAACTTAAAGGATCTGCTTCTAACATCTTCTAACATCTCTGTGCCAGATACCACAGGGCACCTTCAGAGGTCTTTAAAAGTCTGTGAATTGCTGGCACTCAGAGGACCAACAACATGCAAGGCAAGGGTAGTCATAATGTTATGTCTCATCCATGTAGGAACATAAGGTTATAACAGTGTAATAATGAATACAACACGTTTAGGCCAACGTATACATATGTTATGCACAGATTTTGCTGATATTTTTCAAAATAAGAGCACCAGAATTTCAGTATTCAACAATTATTAGCTTGTCTACAAATAATTGCCAATTGTAAATCTATCCTAGATATCTGAATGCTTCACTGTCTATCTATCTGATGGGTAAGGGCTTACATTCATTTGTACTTAGATTCATTCAGTGACTGACGTTCACCGACATATTTCAATGGCTACGTGGCTAGTTAGCAACGATGACAAAACAGGCTATTATGACCTTAAAACACTCTCACAAACCGATCCAATATCAATCAACATGCGGTTAAAATACCTCTTCTCCAAAATGTACTATCTTCTGACCCGTCTGAATGAGCAATTTAGGGTAACAGACCACTTCTTCGCGGTCAACTCTGTGCATAGCGTATCGGGCTCGGATATGGGGATCCATCATCCAGTTGTCGATGGCGCTGTCCTGCTCTTGCGGCGTCATCTTCTCCCAGGACGAGCCGTGCTTGGCTTTGATTTTCTCCCTCTCCTGCATTATTTTCTTAGCCATGGAGTTGATGGAGGAGAAGTACTCGAACTTCTTTTCCTCCATCCTGTGGCCATCGGGCCCCGCCATGGTCGCGGTGGCCATCTTTAGCTGCTACCAGCTGCTGTTATTATTGTGAGGAAGAGGAAACTGCTGTTCGTCGCTGTGTGGGCGGTGGGAGGGAAGGACGCAGTCAGTTGCAATTCCCGTGTTAACGGCGCCATCTTGTGGTTCTCTTCGAATGCGCAACGGCTCAACGGCTTTTTTTTTATAATGGGGATTTAATTCCCATTCGGCAGTTAAGAGGAACCCAATATGGCGTCTCACAAATCTTCCACTGTGCTTGAAGCAGTCTTTAGCTTGTCTGGAATGATTATGAAAGTGTGGGTTTTGCACTGATGTCTGTTTCAATACATTTTGGACAAAAATGACTTCAAACTTACACCGTGACATGCTTTACCAGATTATAGATGCACAGAAAATTCTTATTATGGCAACTACATATAGTGTGTTAACAGGTATAAAGACCCTTCAGTTAGCAGTGTCTTTCGCTTACGGCCATACCACCCTGAACACGCCCGATCTCGTCTGATCTCGGAAGCTAAGCAGGGTCGGGCCTGGTCAGTACTTGGATGGGAGACCGCCTGGGAATACCAGGTGCTGTAAGCTTTTCTACCCCGACATTTTATCAACAGTGGATGCTACTGCTTCTGTGGTGCTACCTACATTTGTGCAGCTTTCAGCAAGTCTGCGCTTCTTTACTTTGTCTCACGTGAACTGAAATCTCCCTGTTCTGAGTCCTTGAGTCTGTGTAGTATACAGAGTACACCCCCTAGTGTTCAACGCAAGGAAGTGCACGTCTTAGCCATAGGAGATAAATGTGTGTTCTTCGTCGTCGTCCAGTCTTACGGAGTGTGAGGAGGTTGGTATACCAGGTTTGTGGGCAGTTTTGTGATATATTTTGTTAAAAGACGCGTGTACTGTTATCCATGCCCTCTGTATGTATGTTACAGCTAGCATGCTACCAACCTTAGCTAACAGTTAGCTAAATTGGGTTTATGCTAACTTCCCGTGGCACACAATGGAGGAGGTCATCGGAGATCACTTCGGTTGTCTCTCATACGTACATAGAGCTATGTGGGGGTGAGGCATAACTATAGTGGTTTAATGTAGACAAATATAATAAAGGTCTAACAAATCTGACACTGTTTTCTTTAGTCTTTAGCTTGTCTGGAATAATCCAGTCCACTTGTCAAGTAATCTTTGATCTAGACTTCATCCAGTGTGGTTTGGATGTGAAAAACAGTGCTAAGGCTGTGCATACAATGTCTAACAATTACAATACAAAAGTTAAGTTTCCTTCAACTTTCAACTTCGTTGCAAAATCGGACACCAAAGAGCTGTTCTCTTAGATTCCGAGATTAGATTAGATTCCGAAAACTAAACCAGTGATAAGTTCAGTTTTCAGAACTGAAGAAGCCTTTCGGATGAGAGGCGAAACGTCTTCAAGGAACCTAAAAGAAATCCAGTTGCCTTCAACTTCAGCACTTAAGACTACCAGATTCAAAGAAGAGTTTCCAGAAGAGCTGTAGAGCGACATGAGACTTACAGGTAAGTTGCATCTGGTGCATAGGTCACATTACACCGCAATTTACAGAGAATCCACAAATTACTTTCCGGTGATATTTGTCTATATTCTACATCTGACTGTTTTGTGTTTATTTCTCCTCTGGTGTGTATTTTTCTGTATTTAAATCAGTGTTTTACAGCAGGTTAACTAATTTAAGTGACACCAGGCAACAAAAAAAAAAAAAAAAGAGTTATGCATGAGTATGACAGTGATAATGAAAAAAACTCAGAGATGTACCAGTATGAAAATGTTTAGCAGGAAACTCCAAACATGTTTTAATAAACATATGTGTTTCTTTAATGAATTTAACATTTTTACAATCAGTTACAAATACAAGGCACATATATTAAAATACAAAACATGTAAAAACAAATGATTCCTAATTTAAGTATTTACAGGTTTAAAGTCATGCCTGAAAATTTAACAATGTAGAAGAAACTGAAAAATTACTTGTAAAGAGAAAAGTAGCACATAGAGCCTTTAAACATTTCTTAAGAACAGCTTGTAGTGCTACAAATTGGCTTTTAGCCAAAGCAAACTGGTACAGAGACAAACATAAGTAAGTCAACTTATAAGGTCAGGTCCCTGTGACATTCAGCACATGTAGTCTTAGGCCACAGCAGGATGACTACAGTGAACGTCAATCATAATTACAGACATGCCACTTGGGGGCAGCAGGATTCAAAGCTGGCCCACAATGCAAGAAACAAAATAAAGCTACAAAAACTCAACAAGTTCTTAAAACTTCAATGACACCGTACCATACATTATATTGCTGTTGTGCATTTTTAAATGTACATTTAAATGTCTCCAAATTGTATCTTCAGTAGTTTTCAAGCATCACATAAATAAATAAATTTAAATTTTGTGAATGTAGGCCCTGGTGTCTTGTGGATTTAGCCCTACCAGTCACACTTTTATTTACCCTCCCACTTTCTTGGTAACTATGCAACTGTGTAAATTTTGCACAGTGGATCTAACAGTGTTCCTTAGGCTGTGCTGGCATCATGGAGGCTAAGCTTCTCGTTTTTCATGAGACTGTCAGCATTGAAACGTGGGTGAATAGCGATGGCAGTAGTTGGGACAGTTTTAGACTTTCGTCTGGATGAGCGAGAACACGCCAGGTAGAAGATCTCTGCTACGTTGAATACAAGAGAGACACAGGACACTACGAGCATGAAGATGATGAAGATGGTCTTCTCAGTGGGTCGAGACATGTAGCACTCTACAGTGAAGGGACATGGAGCTCGGGAGCAGACGATTCTTGGGTCCATGACGAACCCATAAAGATAATACTGCCCCACAATGAACGCTATCTCCAGAAGGATTCTGAAGAATATGGAGGTCATATAGGTTCCCAGAAGGTTGCCTTTAATCTGTATGTGGCCTTTTTCATCAGAGTACTTGGGAGATTTGACAATTTCGCTCCTAGAGTGGGTCTGCATATATTCTCTCAGCTTGTTCTCTTTGTGGATGACATGGAGAACATGACCGAGGTAAATCAGTGTGGGTGAAGAGACGAAGATGATTTGGAGGACCCAGAATCGAATGTGTGAGATTGGGAAGGCCTGGTCATAGCAGACGTTCTTACAACCAGGTTGTTTGGTATTACAGATCATATTGGACTGCTCATCACCCCAAACCTGTAATGTTCATATGAGAAATGATTATTTTTACATGTATATGTACAACAAATGGTCTGAGAGCTATGGTACCAGGTGTGACTAGTGCCTAAGTATCAATTAACCAGGCTTTAAAAATGACATTGTAGACATAAAAAGAATGTTAAAAATAGGTGATTAAATTAGCTGATTAATTGCAGTACTATCCAAATACCCTCTGGTTTTCACAGCTGGTGTCTGCTCAGGAGCTGTGGACCTTGATCATGGTCACCAGAGGGTGCTATTTCATCTAAAAGTCTTAAGTTCACAGAACTAAGTTACTACAGTTACTGAATGTATAATGCTACAAAAATAAACTATAAATAAAATAGAAGCAGACCTTCTCTGCTCCAGCTCCGAGGATCATGATCCTGAAGATAAAAAGCACACTGAGCCAGACCTTCCCGATGACGGTGGAGTGAGACTGGACCTTGTCCAGCAGAGAAGACAGAAATCCCCACTCTCCCATTGTCTCTGATCTGATGAGGAAAAGCAAATGAAAATGTGTACTGATTAATAACATGGACAAAACAAACACATGGTTTCACTGAAATCTGTATTTGTTTCTCAGTTAGCCATTGTATACAGATAATGTGATTAAGACCCTGTGACTTAAAACAATCTCATTCTTGCAACCAACTAATCCAACATAATCTCAGTTAATACTGGCAATAGTTGGCTGTCCTTTGTGAAGTCTTCATGAAGTTAAACTGTATTAACTGACAAAGCAATTTTTCTTTTATCAGTGTAAATGTATGTTTTTTCAACTCAATAAGTGATTAATTATTCTCTTTTATATGAATAGGTTAAAGCATTGTATTATTTTTTAGAAATAGTACTAGGTGCTGTAATGATGATAACATCATCAATAGCAGAAAGTCAGAGACACATCACAGTCATATGTTGTAAAATCCCTAATCTGCAACGTTCAGAATGTAAAGAAGTAGCTATAAAATCACTTACATAACCAAGACTTATCTCAAGCTATCTCACTATATTTTTTTGGATGTTTGATAGGAAAGGAAATCATTGTTAGCAGATGTTTGGTTGTTGTTGATGTACCTTCTGCATCTAAAAACATAATTCTTTTCATAATTACATAGCGACACATAATTTCTTAATCTGATCATAGGATCACAGAACATGTGGAAATGCTACTTTTTTTTTTTTTTAAATAACACAGATTTTTATTTTGTTTTTTATTCTGATGGATTATGGACAGTGCTTCGAACTGAATGGTCAAATAATCTTAAGAGTTTCTCTCTACTCTGGCTTCGCTCACACACATTTGCAAAAACTCAAGCAAGGCAAGAAAATACACTCATAATAATAAATGCCCAATCCATCTATATAGAGAAATTATTTGAGACAATCTGGATTATCTGTATCTTATTCCAAAAATAGTGACATGAAATTTGAGTTTGAATTAAGTACATTTTATAATGAAATTATTTGTGTAGCTTACCTTTGAATTTAAAAGGTTTTCTTTCAGACAAACAGAGCAGTCACCACCTGTGGAGCTGAGTGATAGAGAGCCCAGTGCACAGTGCCTTGAACTTTAGATAGGATACAGTTGTGCAACAGCGTGAGCTGTCACGTTGTCATGACATCTGAAAATGATAAATCTCAAGTGGACAATTTTGGGCTGAGCAGTGAAATGATTGCACAGGTTAATGATTGGCAGCGCTATAAACCAAAATCCACAGCTTTTTTTGGTCATTGTTTATTATCAAAAAGCCAATAAATAAATGGATTAAGAACAGGACTCAGGGACTGAAGGGTAGAGGAACAGTTTGCACACCTGTACAGACTGATCCAATCTAGTACAATAACCCTGCAATGAATACTACGTGAGGACTGAGCAATCATGTTCATGTTTTGTTCAGACTGTGTCAACAAAGAGATGGTTTTCTTCATACAGTGTGATTTACACAACGTTTCAAACTGAGGAAATCTAATATTATAAGCCACACAAACGTTTTTTATTGAATTGAAATATGTTGAGCAGGTCCTTGTGACTTCTATGGATATACATTTGATCTTCTTAATATATCCCACTTTGTTTGGGTTCTGTCTTTATATTGTCTATCAGATGTAAATGTTCTTATCCTATATACTATAATAATAAAAATTATTTTTGAGTCAGACATGAGGGCTAATAACTGTCTACCAACCAGCCCCTATTCTGAAGTTACAGCTGCAATGATTAGTCAAATAATTGATTAGATGATGACCAGGAGATGAATCAGCACCAATTTTGATTATCAGTTAATCATTAAAGTAAAATAAAGTTTTTTAAAAGTTAAATTAGCGAGCAAAATTAGTGGTTTCAGCTTTTCAAAAGTTAATATTTTCTGTTTTTGTTACTGTTTTATGATAGTAAACCCAATATCTTTTTGATAGACTTTTGAAAACGTCACCTTGGGTTCTGGGAAGCTGTGATTATCCAGCCTTTGCTGTCATTTTATAGAACGATTAATGATTTAATTTAGAAAATAATCAGTAGACTAATCAATAATGAAAATAATCATTGGTTGCAGCCCTGCAGTAGTAGAAAATAAGTATAAACCTGTTATCTAAAATGAATAGATTGATGAAACAACATCTTTATCCAACTTCAATCATTTATTAAAAACAAGACATACAAAAACATCTCTCCCATCTCAATAAAACAGACTTTTCAAAACAATCATTATCAACATTATCATCATCATTCAGAAAGCAAATTATTTAAAATCCTAGATAATGAACATGACAATAACTTAAGGACACATTCAATAACTGGGCGTAGACAAAATTCTGCTCACTCACAGATAAATACATTAGTATCAGTATTGCACACTTTCCATTATTAGATTTCCATACAAAATAAATGTAAAATTCCTTTTACATTTTCTTTTAAATTGTGTCATGATGTGTACAACACATTGGAAGAAATCTTCACTTCAGTCTCTTAGATGTATATGAACCAGGAACTATTGGGGAAAATTCTGAAACAAGATAAAACATTTTAATGGTCAGTGGTTTTTTTAATGACCACTCAGCAGTCGTTTCTCCTCTTTGGCCCCATCCAGGCTTCCTCCGATGCTGTGATTGCTCTCGAGCTCCATGTTCACCTTGTTCTGCTTGAGTGCCTCCTCTGTAGTTGGCCACCTGGGGGATGACAGGCTGGCAGGGTTTTCTGCTGAAGTAATCTTGTGATTGCGACGGCCGGACCCACATTTGACCCTGGTGCAGATCAGATAGAACACCTCAATGACATTGAGGAGTAGGGAGACGCAGGCCACTGCCAGCATGAAGATGATAAAGATGGTCTTCTCTGTGGGTCGGGACATGTAGCACTCTACAGTGAAGGGACAGGGCTTCTTGGAGCAGGGGAACATGGGGACCATGACGAAGCCATACAGATAGTACTGGCCCACTATGAAGGCAGCCTCAATGAGGATCTTAAACACGAGCTGAGTCAGGTAGCTTCCCAACAGGTTCCCCTTGATCTTCACCTTTCCCTTTTCATCTGTGTATTTGGGCACTTTGAGCAGCCGGGACCCACCAGGGCTCGACAGCTGCTCCCTCAGCTTGTTCTCCTTGTGGATGACGTGCATGGCGTGGCCCAGGTAGACCAGGGTTGGCGTGGAGACAAAGATGATCTGGAGGACCCAGAAGCGAATGTGCGAGATGGGGAAGGTCCAGTCGTAGCAGACGTTCTCACAACCAGGTTGCTGAGTGTTACAGATGAAACCCGACTGCTCGTCACCCCAAACGCTTTCAGCTCCTGCACCCAAAACCATGATCCTGAATAGGAAGAGGACGCTCATCCAGATCTTCCCGATGACTGTGGAGTGGGACTGGACCTTGTCCAGCAAGGTTGACAGGAATCCCCAATCACCCATCCTTATAAGTGAATTTCAGTTACAGATCTGTGATGAAAGGAAGGGAAATTCAGTAAATACACCACACCTTATTACCTGAAACATTAACCACATCTTATTATTTAATCAATAAGCTGCTGTTGAAAGAAAGGGTTCATTGTTTTGTTTAATTTAGATAAATCAGTATTTTGTTCTTGAACATGGCTACACTAGAAGGAAGAAAACATCAGAGCCTCCTGAAATTTTAGGTAGTTGATCAATATCTTTCCAAAGTAATAATTGATCAGAATTTTGAATGGAAGAGCTCTGGAATTATGATGACCAGTCAAAGTAGAAGTAGGCTGAGAATAAAGGGAGAATATAGAAAATATAAGTTTTCTTCTGTAAAGCTTACATCAATATTCTGTGTAACACAGTTAAAATTATGTAGAATTTAAATACAGTAAAGATAAACATGGACTTGTGGGCAAAATAGAGTAAATTAACACGCGTAAAGCAATCTGGTTCTATAAATGTAGACAGAAAGTAATGTAATGAACAGTGGAAATTAAATTAACAACTCATCACCTTCTGTCAAAAACCGTTTACAAAAAACCCTTTATCTTTTACTGGACATTTCATTCTGTAAGTGTTCCTTACAAATACTGACATTTGTTAATAATATTTGTTTTAAATTAGTCAGATAATCAGTTTTCTGTAGCAGAGAGCAGAAAAAGTTGCATCTTACCTGCTGACTTGGTCAGAAAGGACTGTCTCTGGTTGGGACGAATCACTAACTGATAGACCTTTGAGTTTTTGCGGTGGGTGAGGGCAGAAGGACTGATGAGGGATCACATTGTGCAACACTGGCTTTAATGTCACGTTGTACCCGTCAGCAACAGAGAGCAGAAAAAGTTGACGAAAGACTAGAGCAAGAGAACAAGAGTGTAATAATTGACAGGTGTGCAGTATCTCATTCAGGAGCCAAGATCTGTCTCTGGGAAATAGCTTAGAATTTTTGAAAATAAATAGCAAAGGTGTGTGAATCATTAAAACAAGGATATATAAAGCAGCTACTCTTCTGCACTGTGGTTATGAATTATAAATAGCTGTGTGGTTCTAAATACTTTATTTCTTTATTTGCCCAAATCACAAACTGACACAGTCTGAGAAATAGTGTTGTAGAAACACATCATTTATGTATTTTTGCAGTTAGATGAGAAGATAGATACAGGTGTAATGTCTGTGTGCTAAATATAAGGCTATAGGCTGTAGCTTTACTCAAAGCCTGTTTACTTGTTAATACTTTTTCTGATGAACAACGCAGGCTTTTAGCTGATGGCAGCAAGTTAGCAAAACATTTTGAAACATAAGTTCTGCAGGCCCATATATTTGCAGTAGCCTATTACTAGCTGGACAGCTTAACAACATGAAAAGTTATTCTCTCAGTACACAATTAACTAAATGCTTTGTATGCATTATGTTAACTAGAGCTCTATATATACAGTGTAATAGATTAATGGACCAATTAAAAATAAAAAACTGCAGAGGTGCAGATGGATGAGGCTGTTCTCAAAATGAAAACCGTAAAGTAAATGTACTGTACTGTAATGAGGCAACAAGAGTATGGACCATGTTTATTATGCAACACTGCTTTTTTATCATCTCAGAAAATGTACTGTGAAAACATGACAACACAATAAGAAAAGGACAATTGTGTTACAGTCGTGAGGTTTATTGAATAAAAAAATCTAACTTTACACAAATCAAAAATGTAATCTAGAGTATTTTAAAATGATGGGCAAGAAAACATGATTTGTTCTATTTATATTATGTTACTTGAAGTCATTTTAAGCAACATTTTGCATGTGACTGAGACATGTTTAGATAAGCTGGCAACTTCCCTCCCTCCGTTTTTATTTACTGTACACACACACACACACACACACACACACACACACACACACACCCTCTCCTGTCCAAAGCCAAAGCACACAAATACTGGAACAACCTACAACAAGTCACTGCCCCCATGCTTCAGATGTGGACCTCCCCCATGTTGTTCTCAGATGCTACGCTCTTAACAACCCTTTTCACCCCACCTTTGACCCCGTTCACCCCCAGCTTTTGTCCTTGCAGCTCCAGCTCCAGGTTGACACAGTTCTGGATCATCTCGTCCTGACTTTTTAAATTTTTCCTTTCCGAAAGCGGAGGTGTCACCGGGGTCACGGTGTAGTCCTGCCTCCTTGCCATGCACTCCTTTACAGCTTTGGAGCACAGATAGAACAGCTCAACCAGACTGAGGCCGAGGGAGACAAACGCTGCCACCAGCATGAACCAGATGAAGACTGATTTCTCTGTAGGCCTGGAGAGGAAGCAGTCCACCTTGTGTGGGCAGGGGAAGCGGGTGCAGACATAGCGGGTCTCGAGGGTGAAACCGTAAAGAAAGTACTGACCCACGATGAACAAAACTTCCAGGAGTATCTTGGCCACAAGATGGAGGACATAACTGCGAAGGAGGCGGCCACGGATGCTGATCTTGCCACTGCTCTTGGTGTACTTGGGAACCTTGTAGGCCTTACTAAGGAACAGACTTGTTTTGCCATCCAGCTCTGCCTGTTTCTTCATCCTCTCCTTCATCTTGAATTGGAAGAACAAGAGAACAGAGTTAGACCAACGTCATGCACAGAAAAACATGGGAATAATCTTGGTTAAAGATCCTAACAGGATGTTTGGAAAACAACCTACAGACATGCCATGCCTGACAAATCAAGTATTCATCACTAACCCCATCATACCACGCATGCCCACTTCAGCAACACACCTTTTTCTCAATGTGGATCACATGAAGGACGTGACCAAGATAAAGCAGCTTCGGAGTCGCCACAGCAATGATCTGAAGAACCCAAAAACGAACGTGAGAGATGGGGAATGCGAGGTCATAGCACACGTTCTCACAGCCGGGCTGCTGAGTGTTGCAGATAAAGTCAGATTGCTCATCACCCCACACCTGGACAAGATGAGAGGAAGGAGATAATAGAAGACATGATGCAGAACTTCAGAAAGTTAAAGGTGTAGTGGGTATGGGTTTAGGTTTGCGACATTCCCAAACCAGAGCCCTGTTGCTATTGCTTTCCCCTATTACCCAGTGGCCACTTGTGGGCTCCCCGGAAAGTGTGCTGTAAAGTAGTAAATGTACCTTCTCAGCACCGGCGTGCAGGACCAGGATACGGAAGACAAACAGTACGGTCAGCCAGACCTTGCCAATCACTGTGGAGTGGCTCTGCACTTTGTCCAGCAGGCGGCCCAGCAGATCCCATTCACCCATTTCAGTCGCCAGTTGTCCTGTTTTCTGTTTAGGGGACATGTATGATAAAATAAACCACTATGACTCACAGACAGACAGTGCAATCTAATATACCAATCTCTGAAGGTACACATTCATTATTTGACCAAAAGAGTATCTTATAAACAGAACTGTAGCAGTTGGATTATATTTTCTGAAAAGTAACACCCCATGATTTGACCTGTTATTTGTCATGTTGCAGTTTTAAAAAAAGGTGAGACAGAAGTGGTTTTGTAGTTGTAAAAGTGAGAACAGACAGGCTCTCTCACAAGGCCAAACTTTTATCATGTCTTGCAGTCTGTGACTCTGCTGATAGAAGCCACGGCTCCTGATTTCAAGTCTCCAAAACATACTTATCTGCTGGAAACCAAGACCCTAACCTTGGTTAATACCAACCACTGCAAATCTTAATTCAAAGAATGCGAGACATTGAACTCAATCACTCTTGCAAATACAGATTGACCTGCCTGAGTAGATAGAGCTGCCAAGTTATCAACTTCAGTTTTAAATGAGTTAGTTTTGACTTTGTTTTACATGGCTTTTTATGGCTTAAATTGCAGCGTTTTTCACAGGATTATATATATTTGATTGTTTGGTAGCTCTTAGAAAATTCTTTAGAAAATTTTTATTTTTTGTCTGTTTGAGGAAGCCACTGCCTCTGAGCCTCTCATATTTATATGCATTCACACTGATGTGCACAAGTGCAAATGGCATGCATAATATCTTTAAATAGTACAAATTTAACTTGCATAGCTAAACTATTAAACAATATCCCAACACAAAACTATAAATCCACAAAATGAAAGAATACAAGAGAATATTTTTTAAAATCAACTCACCAGTTAAACAAACCCACTGAGGAAAAAGGCGAATGAAGCGAGTGATGCCTCAAGAGGAGGAGGAGGAAAAGGGAAAGTGAAGGAGTGAGAGGAAGAAGGTGGGTGTCCTTCTTTTGTTGTTCATTGTTCCATTGGCGTCTTATCTGGAAGGACACCATCCTAACCACAACAGCCCTAACACTGAATGTGAGTGGCTGCTAAAAGCAACTAACAAAAACAATTAGACCTAAAACGCTTAACTTTAACAAACCACCTTGTCTAGATTTAAACACTTGATGTCACATGCTCAACTTGGTCATCTCCATTTCGTATTTCTTTAACACATGTGATGTTGGATTTACTGTACATACTTTTATGTATTTGTATAAACCATGGAGCATTTTTCAATTACGCTTCCAAACTATGTGATGCTATTCCCAAATATATTAGGAAGAAAACCTCAGTGAGTGATGATTTATAACATGCTGAATTTAAATTAGCTTTAACTCTTTAAACCCAACAGGAACTTGCTTGTAATGTTTGGTGTAGTATGTGTGGATATTATTTACATTAACATTATTTTTAGAGATTCTAGTTTCATGTTTAAATCCCACAAAAAGCAGCCCAGGTCTGCCCAGGACCACCTGTGTGTTTATGGCAAACTGAACCTCACGAGTGTTCATCAGGTTTACATAGTCTCCAACCTAAGAGACTGATCTTGGGGGGGGGGTCACAGGATGAACTCTGGCAGCCTGCACAGCGTCTGTTCATGGTTGTAAATGATTTACACTACCCTGATGTTTTAAGGGAAAAACAGCGTGTGTGTGGCCTTCAGCTTGTAGATCAAAGTCAACATTTCTGAAAATCAAACGCCTACCAGTCAGATAAAGGACTCGCCTTGCCTTGACTTTAGCCATTATGAAATCATACTACACATATAGTCACCATATATGAATTAAAATAAAAGCCAGGACAAAGATATGGGAATGAAGGACACGTTTATTGGTCTGATTTTGTACTATGATGATATATATATATATATATATATATTAAAGTCAACACACCAGATGTTTGTACTGTATATTTTGCTGCATGATTCAACATAGTAAGCACAATATACCGTATACGAATCTGTTCCCATTTTAATACAAATACTTCAGCAATATCTACACACAATATACTGAATGTATTTCAAATATAGTTTCTCAACAAAACAACACATCACAATCTCACTCTTCATTGCATTTTAAATACACTGCTGGAGATGCTCGACTCCTGTACTCTGAGCAATGACACCACATTCACCTAAAGCTATCACTCTTCATTCAGGACCACACCCTTTTTTTAAAGAATGTTTAACACCCCACTGGCATTTCTTGGCTTCATCTTTTGGTCACAATCCAGAGTGTTTGCTAAAAATGTGTCTTTTCCACTTTCAGTGAACAAGTTTCTCAGATTTTGATAAGCTTACATTTGGCAAAATTACACTCAAATCTGATGTTTGTCTTGTAAATGAACAAAAAAATACCACAAAACCAAGAATATTACCTGTGTGAACAGTCGGTTTCTGTAACTTTAAATGATATTAATTTTGTTTTTTGGGCACATACGGTCAGCTGTGTGTGTGTCAGTCCAATGGGTGTTGTCAGTGCAGGTAAAAAGCAGCACAACCTGAAAGTTCAGGGAAATCAAATGTCAGCATACACAAGTTAAAGAAAATAAAACACATCAGAGCTTCTTTAAATGTTTCCAAAACCCCTTTGATTAGAATCAAACCACGCAGGATGCAGGTTAATACAGCTGGAAAGAGATCTTTGTGGTCAAATGTGCATGTCGCTGAAAGTCTGAATTTATCGCCTAAATCCATCGTTAATGTGTTAAATTCCTCATCTTTTACTCATCTGTTATGATTTTGCTTCATTATTGCTTTCTTCTGACTTTGTCCTTTTTATGTAACATTTGCTGTAAGGCTTTTGATCTCAAACGTACTTCTACATCCAGTTTTTTAGAAACAGAAGAAGTTTCAATGTGTAACTTTTCCAAATACAAAGAAAAATAAAATAATTGTGCAATCAGTTTTATCTAAAATGAACCAGGTATTTGAATCTCTTATCTAATAGTTCAGTGGGTTGAAACTTTATGGAGGCTCGTGCTATTGAAGTCTAGGCACCAAACCAAATTAAGTATTGTATAATAATTATCTGGCACAGTTGGGACGAGAATCAAATCAAAGTTCACAATCAGAACAAACCAAACCCAGTTTCCAACCTTGTGTCTGTGCACTGTGTTCTATGGTAAAGTTAGGAATTTGTCAGATCACATTCCAGTACTTAAGGAGTAATATGTATAAATTTACTCATTGTTTCCAAGTGCCACTGCAGATTACCTTGAAATTGATACCAGATCGATAGGAAAGAATCCCGATAACTACAGTCCTCAACAGAGCCTGGGAGTTATCAAACAGACCTAATCTTTATCAACCAAAGAAACTTAAATAAACTTCTACACATGACTCCAATAATGAGAAGAACCAGTAACCAGATTAAGTCTTTGTGAGGAGAGAAGTGAGCTCTTAGCTTGAAGTGATGAACACACGTGATCCAAGAACCCAAATCCACTCTGGAATACACCTCAGCAGTCCATACTGTGAGGAAAAAGAACAAAAAAAAAAAAAAAAAACCCCAGCAGAGAATCAGATCATCAAATAGGAATGTATTTTATGTTTTAGATCCTGTTTCTACAAAGGCAGGAAAGGAAACAGTTAGCAATATATTCCTGATATATTTAATATATACCTGCAGTGTATGAGGCCAGTAGCCGGTGGTCCTGTTAGAGACACCCAGGGTGGAGATGGCGTGACGGGCGTAAACGTCTGGTTTTGGCACAAACCAGCCTTCTCTTGATGATGTTGATGTGGATGTTGATGGTTGTCGCCCACTTGAAGCTATCTACATACACATACACACAAACTGTATATCAAGAACTCACATACACACAGTTACTGTATTTATATTCTGTGTTGAAAGTTCGATATCCAGCTGATCTTGATAATGTTGATATCAGGTCTTACCTGGAAGGGAATCAGACTTTGAATGAAGATCCCTCTGCCGCTGTACTCAAGGTGAAGAGCTCTCGAGAAATGATCCAGGTAGCCCTGAAAAGTCAGGAGAAGAAAAGTATTATTGTCTGCAAAGAAAAATGTGTTTGTGATCATGTATTCACTTGGGTGACAGAAGAAAACATTTATAATATATGGGCTCAAATCAAATTATCTGCTGTGAAAAGGGTCTCTAAAGGCTACTAATCCTTCTTGTGTGTGTGCATAAAAGGCTGATATCAGTGTGTTATCAGTGTTTTATCTCACAGTGGAGGCTGTGAGCGTCACTCTTCCAGGCAGAGGTCTGCAGCAGGCGCCCGACGATATATTGACCACAGCACCTCTGCTGCGCTCCACCATCCCCGGCAGCACCAACCGGGCCATCAGAGTAGCGACTGCCACATTCTTATTCACCAAGTCCAACAGGCTGTGCTCGGGCATTTCAATCAGGCTCTGGGGGGAAGTCAAAGACTCATCCACACAGTTCACCAGAAAGCCGATATCTTTACCCCTCATGGCTTCTTTAATAGGTTTGCTGGCTGCCTGGTCCAGGGAGAAGTCAGCTAGGACAACAACAGTTTCCACTCCGTAGCTCTGGGAGAGGGATGCAGCGGTGTCTCTGACAGAGGTGTGGTCCTGAGTGACAAAGATAATGCTGATGCCGTGTCTGGCCAGCTCCTCTGCATACGCCTTGGCTACAGGCTCTGATGCTCCTGACAGGAGAGAGGATGGTATTTATCAATGAAAGTCATGCCAGGACAAAATGAGGAAACAATATTTCTGAGAGCTACTGCATAATAACATCATCATGACCTCAAAACATTAGATAGAGTTGACTTTATTTATTGTTTTGCTGACAGATAAATTCACTCCTATAAAATGCATGAACCTGACTCTCCTTTGCCCTCTGTGACACAGGCCTACAGCATGATGCATTCTCATTGTTTTAACACCTGCTGCATCCTTACCATAAATAACAGCCCAGTCACCATATCTTTGGGTCAGCTTCTTGCTGGGAATCATTCTCGGCAGGAAATGCACCCTGACCAACGTACAGCAGTCTCTCAACAGGATCACCGCCTTGCTGGTCATGTAGAGTGCACCGACCAGGGCCAGAGTCTCAAAATAAGAACTGCACGACCGAGAAATTTCTCTGTACAAAAGCTGAAAGCTGTCAACTGCCGCCATAGTTACACTCCAGTGATGCTGATGCTAATGTGCTAGCTAAAGCTTGTTCAGTAGATTTAACGTGAAAAATTGAAATGAGAATGAAATGAAATTATCCAGCAAGTCAGACGTCTGAATAAAACATGTTGCTGTTAACACATAGTAAATTCTTGATAGAAAAAGTGAGGTCCGACAGACGTTTCGGGAAGCAGAAGTGCCAAACGTAAAGGCACCCGGCGAAACGAGCAAAACATTGAGTCACGTGACAAAGTACGTCATCTGTGCTACATTCACAACCCCATGATAAAAACCGTCGGGTGTGTTTCCAACTTAAAAGTAATTCTTTACAGAGGTGTTCTCACTAGTCATTGTTGAACCGTGTTAAAAATATCAATATGCTCTCCTCTGTCACTTATAATATTTTCATATTTAAACTAATCATGAATATCTTACACGTGAAAGTCATTTTTCCAGTGCTTTTAAATGCAGCGTGTAGTTTCTTTGGACATCCCACAATGCATAGCAGCTAAAGCTAAGTGGTCGTTTCCATAGAGACACAGCAGTCGGGTGCAGGATGCTACCTGGATGAAAAGCTT
The DNA here is from genome assembly GCA_033238685.1 of Lates japonicus. Taxonomy (NCBI): domain Eukaryota; kingdom Metazoa; phylum Chordata; class Actinopteri; family Centropomidae; genus Lates; species Lates japonicus. Next base: position 5,593,490 of record BRZM01000008.1, read on the forward strand.
TTAATTGTCCAAAAACAAGGTGACAAGGCGATTTACGATGTTCTACACACGGTATATTTGTGCTTAGGTGGTTTGTTTGTTTTGCGGGGAGGTTTTCGGGTCTACGCTCGGCTGCGGTTTCAGCTAAATTTGGGGCAGCTTCACTGCTAGCTAGCTGTGTTACAACGGTGCATTTAGCAGTTTCACGCTAATTAAAGAGAGCAGAGTCGCCGGTTGTGGCTCCAGAATAAAAACCGTAAAATATCACATAGTCCTCCTAATGTCGCTTTTATTACAACTCAAATGGCATTTGTAAATAAAATAAAACTAGGAAAAGAGGCTTCAGAAGAATTTAGGTAAGCCAAACCGGATGGCACCTGTCTCACCATAGCCGCTTGCTATTTGACACACCTGTAGGCAATTAAAGTTGTTTGAATCGTTGTTGGTGACCTGCTGCGAAGACTCAGCCCTGAAAAAAAGCATTGCACACTAACGTCTAAGCATTGTACTCCCTCATCCTGAACATAAAAAAGATGACTTGATATAACACATTCAAAGATAACTTTTGGTGCCGTGTACTTGCTGGAATCTGACTGGGTTATGCACCCAACTCTCATTTTGTCTCTGGTTGAGCGCAGTGTTTTCTGCCCTTCTACACATTTGCAACGAAAAACACGCCAATTTCACAAGCTGTTCCATATAATGTATAATTTAGTCTTTTGTCGATCTTTAGACAAACAAACAAAATCAATTAACATTTTCCTTTCTGAATTAGTCAATTAGAAGTTATTTATGACCTGCACTACACAGGGTATTGCCCCCTCACCTGCCTAGAAAACCAATGATCCTGGTCGGTTTCATCTCTAGGACCGGCTGTAGAGATGTCTCACTTGTCAGCTGAAGATGAGGTGGAGTTGCAGTCTTTGCTCAAGCAGCTTCTGAGAAGCGTCAGTGACAGGATCTCTGGCGCTCCATCGACTGAATGTGCTGAAGAGATCCTTCTTCACCTGGAGGAGACTGACAAGAATTTCCACAAGTAAGGAACAAACATGGCATTAACTTTTAATGGTCTGGTTTAAAAGAAATTTAGCCTTTCGTATCTCTGTAGGTAAGATGTTGTTTAAATTTATATATACAGTCGTCTAAGTTTAAGTCTGTCATTTCTCTCCTTTCAGTTATGAATTTGTCAAGTACCTCCGTCAGTATGTGGAAAGCTCTCTGGGGACTGTGATGGACGAGGAAACCAAGGACCTGACCAGAGGAGATGGACAACATGCAATTGGCTCAGGTCACGACACCCTGATCCATGCTGTCACCCGAAGGACCAGAGACTCAGCTGAGTGAGTGTAGTACAGAAATGTCTCTGAGCTTTGTTTACCATTTTGTCTCCAAATCTCCATGACAATTGTTTTTGTTGATAAATTCACATGTAATCATTACAGTTTGTGTGAATTGTGTGGTTACTGCATGGATACTTTTTGTCAAATTAAGTGTCCATTTGCATTTAGTGTCCCTTCAATTAAAGGAAATAGATAGTAATGGGCACTTTTGATGGACTGTGGTATCAGAGTTGCATGTACAGCTGCAACATATTCTGTAATTAGAAACTAGCTAATACCACCCAGTGTCATTGACTTAGTTTCAGCTGTTGTTTCTCACTTTCTGTCATAAATGGTGTTCAGTGGTTATCTTAATTTTTTAGCAGGAATGGGTTTAGACGAATGATTTTGAATTAGTAATACACTAATGTGCTTTCTTTTTCTGTCACAGGTACCAGCACATGATGCAGACCTTGAAAAACACCATGATCATGGTTGTGGAGTCTTTAATCAACAAGTTTGAGGAAGACCAGATGAGGAAGGAGGAGATGCACAGAGAGAAGCAGCACAGTCAGTCAAACAGCCAGTACACTGACAACTGCTCTGATAGCGACTCCTCCTTTAACCAGGTGAGAGATTCAGTAAATACACTCTGATATTTGTCCGTGTTGTATCTTAACTCTGTGTGATGTTGCTGTACTTTCTATTTTAGACTGAATGTAGGACAAAGCTTACAGTAGATCCACCCAGTGACCTCTGAAACTGCTGATGTCCCGATATCAAGCGATAAGGGCTCTTTTGAATTTGGGTTTATGGTGGATCGTAATTATTTTTCTCTCATTTCCCTTTTCAGAGTTATGCATTTATCAGACAAGAACAGCTTCAAGTCTTGGCTGAAAAACTTGACTCCAGCAGACCCAAAGAGGTAGACAGGCCCACTTCCATATGTACATATTCACAAGTTACAGAAGTGTGTCATAGACATTAATGTGATTAATGAGTAAAGCATTAGTATTTTGTGTTTAGGTACGTTGGGAGGCTCTTCAGGCCCTCTGCTGTGCCCCTCCCTCTGATGTGCTGAGCTGTGAGAGCTGGAGCAGCCTGCGCAGGAATCTCTGTGCAGCTCTGACTGAGCCCGACCCAGACTTGAGTGTGAGTCCTAAGCAGCCACACCTACTCAATACAGCAGCTATCAGTGTCCTATAAACTCACACTTAATTCACTTATAAATGAATCCGTGATAATCATGTCAGTTTTATAATTGCTGATAACAAGCTAATAACACAATTGTCCCTAATGACTGAGAGCTAATTGGTAGCAAATATGCTGGGCAGTCTCTCACTAGAGGCTGCAAATCTTTTTTTTTGTGATAACCTTGTTTAATTTCCACTCATTTTTTATAAGCTGACATTTGTGTATCATTGATTATGACTGTGTATGTGTGTATTCTCATATCTTATGCTTCTTGCCCTCACCTCCCTCAGGATAATGTTCTGCAGTTCTTTGCTAAAAGCTTCTCCTCCTCTCCTATGAATGTGACACGAGAGATCTACACCAGCTTGGGTAGGTGACTCTGATGTGAATGCAAAGCACCTTTATTTTTGAACTGAGCAAAGAAAAATATTTTTTATTAATAAACAGTTTTAAAGGGTCAGCCCATCTTTGTTTATGTTCTCTGCCTTTCCCATCTTACTGCTAGTAACTGGAGTATTTCCAGTTATCTACCCAGGCAGACACAGTAGTTGTGAGACATTCACCTCTCAGCTTTCTGCTTTCACCCCAGTACAGTGAAGGTGAATCCACAGAGCTCACTGAAAGAAGAAATCATTAGAATTTTTGTTTACTGAATAAATAATTCATAGGCTTCAATGTAGACAGTTTCCATTCTGACCATTTAGTTTTACAATTAAGGTTTTGATTTAGTTTTTAAATAATGTTAATGACTTAATGACTGAACTGTTAAATGAAAAATATGTGCACTGTGAATTTACTATGTATGGATGCTACATTGTGTATATTAACACCAGTATTATTTTGCATGTAATGCATGGTTTGTAATAAGTTTATTTTACCTTTTTCAGCCAAAAGTGTGGAGTCAAGTTTTCTGTCTCAGAAGCTTAGCTTCCCATCAGGCTCAGCTGCCATCGACATTAACAGACCTGAGATTATTCGTCTTCTCAAACAGGTACAGTCTCTTGTCTTTTACGACACACAAAATATCATCATCAATCTCCATACAAATACATTATAGTTTTTTTTCTCTCTCTCTTGCCGCAGATTCGATTGATGAATGACTTTCAGAAGGAGGTGACAACCTTTTGGATCCGTCATCCAGAGAAGTAAGTTGTTGTGTCCACAATGATTTCAGAGTTCACAGGTCTGTCATTCTATATCAGATGCCACTGATTGAATTATGACTAAATGTGATTCAGAATAAAATGCTGATGGCATATATTCAGTTTATTTGTTTTTGTCTTGTTCTAGGTATATGGAGGAAGTTATAGAGAGCACCTTCTCCCTGTTGTCCTTCCATCAAGAACATGGCTCAGCTTCTCCCAGGACAGAGAAAGCCCTGGAACCAATTCATTTACTGGCCTTACTGGATATTAAAGCTACCTGGTTTAAAAAGTGGATGGTGTGTATTGCAGCTTAGTTTTTCAGGTGGTTTTAATTTATGTAGAATGCTTTTTTATATGCTATTGTGTGTATGTATTGCATAATAAGGTCTTTATCTCTTTTTCTTTGGTCTACTTCCCTATACCTCAGCATGGCTACTACAGTAGGACTGTGGTTCTAAGACTCCTGGAGAGAAAATACAAGGCCTTGGTGAGTGATTCACACACATAATTACTGACTAATCTGTCACTGACTTCTATGGAAGGAAGTGGTCTGATATGTACTCAATAAAGCATATTATTCATGGCTATATAAAAATGGTACACTTAATCATAGGTGCGCACAGAGTGGTGGGGAAGAGGCCTGAGGAGACAACTTTGTTATCTTCCAAGATTAGCAAGGGAAAGAGTAGAGACAGGTATGCTATTGTACCAGTGTGCAGGTGGGAGCTTTCCTGAAGAACGAGCAGCTCAGATAATTGGGTGCTTTCCTAGCAACTTTTATAGTGACGCCTCAGCAATCTTTAGAATTAGACCAGTTAGACAACCTAGTGTGTAACTGTTGTCCAATCAGTAATATTCCATCCCCCTAGTGAGTGTGGAGTAAGAGGGTTAAAACTTTGTGTAGTTTTGTCTTGTACTCTCTGTTATTCGAAGAATAGCACTTGCGTGATTCAATATTACATTTCCTGTCCTCCTGTGTCTGATTTGGATTCTGCGAATCCAGAGGAGAATGTTTGATTAAAATTTATAAAGGGGTAGAGGAGGACAGAAGAAAATCCCCAACACTGCTCTTTATATTTGAAAAGTGTGGCACTGGAGATAAATGCCTAAGCAAATGAACATCAGAAGTATTTTCAGAAAGGCATTCAAACATCCTCATTCAGGAACCAGCTGTTGTGTTTGTTAAAAAGATAGAACTGTGCATAAACAAAGGGAAGGCAGGAAACTGGAGTATACTCAGTTATGCTTAGAGGACAACAGAACTGCAAAAGTAGAAATTCAGTTACTGTATGAGGAGGATGATGATGTTCTACTTTCTGCATTTTCTGGTTTTATTCTTGGGCCTCAGAGAAAAGCTGAACTTGCTCTTCTTGTTCCTTTATTCCTTTACTGTACTAAGCTATATGTATTGAGAATAAAGACGATGATAACAGATATTGAGAAGGGAAATAATTCTCCAAAAGATTGACTGTATTTAACTCATGTATGTATTTGTGGGATACGTGTAATTCTCACACAGCCACACAGTGCAGCTCAGTGCAGGAGTCTTTGAGACAAAGGGGCACAATAGTTGACATAACAGAATTGATTGTGTAATCCTTACACTCCCTCTCAGCTCTTACTCTGACTTTAGAGAGGATTGCTGTGGAATCACCTCTGAAACTTTCTCTAAAGTAATCTTAAAACTCTTGATTAAAAGGTCGATAAGAGGAGGTTGTATTGACATTCTGATCAAATTCTTCATTAAACCTGTTGTTTTTGACCTGGCTCAACAGATCAGCAGCTGTAATTTCAGCCAACTAATCAAATATCTGCAGCAAGCTCAGCAACATGCATTGTTTTAATCTTTTATTTTTTTCAGATTGTTGCAGCTCTTCAGCAGTGTATTCATTACAGTGAATCCTGTGAACGCTTCACAAATGAGACAACTGATCCCCAGTCAGTGGAGCAGCAGAGCACTGGTAAGTAAAACAGTCCATAAACCCATGGTTCCCTCAACAGGTTTGTGCACTCTCTCTCAAGCATATCTGAACACAAGTCTTTACCCCGAGTCCCTCTCTGTGTGGTAAACATCAGCACATTTGCAGTAATGCTGATTTAATGTATCCCATGAAACAAACTAAAAAATAATGGTCAGGCTGAACCACTGCGAGAGCCTAATGAGAAAGTAATGCTTCATTTGAGGCCTGTGGGTGTTAAATGTATTTGTACCTAGAGTTCGCCGTCATCATTTATTCAGTTTCTGTAATGTGCACACGCTGTTCCTGCTGTCATTAAAACAGAGGAATGCAGAGAAAAACAGTGGAAAGAAGAAATAAGAATGATAAAAGAGAAACAAAATATAAAGCAGACAGAAAAACTGTTCAGAGTAATGGAGAGAAAGGAATGATGGAAGATTGATAAAATGCACACTTAATGAAAGACGTGACTAAATGATTAAGCTTAAGTTGGAACAGACAAGACAGAGGCATTGAGACAAGTATTATAAAAGAGATCTCAAAGCCACTGTTACTGTTCACAAGGTCAAGAACAAATCTCCACACTTGAGGGAGAGTACTGCCTCAGTCCACTTGTTTTGGGCCTGGATGTGGTATAAACCAAGAAAAGCCTGTGATATGTGTCCTGAATTAAGTTACTACAATTCACTATAATAACTTGCAACAACTGGTGCTTGTGTTTCTCTCAAAATTTAGACCACATTTCCCATAAGCCCCTCTACTATCTCTCAGTGATGGTTTTGTTTGTTTGCAGTATTTAATCTAATTGTGCAAAATTAACATTCAGAGAAGTAACAAACAGTGAAGTGCTACATATCCAGTGGCACATTTAAGCATGAAAATCCATTAAATAAGAGTGAATAGAGTAGTTGATGGGTTGTGAGGGAGTGTCGGGCTCAGTGTGTTATCTCCTGTGAGCCAGCTGGCTCCTTGAGACCAAACATTTTGACCTTGTCTTGGATGAGCAGAGATACGCCAGTTCCCGCCTGCCACTGATACACTCCTCATAGAAGAAGAGTTGTTTGAGATGTGCTTCTTTTTGAGGCACTGCAAGGTTGCCACATCCATTTTGTCACTTGTCATTCTCATTCTGTTACAGAGGCTTTAGATATGAGATGTCTGTCCACCACAACATCACAACAAGGGCATTTACTATAGTGTTATGTTTTCTTTCACAAACTTTACAAACACTAACCAGTCCTTACCTTATCTTGCCAGCTGATTCTTATCTCTTCAACCTTTCAGTTTATGTTTGAAAACTTTGAAAAAATCAGTTTTCTGTTTATCTCTTATAGTTTTGCTCCTTTTGCTTTTGCTTCAGACAATATCTACAATATTTGAACATTATGAAAACTGGAAATGTGGTTACAACAAAAGTCAGTTCAATTTTTTTTTTATTTTCTGTTTGTGTTTTTGTTTCAGTCCAGAGGAGTGTTTATTCGGGAAGGGAGCTTGAATACGCCTTCTTTGTCCATTCTTTGTGTGTCCTGGGAAAACTCCTCATCTACACCAATGGAAGGAAACTGTTTCCCATTAAAGTGAAGAAACGCAAAGGTGCGAAACAGTTTTTTAAAACTCTTCTTAACATCTGTAACTGCATGTGTCGTACTTTATTTGATTTTTTTACACAGTTGCTCCACTGAAAGAAGTATAGAGTTTGAGTGTAGCTGATTTCTAAACCCTGTAAAGATCCCGATACTGCATATTGTTCATAGCTGTCAGCTGCAAAGACATTCACTAGTGGTTTAAATAAACTTGCAGTTAAAGGGACAAATACATGTGTTCATAGTTTATTGCATGAGTTTACAACAAAACAGTCCCTCCAATCTCTACAGCCGATAATCTCATCTAGGAATGTGTCTGATCAGCTTACACATGGTACCACTCCCTCCTTTTCTCCTCTGCACTGGTTTTGTCCCCTCCGCCCCATTTTAATCACTGATAAAGTTATGTAACATGATACGGAGTCAGACCTTTACAACAGACTCATCATCTGCTGTTACTGCACTTGACCCTTCTTTATTTAACCATTAGTTACTCCATCCGAGTTAGTCTGAGGACAATCAAATCACTGACGTGAGAAATTATATGAATCATAAGGTCACTCTTTAGGTGGAGACCTGCTGATGAGTCTCTCATCACCTTGAAGGCCACCAAAAACAATTTCTTACCCAAATGTGTCATAGCATGCGTCAGTTCCTGGACCAGTTTCTATGGCAGCTTTGAGCTGAACTGTCATCAACACATATTTTTCTCCCTCAATTTTAGTTTAATTATTTGTTTCTTTTCAGGCCGTATTTTTTATTCCATGGATCATTGATTTATGTTTTGATTAATTAGTAAATATGATTTACTGTCACTGAGTCCGTGCTCTCACACAGACACATATAGATTAAGTTAAAAGAAATTAAAATGTGATTTTTTGTTGTCACATTTTTTACATTTTGAACACCATTTATGTACAGTATCAAGGAGTCTCCAATTTAAACACTTCAGACTTAATAGCCAGAATGATAGTTGTTAGTAGATAGTGCTGCTAGAAGAATAGATTCATCAGCTGCCTTTAGCAGCATGTGTCACATCATGTACTTATCACATTTACATTATATAATGTATTATGGGCTATGGGAGTCAGCTGCAATCAATGATTATTTTTATCATCAGTTATTTTAATGCTAATCAGAATTTCCTAGAGGATTAAGAAATATATTAGCTGTTACTTTAAGCTGTCCCAGAAATATTCTGTGACTGGGATTTTTCCTAGGATGACCCTTGTCTCCAAAGCTACCAAAATTTCAGACCGTTTCCTTCCTGGCAGTAACCACTACTTTTAGTGTCCCTGTCTAGGCACTGAGTCACCAGACTTACTTATTCATTTATCATGTCTGTGTCTCAGATCCAGTCAGCCTGACGGACCTGGTCGTCATCCTGATTAACATCATGTACCAACACCCCAAGCCTCCTCACACTGATACCTCACACACAGGTGGGTCCAACACGCTCACGCACAGATATAAATTGCGTCAGCAAGTTTCAGCCTTCTCCCTGTCTTCTCTCCAGACTTTGAGTCTGGAATCGGGGATTGAGGGAAGATAGTGACCCTCCCTGTGAGGCGTAACAGCATTCCTCAGACCATATCTTTTATCTCTTAACCTTGTACTGAGTCATGCAGTACTGTGGTTGTCTCCTGGAAGACCTTGCTTTATTGCCCCATTCATTCTCGCGAATTACACTGCAGCAACTTTGCTGCCCAGTGATCAATAAGTGCTCCCTATCTTGACTTTGTCAGAGGATCATCATCTTTAGACTGCTGCAGGGAGTCCTGCTGAGCAACTCATGGATTTATTAATATTTTACTCACAGTCTGACGAAGATCACATGTAGCACCTGTGAGAGTTTAATTTGAGACACATCATGATACTGCAAATTTGTTCTTTTATTTGGATTTTAAGCTTAGCTAGGCATTGTCAAACAAAAAATGTAATGATCTTGGAAAATATCCTCTTTTTTCCCCCCCAAAATTAAACTGCAGTTCAGTGATAATATATCCAAGATGTTTTTAGACTTTAAAAAGAAATTGCATCTTGCTGTAAGATTAGTCTCAAGACATTTTAAAGATTCCAATAGACACCTGTATAAGTTTGTGTGATTCCTCATGCCATACAGTTGGAAAAAGGTTATAATTTATTGTTTGTGTGTTCAGACCCCTTGTCCCCCAGCAGTCTGGTGATGGAGGTGCTGTGGATGCTGTGTGAGAGAACAGAGTGTGCTGCAGAGTGTCTCTACCAGACTGCTGTCATAGAGACACTGCTGGCTCCTGTTATAGCTCTGCTCAATGGACAGAAGGTCAAACACACACACACACAATTTATAATTTTTAATACTTGAATTGTCAATTTTTCACAACATGTGGTAGTAAAATAGTAAAATGGTCAGATTGTGACTCAAAATATCAGAATCTGGCAACCTCAGTCAGCCTGTAGTCCTTATCCTACCCTCATTATGGTGTTTTATTCCCTAAACAGCAGCTCTATTTCAACCTTCAGCATGTTTATATAATTTACATCCAGTTCTCATGCTAACTATAAATGCAAGGCCTGTAACCACATACATACCCTAACTATACCCATTGCCTCAGAGTTTTTAACCTTCATTCCACCATCATATGTGTATCTTGAAGTGTTTGTTGCAATCATAATAGAAGGACACAGAAGAAAAGAGTAAATGTTAACTTGTCACAGCAGCTTGTCATTTGGTCAGCCTTTTACAAACTGTTTGAAATTGTGGAAGCATTGGTTATGAAAACGTAATAGCTTTTTCTCAGTTCTGTCATTGTCAAAGTTAATGATGTTATTTCAATTTTCAATATCTATTCATGCCTCCTGGGATTCCACTTGTCTCTGAAGCTGTTGGGTAATTTTGTCTGTTTATGTTTTTTTTGGTTTGCAGGCCAAATTAAAGTCTCCTGCAGCTACACTGACTCTCATTGCTGATGTTCTGGCTCGCATCGCTAACACTGACAGAGGATTAAATCTTTTCTTATACGAGAAGAATCTCCTTGTGGCTCACAGTGAGAGGTGAGACAGTGTGATTGAATGGTGATTAAGTACACCGTGTCATTTTGTATTTTTGATGGTAATGAATAAATTACATTTCCCTGACTGAGTAAGATGACTTCAATAGAGATTTAAGTTTGCATAACCGATTCTCATGGTTCTGCACAGAGAACAGATTAAACCCGAGGATGTTGCTGGTTTGTCAGCTGCATCGATTATCTTTGATGAGCTCAAGTGTAGCTATAGCAAACATTCTTGAGAAATATGTTTTCTTAAAGTTGGTCAGGGTCACTCAGTAGCTCCAGGTTAGTTTTGTTTTAATTGGCTGACCATGACCATGACCATGACAGTGACCTCAGCTATTTTAGCCTGTTTAATAGCTTGTTGTTGTGAATGAGCAATGATGTTCTCTCCAAGGTTATTACCAGATTTGAGTATTAAACTTAGTTCTTACTAATTCACTTCAGAGTGCCATTCAATTTTGTATGTATGCAACCTCCTCCAATAATGTGCTAATGAATGCACTAGAGATCCCAGTCTCTGTTTTTTTTGTTACTCAAGGGATTAAGAGACTTTTAAAGCTGCTGTACCAGAATATGTACAGTGCTAGTAAAAAAAGGATTGTACTAGAATACCTTTTACATTTAGAAAACAACGTTAACAAATCATGAAGGGAAGGCACTTAAGGAGAACTCTGGTATTTTTGAGTCTGGGCCTTATTTTCTCATGTTGTAGGTGTAAATCATTGATAGGGACAAAAATCTTTGCAATCGGTGTACTGTTAAGCATGAACAGTGTACCCGACCACCGCAAACAGATGCAGACTGGGATCAGGACTGTACTGAATCGCCATGATACCCCTTGCATGTTGCAGTTTTTTGCAGCACAACTTGTAATACATGCACAAAAATCTCTCTCTTTGTCTGTTATCTCTCTCCTCTGCAGAACCTTTGCTGCTCTTGCCATTGTGCAGTTTACCCTGAAGCTGCTGGATAAGGAGCTGTCATCACTAATTGAGTCTGACACATCCCATACATTATGTGGAGCTTTTATCTTTGTCTGTAGGCAGATATACAACACCTGTGAAGGTCTGCAGGTCCTGCGACCCTATGGCCTGCACAAGGCTGTAGCTGCTGCATGGAAAAAGGTACTTGTACCTCATCTGTGGATATAACTCTTGTTGGAATGAGTACACACTCCATAACCTGCATTTGTAGCTACTTTATTATTGTGCTCAGGCTTAATAACTTTAATCTAATACGCTCAGATTTTCAGTGTTCACAAAAGTCTGACAAAAAGACCTCAGTGGATTTTGAATCAAAAAGGACTTATCTGCTTAATATATGCAAAGTTTGTTGCTTTTGTTTCATAAACTGCACCCAAGAATTTGCTTTAGAATACCAAAAGCAACAAATATGTTAAAAACCAAATCATTAAACATGTTGGAAAACAGTTCATCATTATAATATTGGTGTTGCTGTACAGAAGTGGTTGTTTATTACAGGCAGATTCTATAAATGCAGAGAGTTTCTAAATCCTTTTTTCTACAGTATGTAATGGAGGGTTGCCCTCGTCTAATGATCAGTTTCACTGGCTAGAGTACTCCTGTCATGTTTCATTTGCTTGATGAATGCAGTGTTCTCTCTTTATTCATTTATGGCAGCAAGAAAAGCAGCACCATTTCTTGCAAATGGGGGGATTAACTAACCATTGTAATCTGCTTCATTTAGTTTAGAATACTGCATCTGTCATAACAACGTGTCAGAATCAGAATATGTGCAGTAATGCAGTCTGAACTGAAAAACAAAACTGAAAAAAACAAAAGTGAAAACAAAAACATAGTTGAATGTGCAACCAAAACCAAAATCAACTTTCAACCACAACCGGTACAGTACTGCTACAGAGGAATCGTAGAAGACCTGAAGTGTCATGACACTGCTTCTGCTAAGAAAGAGACATGAATAATGTCTCAGTGGTAGACTTTTTCAGTCTAGCAGGCAGTTATACCTCACGTCTTACCTCTTTGTCATCTAAAACATCCTTGTCAAAAATTAACTCCTTGGCATCAGTCTACACTATTTCCCCACTCACTTCCTTCTGACTTTACCCAGCCTGTGTTAAATATTAATTATCATCCTGCACGTACTGCTCTTTCACACTGGACAGCATGTGCTACCTGGTATCTCAAATCCAAGCCCATGTCTATTTTCATTATGTCAGATAGTATAACTACAATGCTGACCTCAGTATACCCACCATAAACAGACACCAACATGGCACCCAAGGTTTGTGGAAGGCGCACGAAAGAAGCATGTGATTTTTAATTCGTTCACAGATGGGAAAACAGTTACCAGTTAAACATTTGATTGTCTAGAATGAGAGCTTTGACCTGTTATCAGATGGTGCTAGATAGTTTATAAAATGTTGTTAGTTTTAACATACAGTCTATTAGAGCCTATTGTAGTAGATGTGTTGGCACACTCATACACATCGATAGATAACAAGTAATACTTTTGCTAATTAATTTCCCTTCCTTAATTCCAGAGCAGCTCCTTGTCAGAAAGGATACCAACCCCGGTACCTGGGGCCACTGCTGGAGCCTCCACCCAGGAACTGCAGAACATGTGAGGCCACACACACACACACACACTTCAATTCAATATTCCCTTGAAATAGTAATATGGGAACTGGTAGAGGCTCAACATTGACATTTAAAGACCCAGATTTGTGTTTTCTCAACCCATGAACCTGTCACTTACTACTACAGAGACAGAAATCTGATCTTTTTTGGACTTTGGATATTTTATTTACAGCCTTCAACTGTTGGCTCGTTCCCTTGTCAGATATGACTGTAACATACTCGTGTTCACCTCTTAATATGTTTTACATACAATGAGGAGATATTTTCAGTGATTGCAAACCATGCTGACACCAAATATGAATATCTTTACTGACGTGTGCACTGGTAGCTAATGCAAACAAAAATAATGTCTCACAATAACAGGCCTTTGTACCCATAATCACTAGTTACATTACTCCCATAGCTTAGCGTTGTAGCTCATGGGATGGAGAACAAAACTAGAAACCAGTAGTTCTGTCTCAGTTTCACTCTAGACCACCTTTTTGTAAAGGAGTGTATGTTTTCTTTCAGTATCACACTGCTTATTAACCTAAAAAACAACATTAGTTCATAACAGTGAAATAGTGAGAGGTGTGTATATTTTCCCTGTTTGCCCAGATGAACTGAACTGAATTGATGTTGTGTTTATACACATCTCCACCCACAGGAAATTACATATCAAAGTTCAGGAGCAAAATACCTGATTATCTTCCAAACTAGATTTCTCAGTGTTTTCATGTTGGCCCTGGCTCTGATAAAAAGGGATTGTAACCTGGTGTAGCTGGTAAACATGAGTTGGGTGGAGTTTACTGAAGCCACAGCATTTATGGGAACAAAAGTTAAAATTAGTGAAACTGTTAACTTTAACTGCCAAGTAGAGCATTTGGTTGCAAACTAGTGTGCACCTGACTCTGTAGCACAAGAGACAGATATTAGATTAATCAGTATCTAACAACATAATATGAGAGTTGTTGCTTTTGTCATTAGTATATTTAGATGATTTGTACTAATTCTTGTTCCTTGCCACAGCAGAGCTTTTTCAGACCACAGAAAATTAAACAAGATCTTTTTATATAAATTTTACATGCATCAATATCCCATTTGCTGCATCATTGTGATGAGTTGACAAAACAATTAACAAGCATCAGTGTAAGGAACCCATTATTGATATCCGTTGTTAAATAAAGAAAATCATATTAGCGAAAAGGCAGGGAATTTGAGGGCCGTGACTATGAAAGTAATAGTCAGCATTTCTGGGCTAAGAGGCACGTTTTCCACCTGTACATTGTCCAGATTTCACCTGTAATGAACTGACTTCCAGTGACTTGAACATTTTGTTTCTCACAGTGTGAACACATTGTACTGCAGCTCACTCTGTCTCTCTTTGTGACTCTGGAACAGGCTCATCTGGGAGGAGACATTGTTGGACAGCCTGCTGAATTTCGCTGCAACACCTAAAGGCCTGCTACTGCTCCAGCAGACAGGAGCCATTAACGAATGTGTCTCCTATATGTTCTCTCGCTTTACTAAAAAACTACAGGTAATAGCAAACACTGAATTTTACAATGCTGCACAAGAATAACTGTGGTTATTTGCAATTTGGTCTTCATTCTTCTTGGCTTTTTCCATCATTAAGAAAAAAAACAATGTTAAAATTTTGTCTTTAATCCACAACTTTTCTATAGCTATACCCAGTTTGCCAGGTTCACTGCCCTGTAGATTTTTTCCCCACGTTAATGTCTGTATGCATGCGGAGCCAAGTGCTCTTTAACAGCAACTCAGTTCTGCCTGGAAACTGCCCAAACCACAGTAACTACAGTAATGTGTTTAGTGACTGAGAGGCCCCGTTGGAGCAGTTTGGGGGTTAAGTGGCTTGCTTGAGGACACTTCAACTGTGGTAATGAGGAAACGCCACTACTCATATTCTCTCCACCCATTTACCAATCCCCAATCCAAACTGAGTAAATGATGTAAAATACTTCTTAAAAGGAACTCCAGATGTTGGAGGAGCCAGCACCAGGAGCCAATGTTAAGTTAAAGTGTAAGCTGACTAGATAAGTTTATTGTACCACCTTCACTTTTCTAAAGAATTGGACTTGTAGGCGTGTTGATAAGCTGCTGATGCATATATAGTTTGATGGTACTATTTCATCACCTTTATGGAATTAACTCTGGCAGTGGCTCGATTTAATCCTTCTTGATGCCAAAGTAATATTATGCTGTTGAAGTGATTCTTTGTCACATTGACTTGAGTTACTGTAGGCCAACACCACAGCCAACACCACAGCTGTAGCAGGATTTGGAAAAAGTCAGACATTTCACACAGACTGTTACATCAATTAGATTTATTTGCACTGAATTAAAATGTGAAGTGACCATTTGGCTCAGAAAACTACAGCTTAGATAGATATAAGATTTAGAAGTTTAATCACTGATGAAGGGGTAAAAAATGAAAAATGTGATCATTAGACCTAAAGGGAAAAAAACATCAATTTGAAATGCAATCTTTCAAATGTACATGTTTACATTTAAATCTGCTTTTTCTGTAGATTTTCTGTAGATCTTTAAAACTTTCCTGCTCAAATTGAACCTTTGTAACAGACATGCATGCATGCAGTCTTTCTAGGCTTTCTAAAAGTCTTAAAAACCTTAATTCATTCTGTTGGCCTATGTCATCGGTATCCCTAATTCGTTCTGCAGAGAATGTAGTAATTTGTTGCTCTTGCTCCTCCTTAAAGCTACGGTCACATTTACTGAGACTGTTTAGTATTCACCAGTAGCCTGGAGGCTCTTACTACTTCCACACTGGGTTTGATTTATTAAGCTCTAGACTCTACATGTCCCTTACATACAGTGTTGTCCAAGATTCAAATTGTAAAAACACACACACACACACTCACTCACTCAGTCAGTCTTCTCTAATCCCCCATGGGCTTAATTTACTGCCATTGTTTGTGCTCTTTTGTAATTGCTTCTCTCTTTTGGCATTTCACATTAATTATGGAATGTAATTATATTTAGTCTATTTTTAGTTGTGACATTGTGTTGTAATTAATAAAGGGCCTACACACTCCAAAATCAATTTGCAATTTGATTTCTCCCCGGTGAACTTAACTACATTATGTAGTGCCTTTTTAGGATTCGAGCAGTGTCATCGCAGAGTTTGCGTACTGAATCACAAACGCCAAATTTGCTTCACATTGCTTCACAAGTCTCTCTTTTTTCTACATTAATCCTTTACTTTCCCATCTTGTTCCAACCTCTCATTCATTTTTGACTGATACAAACCAAAACTACAAAGATAAAACTGAAATATTTTTGGAGATTAAGAGGTTTATATGTGTGTTTTCTGCAGGTGAGCCGCTGTGAGAAGTTTGGATATGGAGTGATGGTGACACAGGTGGCAGCAACTGCTCCAGGGGTGGTGGCTTTGCACTCTTCAGGTACTACTGCACTTACTAGCACAAACAAACACTTGCCATCTGTAATGCTTAAGGCTTGTATTTCTAAGTTGTTTTTGTGTAGTTGACACACAACAACAACGAGGGAGAAACATCTCTGTCAGATTGTTTATGTCAGAAGGAAGTGGAGAAGAGCAAGAGAAGATATTATCTGTCAAGGTCTTGACATAATATCAAATCATCATCACCTTTGAAAGTTTCTGTATTGAAACATTTAAACATAAAAAAAGCAAATGTCTTTTTTTTTTTGTCAGATGCGTAATGCCTAAAATCTCAGTGGTACTCCTGGCTGCGTAGAGTTTTGTAATTCCAAGCTCACAAACTATGAATTCAGAATTTCTCCATACACATCCATACTGAAACCACTGGCTTGATGATGTTGTGTTTCAGGTTTTGTCCGGGCGCTGGTGATCGAGCTGTGGTCAACTCTGGAGTGTGGAAGTGAAGATGTGAGAGTGGTCCGTCCCAAACCGACACCCATGGACCCCATCGACAGGAGCTGCCTCAAGGTACCGTGTCTGTTGACTGGAGTTAATCTGTTTATCTGTAGAAAACTACAAGTATTTTATAGCTTAAGAATGATTCCTCCCTCCATGTGGCTGCAAAGTTTGGGCAGGATTTCCAGATTCAGTCCAGGACAGGCTCAAAATTTAATTCAGAGCACGAGTACCGTGTGTGTGTGTGCGTGTGTGTGATGTTGGCCTCTGACAGGGCTCAGGTCGTCTCTCTCTCCCTCTCTCTCTCAATAAAACTATCCAAGTGAAGACAGACAACCAGTGAAGTGTCAGCTGTGCCCTGCCACTAGTGACTTTAAAGTCTGCCTTATCAGTGGGTCAGCTGCCAGGGTTACATTCATGCAGTCGGACCTTCTAGTCCGTCTCTGCCCGCACACAGCGGTAGAGCCCTGGACCTGAGCCAGTGCTGAAAACATATGAAATGTACAATTAAATATGTGTGAGACAAAGCAAACTAAATATATAACACAGTGAGCTCGGTGAGTGAGCCCTATGTGTATTTGTATGATGGGAGGATGGGTAGCATTTTCACCTTTTTGTGAGCTTAGAATTTGATTCAGTGTGTTGGATTCATCTCTGTGTTGGAAACATTGAAAACTGAAGCAGACAGACAATAAAACATGCAGAGGTCTGTGATGCACCTTTGAAACATCAAACAGGCAGGAGCAGATGAAAGAATGGGGATCTCAACCTCACAAAAAAACATAGATTTATACACTTTTACACCCAGAGGAATTATTAAAGGCTTTTTTGTTCCTTTCAAGTTGTTCAATAGAAATTAAAAACGTGACTTTTATGTATGTGTACATACATCCCTTTTTTCCTTTGATGCCCATGTGTTTCCCAATTTTCCTTGATCCAGTGATGAGAACAGAGGGACTTTCTGTGTTTTATTATCCACCATTGCTCTGTTTTCATGTTCAGATGTAATTTCATGCTGTATAAGTGCGGTCATTGTTTATTTCTGTTTCATGTTTGTAGTCTCAGCTCAGGTATTTTTAAAAATACACACACACATTAACAATAAATGGGAAAATCTTCACCAATGACTGCTCAAACTGTTTCACCTTGACTTCAGTGACAGTCAGTTTTGAGCTCTGAGTTTAGTTCCACTGTCACTCATTTTTCTGTCTTGCCTTTTTCCACTTTCGATAATCCTCTCTTTGTCTCTTTCTATCTCTCCAGTCCTTCCTGTCCTTGGTCAACCTGCTCTTCTCTTCCCAGTCAGTATGGGAGCTGCTGGGCCGACAGCCTTTAGCCAACAAGAGTGAATACACCCTGAGAGAAATGCCAACCTCGATTCCTGTGAGTGTTTTTTTCAGATTTCATGCAGTGCCTATTTCAGCCATTTGAGGGCATGTTTGTACTTTTTATTTTGCCTTCAACCACCACCCACGCATTTGTTTTACCTCGCAGAGGCCTCCTCGCCTCCTCCTCATGTACATGCTTCACCTTACACATTGTAAATATCTACGCTGTTTTTATTTTGCACCTTAACTGCAGTATTCTGTTTCACCGCCTCTCATTTCACTCCACAGGATTTGATTGACAGGCTGATTGCTATGAATTCAGATGCAAAGATTAATTCCCTTTTCCACTACGAGCAGTCTCACACATTTGGCCTCAGGTGAGACTGGTATTTTTTTTCCTATATATTACTTAACATCAGTGAGGAAGCACACAATATCAGATTAGCACCTGGTGACTGCAATACACTTACACACACCCACACACACACATACACACACACACACACACACACACACACACACACACACCCTAAGCCTCTGGCAATAGCAGTAGACTGACACGCTTCTTTATACTTTGATTATCCAGCGTTGAAAGGCTGATGAAAGGATTTCTCTCTGGATAAGAGAGAAATAGGTTCGGCTGCATGGGTGTGTGAATGTGTGTGTGTATATGTGTGTGTATTTCTATATTTATGAAAAACAGACATCCCAACAAGTGAGTAGGGTGGCGAACGAGGTGAAGAAATTCCTCTAAAATGAAGAGCTATTTCAGTTTTGATTCTAGTTTTGATTAGGGGTAGGCTTACCCTAAAGATTAAAGTTAATACTGTACTAGGAAAACAATTATTTAAAAGGATTTGATAATGTCTGTATGAGAAAAGTTGCATATTGTAGCTTAAAGGTTAAGTAAGGCTTATAACTAAGGTTTATCCCTAAAGTTAATGTGTTCTGGTCTAAAAATGGCTAAAAATGTGTTTAAGAGAGATATTAAGCAATCTGCAGGACAGAGGTTCATACAGTACATATCTTAGTTGTGTGCAAAGCTCTGGTGGCTGCTGTGCATTCCTTTGCCTTTTTAAAAGCTTTCTGAATCACAATAGCTCTGACTTGTTTGGAGCCACGCTGACTCACTGTGTCTGTGCCTGTCAGTCAGCCCACTCCTATTAAAATCCAGAAAGCAAGTAAAAGGAACAAGCGGCTCTATTCATTTACCACCCAGACTGATGGATTAACTGACAGACTAACACTCTGTGCCTCTCTGTGGGTCGCTAAATGTGCTAAATGTAGCATTTTACTATCAGTAAGTCAAGTCATACCTTGTTAAATTTTAGGCATTAGTGTAACTGCTGTAAAACAACAGCGTCTGAGTGAATATGTCATATCAATTTTTGGCCAAAAAACACAGCAAATGCTGATTTTGAAGGTTACACACAGCTTTATTCCAGTTCATTTCAATTCATTTTTAATTTTCCTGCTTGGGAAATTTGGCTCGTCTACCAGCAACAGCATGAAAACAGATAACAGGCCATGAGTTGGGAAAAAAAAGGTTCCCCAAAGGGCATTAAAAATCATCAAAACATATCAAATACAGTGAGTCAAGGTGAATTAGATTCCCAGTTCATTTTACCCTTAGTCTATTCTCAAAGTTTTTGCCATCATGACAATTGGTTGTGTTAAAAATCACTTCACTGTAGAGTTTTACATCGTAATATATTGCTACAAAACACACCCACATGGCCAGTGTATGCCCTAACAGTTGAACCGTAAAGATGCTTAAAACATAAGCTTTTCACCCACAATGCAATGCTGCCTGTTTTAATTCGATTTTCTGATTATGCTTTGCCTGAAGGGATATGACAGCATTGTATAGGGATACCGCTACTTCACACAAGGACGTGGCACTGATTAATCAATGTGTCAAAAAAAAAAAAAGGAATTAAGAAGCTCATAGTTAGTTACTAAACTTGATTGCAAATCTTAAGCATTGGAAAGTCCTGAATTAACTAATAACTGTAAATAACAGTTCCACTCTAAATCTTGGCTTTATCTACTCTATTAAATCTGTGTGGGAGTGGTTTGGTCCGATTTGATTGCGAGTGGCCTGGCAACGTTTTCAAACAACACACAACCGTTGTCACATTTTGATTCAAATATTGCCAGGTCCTGATTGGTGCATGGAAATATTTGATACCACCTTTCCAACTGAGCCCTGTCCAGTTTAAATCAGCTGAAGAGCAGAAGGACAAAACAGGATCAAACACACAGAAATCTTGGAATCTAGGACCCCCCTTTATTCATAGCAAGTGCAGAGATGAGTGAGTAAATGAACACTGGTTTTAAGCCTCAACACCTGGCCAGCTGACTCAGGTTGATGTCACTACAGCAGGAGGGTGGGGGTGTACTTGTACAGCCTGATGGCAGCTGGCAGGAGAGACCTCCTGTTGCAATCACTGTTACAGCATGGAAAGAGCAGCCTGCATCAGGATGCTGTGGAGAGGAAGTGTAGAGGATGCTTCACCACAGACCAGTAAACCATGCAGCAGTTTTACACACACTTAAGAACCTAAACCATCACAGGAAGTAAAGCGAGATGTGGTCATTCATGCGCAGGATGTTTGAAATTTGTTCTGACACAGATATATTGGATTATGAAGCTGCTGATGTACTAAGTGTGCTGGTGCCACTTTAATGTTATACAGGATTTTCACATATCAGCAGCATGTTTTTTTCCTGTACTGTGAGGCTGTACTTAATTACTCTAGGGGTTATACTGCTGTAGTTTACATTGGCCCAGTGTGTTTGTAGTGGAGAACAGCGCCACCTGCAGTTGCGGCATCAGTAAAGCTCTAAAGTAAAATACAGTTTATTTAAATGTTGGCAATCCTGGGCAAATTACACATTTTGTTTATTCAAGTGAAGTGAAAATAAGTAAATACAGTCCTAAAGAAAATGGACAAAAGTAGATGAACAGTTACTTTTTATTTTATGAACTCAAAAAAATGGGGAAAAAAAGGATAAATATTAGTTGTGGCATGTATGAAAGCAACTCTATTAAGTCAGTAGTTAGTACCCTCATCCCTTTGGTAAATATCACAGCTTTTAAACACTGTCTTGTAGCAGCTAAGAGACTGTTTGTGCTTGATTTAGGGGATTTTCACTCACTCCTCCTGGAGATCACTTCAAGTTCTGAGATATTTTTAGATTGACCCACCGATTTTCAGTGACGTTCAGGTCAGACGGGGCTGTGAGGGACGTTCCAAAAGTAGTTCACGGTGGATTTTAAGATCTGCTTTGCATCATTGTCCTGTTATAGAAGCCAGCCTCTTTTCAGTTTCACTTTTTCTTGACTTTCCAAACTTTTCAATACAACTGAAAGTGAAAAATATGACACACCATCCAATCATTGTGATAGTAGAAGCTAACCACAACTGCATTCATTAATATACTAAACCTATTTTGTATTTTTCACACAGTTTTCCTCCCTTTCTTACAGTGCTCAGTTCAGCTAGAGACAGTTCATCACAGTGTTTAATTATAAAGTGACTACTTTTACCACCTTAATTTGTTTTTCTGTCTACAAGGAGGGGAGTAGATTCCCTCCTGAAATTCAAGGCAAACATATAACTACTAATTATTGTGGCTGTATGATTAAAAACAAGACAATTCAACCCACTCTGATCTACCCCAGGGTCAAACAATCACATATAATTTACGCTACACTGGTCTTGTTTTTAAAGATGAAAGTAGAAATCTATTCCCTTTCCTGTAGTATCAGAAGCACCTGCTTGTGTTTAATCATGGTCAGATCCAAATAGCTCTTCCTCTACTGTGTGCCATTATTTTCTGCTTGTTTACTGGACACTGGATAATTTGTATTAAACAGAATTACGGGTAGCATTAAAAATTTATTAAAGTTGACCTGCATAGACTCTTCTACCAGATGCTTGGTACTATAGATTTTGTATATATTTTTCTATTTTCCACTGAGACATAAAGCAAAGGTTAGAAAAATGAACACTTCCCTGAATAAAATATGTAAATGTGTAAATTTCCCCACTGTGGGACTAATAAAGGATTATCTTATCTTAATAAGAGATCCTATGATCTTTGTGTACATAACACTGATAAATAAATGGCACAAACATTGCAGGTTGAACTATAAAAAGATAGAGATTGTTCTGAGCTGAGCATTAATAGAAAAAAATGCCATTATTCTGGACTGTACTGTCAGTTACTCTCAACAGCACCTGTTGTGTTTTCTCAGGGCACATATATTTGTGAGATTCAAAACTTGTGCTTTAATCTGAATCTTATCATGGACAAACCCTCAGTTTGGCTCTGTGACAGAAGACAGAAACTTGGCTTCACCTGAGGTCAAACAACCACACATATTGCCACCTTATGTGATTTTGTGACTGCAGTAGTCAGGGGAGTGAGGGAGCTCAGCCTCGATAATTTGCTCAGGTGTTGATCCATCACGTTGGCTACATAATGAATAAATGATAACAGCTCCAGGTTGTTGTTCTGCTGGAATGTGTTTTCTTTCTCTCTTGAATGTCTGTTTCTTCTTATGGAATGTATGAGTAAATCAATACATTGTTTTCATGTGTATTGTATCTGATTTTCACAGAATACAAAGTGTAGGACTTCAGCAAAACACATGTTTAGAAAGATCTTTTATTGTGAGAAATATGCTTATCAGTGTATTTTAAACAATGGATTCTCCATTTTTTGTAGCTGCATTTTAGTTCCTTGCCAACTGGTTTTATACTGATGCTTATATTCTTTAAGATGTAGTGTTTGTTGAAAGAGTATTTTTCATATTGTCAACAAATCTCATACTTTTCAACTTTCCTGCCCTGTCTGTGGCACTCAGCTCCGAACCCATTGGTTCCTACTGAAGACATACATCTTTAAAAAGAGATCACAAATATGTAGTGGCAAAGGCTCAGTTATATCCTGAAACAGCTGGGGCAGTGTTGTTCTCAGCAAGCATTACTCAAACAGGAGAATAGTACATTTGATTGCTGCAGATTTATACACTTTTAAGGCACAGTAGGCATTTATGGCAGCATGGCAGTTTATCTGGAATTGGAAATAAACTGCAGTGCCCATGTGCAATGTAACCACCAGCAACAGTGTGGGTCTATGATCTTGTTTATTGTTCTTTTGGTTTTAGTCTTTTCACTGGATTTGTTGACTGAAAATTATTTTCTTAAAATTGGTCCAATTTTGCAGTCGGCTCTAGTAAGAATCAAACACGAAGCAATTTGAAATCAGCCTCAAACTCCACTCTAGCATTATGACACAACATTTATGACCTGCTTCTACCACATTCAACCCAAGTCTAATCACCAGCACCGCTGTCAAGCAAAAACAAGCACTGAGCATTCCTGAAGTGCAGCCCCCTTGAAAAAACAAAGAAGCCATTTCCATTCCTCTTGATCTTCACAAGCTAATGAGGTAAAATCCCTCAGCCCTTTTCCTTGTAGCTAAAAGCCTCTTTGTTGTCATAGCAACCAACACTCCCCCCCCCCTTTTTTTCCCTTGCCCCCTTGTTTTGGTATTGATTAAAAAAAATGAATATGATCATACAACTTTGAAAGGAAAGACCACAGTTACTGTTTATCTTAACACTGATGCTCCGTGCACTCTGGGTAGAGGAGAAAACAGGTGCAGTCTCCAGGGTTTCAGAGATGATGAAGATTATTTTTGTATTGCAGGAAGGTCCAGAGTTTCTCAGGTCAAGGTTTGGTCTTTACATGAGAACTGAACAGACACTACCAGTTTTTACAGAATTAGGACAAGGTCTGTTCAGCTGTGGTCATCTCACCTCCCTAGACAAAGTGAACTGGGTTAAAACAGATTAGGAATAAATTAATATTTCAAAATTTTACTCTGTGCATTCTCTGCATCAAACAAGTCAGATGTGAAATCACCCTCAGGTGGACGACAAAGTGAAGAAGATTACTTTGTTTTGTTTCAGGCTCAGTAATGACAAATTAAAAAGCGATTCCCCACAGTAAAGTAAAGTAAATTTTCATGTTATTGTTGGGAGTTGTGTGTAGTGTTTAGGCCCAAATGAAGCTTCTAATTGATCTTTGATGATGCATAGCCTGTGGGCTTTTCATGCTGCTACCTTGATATGTGCAGATCATTAACTTAAAGCACTTGTTTTCATTTATACAGAGTGGTGTAGCAATGGTGTGTATGTTGTTTTGTCTCTTCTTTGTACTACCTATGGAAAAAGATTTCCACATGTCCAGAGATTTTCTTTTCACTACCATACTTTTTGATTGTTTTCTGATTGATTAATTATTAACTTTTTGACTGCGACATTTAAATGATCACCGGCTCATAAATATTGATGCTTTAGATTGTTTAATATAAACACGTCTCCTGACTGCCTGCTATAAGCCAAGCTGAATAGTTGACCATTTGCATCTCACCTCATGCATGACTAATCAATCAGTAGTATGATCATCAGTCATACTGGAGAGCAGATTACCCTTGGGTTTTAATTGGTTTATACATAGGTCTCCTGATGCATGTGGGCACATAATCAAGGGAGTCGTCATCTGTCATGAATGGGGTTTCAATGCAAGTCTTTGAACATTAGATGACATGAGCCATGAATCAGCATCAATAAAAACTACAAGTTAGATTCATAGATGAATTGTAGTGTTTCAGTAATCTCAACCATCCAGCCTCAGTGTTTCTCTTTTTCTCTTTGGGTTCAGTTTGAATATAAATGTCTTAATTGACAAATAGCACATTGCATTTTGGAAATAATCTACAATCACTCTGATTGAATTTGGTCATTCAGTGATTCCTCCAATCTTTCTTTTTCAAACTGATGTTCATGCCAATTTAGTAGTGCTGCCCCACTGTCCTACTTTCTGTTGTTAACTAGTGTTTGCACATTACCCACATCAGGGTGTTTGGCCTCCTATGGGGCTAACTGTGCAGTTTATTGTGCCTTGTCATTCAACCAATCTGTGTATTTACAGTGATGCTTTGCTGCGAAGCTACAATGGTTAGCTGGGTAGAGGCAAATGATAAACGTACTGATAAATTTGTTTGCATTTTCTCATCGAAAACAGTATAGAAATTAATTCATGCATGTTAGTGTAGCTCAGTTTTCAGCCATTCTTGCTTAAAGCAACATGTAACTTTACTGAGCAACAGTAAGTGTTTTGATTTTGGACTGATGCAGCTTGGATACTGAGATGGCATGTTTCACTGTTTTCTTGTGGTTCATAGACCAAGTGATTAATTGAGAAAATAATCAGCCGATTAACTGATGATAAAGATAATCATTAGTAACAGCGGTAGAATGAAAACCCCCTCAGGCAACAAGGTTGGAGGCAGGTTCTCTATTCCTTTGTTTCAAACAGTGAGAGGTCAGAAGGTGTGACAGACTCTCAGCCTCTCGCTGTGCTGCTGTCAGAGTGAGTGAGTAGAGATGTCAGTCAAACAGGAGTCCAAGCAACTGCCCAGCACATCAGGAAATGAAGCAGCTGCTTTAAAGGAGAGGTGTTTTTCACAAGGACTGACACACTCAAGACGCCAAACAACATGCAGAGCTAAATAACTGCTGTACCTCTTGTCAGTTTAAAAAAAAAGCTCACACATACACCCACACGATTACAAACTGAAATGACATTTTGTGGTAATTTTAAACAGCCTTTTAAATGTTCAAAAATATCCCTGACATTTCTGTTCATTTCACTGTTCATTTCTTGTTTTTGATGGCTTATCTTGAAAAACTGCGGCCCCTTAATAGCAGTGATGTGAACAAGGAAACCAACTTGCACGTACATAAAATGAACTGTAATATACTATTCATGTTCAGAGTAGGAGAAAATTAAACTGATTTTTTTTTTTTACTCATTTTAAAACTTGATTGACCTTAAGTATCAAACTATCTCCATAGAACACCAAAGGAAGGTCAGAGACTACGTGATTGATTAAGCTCAAACAGATCAGCCAAACAGTGTTTTAATGCTTTGCTGCCTGTTTTAGTGGCGCCCAGTTTTAGTCTATTAGCTGACTAATGGGTTGTTATGGACTTTGCCAGATGAAATGTGTCACTTTATATGGGCTCTCTACAAGTAATTGGCAATTAGTCATTACTGGAATAAGATAATCATGTTTCAGTGTTTGTGTTTTTGTGTTGACCACTCTGAGTCTGGATGATAAATAAAACCATTACAGGCCCTGAGGTCTACATTTAAAGAGAAACAGTGGCTCAGTATTTTGAGAGATATGCTCATTATATATACTACTAAACAAAAATATGAATGCAACACTTCTGTTCTTCCTCCCATTTTCATCATGAGTTGAAATAAAAGAGGCTGAGACACAATTATACTTAATGCACAGACATGACATGAGTTCTGTGGGTTTGTAATCGATTAAAAACCTGAAATGTCATAAGTCTGTGAAGATTTCCAGAGGAGACAGGGGAACATTTACAAACATTCTTATACATAGTCACTTCTTCTTGTCACAACTTTAATTAAAAGTGGGAAGAAGGGGTTAAATGAAAAGTCCACCTGGTATCATCCCACATGATGAGAGGACCAATTTGATAGAAACCTGATATGCGAGACCAATTTTGACATAATTAATTTCAGGGGCAGCCTGGGGAGCAGGGAGACAATAAACATTAACTAGATTGTTGTGATTAATGCTGCACACCGGTGACACACATATGGGACCTTTTTAATAAGCACTTAAATGTAGTCTAAATTAAGATAAGCTCTGGTGTCAGGGAGGAGGTGACTGGGATGTTCTCTTGGGATTTTTATGTTTTTTTTTTATATTTATTCTTTAAAAATACAAAAAATGCTGAAGTGAAAAATTATTGATGCGTGCTTAATAGATTTTATGAGGCTTTCTCTCTCTATAGGTATTGGTCCATATAAATTTAAGAGCTTCCTCTGGCTCTTAGTTTTCTTTGCCACTTCAGAGTCTCAAAATGCCACTGGAGCTTAACAGCCTGTTTGAGCCTGGTGTCATTACCAGCAACTGAAAATGAACCATGAAAGTTTTCCCAAGGGCTCCTACTTAACAAAGCTTACAATTGGCTACGGCAAGCTGGTGGAGAAAAATTGTGTTGACTGATCCAGCAGTTTCAGACATACAAGGCCAGGGGAAACAGACAACCAAAGTCCAAACAGGGTCTGTCTGCTTGGCTCTACCTGCTGTACAGTATATGCTACATTATAGCCGTAACTGCTCTGCGGTGCTGTATCTCACAATTTCAGTTGTCTCTGTATTTTAATGCCTTTGTTTTTGTTTGTTTGTGTTGCCGCAGACTGCTCAGTGTGCTCTGCTGTAGTCTGGACTCATTTCTGCTGCTGGAGAGCCAGTACAACATCTGCTCCATGCTGCTGCAGAGTCAGAGGGAGAACGTCACTGAGCCTGACACCAGTGAGGGGTATGAACTAATGAACACATACTTTAAAATGCACGGTTTGGAAGTTATTAGTTTTATTGTCCTCTATTACATAATCAGTTCTTCTGTTATAATCTTACCACTGCTGCTTATTTGCAGAGATTAGCATTTTTAACTTGTAGAAGCAAAATACTAGTTTGTATTAAAGTGACTTTAGTTCTGCCAAAAATCCTGAGTCACACAGAGAGGCTTTTGCATCTACAGGTTTCTTTGACTGTTATAAAATGGTAAATGTAAATGTCCTTTTAAAATTTTATACATGGGAATATATGTGGAGGTATTTCTTAACAAACAGCAGAACATCAAGCCCAGTACGTCTGTGCAGCATCTCTGGCTTTAGTGCAGGCTTGTAGATGTGGTCTGTGAGCAGAGGTTTTGGCTTCTGAACAGGCATGAGGATGCCAAACATTGACAAGACTCTGTGATGCTGTTCCAGTGTTTAACTGTTGTTAGCTAAGTTACAGCACTAACTCCCCTCCAAAACAGCAGATTGCTGTTGTTTCATTTGTTTGTAAATGGATCAAACAAATTCAATTTATTGTGTTAATTACTGAACTTTAAAGGCGCTAGTTGACGTCTTTTTTCCTTTAGACGGGGCAGGTGTTGCACTCAGCTGACCACATCATGTATCCAGACACTAAAGGGAGATCAGTCTTCTAATCAAACGTTCAGATAGAAAGCAAACAATTGCATTTCCCAACATGTTGAACTATTCCTGGGGTGACCCAGTGGCTGCACGGTTAAGGCACATAACCCATGGGAGCATGTGCCCTGAGCAGCAGGTCCCTGGTTTGACTCTCAGCCAGCCAGATCATTAACTGTGTGTCTTTCCCCTACTGTCTGCCTTCTCACTATCTGCTAACTAATAAAGGCAAGATGCTAAAAAAGAATCTTAAAAAACATTCCTTTAATACTCTTCCTGTACTTTGACATTACCCCTTTGGCTCCTCTAGACATTTCAGTCAGCGTATGTTTCTAGAAAGTTCAATTTACTATAGCCAGAGCAAGTTGGACTGAGGGAAGTTATTTCATTCATTTAGACATTTCAACAGCTTCCACATCAAGCATGTTCAGTTCTCATAGTCATTCTCTCTCATACTCATTCAGAACAGGCTTTTTGCTCCTCTGTGCATCATCCTGATATGACAGAACACTTTCAAATGTAATCATTGCTCAGGATGAGAAATTGTTTGTTTGTCTTGTCACAAACAAAATGAAATAAAGCAGAAAGAATGTGAAAAGGCCATTTCCGAAAGTGGGTGTTCAAGAGCCCCTCTCTCTTTTGTAATGGGTGGCAGAGCCATGGCTATTGGTTATGAATGGAAATGGCCCTGAAATGCCAACTCACATCGCATGTCTGAGTGCTGGCTCAATTTTAGAGAGTGATGACTTGTTAATTTATCCTCCCTTTCCTACCCTCTCTTCCCTTCATGCTCCTATTTTCATCATGAACAGCATCATCTCTTCTTTCCTTTTACCCTCTTTTCTTCATCCTCCTCTTTCCTCTCCTGTTCAATGTCATCTAAACTTTACTTTTCTGCATCTCACTCTTGATTTATCCTACTTTTTGTTTCATTCTTTGCCCCTAACTGTCTTTATTTCGTTTTTTGCTCTGACCTTTTCAGTATCAATGACACACAAATTCACCGAAGCTACTTTGTAAGGGCAATCTGCACATTTTATTTCACTTCAGCTGTTTGAGCCATGAGTGATGTGAATCTTTTTTTTTCCTGAAAAATGTATGCAAATGACATTTTGTGGCAAACAGGCTCTTGGAAAGAGCACTGTACAAGAAGATAGTCCCTTTTTATTACTAATTTCAAGTCCAAATTGCCTCAGCTATAAGAACTATCCACCAAGGCTGACACCCTTCGACCCTAAAGTGCCTTTATAATTGGAATATTCTCTGATCTTATCTGAAATTCAACATGAAACCTTCTCTCTTTCTCTCCTATCTTACCTTGCAGCAATGGTATAGTTGCAGTCATTCAGAGGCTACAAACTCTATGGAAAGTTTTATATGACTTTTCAAAGAAATTTGTCTGAGCTACGCTAAATTGGGGAATTTTTGAAGTGTCAGTGATCTGGGTGCTGTATTACTTTGCATGACCTTGTCTACCAAAAATATACACACATCTCAATGCCTGAACATCTATTGCATTAGGGTGTGAGCCTGTTGTAATTGTTGTTTAATCCTGTTCCCTTTTGCACCTACTCTTAACACTATCTATCTATCTTTGTCTAATCCCCTCTGCCTTCCCAGGGAGTTCATCATAGACAGTCTGTCAGTGGAGAGGAATCATGTGCTGGTTCGTGTTAGTGTGGAGGGAGGGCCATCTGAGAGAAGGCTTCCTCCTCGAGCTCTGCAAGAGGTCAGCTACACTTCATTTTTCATTGTAACCTGTTTTTTGCGTTGGTTCCTTTTCACCTGTCGAGTCTTTAAGTTTTGCATAAAAATGAATTATGTGTGTTTCTTTTATAAACATATTTTATTTCAGAAAATACATTAAAAAGTGGCAGCAAGTGGTTAGGGGTGGACAAAATGCTGTTTGTCTTCATATTCAACTTTAAACAGACTATTTTTTAAAAACCATCTAAATGTCATGCAACCATGAAAACAGCTTCATTTCTGTGAGGCTGCATTGAACAGATATTTTGTTGACATTTCAGCATCCTAACTATCCTTTAGTGATGTATTGTCTTCCTAAGCATCTTTTAGGAGAAGGCAAACACACTGACTCCTCACCACTGTTGATCTGTTTGAACAGCTCCCCAGACTGATTCAATCCTGCATCTGCATTAATTGGACACTTGAAGATCTATTGCTTTTCGTCACATTGTGCTCACAGTGCCTAGCTGTTTTTAATTTGGTCAGAATTGAGCAAAAACCTTTGTGAAATAGAGAAAATTTACCATTTCCGCTGTATAAATGGTCTAAATAGTTTTAATCTTTTCATCACTGTTTCTAATTAACGCAAACTCAGTCTTCACTGTGCTCATGATCGAAACCTCACACAAATCCATCAGTTTCTATTGGACTTTGCGCAGCTGGTAATTTTATTACAGATGATGAAAGGAGTCCGACTGATTACCAACTGGGCTTCAGTCGTTGTTTGAAGCCTGCAGCCTTATTTACTCAGCATGTTTCGAGATAGATATCAATTATTTAGGTGTTGTTTACACTGACTGCAAAACAGGAACTCATTTTCACTTAGGTCAAGGAAAGGATATGAAAGAGATTTCTGAAGGGGAGAGTGTAAATTAGTTTAGCGAGTATTTCCTTCATGTTTCACAGGTCTCTTTTGTTCATCTCTCCTGTTACTTGTCGAGAATACAAGTAGCACAAAGCTGTGAAATAAGTACTGATTTTGTGTGAAGTTTTTTTTAAAACAAATGGGAAAAAGAATCCATTCTTGGTAAGAAATGAAAAGAGAAGCTTCACTGTGTTAAAATAATGGTTGCTCCTGACATTTCAAAGTGTTTTTTTCAGTAATGTTTAGACTTTCGCTGTATACTACTTGAAATATTTCATTTGCCAATCGTTAAACTGTTAGCTTTCTTCTATTTTTGCATGGGACTAGAGAACCCAAAGGCTGCTCTATGGTCATGTTTTTTTAATAGAAAGTATGCACAAAAGAACTAATTCACAGGAACTGTTGCAGAGTCAAATTATGCCCTGCATGCAGGACTATAGCTATCACTCGGCACATCAAGGACATGTCCTTGGTCATATTTCTTGGAATATGACCAACAGTTTATGTCCTGTGATCCAAGATTTAGTACTTTATAGCCTCTTCCACACAGTTAATAGGATTTTAGTTTGGTGATTGCTCAGTTATTACACATGATGTTTTATTAAGGCTGATATTTTTTAGTTTGTCTCAAATTGAGATTATTCTTAAATAGAATTATTTCTATTTAGGAAACAAAACAAAGTAAAATGAGCACGATTTTGTTTTCTCCATGAAATTCTCCACAGTGTAGAGAAACAACGTTTTGACCATAATGTATGGAGATAAACACTTACAGAAGATATCATTGAAAAGTTGATAGGATGTGGAATTATGTGGCTCTCTTTGTAAATACTTCTGATGGATAGTCAGCAGTTTTGTAGGTGGTTGAGTTGTCAGGGAATTTGGACTCTGTATCTCATTATGTATAAAATCCTGGATTACCACCCGGCCCGTGTGTCCTGATATCAGGCCTCCAAACACAGTGTAGCTATGGAGAGAGATGAAAAATGATATCACCACAGAACATTTTATTTGGAGAGTCCCAAAGCTGATCAGTGCCTACCCAACATACAGGACTCTTTAAATCTTTTTCTATCGTTGTCGAGAAACACACCACCTGAGTGACAGACTCAAATACCAGCAGGGATTATCATGAGCGAAGGGCACAGACAGTTGGATAAAGAGGCCTGCTTTCTAAACCCCATTAACATTTAGAGCACATTATTTTGGCACATCACATGCTGAGTTATGACTTAAAAGTTATGGCTCTTAAAAAATAAGTCATGACAGGCGTAATGAATGCAGCGTTAAATGGCAGTGGGTTACAAAGAAAGGAATAAAGGAAGGGAGGAAGAAAAAACTAGAAAAGGAAGGAAAGAACTGATGATAGCATACAAATATAAACAAACAAATATTGTGATGAACTGCTACCAGCTCAGCGCTAAACAATTACTCCGTAATGAATTCATCTAAAAGTCACTGTTTAACTGCTCTACAACGTTCATAGTTTTCAGTGTTTTAAAATGCCGCCATCAAACACTGTCAACATAGTTTTTTAGTATATTAGATTAGAAACAAATGTTAACAATCCAACATAATGACCCATTAATAACCCAGCACACTCATGAACAGCCATAACAACTATCTAGTCAGAGCAGTACAGAAATTAATGAATGAAAATAATGCGAAGATCATGAATCATGTAGGTTTGAAAAGGACTGGTAGACTGGAGTTTCTTTATCTGCTCACTCCAGGGTGAAGATCCTTACCCCTGGCCCATGTTTTCAAGCTACCCTCTACCTCAAAGCTACACCTT
Organism: Lates japonicus; assembly: GCA_033238685.1. Lineage (NCBI taxonomy): Eukaryota > Metazoa > Chordata > Actinopteri > Centropomidae > Lates > Lates japonicus. The sequence continues at coordinate 5,626,038 of BRZM01000008.1, forward strand.
GGACCCACCAAAGATCCTCCATGACTCACATGGTAAGAGAAACTTTGATGAGGCTGCTGCTTTTACTGGTGCATCACTGTGATTTTTTTACATGTAGTTTTTTTCTCCTTGCACAGACTCTGAGATCAGTGCATTTTTGGCATCATCTAAAGACACAAAGAGCGACGAGAGCTGGATGGTGATCTGTCGTAGGCAGTACTGCAAACTCATGACCTCCAAATCCAGCATCCTAACCGGAAAAGGTAGACTACTGGTTTTTATTAACATATCAATACTCTTATCAGCCACAAATCAGTCAGTGGTCAAACTTATCAGAAGTTAGAGGAACACAGCTGCAGCTCTGTACTTGTTGAATTTGCTGGAAGCATTTTTCTTTCTGCCTCGAGCAACAGGGAGAATGACGTCTAATTTCACTGTAATTCCAGCGTAAATTTAGCTGCCGTTATCAGACCATGTAGTGTAGAGGCTACTCTCACAGACAGCTTACTGATGTAGTTAAACTTGCAAAGAGTAAAGATAATGTAGGCGGTTGGGAGAGATGGATGCATGTACACCTTTTCAACTTCCTCACTGGTTGGTTTGTGCAATCTGATTTTTTCTTTTTTTAAATCTCAAATGCTTCTTGGGTGCATTTAGACTTTTTTGAGATTGGTTAACTGCCTGGTGGGCTTACCAGCACTGTTCTGTCCAGAACAATGGCTGTATATAAAGATGGACAACATGACAGCTCCCTAAAAATTAAGCCAAAATATCTCTATCACCCCCTACTGACTGCCTGCAGGTTAGGACATAAAACCTGTCCCCTCAATGTTAGTGGACAGGACATGAGGAAAACTCAAAATCCAAAGTAGAATTTTTTCCTGAAGTTGGTTTCTGTCATTTTGGGTAGTTCTTATCATGCTGATACATGTCCAAGTGTTCATTTTCCTGTCATCTCTTAGTTATATGCTCCGTAAGATGGTTGCGCCTGTATGTGGAACATTTTGGCTTCATTTTTGTATAGTGGGAGGAAGTTAACACACGCCGTCCATCGTACCTGTTTTAGCAAGGGCCAGATATACAAATGATATGTGTGCCATGGAAATAGTGCCACTTTCCACACACAATTAGTATTTATAGTAAAGTATATTCAGCAGGAAATATGTGCACCATAAGTGCTCTAATATGTACAGGAATAATAATGGGAAGAACATATAACTATAACTATACTGCACCATGGATTCTCTGTGTAACTACATTATCTGCTGATTTCTTGTATTGTGCTGCAGGTGCATCACACACACCTACTCACCAAGATTACACACAACTGATGTCCATGAACCTTTTAAGAACTCCTCATCGCTGCCATTGACAGCCACTATGAAATGGCACTGATGCCTACTTTTTCCTACGTAGGAGTAAATAGCGGTGATTCAAGGAGCACAAAAATACATTGAAATGAATGAGGGCTTTCAGTCTTGTCATTAATGCATGTACTGTACAGTGATTGCTTTCTTTCATCAGTACATTTTAGAACTGAGCCTGTAAAAGCATCCACTCTCTGCTCCATTGTGTTCATTTAAGGAAGACTACGATCAAGATTTATTATTTGTTGAGCTTCCCTTTGCTGTAGAAGTGCTGTTTTATTTGGCACGTCATTAATCACGCAAAACCTGGCATTATACTTTTTTCAGTGAAGGAAATTGTAGCATTTATAGGCTGACTACTAAATTAACCTACTTCCTAGGCAATTTATTGAACATTTACTTAGTCTATCTCTGCGTATGAAGACGCTTTGATTAGCACTTGTATCTTTGATAGGCTTCCATTCAGCTGCAAGATGAAAATGATTAACTATGCAATCTCTTCATCAAAACGCTCATGATTAGAACTGTTTGCATGTTCAATACCTCACTATCTCGCCAGCCTATTGATTACTTAATTGGTCTCCCTCAACAGCATGTCAATGAGATGCATTCAACAGGCCTCAGAGTCATGGAATTGCAGTCTGAATCCCGCTAGCAGTTATGATCAGCGCTCATTGTATTTTCTAAACTGGCAGCTTGTGAGAGGGATTCATCACTTGCATGAACATGACTTCACTAACATCCTGTTTCACTTTACACTATTGTGAGAGTTTTCATGTTGTTTTTATATTGTTTTATGTTGACTTGGAATGATAGAAATCCTTGATTGCCATCACACAATATCTGCTTTTTTACTGCAGTTAATATTTTGTGATATACCTCATCTCAGGATGGCACCAGATAAGATCCTATCATTAGCTTTAACTGGATCCAGGCCAAGTGCAAGTAGGAAGTGGCAATCAGTGGTCACTGACTAGCAGTTATGAAAAAGTACATCAAAATACTATTTAAATATGCTAAATTAATGTGATGTAGTGCTTCAAGTGGACCAGAAGTGGTGCTGTTGCTCTACATATTAACATTTTTAGCAATGGCAAATTAAGGGGTACTTAAATATTTATATCAGAGAAGGAAGGTTTATTTGTACAGCACATTTCAACAACAAGGCAATTCAATATGCTTTACATAAAATATAAAAGACATAAAAACAAAATTTAAAAGCAGCATAAACCAATATAAAAAGCAACTAGATAGAAATTAAAAAGTGAAAATAAGAAATAAGAAATACAAGAGGAAAAGTTAAGATGTAGTGTAAGAGACTAGTAATAATTTGATTTGAGGGCAGAATATTTCCCATCGCAGTGCACTTCAACAGCACTGCAAACTACAGCCTCCAAAATGACCATAAAATTCACCTCTCCAAAACAGTTTCAACAAATACTGAATATTATAACCTTCAGGAAGGAAGGATTTATTGCAGGAACTGCAGGAAGTGATGCAATAATTTCAGCTGGTTTTAACTTATAAACTGGCAACTGAGTGTCTATAAAACATCACCAGTAGGCTTTGCTGATGTTCACATATATCCTGTATATTTGTAATTAAAAGAAACTGAAAACAAGTTACAATATTATTATATTGCTTTACAAAAAAAATCTTCAAGAATCACCATGTAGAAAACATATTACATCACTTAATTCACTATATATTTATTTAATGGTATAAAGAACATCTGAACACCTGCCGCACTTGTGTCAAGTCGAAGCTGAGATTGAGCATTGTGGCAACTATTCTCTCCTCGATGGGCTCTGGCCTGGAGTGTACTTCATTTGGTGAGGTACAGTGGATTTAGGAAAAATTGTGTACCAAATGAATAAATGTAAATGTAAAATCAGATAGTGTTTGGTGTAAGATTCAGTAGGACACTGAATAATTTCAGTAATAATTACAGCTTGAATTAACGTAATGCAAAATGAAAATATTAGGTTATGGATACAGCTCAGACAAATGCTGCCAAATTAGTCAATTTAGTGATTTTTATATACTGGAAAGAGTCAGGGCAGTGTACTGTAGTCAGTGCAGGGTATTAACAAAGAAAAGTTGTATTCCAAAGTTCTTTCAGATATTTATTAAAGACATAAACAGTTGAGAATGTCTGTGAAGTAAGGTTCAAGTCATTACTTATGTAAGAGGCAAACTCATCTGTTCAGAAAATTAAAACAACAGCTCCTTTGCAATCTCAGCTTTGCTCCTGGGCCACTGTGTTGTAAGAGATTGGTACTGTATTATCTGTATCACCTTTACAAGCAGCCTCATCACCCAAGGTTTTCTCTCTATAACCACAATTAGATCTACAGTGACTGTGGGTGGGTTCTTTGCACTGCAATGCGATACGACACTAAAAGCAAAGCTGTCAGGGTTTACCCAGGGACAATCAGGGGCAGTGAAGCCATAAATGGAGTGGATGCACATTTGCAAAGTGTAGTGATGGTGTTACTGTACATGTGTTTTTGCAACTGAACGGTGATCTTCTACATCAGAGACGTATCTGTCCGAGATGTAATGCTGCCACATTTCTAAGCTTGTTTATATGACAAGTGAATATTTAGGAAGTTATTATTCTAATTCTAATGTCTTCTACAATAAAGAAGCATACTGTGTGGCTTACAGGGAACGTATTTGTAAAGTAAAGCAGCTGATGTATTTGAATTTGTAAATTGGATTTTCCTTGAACACAGTGTTTTATTGTTGCTGTTCCAGCATAGATTTTATGTGTGTTTGTTTTTTCTCCTCAGTGCTGGCTGACCTTCTGGAGAAGGTTGTGGCCCATCTATCCAGCTCTGCCACAGAGTGCTTCTTCTCTCCGGCTCAGTACAAAGGTCAGTGCAGAAGCTCTCGTTTTTCTCTTGACAGTTTAGACAAAGGAAAATAACTAAAGGGCATTCAGTGGATCAGTGGAGTAATCCAGAGTCTTTGTATGTGAGATGTAAATCTAACCTCTGTCTTTTCCTCTGTTCCTGTTACTTTCTCGGTTATGACAATGACTGTAATTTCTTTTTTTTTTGTTAATGGATTAAACAGTTGTTTTAATCATCACATCACTTCTGATTTATACTGGTAGGGTCTTGTTGAGCTCTCTTTCAGTCAGACTTATCAACATCTTATTTTGGTGGAGTGTATTGTCACTGTGACCCTGGGGATGTGTTGTCTCAGTGTCTCAAGGCAAGCACTTACCTGATGCCCAGGCTTGTACTCAGGTGCTCAGACTCAGCCCAGAGAAGTAATATATGATGTTTAGTGTGTTTATTGTTTATTGTGGTTTGCTGGATAGTGTGTATGAAGGGCTGTGGGTTGTACAGGTAATAAAGCCCTCAGAGGAAAATTTGTGATTTACGATTTTGGTCTAAAAAATAGATTTGGTTCAACATGACTTGACCCTGACTGCAGTGAATTCAATTCCCACCTTCAGAGCATGTTTTTCTACATTGCAGGGTTAGGGTTAGTCTGGTCTTTCTAGCTTGGTCAGCTCAAGGGACTCCTGAATCAGCAGACAGACTTAAGCCTCTGGCAAAAATATCAGATGAGTCAGGAAAGGATGGTTTTTCAGCAGGGGGAAGAAAATTGTTGGCCTTGACTGGGGATATTGCCATCTTTCTGGTGGAGGTCACTGAGGTAGCTGAAGAGCTCAGCAGTGGCAGCGCATCAGGGACGGATGAGAGTTGTCTTTGATGTTGTGGGTTCTGAATATCGTTGGTCTGTCCTTGTTGACACACCTCTTCAGTGTTGTGTGGAGGTTGGGGATGGTCTCTGTGGACTGGCAGCCTGAGGATAAAAAAAGTGCAGAAATTCTTCTAATTTTCAGAGCAGTTTTTACCCCAGGATAAAATTTGTTATGTTTCCAAAATCAAACGTGAATGATTTTAGTAGGCTGGTTTGTTTGGTAGCCAGTGGGCTAAACAACCTGATCATACTGAAAACTGCTAATTAGTAATTTCCCAATCTTAAAAAAAAAAATGTAAATTTTCCTAAAAGTAATGAAGTGCTAATAATTTACAGATTTTTTTTTTTTTTTTTTACAAAATGCAGTTAAATCAGATCATGGTATCATCACACCCTTCATCTGGAAAACGCTACACAAGTTACTGCTAACATGCAGCAACAACATACAGCAAAAAAAAACCCTCAGTAAAAGATCACTCAGTCAGTGTAATTACTCCTTTATGTTTAATCAAGTCTGACATAATATTTTCCATACTAGTTTAAATAATCACAGCCTCAGCTCTGATTGAGTTGTCTCAGTACTGTATGTCTCAAATCAATTAATCTGTGTAAATAATGAAAAACTACACTTGAATTGAATCAGCTGTGCTTTATGCCTCTGCTCAAATAATGTTTTGATGTCTGAGCGATCATCTGGCACTGATTAGTTACATTATTCTAATTATGAGACTGTCTCTGCTTTAAGCACTAGATGCGATGAACCCAAATGCAGTGATCACACAGAGAGAGTCAAGTACAGTTTTAATGTATTCATGTGGAGCAAAAAGGCAACAGGTGTAGAGCAACAAAAACTACAGCAAACAGCAGAAGGGAAGAAAAAAGGAGAATACTATGATTATTAATTAAATTAAACAAATAGGTGACATCTGGGCAGTTGCTTCTCTCATACTCTGTGATTTAAAAATGAACGTGGGCACATATGTGGGAGGTAGTTAGGATTATAACTTCTGTGTTGTCCATGAGAGGTGCTATTTTCAATCCAGTGATTTTACATGAACTTAATAATGTAACAAAATAGGTGGTGAGGTGCAGTTTAGGTTGTGTCAGTGAAGATCAAGTGTGCGAAGGTAGAGTGCAATGTTATTATCAAGAATAATCAGGCTTTTACCTGTGCTACTCTCTGTATGTACTGTCAACGTAGGTCTCTGAAAAAGACATTCCAGCAATTACTGTGGCACTCGAACACATTAAATTTGACTCACTTTTGCAGTGTAATTGATTTTTATGCAAATGAATTGCCTATGGTAATAGCTTGTTTTCTGCATGACGACAATATAAAACGCTTTGAACAATGTGTTTTTAATTACGGCAAGGAATAAGTCAGTTTCTATATGAAAAATGTAATCATATATCAGCCATGTCAAAGTATAAATAAATAAATGAATATATTAAAAACATGTAGATTTGGGCCATTTCAGTCTGGCATGTTACACCAAACGAGTTAGTGTCTGAGTTGTTACTCATGTCCCAGGCAAATTGCACATATAGTCCATTAATCATTCGTTTTTAATCCTTATGTTGTAGCCATCGAATGCACTTAAGCTATTAAAAGTCCCTCTGTGCTGTAGAAGGCTGTAACGCAATTGGTACAAACTCTGTAGGCAGGGCGATGCAAGAAGGATGAAGTGGGAGCTGACAGGGGTGGGGAGGTGAAATCAGCTGTCGCCCCTGACATCACCACTGATGTGATGGGCAATTTCCTCTGCTTACACTTTTAAAGATGCCAGTTTCCTGTCTGGCTAAGCTCTTAATGGTCTAGTACAAATCATTATACAATTCGTCTTTTAAAAACTTAAACCTATATGAATTAATCGTCATCATCAGTCTTGGGTGATGTGTTAATTCTGTGCTATCCTAAAAGCAATCTATTCTCCCTCTTGTTTTATAGTCTTTAGATTATCCTCAGGATCTTCATCTTTGAAGTCTTTTTATATCCTTCTTTGGATTATAGACTTTTTGTCAACAGTTTCATTTATTTGTATCTGTATTGTCCAATGCAATTAGGACTTTAGTCCATCCTTCAGTAGATTTCTAAGGTATTTAATTAAACTCTATGCATCTGTGATTTTATTTATGCTAATGATATTAACAAGCTGAATGGCCACTGAACACTGAAAACAAGATTTGTTTCACCAGTTGGAGGTAAGTGGAATATCTGGCTGTTGACAGTTATACCGAAGACATAAAGATATGAGGACAAGATGTAAAAGCATCATAAAACAACACATTCAAGATTTAAAAATAGAAACTTATACGGTAAATAAAGTTACAAAGCGGTGCAAGATGTGAATAAATATGACCAGGCAATGGCAAACAGAAAAGTTTTAAGCCTGAATTTAAAGAACATGAGATGGAGCAGACTGTTTAGTAAAGGTACACCATGAAACTAAATAAATTTGTCAGCTGTCAGATTTTTCCCACATAAGATTTAAAAAGCGGTGTCACTGCAATGCCTCTAAAGTGCAGGTCATTGATAATTTTCCTGGATAAGACTTTATAGTTATATTTATCCGACGATTTTCAGAAACTCCTTAATCAGCTGTGACTCAGGGTAAGTGAATTGACCCCTAGTAAGTTGGTGCTCGATCACCATACCTGTAAATATCATGGGCGAGGATACTGGGACCCCTATAGTGTTTATATGATAGGTAATGCTTTATACATGTACGCCTTCTCTACCAACCGTCTGGGGCGACATGGTCCCTTGCGGTATGTTAAGCGTTTATTGCTTAGGGATCAAGGCCGGAGTAATACAATTTCACGACACTGTTTTAGAAGTCGTTAGCTTTGTAAAATACTTATGTTAATATTCTGAATAAAATGTCCTATTCTTTCACGAAGAGCAGTTGGAAAATTCATAAATAAAAAGACAATAGGATCAGATGCTATGAATTACTAGACTGTCATTTGCTAAAGACAGCTAATACAAAACCCACATCAGTCTAAGTGTTTCTGACATAATTAATAATGAATAATAGTAATTAAAGATGATAGTGAGACTGTTTTCAATTGCTTTTTATTTATTACATTTTCAGTAAGGTGAAAGACTAAATCAGCTAGCTTTTTCTCTGACTGAAGACTGAAATATTTCCCACTGTGATGTATTGGAAGTCTTTTATCAGCATGTCTCTATAGAGATCTATCAATAGTACAGAGGCCACGTCTCTCTAGTGAAGAATCTGTTTAAATTATTTTGTTTAATAGTTATTTATCTAAGTTCCTCCACACACTTCAAAGTTGTGATTTTTCCCAGCACCATGTTTTGATCAGACTCATTTACATAAATTTCATTAATTTAGGGCAGACATAGAATGGTCTCAGGTTTTACACGAGATTCTTTTATTATTTTGTTGAAGACACAAACCTAGAACCCTAACTCTAAATAAACCAGCTAAATATAGGTACAATTTAAAATTATAAATCATGCAGTTGTGGAAGCTTATAATGTAGAGTAATTTACTATAACATAGTTGAATATCAGTTGAAAGCTTTGGACTTTAGTGTCTGCTACACTAAAAGTCCATTCTTACCAGTTGAGGCGGAGATCTGATAAATAGTCCCACTGGTGGGAACTGAAACATGGCTGAATGGTGTATATTCCCATGGTCCCACAAATCTGGGCAGGAAGTGCAATAGGTATAAACACACCAAACTGTCTTTATAATTTTGACCTTTCGATGTTTCCTTGCTGGATGTCAAGAATAGAGCACTGTTTTTAATGACTCTTTTGCTTCAGTCTGCAGTTCAGCATTACTCTTAGACTTGCTGGTCACAGTTCCAGCAGTTTAAGCGCTGACTATCACTCAGATTGTAAATGGGCCCTGATTACCGAAGTTACACGAGACAGAGGCACCATCATGGCTATGCATCACTAAGTTTAATCTTGACGCCTACAGGAGAATAGTGTTATAAAAGGCCATCAGTGATTTGTCTCATAAAGCAATTTGTTTTAGTCAGGAAATGTTAATACAGTCCTCAATTATATTGCATGAAACCACATAAATTTGTCTAGAAATGATACTTGTCATCCATACTAAAATCTGTTATAAAGTGCCATATTGGCCTGCGTCTCTACATCTTTTCATTCCTTTGCAAAATGAGAGGTTCTCTGGTCTCACTTTCTATTTTATTATTCTCTCCCCTCTGCACCGGCCACACACAGCTATTCCATTCCATGTATATTCCTCCACCAAATAACCTCTGGGGAGACCAGGACTATCAGGAGCTCTTGTTGAATTCTGCAATCTGATTGTGTGGTGTGTGTGGGTGAGGTGGGAGGTAGATGAGTGGGCACCACTATGAGTGTTTGATTGACGTTGACTACGGTTCAGCCCTCTGCCCTGGTGCTCCATTGGCCATGAGAGGCAGACTCATTTACCAAATATTAACCTCTATTGGCTCAATTTCTGGTTGTATCTCCTCCTTCATGGCTCCCCGGCTCCTGAGGCAGCGCTGTCCAGCAGTCTCATTTGGCTGGCTGCCTGTAAAATTTGGGCGGCTGGAAACAAGGGGCACCTTTTTATACAGCACAACTTGCATCTTAATACAGACGCGATCTGTACTTCAGTGAATCACCATTTAAATAGATTTCGTCCTTTTACCATTCTACCTTTGGTTATAGATGCTGCCTCTCCTCTTCAGTATATTATGTGGGTAAGTGTTGGCTGGCGTGCAAAATAATCGAGCCAATCTGGTTCTTTGCTCTGGTAGATGGGAACTTTACAAACCACCATGCATCATGCTGGTTTTTTTGGAACAAGCTGTACAGAAATGAAATAAATGTGTTTGAGGTTTAGGTCTTGGCTTGGTAACAACAGCTGAAGACAATCTCCACTCACTGTCTACTGATGATTAAGTTTACTCAACAAACTGCAGATCAGTGAGACTTTTGTACACAGAACTTTTAGAGACTTTTAGGGTTCTCCATCTGGCTGAAGTGGGAGCATACAGTTTGTTACTTGACCTTGCAGAGCAACCCAGTTGATACGCAGCGATATCTCAGTTCAAGAATCACTGACTCACTTGTTCACCAGTGCGTTCAACTGGGCCGCATGTAAAAGCAAGCAGCAATCTCAATTTCTGAATTACATTTAAAAGCTCTTTTGTTGTGGAGTGTGCTCATGTGCCAGATTATTGCGAACTCCTGTAGATGTTATGATTGTCATTTTCCTCTTAATATGTTTCCTAACAGATTGCTCTCCTAAGCCCTTTTTCTGGGTATATCTAGCTTCAGAGGACTATAAAAGATTCAAGCAGGTCAACTCAGAGCCACAGATTCAGATGTTGTCTTCACGCTTTCCTGATCACTTTACTCAACCCAATTAAAATGATTATCACAACTAATGCATCGGAATACATTTATATATCTTTCAACATTAGCTCTTTTAACAAAAGTTAAACGGCTTTGAATTATAGTTAAGCCTAAACTGTAAAAATAGACTACGGTGCTTTAATGCTGGAGACAGGAGGAGAGAGGATGAGGGGAGAATAAATAAGAGCGACCATCTTCATTGAATGTTAGTGCCCATCAACGAGGTTTTTGGGATGCTGTCTTGAGAGAGGGTAGAGAGGAAATACAGAACCAGTTGTCCTGTGTGCCTGTGAAAAGCTATTCTCTCAATTAATATAGAGATTTAATGCCCTGCTATTAATCTCGTTTGCCCAGCTCAGTTGCAATAGTAACAATGTGATTATCACTCGATATACAGATTACAGCCACCAAATTATCCCAACCCTGATATTTCTGCACCATTAGTCTATAGAATTGGATTTAAGTTTTCCTACCACCATCTTAATCATCTTCTCCTCATCATCTTACACAAAACTGTCCCAAACAGGGGATGCAGTACTTCATTACAATAATATTCTTTTTAAGTCAGGAAGTGGAAACATCTCTAAAACAAAATATTTATATCCTACAGTTGGCCTTCATTCCATAGTCCTCTCCACACACAATTTCTTCTGTAATAAAAACTTAATATATTTTATGGTTCTACACACATAGTAGAATAATGGGCCATGAGGCAGCTTGAGTGATATGTGATTGTACCTAGAAAGCTTTGTATGGATCTACCAGCTGCCGTAAAGTATATTTCAACACTGGTTATCTCACTGGACCCAATTCCAGATTAAATTCCTGGGGATAAAGAGCTTTCTCACAAGGCTCAAGGTTTTTATGTTTTTTGTTCCAAAACTCCTTCACACTCCTAAATCAGGTTGTGACTCCACTGCTCTAAACCATCAAATGCTGCTGTAGAAATTACCCCATTTGAAATTTACTGATATTTCCGTACCTCGCCGACATCAAATTAAACTGTAACTGTAACTTCTTCCTTCTCAAATGACCTAACTTCTTATCCTGGTGGCTTGATGTAAGTCATGATATATTTGCTCTTTTCCCATTCCTCACTATTCTCAATGCACCTTGCCTGTTGTACGTCTGGGAGTATCTCTACTAAAACCTTGCCTTGTTTGATAATAACACCTCATCTTTAATCGCCTTGTTTTGTAGAGGAAGGTGTAAAGTGCTGTATTATCATCTATTGGGTGTCAACTGGAATCCTTTACCTGTCTCAGAGTGTAAAGTGTTTTCTAGCTCTTAAATACTATGTTAATAAGACTTTTATTACAGCAGCAGCGAGATGATGAACCTTTATACTCACAGATTTGGATGTGATGCTCGCTTTTTTCCAGAAGTGTGTTTGAAATTTGAGAAATGGTAAAAATCTGGGGTTGGAATATAAACTGTATGTGTGTGAACCAGATTTTTAAACCTCCACCATTGAGAATGTACCTAGTTTCTCTTTTCCATGTTTGCTTGAATACCTCTGTCTCTCTGAATAGAAAAGTGTAGGCATAAGTGGCTATGCTTTGCACTTTGATACTATACTATACTAATATATCACGATGACGTGACATGCTGATGTTTTGGAGTACAGTGTTTGCTACTCCTGTCTTAGTTTACTGTTAATATAACATTTTCATTTAACTGACAAACACCAAAGTGCAATAAGTGCTGATAGGTTTAGTTTGGTTTGGTTTTATTTGGTTTGGTAGGAATAGATAACCATAATGCACATATGTTCACCTACTCTACATACCTGTACACATAAAATGCAAAAACTTGACTCCTTTCTGCCCGTATGTTGCTCATATAACATCAAAATCATGACCTGTATTACATAGATTCTTAAATTTTACATACAGACACATTGACATTTAGTCTGTGTTGATTTGGTTTTCGGTGTCATTCATGTGAGCCACCTTAACACTCAACATTAACCCTATATTTAAGCACCCTCCATGGCCATAGGCATGCAGCCAGCAGTTTAACTGCTGACATCAGAGCTCATCATGTAGTGCTGCTGCTCCCCATTTTAGATTCAGACTTGCATGTTATTTTGGCATTTTAATATCACACTGAGCTCTGTAAAAATGTGGTGTGCATGTTCATATTATGTGAGAGGTATGCACATCCTGGAGACAATGTGCTCTGATAAATTTGTGCGAAATAGTGTGTTTTTTCTCCTTTATACATCTGGCCCCGGGTATTGGGTTAAATCCCTCAGAATTACAAAGGAAAATGATTTTTTCTTGAGCTGCAAATGTGCATCAGAGATGAAAAGAGAGAAGGCCACTGCTGGAGAAATAGAGAAAACAGCTCTTCTAGACAGACAGGAGATTTAAATGCAGCGTAACAACAAGAGGTGATGTTAGCTGTTTTCAAATTCAGTAGCTGGATCGTCACCATCGCTCTGAGCTTTCAGGTCCTCTGAAGGACACAGCTCACAAAGATGTGGACCTGAAAGCCCAGAGAGATGGTCTGTCCACTCTATTCTTAACATTTAAGGCAACTTTGTCTGTAGTTCTTGAAGGCATCAGAAAACATGGCATCTACACATGAATATTATTCCCCTCTGCTCCTAATACTGAACCCCCCACACCTGCCAGAGGTGTCTAAGCATTCTCCTGCTGTTTTGTTTTCACTCTAATGAAGCCAGCTTGCTTAATACTTGGTCTGTTCTTTATTTTCCCATAAGTAGGCCCTCTGACTTGTGTTATTGTTCTCACACTGCTCGTTTCTGTCTTTAATGACACCCTGCTGCTACATTACACAGCGATATAACTCTTTCCTTGACACATTCCCTGAAGGGAGCTTTGCAGCTAAAAAGTTTGAGAGCATGTTGAGAAAAAACTGTGTCATGTTTGCATTTTTTGGCATCAACAGAACACAGTGTATGAGCGTAACCCACTGAGAACCATGTCTTATAGGATTAAAAGTTGTTTGACGTGAATTTATTATTAATCCTTGACTTACGAGTGTCAGACTGAGCTAAATCTGACTACGTTAGACTTGTTGAATGTAATTTTGATGAGTCATTCTGGGTATTAGCAGGATGCGTTAGTATTTCTTTGTCTCAGTTCAGTAATATACATCTCCTATTGTGTTGTATGACTTCTATGTAAGTACAAGTCAGGGATTATGGGAGTTGTAAGGAAATCGCTGCTCTAAAAAATGACAGTCCGCAGTAATGTAGCCAAAATATAAAATAGCTTTTGAGTTTTGAGGAGACACATTGAAGCATAACTGGAACTCATGGCAAACAAATCTACATTATTTCTGTTTTGTCTCATGTCCACAGGTACGGCAGCTACCTCAAGCTACTGAAAGACGACGCTCTGCACAACCTGACGCTGCTAATGAAGCACATAAAGATCTTCTTGTCCTCACAGAGAGTTAAAACTTCTTCAGAGCTCAGTATCCTTTCCTGAGACTACATCTGCATCCATGCACAGTAGGTAGAAATGCTGTAGCTGTAAAAGGTATTTACCACTGTGACACTGTGCACATTTTCATGGACTAGTCTGGTTGTTTAAATACATTAGTGTGTGATTTGAGTTATAAAATTAATACAAGGGTCCCATCATAACCTTACAATTAATTAAACGACTTTCAACGACCACATCAAGTCCAAAAATTCAAAATGCATGGAAAGTTTTCTGAAGAAAACCAAAGTAACCTTTTAAAGTGAACCTCCTTAAAGAGTTATATGACAAATCCAAATAAATTTTATTTTACCTGTGTAGAACATACCTCTTGTTCCAACAGTCAGGAAACTTGCTATTCAAAGCATATATATGCTAGATAGTACCCACTCAACCAAAGTTACTTCAGTATCTTAACAAATTGAAAATAGCATTTAAAATTAGTTAAATAAAAAATAAGATGAGCAATCCAAATAGTATTTAAAAATAAAACAAAAGTAAAGATGGGTTGATGGAAGGGAAAGTGATGCTCTATATATTCACTGTACATTCATTAAAATACATACTTAAACACAAAGAAAGAAATGCAAACCCCACAATAATGCATTCACACGCTGTATTTTATTCCATACTTATCTTCACATATATAGAGAGGTTGAGGATGAGAGGAGCAGTGTCACGTTGACAGCTCCATGAGTTTCACTCTGAGGGAGACGAGGAGTGACAGACAGTGTCCATCTCTGTCTGGTCAACACAATGCAGATTATCTTCCTCCATCTGTGTCTAACTGAACAGTTCAGACTTCTTTTGTCCCAAATAGCAACTGATAGGCCTCCTCGGTCCTTCAGAAAGTTTCCTTTGTGTGCAGACAATTGAACATGAAAACATCGAGTAGAGATAGCGTGTCTTCACAAATATAAAACAGACTGACATTTTCCTTGTAAAGGAGCAACAATACGGAGTCCACACTGACATTTGAGCTGATATGAGGAAGTTGGTTGTGAAAGATCTTTTATGCCGGGTGACTAAATAGTATCTTATGGTATCATTCATACTGAACGTAGAACGTTTCTGCAACTAAAACCTGTCTGTTAGGGATATGTGAGTGGTGAAAAGATTGATAAAGTTTCACCAGGTATAAACTGTGCTGCACAGTAAACAATATATTGATTTTAAAATTTATTTTAATATACTTTTCAAGAGATTATAAATTAATTATGTCGATATTTTAGTGTGAACTTCTCCTGCCTCATTCATGTCATTGAGTGATGGTAGATGAAAATGCTCTCATTCCCATGGGCCTCTGCTTTATTTAGAATTCTTTATCATTCAAAGTGATGTCTTGGCAGAGTGTATTACAAATGGATGAGGCTAGTCTGTCAATCACTTTCAAAGAGCATGTAGTGATGTTTCACTGCATGTATTTGTTATTGGGGCAGTGGTTAAACCAAGCGGCTCATACTGCTGCATTATGTATCCATACTGTACTTTAACATTCAACTCATTTCACCAAAAAATCTTTTCTGAGGATCCATGTACTACTTTTCTCCCCAGAACGTTCAACTGCAGTTAGTTATTTTGACACATTTGTAGTTCCAAAAATTGAGGGTATATATTATAGGATCAGAAAAAGTAATGAAAATTTACTTAAGTTGTTTTGTACAAGGGCAAGACCAAAAAGCAGTGAGTCTGCAGAAAGTACAGTTCACATTAATGTCTTTTTAAAGTTTCTGTAAGTGATAATTACTTGGATAAAACTTTATTAAAGGATATCTCTGACTTTGTTAGATGGAAAAGATGTGTATGAGGTAATAACCAAACCCTAACCCAACAGATATTTTCAATAAAATTGGACCCATAGGAAAAGCTTATGTCAAATTGACAGAATGCCCTAATTTTTTTCCTTGGGTGACGCAAAAACCAAGTTTCATATTTCAGTTGCATCCCATAACACAGGTCCATGGCCATTTGCCTTAAAACTTTTAGAAACTAAAGCATTACTAAAGTGAAACAGAAAACAGGGGTCTAATAATGCTGAATAAACACAGCATAGTTTTTGTGTACACCATAGCCGATGTTGTCTGCTCAGCTGCGTTATTATCTTGACCATAACTGTATCCATGTTTTGAGCAATTGTAGGTCTAAGGACATGTCCATAGTGGCTTAAAAGTAGAGTTTGAAAGTTCATTCTCGACCTTGGAAATAGTTGTTTGAAAAAAAAACAAAAAAAAACAACAGAACTCTAGGTCCACTTAAGACAGAACAGGATCTGAAGTGATGAGTCACAACAGCTCCTCACATCCAAGCAACCAAGATGTGCCCTCTCATTTATCTGCCTCTTTTTTTAACTTCCCGTCAAAACAGATGACACAATCAATGTGCTCAGAGGGAGTCAAGTATTCATTTGAATGTGCTTCTTTGAGTTTAATAGGCAGTCAGCATGTTTTTCTGTGGATTTGGTTTCCATTAGTGAGCTCAGACATCTTCTGAACAATGATTTTAAGATCCAGATCATACAGCCAACACCTGTGTTTCTCTTTTACTACATATGTTCAATTAGCATCTCAATGTGGGGGAACAAGATCTCTTTAGTGGGTGTCCAGATAGGTTGGGAAAACATGTCTTATGTCTTTTCTTATCATCTAAATGATGATGATAAGATAATGCTGAATGCACATTGTAAATAAGGACAACCTCATCTCTAGATTTTTCTTCGTGAATGGAGTTTGCTCAGTTGCATCTTGGCCTCAATTCTCAATTCAATTAAATTTTCGGACTTCTTTTGTCTGTGTTAGCTTAAAAGTTGCATGTGAATTTTTTATTTAGTAGTAGTAGTTATTTTAGCCATACATTAAATAAATAAGCTAATTTAAATCCTAATGACAGATAATGCCTTTGCTTAAAATTGCAGTGGTCTCACCAATTTTTATCACCGTTCAACAAATGACTAAAAAAAAGTTCAAAATAAAGTACAAATAATGTTGTACAACCAACAAAAAAGGGCTGTAGCATTCAACAACAAATACCTGTCAGCAATTAAACATAAAATAGGTGCCATCGTATTGAGCCACATTTTGCCTCTTAGATTTAAAAGACAATACTTGTGATTTCAAAAGAAAGTAGTTAAGATTAGGTGACTTCCTGAATGAAAATATCTTCCTGTGGCAAAAATCTGACAGACTGAAGAGGCCTGAGTTTGTAAAGCATATTTTAAATGTGGTTACATTATGTTCACTGAATATTTAAGAGCAAAATTGCCAATTAAATCTGTCTGTGTGCATTCTTCCTAAACAAAAGTTAAAGGTAGACAGTTTTTAAAGGCAGCGACTCAGCAAAAAGCCATAAAAAGTAGGAAGTGTCGTTAGCCTAGAGTTGTTTAAATGTCTAAATGAAACTGAACTTCTAAAGAGTAAATGCTCCAGAGCCTCAAAAGCCCCTCAGGAGAAAGCTTTAAGATAAAAACCTTAAAGTCTGACTGTGTTATGACCCCAGTGTTTTGTATTATTTTAGTGCTCGTGTAATGTGATGTTCTCGGAGCAGAAATGCCACCTGCAAGACCTTGTAACAAATGAATCCCATTGGCTTAATTTCTTACAGGATTCGCACTTGGCTCCTCATAGCCCACAAAAACAAAAACAACCTCATATTTTCCAGCCGATATACATAGAATTGGTCTGTTTAATGCTTTTATTCTCAAATTCAGAATTATACTGCAGACAGAGAAATTGGATCTTGGCAGTCTTAACTGTAGGAGGCTGTTTTTCAGCTATGAAATAATGGTCTGGCGTATCAGGTTTAATTGACTGTCAAAGCATTACTCGCTCTATGGTTGACACCCACTGGCATCTTTATCATTTGACAGTAAAGCGGTATTAGCTAAACACTTTATTTAACACAACATAAGGTCTCAATTTAAAAATAAAAAATAAAATCAAGGCACAATCAGTGTATTTCAGCTTTGAAATGTAATATATACATAACTAATTCTGTTTGAATTAATTCAAAACCACCTGCTGTAGGTGGAAATGATCTGCTAAGTCACATTAGTCTGATTTGTTTTGTGCCACATTGATATACATCTCTGTGGATCATTAAGTAGTGATAAAATGCATAGTCTGTTCACAGTGCTTTCTCTTGATTGAAGCTGCTATTTAAATACAATAATACAATACAGTACAATAGGCTCATTTAAAGGTAAGATGAACACTGAATGGGTTTATAGCCCACATGTATCAGTTCCATTTATCACCAATGAACCACTTTAATGTAGGAGCTGTTTTTTTTTTAAACATTGAATCATATATCTTTATATCTTCTATATCCACGAGTGCTTTGGCTCTTTAACTCTGTCCACCAGTCACTCAGCAGGATGGTTATCCAGGACACGACTGGCTGGCCTCCACAGTCTTCCTCATCATGGCAGGAGACATGGACCGATCTCTGTGTTTGTTACTCAGCCTCTCCTCTCTGCTTACCTCCGCATTCATCTGGCCTGCAAGGATACATGCATCTGTGAGTATTATGGCATGCAAACACAACCACAGTACAATGAGTTTATACACAGACACAAAGGATCTAAAACTAGGATTTAAATCTGCAGTTATTCTGCAACTTAGAAGCCTCAAACAGTAGCAAAACTGAGGTTTGAAAGACCTTAATACTTAAATATACAGAACATCCCTCATCTTTAATGTGTTGTTGTTTTGGGACAGCTCAGTTAGGATGGTGAATTCCCCATTTTCTGGACATAATATTCACTGCTGCTGCTCAGGAGAAAGACTGAGATTGAATTTAAATATTCAGTTAAAAATAGTGTGAGACTCCTCCCCATCCCCACTGCAGATCTTCTCACACCCACCTCCACTCTCTATAGCAGAGAATGAATATGGCAACTGCACTGAAAAGTCTCATATACAATAATGAAACGAGGTGGACCTTCACACGGTCACAAAGTAAATGGAAGAATGTAAACACAGGGAATGTAATTAAAGCTACAGCCTGATCACGTACAATACATCCATCTAGTGTTGTTAAATCCAATGCTGAACAATCCATCAGAACCTACACTCCAGGTATCTACAGAGAGACTCCTATTGACCTCTTATGTCAAGAAAAAAATCCAACGTACACATGTGAATATCTTAGACAATGTTATTTTTTCACATTATGACTTTCAGTTGGAGTCTGTGTCTATGTATTTTTAATTGTGGTGAAAAACAAATAGGATGTTTTTTTTAACTGATCTGATAAAGATGAGGAGTAGTGCAAAGAGGACGACTGAAAGAGAAATGAGGGGAGAAATAAGAGTAAAAAGAATAGTTCATCTCAATTTAAAATGAAGTTTAGTTTCAGTCATTCTAAATTGCAGGGGAGGACTGAGGTGCTGATTTTCTGTCATTATATCCACCTCTGTCATCTTGTCATCTCTCGTCCGAGTCAATTACGGCTCAATTTGACTCGACTGAACGTGTGTTACGTGCTCTCAGCGTGTTTTGATGCAGAAGCAGCCGGTGAATTCTCCACACAGCAGTTGGCCTCCAACTACGCAACATGGTCGATGTAGTCAATATCACAGAAAACAGAAAGGGCACAAATAATTAAGAGGTGGAGGCAAAATTTTGGAGGGAATGCGGTCATCGTTATAACACACACAGACATACACCTGTCTGTGTGTGTTAACACTAAGCTGCCTGCTGTTTCTATTTCCATTACTCAGAATGAAGGTTGTCAAGTTTTCAAGACAGTTTTTTTTTCTCTATATCAGCACTGAACACAAAACATGGGGCTTGCAATTGATATTTCTATTTTCTTATTTTTTGTGTTTACAAATCCACCAGTGGTGCAAGTAATATAAAACTTTATTTAAAGAGATATAGTGCCACAATAAATATAAAAGTATTCAAAGATCAAGAGGGATAAACACCTTTGTGTTTTGTCATGACAGGTCCATGTCCCTGTGGGAGTAGCTGAATCAGGAATCCCTCCTGTCTACTGGTGTACGGCTCACTATGTGGAAATGCTGCTGAAAGCTGAGGTTCCTCTGGTCCACTCTGCCTTCAGGATGTCTGGTTTCACCCCATCACAGGTATGATCTGTAGAGAATCACACAAACAGTTCACTTAAAGCTAAGTCCAACAAAAGTTGACCTGGATGAAACCCAAGTCTTGGAAAAAAAATCGTCATTTTCACATCTGTTAAGTTCATTTGAAAAAAGATTGGCAGTCCACTGAGGATTTCAGGCTTTAATCGGGTTTAAAGATTTGTTCCAGTGAAATAGTCATAGTAAAAATCGTGCTGCTAAAACCGATGCATTATTCAGAATAGAATCAACTGTGGTGATAATGTGGATTCACAGAAACACTCACAGAAAGTTAGAATGATGAAGTCTGAAGACAATGGTTTCTGTCCAGACTATTAGTTTTAATTAAATATTTAATTCTTACTTTAGTGTCTTTGTAAAATATTTTCCACTTTCTGAGCCTCTTGGATCAGAGCAGTCATGACTACTGATGGAGGGAAGAAAAGGAACTGAGCATTTTGTCACTAGCAATCCATTTTGTTTTGTCAGTTTTTTAAAATCTTATTATTGATGACAACATTTAGACCCAAAACAGGTTAAAAACCTTTCTAACCACACTTTTAGTTGCCCTGTGAATGACTTCCCTTTTTATCCTGCTTTGACTTCAATCGACTTTAAAATACCAAAATACAGCTTTGACATTAAATCTTTTTTTCTTTTTTTTTTTTAATAACAGAGCAGTTGAAAAGTTAGATCTTTGCTCCTCTGTACTTGATTCCTTTGACACAGACTTCTCTCTCACAAACAACAGGGTAGAGAAAAAGGTTTTTCACCTTGAATCCTCTTAGGTTTGATCCTGTCTTCCGTGTTGGCATTTGACAGTTGAGGCTCACATAATGTAGCTGCAGGCAGCAGGTGTGTGTATAAGACTCGCCGCATTTGCATCAAAGATCTGAACTCGCCATCTCCAGGGTGTAGTAATACGTTAGCATTCAGCTCATCTCTTCGCTCTTCAAGGCGATAATGGGCACCTGTTCTTCAGTCAGAAATGGAAATATCTATTCCAAAAGTCTGAGCTTTGAAAGCCTGACAAAGCAGCAGTGGCAAATGACGCATTATACACCTCTGACATTCATACAGTAGAGGTGGTGTGCAAATGTGTGTGTGTGTGTGTGTGAACAAAGGCCTTAGTCAAAATCCATCTACAGGATTTTTAAACATCTGAAACAGACTGTTTTGAGAACGGGAGCGTGTGGCAGGAAGAGAACTTGTTTTAGTGCGAGCAGCGACTAGTGTTAAGGACATGATAAATACTGTTGTGTTCAGGAGGAGTAACATGTTTGTGGTTCTTATTCCTCCACACTGTACCAAAGGCATAATGACTTTAAATATCCTTAATATTTTACAGCCATTACAGCTCAAAAAGTAGTTTTCAGCCACCAGTTTGAAGAGTTAGTTAAAATCCGCCCAGTGAATGAGTAGAGGGTTCTGATTAAACATTATTTTCATCACTGATTAATCATTTGTTTGCTAGATGAATCCATCAGTCATTTATTCTATAAAATGTCAGAAACTAGAAAATAATGTCCATCAATTTCTCAAAGTCTAAGGTGACATATTCAAATATTTTGTTTTGTCTGACCAAAAGTGGAAAACAACAATAACAACAATATTCAGTTTTTAATGATATATAATAGCAAGAAACAGGGAATCTTTATACTTGAGAGGCTGAAAACAGCATTTTTTGGTATTTTTGCCTGAAAAATTAATTAAACAATTAGTCAATTATGAAAATAGTCACCAAGTATTTTCATGTTGATAGACTTATCAATTAATTGGAAGGTTCTCTCTAGTCAAAGTCAAATTTTATTTATATAGCGCCAATTCACAACAGAAGTTATCTCGAGGCACTCTACATTATTAATATTACAGCAACAGGTGTCAAACAAAATGATTTGTGGGGCTGACAGGAACTGCAGAATTTTTTTCTCAATCATTCAAACTTTATTTGCATTGTGAAATAAAGACAAAACATATTTAGATTAAAGACAAAAAAATAAAAATGCAGACAATTAAATTACAGTAAGTGCATTTAAAAGCTATAAAAACAGTAATAATAAAATATAGTTAAATAAAAGTAATGTCTATAGACGATAATTAATCTAAAGCCAAGCTGAACACATGAAAATATTTTTCCAATATCAGCACATATTGCAATACAGTAAGTCTTTTGATAGTTTTTAATTTGCATTTGTTTGGAATCTTAAACAAAATGTAAACAAAAAAGATACCAGATATCACAGTAAGAATTAAACTGAAAGTCAATGAACAGTAACACTGAATTATCACTCCGCTCCGCAGCAGAACATTCAGTGTTTCAACACAGGCAGGTTGTGACGTCTTTGTGAACGGGCTGCTGTGATCTGACCTGCTCAGATTAATAATATCACTGAAAGCCTGTTTATGGCAGAAAGAAAATGAAGTAAAGATTACTGAGAGAATAAAGTCACAGTCACCTTTAGCCCCTGAGTTTCAGCTCACAGGAACATCAACAACAGAGAAAATCACATTGTGCCACTGTGAGAAAAGAGCTGCTCTTGGAAAGACCTTGGAGGGATTTACAGTCACAGGAAGTGCAGTATGTGTAGTCGTTTTTGTGCCTGAGGGTTTAGACACAAAGGGCAGCACAGATCCAGTCGTTACCTGTTTTTATTACAACACACAAATTAGAATGTTGGTATTTTCATTGCAGTTTAGCTGAGGAAGGAGTGATAATAATCTAATATGTTTGAGGAGCCTAAGTGGTGCTTGTTTGTATGCTCGAGCAGACTTGTGTTGTTAGTGAACACAGTGGCTAATTATTGGCGTGACAATTAGTTTAAACCCAGTGTGTGCACTGTTTGTTGCCTGTTGAGTGTTTGGAAAACTGCATGTGAGGGTGTGAAGCTCGGTCAGATTCAAAGCTACTGATTGTAGATTGTACATGTACAGTTTTCAGCGTGCTGTCAAGCAGCTTGGCTTTAGGGATGGCAGTGCCAGTCTTTTTTATTGGTTGGTTTGTCAGTTCACCACTGAAATACCCCAATAGCTACTTGATGGATTGCAATGAAAATTTGTACAGACATTCATGTTCTCTTAAGGAGGAAGCTGACTGACTTCAGTGATCCCCCAAATTCTCCTCTGGTGTTACCAGCAGGTTGACTTGTTTGGCTTTTAGTGAAATATTTGAACAACTGGCACAAAATTTGGCACAGAGATCCATGGTTGACAGAGCATAAATCCTGCTGACTTTAGTGATCCCCTGACGTTTCCTCTAGCACCACCATGAGGTTCATGTAGTGTCATTATCAGGTCAAATGTTCAGTTTGTACAGTACTTTAGCATATGACCAATACCAGCAAAAGGAGTGACATTCCCATCAGCCTCAGCTATACTTGGTATTTTTCGCTAATTAGCTAGTGTTAGCAAGCTAAAATGCTAAACTATGATTGTGAACATGGTAACACCCTCTTATTATCAGCATGTTAGCATCATTATTGTGAGCATATTAGCATTCTGACATTTACATTTAGCTCTTTTTTTTTTTTTTTTTTTTTTAGAAAAGCAGGGCTCAAGCAAGGTCATTATTTATTTCAGCTTTTTTATTTTTATTTCAAAGTTGATTTTCAGTTGAGTTGTATAAAAGTTAAAGAAACCAGACCTTTAATTGTGGTTTAAAACTTTTCTTTATGGTCAGAACATGACAAACAGTGGAACATTTGACAAAGCTGAGGCAGAAAAACAATTATAATGATAAAATGTAACACAACTAATCTAAAACCTGAGACATGATTGACAGTTTGTTATTCATTTCTGCACATGCTATCTAAGCATGGAAATTAATTACGTCAAACATTTACTGACCATTTGTTCTATTTCTGCTGTTGAAAAAATATCATATATTGTGATATAGTTTATATCACAATATGGAATTCTATTGCCATGATTACCATTATTGCTTTATCGCCCAGCCCTACTTGGTTTAATGAAAATGTGTTTGGTTTCTAGTACCCCACACTTAGCTGTAACTGAACAGGTTGTCTGTAGTTTTATTCAAAAACAGCCCCTGGTGATTGTGTGGCAGTGCTCTTTTTTCCCAGTTGTGATATAACTGACTCAAATGGTGCAGTTTAAACTCCAAACAGAAGTTGCAGTGTGTCAGCAGTAGCAACTTAAACTCACCCCAAGACTTCATAATTCATGTCTTCAGTAATGCCCCCTCGTTAATATATCTGGAATTACAGTGGTTACATAGACTTTGAACTGTGAATCAACATTGTTAACAGTCTGAGGACCTAAACTACTCTAAACGTAATTGTTAATTTTAATTCCTTCTTTGTCCTTAGTCAGTAAAAAGACCCATTTTCTCTCATTTTCACTGAGAACAGGTGGGAATCCCTTGTTGAACCACTGCAATAATATCAGACATTTCAGCTCAGTCATCAGCTGGAGAAATAAACATTAGGATGCATCTGCTCGTCTCTTTGTCCCCTAATCCCACCCCAATATTCATGACTGCAGAGGGTTATCATTTCATTTTTCACTCTGAGTAAACATGTTTCCAGAAAGATTCTCATAGAAAAGCTGATGAAGCAGAGTCAGCAAATGAAGTAAAATAACAGACACATTCTGATATTCTATTCTCTAAATCTACTTGGTGATCTGTGGCAAGTACAATTTAAAAACCGTCATTCGTCTCCTTCGGGCTCCAGGTCTACTTTTGCTGGTCTGACTTGTCTCTGAAGCGTGACATTCAATTTTAAATATACAAAGTTGCTGAGCTGTAGATAAAATCATTATTGTATGAAAACGGCTTTGTCAAACAAAACAAAAATCAATTGTATTGACATTTAAAATGAGTGACAGAGAAAGTTAGGAGCAACAGAACGTTGTCATATTGAAGTACAGAGCATCTCTTACTACAACTTAATGAGCTGTAAATATGTATTTTAGCTTGAAAAACGTGCAACATGGCAGCAAAATAACTTCAAACTTTATTAGAAAGATGGCTGCTGGACTTTCAGAGCTGTTTATACATTGTACATACAGTACAAGCCCTTAGCATCGTATCTAGTCCATCCTCCATTCCTCTTCTTTCGCCAGAGAGAGATGTTAGTATGGTCTAAAATCAACTACTGTAGATGTGCTTTTGTCTCATAGTAACTTTTTTTGTGGAGAAATTATATCTGTTGTTAAATAGCACAGCAAGACTTTTATGTAGGGTCACATTATCTCTGTTGTTCTGGCTGACAGTAACTGCTGGCTACTTGTGAAATACAGGAACCATTTCAGGTTCTGCTGAGCTCACTTAATGACTCAACAATTGACTTTCATCTTTTATTTGTGAACTTTTAACCCTGTGCTGTGCTGGTAAACCTCTCAGTTCATCTCACTAATGTTTTCTGGTTGTCTCCTGGTTCAAATGTTAAAGCCAGGGGTGACAGAGCTTTTGCCACTGTGGTCATCTATTGATTTGTGCATTACTTTGCTGTGTTTGGAAACTTTTTGTGACTCTTAAACAGAAAGGTGGCAGATAAACATTACTTAATGTATCTAATGTGCACTACCCTTACCCCATCTTTTACTTCGTTCACTCATCATAGTAACACCTTCGGGTTATGTTTACATGAAATTATTTGGTGCCTTTAAATTGATAAAGTAAATGTAAAAACTTAGAACAAACTGAGTTCAGAAACCTGAATGAGATGCTTTAAGAAGATTTACACTGAAATGCTTGTTCCTAACCCTAACCCTAACCCTTATTTGTAGCATTTTTCAATACATGGTTTCAATTTCATAGATAAAACAAAAGGAAGAGCAACAGGAGGACTGATGACAGATTTTATTGCGACATTCACCTGAAACATGATTCATCCTACAAAGACTTGAGCACAGTTTGTTGCTGTTCTGTTGACAGGTGTGTTTCTTTCTCTCTCCAGATGTGCCCACTGGCTGACCTGTGTTTCTGGAACCATCTGACTGACAGTCTGCCACTACATCTCCACCTGTGTGCTGATGGGTCCTGACTATCAGGTTTACACGAGCGTGGCCATATTCAAACACCTGCAACCAGACATCCTGCAGCGCACACAGTCCCAGGAGCTGCAGGTCTTCCTCAAGGTGAGATGGTGCATCAGCACTACAGTTTGTTTTAGACCTGTGAGGAGGTAAACATGTGTTCTGGTGGTTAGTAGAGCTGAGACAGAGAGAAAGTGTGAAAGTGTGTGTGTGAGAGAGAGTGAGTGAATGAAGCGAATGAGAGAGAGCACAGAAGAACGAGGACAAGAGAGAGTCTAGAGTGAGAGGAAGTGAGTGAGCGTGCAAGAGAACAAGACAGAGCAGGAGTGAGAGAGTGTGAGCACAGGAGAAAGAGAGTTGGAGTCATAGAGAGCAAGAGACTGCAAGAAAGATTGAGAGAGTAAGACAGAACTAGGAGTGAGATAGAGGGTGCACAGGGGAAAGAGAGAGCAGGGGTGAGAGTGCAAAAGACAGAGAGAGAGAGTGTCAGAGAGTAAGCAAGAGTGAGTGAATGAATGAAGTGAGAGAGCGAGCTAGAGTGAGAGGGTGTGCAAAGGAAGGGAGTGAGTGAGAAAGAGAGGAGAGTCAGAAAGAGAGACAGCAAAAGAGCTACAGTGAGAGGGTGAAAGGAAGCAAGAGAGCGAATAAGAGCGAGTGTGAAAGACAGCAAGAGAAAGTGCAAGAGTGAGTGAATGAAGCGAGATAGAGAGCAAGGGAGCGAGTGAGAGAGCAAGAAGTGGGTGAGAGAACAAGAGCAGACAGAGGAAGAGAAGAGAGTGAGAGAGCAGAGTGAGTAAGTGAATGAAGGAGCAAAACAGGACGAGAGAGTCAGAGCACAGGAGAAAGAGCTAGAGTGAGAGGGTGAAAGGAAGCAAGAGAGCATGCACAAGAGAGCGAGAACACAGAAGAAAGAGAAAGCAAGAGAGAGCTAGAGTGAGAAGTGAGTGAGCGTACAAGAGAGTGAAAGAGAGTAAGAGAGAGAGAGAGAGAGAGAGTGAGCAAGCAGAGTGTGTGAAACGAAGCGAGAGAGAGAGCGAGAGAGGGAGAATGAGAGAGCAAGAGTCAGTATAAGAGAGCTGGAGTGAGAGAGTGAGCACAGGAGAAAGAGAGTCACAGTCAGAGAGAGCAAGAGAAAGTGAATGAGAGAGAGAGAGAGAACAGGAGAAAGAGAGTGCGAAAGAAAGCAAGAAAGAGCGAAAAGAGTGAGTGAGAGAGTGAAAGAAGGAGAGAGTCAGAAAGAGAGAATGCAAGAAAGTTAGAGTGAGAAAGAGAGCTAGAGTGAGTGAAACAAAGTGAGAGAGAGTCAGAAAGAGCACAGGAGAAAGAGAGAGAGCAAGAGAGCTACAGTGAGAGGGTGAAAGGAAGCAAGAGAGCTAGAGTGAGAGAAGTCAGTGAGCGTGCAAGAGAGGGAGAGCGTGCAAAAGAACGCGAATGAGAGAGAGAGCTAGAGTGAGGGTGAAACGAAGCGAGGAGTGTAAGAGATATGTGGTGAGTGAGAGAGTTGGAGTCAGAGAGTGAGTGAAAGAAAACGAGAGAGTGAGAGAGCACAGGTGAGTGAGTTAGTGAAATCAAGCGAGAGAGAGCAAAACAGGGCGAGAGAGTCAGAGCACAGGAGAAAGAGCTAGAGTGAGAGGGTGAAAGGAAGCAAGAGAGCATGCACAAGAGAGCGAGAGAAAGTGCAAGAGCAAGGGAGAGGGAGAACACAGAAGAAAGAGAAAGCAAGAGAGAGCTAGAGTGAGAAGTGAGTGAGCGTGCAAGAGAGTGAAAGAGAGTAAGAGAAAGTGAGTGAGAGAGAGTAAGACAGAACAGGAGAGAGAGAGAGCACAGGAGAAAGAGAGAGCAAGAGTCAGAGTGAAAGAAAGTGAGAGAAAGTGTGAAAGTGTGTGAGACAGACAGTGAGCGAGCATGAGTGGGTGAAATGGAGCGAGAGAGAGCAAGACAGCAAGAGAGGGAGAATGAGAGAGCAAGAGTCAGTATAAGAGAGCTGGAGTGAGAGAGTGAGCACTGGAGAAAGAGAGTCACAGTCAGAGAGAGCAAGAGAAAGTGAATAAGAGAGAGAGAGCACAGGAGAAAGAGAGTCACAAATGGAGAGAGCAAGAGAAAGTGAATAAGAGAGAGAGAGCACAGGAGAAAGAGAGTCACAGTCAGAGAGAGCAAGAGAAAGTGAATAAGGAGAGAGAGAGCACAGAGAAAGAGAGAGTGCGAAAGTGTGGGAAGTGAGTGAGAGAGTGAAAGAAGGAGAGAGTCAGAGAGAGAGAATGCAAGAAAGTTAGAGTGAGAAAGAGAGCTAGAGTGAGTGAAACAAAGTGAGAGAGTCAGAAAGAGCAGAAAGAGAGAGAGCTACAGTGAGAGGGTGAAAGAAAGCAAGAGAGCGAGTGTGAATGAAGCTAGAGGGAGAATGAGAGAGTGAATGAGAGTGAGAGAGAGAGAACACAAGAAAGAGAGAAAGCAAGAGAGAGCTAGAGTGAGAGAAGTGAGTGAGCTTGCAAGAGAGTAAGAGAAAGTGAGAGTGAAGAAGTGGGTGAGATAGGAGGAGGCAAGAAGAGTGCAGGTGAGAAGAGCGCAGGTGAGAAGAGTGCAAAACAAGAGCGAGGTGAAATGAGAGAGGGAGAATGAGAGAGCGAAGGAAGAGAGAGAGTGACAGAACGCGAATGAGAGAGAGAGCTAGAGTGAGAGGGTGTGAAAGGAAGAGAGTGAGTGTGCAAGAGAGAGCAGGAGTGAGAGAGTGAGCACAGGAGAAAGAGAGTTGGAGCTGGGGAGTGGCAGAGCGTGCAAAGAGAGACAGTGAGCGAGGCAGGAGTGTGTGAAACGAAGCGAGAGAGCGAGCAAGACAGCAAGAGAGGGAGAATGAGAGAGCAAGAGTCAGTGTGAAAGAAAGTGAGAGGAAAGAATAGATAAAGCAGTTACATTTAAAGTGTAAGGAAGGAAAGGAGTATAAGAGTTTAGATATATAAGGAAAGAAAGAGAGAGCAAGAGAGCTAGAGTGAGAGAGGAAGAAGGAGAAAGAAAGCAAATAAGAGAGTGAGTGTGCGAAAGACAGCGAGACAAAGTGTGTATATTAAAAGAGGAGCAAGAGAGAGACGGTACCTGTGGAGTAGCAGAATATACATTATATTCAACTTAATCCTTGAGAAGGAATCACTGTTAGAGTGGAGACCTGTTTGCCACCCGACCCTTGGAGGTGTTGCCAAACAGAGAACATAAAACTTCTAGGAATTCAGGCAGAATAAACTTGTGTTGCCACAGGAATTATAATATACAGTCAACACTTTTCATTAAAAGGAGACAAACGTTACTTGGTATGTAATTTTTATTTTGTTTGAACAGACTAACCAACATGTAAATTAAATCTGAATGCCACTTTATCCCATGAGTCCACACTTTTATATGCTGAGTCTTATGTGTCATCACTGAATCTCCCTTTGAAATTAAGCACATCCATGATTCACATCCATAATGAATAAAAACCCCACTTAGAATTGCTTTCAGAACCTCCCACTATGGTGTGTATTTTTACCAACACAGTATAGCAGCCTCCCCTGGTTCTGCTTTGGCCCAAAGATTTGGTTAAAAGGTCTAAAGTCACAGTCTCTGAGCATCTACTTTTTACTAATATCCAAAGCAACATTAAACAGCAGCATTGCAATATATATGGTCTGACATGAGGCACTCATTACCACAAGTATTTAACTTGTCTCGTCTCTCATTGATAGCCTTCCAGCGAATACGCTGTTGCTCACCATTTTTTGTGAATAAAAAGATCAGTTATGGAGGCTTTGACTGAGGAAGTCTCTTCTAATGAGCTGTAGCATCAGATACTGCTGCGAGAGACAGCTTTGAGACGGTGTGTGTGTGTTTGTGTGTCTGTATGTTTGTGTTTGTGTGTGTGTGTGTGTGTGTGTGTGTGTGAGAGAGAAACTTACAAAATCCTCGTCTGAGCGAACCCAAGCTCGGTCCGACGGCCTTACCCCTGCCTCCTCTCTTCTGCCAGTGCCCAGTGGCTTTACCTGACAGAGGGTATTAGAGGATTTTTTTTAAACATCCACACACACACACACACACACTCTCACTTCTACACTTTCATCCTGTCTCACTCACATGGCATTCTAATATCACCAAATTAAATTTGAAAAGGCAAATGACTTGTTACAATCGCTCTGAGTCTGGTTGGAGCTTAACTGTAGTGGAGCTTGAAGTGGTGAGAGAAGACAGAAGAAGAGAGGCGGGTTATACTGCCTCTCTGACTCTGGAGGCTTCAAGGAAACACAACCCAAAAACAAAGAGAAAACCGCTACTGTTATGTAAACATATCAATGTTATACTGTAGTTTCTTTTGTTTGTTTTTATTTGATTATCATTCTCACTAAACAGTGGCAGTTGTAGCACAGTACTTTGTTTTAATCACTGTATAACGCTTTTAGCTTTTATTGACATTTAAGGAGGATTTCTTTGTGTACCAGAGGTTATGGAGTAAAATAGAAAGTAGCGATCACTGTGTCGTTTTAGGCAAAGTATATTTCTGACTCAGTTTTACATTCATCATTACAATGGCTACTGACGCTGACTGAGGCTGTTTGAGAGGGTCACAGTCCTTAATAAAAAGGAATGTATAATAATATATTATTATTAATTTAACCTTCTTTGAAAATCCAGATCCAGACTGAATATTAATCATCACCAATGCAGACAACTTTAAGAAACAGACATGCAATTAGTAATAATGTACAATTAGCTTACCTAATGATCTCCTCAATAGCTGTTATGGTTAAGACATTGAGGACATTAGCAGCTGCAAATCATATGAAATGATTCGCACGCTGTTGTCACCTGTATTCAAAGAACTTAGCCACATTGAAAGATCCTGACCTTTATTTTGTGTGTCTCAAGGCTGCCTTTTTTTTTCACTCTCCTTAATTCTCCTGAAAAATAAGAGACCAAAAATACCTCCCAAGTGATTTATACTGGCTATCTCTACTCTCCTTCATGTGTTTTAACCGTGTCAGCGCTTTCCTGGTGCGATAAATGAACGGCAGAGGCCTTTAGCTTTGATGATTCTTCAGGATTATCCTACTCAAGCAATCTTCACACTCAGCAAAGAATCTGAGCAATCGACCGCCATCCGGTGGGAGACTCTTTATACTTCACAGGTAGTGCTCATGCTCAGCAAGAAGAAACTTCCACACTAAATATGATTGGAACCGCGAAGCAGAGCCAGTTGACAATAAAGCCACACTTTATTAACTTCAGTAGATCAAACAAGTGAAGCAGACCTATAATTCATAATAGTACATAATTAAATGTGATTTTTCTCTTATAAAGTGTAAGTTTGGTACGATGCATTGCTGCATGGAATAATCACAGGAGCAGAGTCCTCCATCAGACTGAAAACTCATTTTCCTGACATTACTACCCTCTGAACGATCAGCCAGCTGTAGTCACTCTATTTGCCTTTAAATAATAAAACCCATCGCCCATTTGCACCTAATCATTTCAGCCTTCAGTGTTCTCTGGCAATCAGAAACATAACTTGCGCATACTAAGATCAAAACCCCGAGGCATCAGAACAAAAACTACACTGGTCATGATTTAAAACGCAGCCTCAGCAGGAACAAAATCACCCTGATTGAACTCACCAGTAGTTCAGATACTGCCTTTACAAAGTGATACTCTTCACAGACTGAGCTAAAGGAATTAACTAAAGGCCAGCATCATCAACCTGGAAGACAAGTCTGTAAGTCTGTGTCGCCAACCTTTTTGGTTGGTATAACAGGTGAATAAGTATACCAACCAGTCATCTGCCAATTTGAGTAATTTAAATAAATAAAACTATCCAATATTTTAGACAAGACTTTAGTGTCTACAGCCACATTAGCAGGTCTGTGGGGCTAAATGCTAACATCAGAACACCAACATGCTCACAGTGATACTTCTGAAGTTTAGCAGGTATAATGTTTGAAGGATAACTCTGGATAACTTTGAACCTGGGCATTATTCCAGCTGCTCCTGTGTTTGGCTCTGTTAATGTTTTTGTCAGTGGAGTCTGGTAGTGATGTCTCTGATTAAACATGAAGGATTTTACTCTTTAATAAAAAGCTCCGTCTCTGTAGGAATCCTCTGGCTCAACACTGAACTGATTGCAAAGATTTTTGTCCCCTTCAATCATTTACTCCCAGATACACAGGAAAATAAGGCCCAGGTTCAGACACAGCAGAGTTCTCCACATGTTCACCATCTTCATTTAGAAGGGAAAATAAATGATCAGGATAAGTTTCCATCCTTAAATTGTACTCACCGTGCTGACTCTATTCCCACTGCACCGCGTCCTTGTCAGTGTTATTTACCTGCTAAAATAAACCCATAATTAGATTCTCCAAAAACACACTCTGCAAAGAGATGAAAGAAAATTAGGAGAGTGCTGACAAGTTGCAGAAATCATTAAACGGTCGTATTTTTTAAGGTCTTGGCCTAAATAATGACAGTGATGTTTGCTGTGTATTGTTATTGTGAATGCGGAGCGTCCTCTGGGTGCAGCGTCTCTCAGGCTGCTAATTGATGTTGCCACTCACAACATAATGCACACCAGTCACAGTTATTTGCTACGGTTGCGTGTTTGCGTTGCCCATGAGGTTGGGTGTTGTCATGACAGATGCATACTGACGCTCAGGCAGCAATTATGGCAGCCGGAATTAAAATCCTGACTGAACAAACGAGCCAAATAAAATCATTTGTCTGGTCTGATACGTGTCTCGCAGACAGTTAAGACACTGCAGCACATTAAGACAAGTCTTGCTCTGTGTGCACCTGTGTGCTAGAGATGCTAGTATGTATTAAGATATCTATGCGACTCTGTTTGTTACGCTTTTCCAACACGTAAAAGCTCATTACCTGAACACTGAGCGAGGATGTTGTTTACTGGCACGGTGCAGTGTTCGATCCCACAGATTTAATTTGATTTCCTGTGACGTTGAAATAGATTGAATGTAAAATATTTTAATGAAAGAGTTATATCAAATTATTCACACTTCACTTCCTAACAAAGTGAATGATAATAAAGCAAACCACCTTCTGCTTCGATTCCCAAACACTGTCTGTGTACATATTTCTACCCTCACATCTTAGGACACTTCTTTCGAGCTTTTTAAAAAAATTTTTTTACTATAACTGTGGCTTTCTACTAAAACAAGTGAACTGATAAAAACTGCAACACTAATAAACACAGACAACACTCTGTTCTTTAAGAAGTACTTTGGAAACTTTCAATTGCCTCATTGGTACTTTTAAAGTGTTACCAGTGATTTAATATTGCTCTGCCATAAAGTAAAGACTGCCTGAAATCTCTCCCTCACATTCACAATTTAGACAGAAAACATAGTGCACTTTATAGTAAACAGTGGTCAGGTCCAAATTGAAGATGCAAAAGCCACACTAATCCTTACTTTTTAGTCTCTTGGATATGTCAAGATCAATCCTACATTTCCCATAATGCCACCTGCACCATCTTTCTGTTACATCCTTCCCTCCCAGTAAACACCTGTGTCTTTCAAACTCCATACCTCCAGTCTGTAACACAGACTTTCTGTTATAAATATAGTCTCCACAGCCACAGGTGACATTATACAGCTGCT
The DNA here is from genome assembly GCA_033238685.1 of Lates japonicus. Lineage (NCBI taxonomy): Eukaryota > Metazoa > Chordata > Actinopteri > Centropomidae > Lates > Lates japonicus. The sequence goes on from BRZM01000008.1 coordinate 5,659,631, forward strand.
TTCAGAGCCTGAATAAAAGGCTGAATTTTATTTTCAATTACTATTTTAGCTTCCAACGATTTGAACAAGATAATCGACATAAATCAATTATTATAAATCCAGTGCAGCTCTCTCCCTAAAAGCCCAAACTCACTCTCAGCCAGGTTGTGGCATGTGTAGTTGAGCTCAAGACAAGATAACAGAGAAGAGAACCTTTGACCAACAAGAAGGGCAAAAACCAATTCAGCTGTTTGGAAACACAGTCCAGCAAGAAACAACAACAAACCATAAGAGAAAAGTAAAGCCCCCTCTACTCCTTCAACCGCAACGCCATCATTGATTAAGGACACACTTGATAATGCACCCAACCCATCAGAGACATGAGGAAATGACAGATGCCATCTCATTCTTCCTAATAAAAGACATACACTCAGTTAGCACTGTTAGCAACCAGGGAACCATTTCAGCAGAGTTGCTAGTTGTAAAACAACGTTTCTTTTTCACCTGCAGGAGGAGCCGATCCAGGGCTTCAAGGTCAGCGACTACCTGGAGTTCATGGAGGGATTGGAGAGAAGCTACAGAGACACTGTTCTCACTGACATGAAAACTATACGAAACCCTGTGGAGTAGGAACACGTTGAATCTTAAAACGTGTTGTGGACGACTCCTAATCTGCCTTAACTTCACTGAAGCTCAGTTTATATTCAGAGAGTAACTGTAACTATCTAACTGACACTGAAGGCTGTTGTTCAAACACAGCATTTCTCCCTCAGATCGTCAGTGTGGACTGCAACTCACTGAATATATACAGTGTGTTTACCATGTTTTCCTGCTGATCAAACAGTTCAGTGAAGTCATACTGGGCAGATGGGGATGTATCATGGATGAGAGCTTCGCCAGCAGAATTAAGATGCTTCGATTTGTGATGACACTGGTGGAAAACAGAATTTAGGGCACGATTGTACAATATCCTGAAATGACTAGCCTGGTTTCTGCTGTTAACATAAGCACCAGAGAGAAAAACCCCGTGGAGACATAAGCTAAGACATAATTAGCCCATGGAGCATTAACAAGAAGTACAACATTCTTAAACTCTGCATAAAAGTATCCTCATTATCATCATCATATCATAACTACGCCACAAAAACCTGTAGAGAACTGAACTCTACAACTCATGTTTGCTCTGTGGAATTAAAGGATCAGTCTGGTGATAGTCTATATTTTTCTTATTGTCACTAAATCCCATGAAATAACCAAAACCAACAATGAAAAGATGAATGAGAAATTCTCCCCACGAGCTGCAGCAACACAAACAGAGAATTTTAAACTAAAAACTCTGTAACTCTGGAATATATTTTTGCACAGAATAAATTTGGTGGATTTTGTCCTCCATCACTTACAGTGGAAGCACATTACTGTAGAACTCTATCCTACAAGCCACACTGTTTGCACTGACTGATTTGTTCCTTCATCAACAAGAACATCAGCACTGTTGTCTTGTTTGTTGAGTCAGTGCCAAAAATATTAATCTGCAGCTTTGAGTAGTCCCAACAAACATCTCTTTTTATGCTAATTACTCGTTTTGAGGAACAATTGCAAAAAACTACATTGAACACCTGCTTTGAGAAAGTACTGAGTCTTCGACAGCTGCACCAGCCCTATAAATGAGACTGACTTGCTAAGTGATGAAGTTAAACCATTGTCTGACAACAGACACAGTAAAACATGTTGATGAGAATTCAGCTGTATGAAACACTGTGTATGTGAGCACAGAGAGGAGGAGAGGACCAAACAGACAGAGAGCTGAAACAGCTGACACCAGGCACAATGGAAATGTGACGTATATACTAGGTTTTAACCTGGTCTTCATGCCTGGTTTTAAAGATTCACACCCTCGATAGGATCAAATGGGCTTGGGGGCTGCAGGATGAGACTGTGTGAACGTCTCTGTTGGTTTTGCTGTGTTTTTGTGGAATTTGCTGACGATAAGAAAAATACAGAAAAGCTCCTGTTTTATCTTCTAATGCAGTCACAGGTTGAAGATTACATGATATCTAACTACACACAACTCATTTAATAATTTAACATATTATACCTGTAAGAAGTTGTACATTACTGTATATGATGTAAATACTGTACATGTTGATTATGAACATTCTGTATCTGTATTTTTTTCTACAATGTGAAAATTTAAATTTCTAAGATCTTTTCTATGTGTTTCTTAAAATATTTCTTGTTCTAATTATTTAAACTCTCAGTTACAAACGTGAATAGATTTTGATGTAACATGAATTGGTATCTTCCACTAAAGAACGTAGAAGAAACTATGTATTTGTTCAGACAAACAACAACCTTGTGAATATTGTGTTGCTCTTCCACAATATCAGCTCCTCTGTCGGTCCGGCACAGACTCTCAGTCTCATGGCCACCTCACACATCATTAATGCCAGTACACGCAACAATGCATCACACAGCCTCTCCTGTTTGTGTACTTATGCAGGCTTTTGTATGAAAGATGCATGAGGAAGGTTGTATCATTGTGATAAACTCTCATTAGTATCCACAGCCTTTTCTCTCTCTCTCCCTGCTCTGCTGTCCTGTTGTCCCTCTTCAGACACACTGAGGCCTGAATAATAAATGAGCTCATCCCATCCTCATCCATCCATTCTCTCCCACAACAACTGCATGTATCAGGGGGATGTGCAGGGCACAACACAGGTGGTGGCTTACAGTGAGAGGAACTGATCACATGTTTACCCTGTAACACACAGCACTTCACACACAGCATTTCACCACTGAGGCTGTTTAACATGTGAGCCACAGAGCTCCACAACAGGCTCAATGCCACAAACATGTTTTACATATTATGGCTTTGTAAAGCTGTTAAAAAGCATTTCCTCATTGCACGTTCAGAGCACGTTCAGAGGACATGGAGCTGACATTGTTTGATTTAGTATTTGTTAAACAGCAAATTGGAGACTGTTACTTACATTTTTCAACTCCTGACAAATGACCTTAAATTAAAATTTAAGATTTGTTTATTATAGTTTTAAAATTTTAACTGAAACAGGAAGAGGAACCACCTCTGAGCACTTGGATTTCAGTGCATCCTCACTGTATCTCAGGTGAATTCACACCTCTACTTACTTTAATGTCCGGTATGAACATGGCCACAAAGTTAAGGAATTAAAACTGCAACAAACACATATTTGTAGCCAGAGAAAGTTCACTTTGGATGTTATTGAATGTATTAGAAAGTAGGTTTCCACTGTGACTCAAACTTTTTCTGGATGTAACACATTGCAGCAGATGTTTAGAATTTAAGGTCACTTTAAGTTCTCACTTGAGAGGAGAAGTATTCTTGCTGAGATGTTGGATGACAGTTTAAAACCAAAGTTTTATCTGTTGTGGCTTTAAAAAAATACCCTCACAGAAGACCCTCAAGCCTAAAGTCTACTCATGGGCTGCTCTCTTTATTAAGAAAAACATTGTAAAAACAAAGACCTAAAAAAACTGTATAATATAGTGAGGAGCGTCTGTCCCAGAGGCTCAACGTCACCTCAGCTGCTTCTCCTTTTGCTGCAGGTGAAATAAAATGTCTCATATGGAGCAAGTATATCAGATAAACATGCAGATGTCAGGCTGCTAACAGATGTGAAAACCAATAAAAGAGCTTCAAATTTGATTCTTGAGCTGACTGGGAACCGGTGATAATGATTTTAGTTCATTTGTGGCTTCGCTTAAACAGACGGAGAAACAGAAACCCTTGAGGCCAAGACACGAGGGTGGCCTGTCAATTCACATGAAATATAGTTCATTTGTGTTTCATGTGTTTTTCTCGGCTTAAAAGAATAAACTATTTTATGTCTATATGCAGGCTCCTGGGTCTGCATGAGGTCAACTCCTGAGATGAACATGTTTTTAAGTTACTTCAGCTCGACCTCTTGTGTTAGTAATCAGAGTAAAAGCTGAGATACTTCCTGTTCTTTACACTCCATCAATCATTATTTGTAGCTCATCCTGTTTCATCAACACTGTCAGTCTGCTCTGTGGAAAGTTTAATGTCAGGCTGTTAACAGATGTCACTGTTTGCTCTAGTTTTCAGCGTCTGAGTGAATTGGAGATGTGGGAAGAGAAGGGGTATAAATCTGGGCGTCAGTGGTGGGACCGCGCTGTGATACGGCTCATGTTCGACACGTCTGTCAGCGGCGTGCAGTGTTTTCATCAGGTGAATCCATGTGGACGCTGCCTCTGTTGAGCGGAGCGCTGTGCAGAGTATAAGAGCAGGAGATTGATTTTAGTGAGGAGAGGCAGTCTTGGGCTGTAATCTGTCAAAGCTGCAGAGGATCTAGAAGTTTTTTTTTCTTTCTTTCTTCTTCGGGACACAGAGAGAACTCGACTTTGCTGAAAGAGATGAACGTTCCTAGCTGCTGGATGGATGGCACTTGGAGCTCATAACAGCACGCTTCACAGTTCTCAAACCAAACTGTCCAAACTTCTGTGGAGTGAGGGGACATCTGACCCCTTTTTTATACCACATGAACAGCCTGGCAGTGTACCAGCTAACGCAGGCTGTGGGGGGGCTGATAACCTTTTTTTTTTAAAAAGAAGAGACAAAGAAAGAGAAGTTGTGTCTTTTCAGGACAAAGGTTGTATAATCCAGAGATAACTGACATTAGGTACATTTACATGAAGTCTAATATAAGAGAAGCAGATTAAAAATGCTCCATATAAACAACTTAATCAGAAAAAACTGCAGAGAGGATGATTTACCTTCTCAATCCAGGTGAGTTTATATTAAGGTTTGGTCAGATCAAGGCAAACAAAGTGTGAACATGGCCTTACTCGGCTGTAAATTACATCTATTGATGTTTTGTGAGTGACCTTCAGAGCTGAACTACATTAGATCCTCTATTGACTATTGATGAACTCTACTCAGAGCTGCTTCCTAAATGGCCGCCGGCCGTGCTTCAGAGTTAACAGAGGAAAATCAGGTCCTCTGGGAGACCGAAGTCTGGTGCCCGCTGAGCCATGAGGAGCTTAATGCTGGACTGTAAGATTTCCATAAAACTTGGTTCACTTGCAGAAATGGATGGGATAGAATCCATGAGATCAAGACATAATTGTGGTATAGATGAGTGGGCATGAAGAAGAACTCTCCCTCCACATGAAAGGTGAAATGGTGCAGATGGTGCTGCAGTAGAAACGAGGAACCTGATCTAACACTTGGATGAATTCAAGCATGAAACTGAAACCTCTCTTTTTTCAGCGGGTAATATCTGGGTTAGAAATCCAAACATCTGCTGTATACAGTATATTATATCACAGCTAACTGTCGGCAGGCCATGCTACAAATCGCACTGTGCTCAGTCTACTGTTCCATGGGTTCCATTACAGAGTACAGCAGTTAAAACTGAACATCACAAATCTGCTAAAACATTTTTATCCCTGACTTTCTCTAATGACGACTGAAATATCTGAGCAAATATGAAATGGACTGTCATGAAACTTCATGCCGCCAGAGGACGAATGCTAACAGCTAATCCTCTAGCACCACCAGTAGCTTGACAGTTTTTGTTGAGATTTACATATCATGACAACTATGAAGTGGACTGTCGTGACATTTCGTACAGACCATCTACTGTCTGTGACCAAGTAGCTGCAAAACTAACAATCCCATCAGCCTCAGCTCTACTTTTCATTTAGCGCCAATGTTTAAATGTTTAGATTTCACACAGCCCCACAGTGTTGACAGTGTGGGTGTGGACTATTACAGGTAGTTACCTCGTTCCTGCCGCCTGGCTACATCAATATTCTGTCATTTCGTTGCATGACGGTGGCGCACAACTATACCATGGAGGCTACCAGCTGGTTTCTATCTGATTCTACTAATGACCTATCTGTATCATATGCTACAGGCTGTTCCTATCCACGTACTATAATTTCATAATGTGTAACAGTTTAGAGTAATTTGAATGATTAGCAATATTAATGTAGCAAGTTTAGCTACATGATATCATGAACATTATTTATCGGTTCTGTGTGGATAATCAAACTTCTTGGTGGATTGATATGTTCCTTCACTGCTGCTGAAGACGAATGTAATTGGCAGCGAGGTGAAAAACATTCAGACTATCATTAAAGGAGACAGCAGCAGATAAGCACCTGTCATCCTCTGCAGCACGGCTCCGCTTGTATTTACATTGGAAACAAAGGAGACAGCAGCAGTAACCGCACACCGTCTGAAGGTGGGTCTTGTTATGCTGTATGGAAATGAATGAATACATTAAGGAAATATGTATTCATTCCTACTGCCAGGGCTGGTGGGAAAAATATATTAGAACATCTACAACTGTGGAGACACAAATGTAGTTAAACAAGCTAAAACAACAGTAAGTCAAAGCCTCTCTGTCCCTGTTCACCTACAGCTGTTTCGATTGTTCAGTCACTGTTCAGTTTGACCTGCGTATTTATTACATACAACCGACCGACGTGTTAATTTTGACATAATGGGCTGTTTATATCAATTAGCTCTGAAAACCTCATTATCGGCGCAGGAGCTGACTCGACCTCAGAAGGGGATACAGTTTAGAGATGATGACTATAATGGCAACCTTTACAGTATAATGATCTGTTGTGCTGTTGATCTTGATTATGGACTTTTCAAACTGACAGCAAGCAATTGAAAGCACATAATTGGTGGTAATTAGGCTGATTAAGCTGTGATGAGGACACACCTTGCTCTGCTCAGAGCCTCAAGATGTCTGCGAACCTTTCCTCTTTTACCAGCTCCATCCTGTTATCTTTATTGGCTTTTATCTCGCAGATGTTCATTCTGAACTCATTTGTAAGTGTCACTGATTCCTTGATTATACTAAACTATTTTCATTCCGATTTTAATCTTAAGCTCGAACATTTCGCTGCAGGAGTTTGCTTCTTTTCTCTCTTATCAGGATTTTATCTCAATTTTTTATCTTCCGTTCCCGGTTTGGTTTTTGGCTACTGTAGCGGCTGCTTCTTGTTTTCAGTGTCTCTAATGCTTTTGTTTGCAGATTCTCTGCAGCAGCCTGATTTTGTCATATTTTGATCATTGTGCTGTGTAGGAACAGCTCTGTGCTTAGGGGAGTTTTATATTTGCATTCCCATTTGCTATGGTCAATATTTTCTACAATGGAGTGTATTGTTCACTGTGTGCATGTGAATCAGATGACTTTGGGGATTTGGAGCTCAATGATACAGACTGTTGTACAAGGATTATTGATAAGTATGCAGAAAAGGTCACTGGTGTGTCTAATTAAGACGCCATCAACACTTTGCATTTCATTTTACTGCCTCTGCTTAATGAGGACAAAAACATCCATCCCATACCTGCACTGATGATGATAGAGGCGATCCACCTCCTCTTTGTCTTTCCAGCGCTCTGCAGGGTCTTTCTTTAATTTAAACTGCGGCCTGCTCTTGTTTGGAATGCATGCTACAGGCTTTCCCTAAGTCCCTCTGCCCAAACCCTGCTGCTATCAACTCTGCTGCCTGTCAGACAGCCTGAGAGAGACAGCGGAGACACACCAAGAATTATAATTCCCCATTCGTGCTCCTCGTTGCATAGACACAAAGCCCTGCACAGACTCGAGTTCAGCTTCTCCCCTCATTTCAGCCGTTCGTCGGATTTGTGGAGCAAAAATCAAGAGCTGGATTCCTAATCCCCATAAGTCCACTAATATCTGGGGTCTACTGGTACATGAAGTTGCCTCCTGGCAACAAACAAGGGGCCGACTGATTGTGGAAATGACTGCGGTTTGGATAAGTCTTGAGTCTCCACATTACCAAGAAAATTGACCTCGAAAATTGACTTTGCCAAAGCCTTAAAAGTAATCAGTACAGTCTGAAAATTATTCCCAAAACCAACGGGCAGGCAGTTTAATTTCATACCAGTATGGTCGCATTCATTTAGTTTTCATCCATAACTTCAACACAACCAGGGCCCATGCCTCATTAGGTTGGACAGCATCCCACTATTATATATCAGGGTATTGGCAATCGTTAAACAATTCTGTGATTTAATTAACATTCTGTTTTCTATATAAAATACCAAATTATGCCCACACTGCTGCTCCTCTTAGCCACGTGTCCACTCACTGTGAAACAGCTCTCTGTGAGGAGGAGCTGATGGAAATGTTTGAGTCCAGTGCGATGAGGTCAGAAAACTGATTTTGAAGTTCTAAACGAATATCTCACTGGAACATTTGGACAAAGAATGGAGATACAAAGATCAAACACAGAGTCCTTTCCACTGATGTGGAGACTCATAAACAAACACTGGTGAAACAAATGCTGCGACGGCACAGCCGTGACCAGACTGCCAGTTTAACACAGCCTGAGCCACGCAAGTCAACATACAACTGGAGGCACAGGCCAACACATACGAGACTGAGGTTAGTTAGAGACAAAGATTTGTTCTGAGGTCTCCTGAATGTGTGAAAGCAAAGTGAATTTCAAAGAACAAAGTCAACGGGAAGATTTCAGTGGGTGTGAATAGATGCACAGTATTTGATCTTTGTAGTTTAATTGAGGCCGTAGTTTTAGCCAAAGTTACTTAGCACTGTAGCAGGAGTCAGCACACTGTACAGCATATACTGACGTGTTTAATATTGAAGCCGTGAGTTACCTGAGGCAAACTGGGGGACAGAAGAATGATAAAACACTAGTGCTCAGTAGATACCTGTAGTTTGGTTTATACCTGAAGGAAACATCTGGCTCTTTAGCTGCTAAACGCTGTTTGTCGTTTATCAAAGCTGCTTCTTATTTATTTTACTGAAAACAATGTTGTTGAGAGCGCTGAGAGAAACCCAGGTTTTAGTATGTTTCAACATGAATCAAAGAAACTTGCTACTTGCTTGCACAAATGATTCATGTTGGGAAAAGTAAACAGAGTTTGTGGCCAATGTAGCGGTGCAGAAAAATCAATGTTCCACCAAAGTTTTAAACAGAAAACTTTAAACTATAAAGCACCTGTAACAGCTACTATCATCAACCCTGATTAAATAAAGTCAGACTGAATGAAATCCAGTTACACATTGACAGGCATTCATGACTTCTAATATGTGCTGAATGATGACTGTGACATAAGCATTGAGGAGTGCTGAAATGACTGTAACATTGATAAAATAAAAGCTGTAAAAGTTAAGATCTTGACATTCATTCATCAGGAGGTACACAGCTGTTTAAAAATTAAGATAACACAGAAACACATCACAGTTCTGCTGCATCTTCACCTTTAGTGGCCTATCACCCACTGTCACAGGTATTATAACTAATCCTCAGTTAATCTCTCTTTACAGCTAAGCTGCCATTTAGAGGGCCAACGACTAGAGACATTTAGTCAGGAGCTCCAGAGAGCTCAAGCCACCGTTTGGATTACTGGCTTAACGAGATTTTACTTTACACATGATATTAAACATGATATTCATCTTATACTGGGACACATTAGAGGCCTTTAAAGCTTAACTGGTTTGGAAAATTGATTTGATGATCAATCTCTACCTCCTTTTTCCACAGAACCAAACGACCTCAGATTTAAACAAACAAAACCTGCGATAATGTCAACATGTTTTTCCCTGTGGTAATATTTTTACAGGACTGTTGCATTGGGCTGCATTACAATGCAAAGGTTTTATATAAAGGTAGCCACTATTGATGTTTTTGGACAAGGCATCAAGTATTAATTGCCTGTAATCTTTCCTCAAAACTCACTGCCATTCTTTACTTTTACACAGACAGCTGAAATGCTGAGATATATAGTGAAGACATTTGTTCCAAATAACTGATGAAACCAATGGAGAGTGAAGATAATCTCGACTGACTTTTATCAAAGAGCCGCCATTATAGACTAATAAACACAGAGAGAACAAGCCTTTGACTGAAGTTTCCCAGTACTTAAGGAAAAAATATTGATGTAAACCATCTATTCAGATTCTGTCGTAATACGTAATGACAGAAGAATTATTTCCTTTAATTTTTTATTACAGGAGGTAAAACCAAATTTCATCCATTAGTGACACAAAGACTGGAAACTCGAGCACGCTTGAAGGAAAAACAAAGATAGCATTGAACTGAACCACTATTAAAACATCCTGCTGAGGGTAGGAAAAGTGTTTTTAACCAAAGATGCTCTTGGCAAATAACTTGCAGTATTAAGACCAAAAGCTGAAAGCAGAAGATATCATCCTTTTGTCTGTGGGATAACTCATGTTGCTGAGTTAGGTATTCTTTAAAACATCTCTCTCTCCCTCTGTGACCATGAATGTCTGAAAATCTGAACCTGTTCATACCCATATGTGCAAACATTGCACCATGAATCCCTTTACGAATATAATTTAAAACTATTTGACAAAAGCCTGCAAAACATCCTAGTGGTTGATACATTTTTCCAGCAGCAGCAGTGTTTTCAGACAGTGTCGGTTCAGACAAATTTGCGATCATCCCTGACATTCCCAGTGGCCTCCCCGCCCATGTTCCAGCCCAGTGGAGGAGTGGAAATGAAAAGGTGGAGAGGGTAAGACGCATTGTCACAGTGCAGCAGCTCCACTAACACTTCACACACTCACAAACTGAGGTTTGAAAGGTTTGAAAAAATCTGTCTTAAAAAGTCTAGACTATCTATAGTGTAGGGTTATGAGTACACGACGGAGTGAGTTCATTGATCGCTTGTGACTAAAAATACAGTACTTGAAGACAAAGTGGACATAGTGTTGGACTCAAACACTGTTTAAAGTTTTCATATTTTCCACACTTTCCTCTCTGCTGGTCCGAGCCAGAAAAGCCATTTTGTTAATAGAGTGCAACAACTGTTTACAGCTGAACGCCTGTTGGATAAGCTAGAGACTGGAGTAAATGCTAAGTAGGTCCAAATGCAATTACCGTTTGACTACAGCCCATTAATTAAAACTCTATCCAAGGAACATCATGCATTACAAGTGGGTCTATTTGGAATAACTCAGAGCATTTATGTGATGCTGCACAGTGTTATTGTACTGTTGATATGTCATCTCGCCGATAGACTGCGATACAAATGATCCAAATAATGTTTTCTGATCTGTGGCTACTATGTTAAGTTACAGTTTAAAGTTCAGTAACCACAGGCCTTGTTTATGACTCTGTTTTTTCATCTAGAGGCCTTTATCTCGGTGGCTGCAAAAGTAGTCTGCACTCTGTCCAGCCTTATCCTCAAGGTGTGTGTGTGTGCGTGCGACACCACTGCAGAGGCCAACATGTCAACACAGCTCCGTTCACACGTCACCTCGTCCTTCATTCTGCAGCGACAAAGGTCAGTGAGAGGAGAAGCGTCATTAGCCCGACCACCGACTTCACTACGATACTGACGTGAATAAACTCAGAGATGATGACAGAGGGACGGTGGGAACATGATGGATGGAGAAAGACGAGAATATTATGAGCACGGTGTGACATTAGAACCATTCTCTCAGCTTTCTCATTGCCATCATTAACTCTCAACTCCTCTGTCTGCACTGATTTGCTTTGCCTTCATGCTATCACTTTAGCATCCACCGTGTTGAGTGTGTCTAGATTAAAATATCACTCTTCCTTCCTTCGCACATAATACAAATAGCCCTCTACTCCTTTTTGCATAATAAATAATAACTTTGACTGTTTTGAATGGTTCAATAGAGAACACAAGTGCACCTAACATCGCTACATTGATACTAAAATCACTTGATTGGTGTTGATGCTGATGATTATTCCACAAACCAAAACAGAATATAATGGAAACTGAAGGAGGTATTCAAAAGCTGAAGATGAAAAAATAAATAAATTAAATATATAAATAAATAAAGTGAAAAAAAAATCTCCTTGAGAAACATTTCATTATTATAGTTTTCTATATTCTAAAAAACTGGGATAATTACAGTCACAGTTTAACTGTCTTGAAACTAAATTTTAAGATAAGGCTATTGATCCTCAGAGGGACATTCACTAACACAGCACAAGAAACAGTCTGAGGAGGCAGAGACAGATGAAGAGCTATTTAAAGTAAATGACATTCAAAGCAATATATACTGTATTGCATATGTTACAATACTTAGGCTATACATATATGACTTGAGAATATTGTGTGAAGTTGTGCAAATATACAGTACATATGTAGAACAGTCTAGTAGTGTACATTTTCCTGTTATTATGAAAAAGGTTGAATATATTACACTGTCACCGATGTGACATAGTTTTGGTTTTACAGTGTAAGCTGGTTGTTTCTGGTCTTTTGCCGTGTGCTACCTGCCCAGCACCAAACAGCACACAGATAAAGTCAGGGATTAGCTTGAGCAGCCAAGGAGCCATATATTTCCCCAGACGTTGGTCAAATCAAACAAAAGCTTAAAAAGAAAGTGAGTAGGACCAGGAGTGAACTGGACGAGGAGACTAGATACTGCTGCTCTGTGCCTTCATGTGTAAACAGAAAACTGTTTGCACATTCACCAAAATAAAGAACATGTTATGTTTTACAGCTCTTTCTGTTGCGCCTATGACCACAAACTGTATTGATATGACTTGGCAAGCCGGAGAGGAGAAGGTAAAAGGTACCTGATAAAACCAGTAGATATCTCAGATGTTATGAGTTTGAAGAAAAATATTTAGAAGTTGATTGTGTTGATTCTGGTAGTCAGAGACTGCTACCTGTGGGCTTTATTCAACAATATGTCTGTATTTTAACTTACAAGACCTGCTGCTTCACCAAGAAGAGAGTTAATACTATACATTACTAATCCAATTATAATTTTAAAAAGTGACAGTAACTAAATGCAGATTATTGTATGAAAGGGCTGGCATCTTTGAATGCTAATGCAGACTATCTTGCCTTATGTCTTAGCATGCATGGTATTAATGTGGACTTAGTAAGTACATTTAATTTGAGCTGCACAATTAAACCACCTCTAATCTCAGCACTGATTAGACTGACATTTATACACCGCTGCTGCTTTAAATACTCCACTAATAGAAGGATTCCTACTTATTAATATTACAATTAGCAACACTGGAGTTGATGGGATGGCTGACCCCGAGGCCTGAAGGTAAGAAAGTATCCTGTACATTTTCACCACTAGAAATATTTTATTTGAACAGAAAAATATTCTGATCTGACATGGATCATCCTCAGATTGCCGTTTCATTTTCAAAATAAAAAAATAGTGTGTGTGTGTGAGAGTGTTCTTTGGTCTGAAGAGTGTTTTCAAACACAGCTCTCAAAACTTTCACACTAGTCAACAGAAGAGCAACTTTACTTAATTTTGAAGACTTGAGACTACAAACCCAACACTACATGAACAAACACACTCTAAAACTTAAAAAAAAAGAGAAAACACTACAGCCTGAGAGAGATGTCCATCAGAAACAGAGCAAAGTCAGTAACCAGCACATGCCAGAGAAGATATCAGGCTACGAAAGTACTGCAGCTCTTGACACTTTGGAAGGTTGCTGGGTTAAAGTTTAACACTAACCTTCCACAGCAGCATGGAGCCTTGACTACGCACTCAAGTCTCTGGAGTTGCCCCATTGTAATACCATAGATGTACTTGTGCATAATTTACACTGGAGAGGTATAAATTATCTAGCCCTATGAATTCTTGCAAAGTCATTTGTTGTAGAGCGAGAGAGGCACAATGAGAGCCTGACCATCACCATACACACCTTCAGAGTCGATACAGTGAAACTATAGTTAATCTACTCTAACTATACACCCTCTCTCTTCATGGGAGCAAGTAGGTGAGGTGACTGTGGATTAATGAGTGACTGCAACCGTGTAATAACTTACTTATGCTGACAACTAGTGTTTTTCCCACCCTTTTACGTGGCTTCAGGTTTGCTGTGGCTAGATCCAGAAAAGATTCAGCCTGCCTGTCCAAAAATATACTTTGGATGTTGGACTTCAAATCAAATAGTAATATAAAAATGTAATTCAGAGATTGCTGGACTGAGATAATCACGCTTTTATGCCTTTGATATCCTTTGTTACACTGTGTAACACACCTTACAGGTTATCTGGGGAAATAAATCCAGAGATGATAACACTCTACACTGCAATCTAGTTTAGTACTGTACTTTCAGAAAGTTGAGGACTCAAAATAGTCACATTTAAAAGGAACAGTCAAAATAATAAATGTCTTTCATCCTCCATGTGCCTGGTTTATAAATTATTATTGGTGTTTATATTTATTATTTCTGTACAGTTTTATTGATTAGAACATTTCCATTTTAATAAACAAGACACATCTTTGCTAATGCAGATGGCACTTTCACTGTTGCTTAACACGACTTGTGCCTACTGTCTTTGTAGGAACTGTGTACCTGCCTGATTTGAATGTTTAAAGCTCAGCTCACTGTTCTACCAGTTTCCACCCAGATCCACAGGCTGATCTGTCCCGCTGTAATTCCTGAACTCAAATCCCAAACTCTGAGAGTAAACCACTCCTGATGTGCCTGGAAACCCACGCGCCCTAACCTGTTCAAGGCTTTACCATGACTCTCCAACCCTGGCTGCCAGCTCAGTATCTAAGCTTCATCTCCCGAGGCACACAGACTTTGCAACGGTTCGCAGAGTACTGGACCTGCCAGTCAGCTCCTGAGATGGGACGGAGCAGAGGCATCTTCTGCGACTGTTGGCCATGAATGCTCAGGGCTCTCAGGGCCTAGAACGCCAATCCCTACAGCTGCTCCACAGTGGACTTAGGAGAGGGCTAACACTGGCGGAGGATTTAGAAACAGCTGAGTGTGTCAGGAACAAGTGTCAGCCACTTCTGACTTTGACTCACAAATCAGTTCTGGCACTAAACATTTGCTCCACCTTTTGATTGATAAGATTTTAGCAGCTATTGGGTTTGTGAAATGAAATGAGTTACCCAGAACACATTCACTTAGTAATTGAAGAATAAAAGCTGTGTGACATCAAGGTTAAAATGAATTGAATGTGGTTAAAAGGTGTGGGCTAGGTCTACATCTTATGGATTTCATGGAGGCCCAACAACATTTCATATTGTATATATTTCACTGTACAGCAACTCTTACTCTTTAATACAACAAAACAGAGCAGATATCAACAGTATCACATAAAACTTATTCATATAAAAATTATATGTACATACACAGCTACTTCATCAAGTTGAAACTAGTTTGCAAGAGGCTACAGGAGAGATTTTATATGTAATGCGAGATTTTATCAGTAGGATGTGACCATTTTCGAAATAACCACCACTAATGTTTAGGCAAACAAAATGATCGAAAAAGGTAATACGTGGTCATATGAAATAATGTGTGCTGACACAAAATGCTGTGAGAACTGTCTAACAAAAAAAAAAAGAAAGAAAGAAAAGAAAAGGATCATTTTTCAAGGTGCTCCCAGGTGTAGCTGAGAATGTTAAGACTGAACTTGCTGCCGTTAATGGACACAAAACTGAGCCCAATAAAGTAATTTCTTTTGCTAAATGATAAATAAATGTGTTGATGGCTATGATGAGGTTTTCTGGATTACATGCATTCATTTTACAACTAAAATGATACTTATGACTGATTGTTTATTTGAATGCATTAACCTGAACTGATTCTATGTACTTTTGATGAGATCCTCACAAGTAGATATACTAGGCTTTTCTGGGCATAAAACAGCAATACCATGAGGGGAGAGTGAATACTGATAACATCCTTTTAAAGCCCTCACTGTGTATATATGCACTATACATGTCCACAATCATAAGGTTCATATCCAACAGCTCTCTGAAGTCATTAAAACCAAAATTGATTTCCCTATGGTGTTTACTTGGAAGGAAATGAGGAGAAAAAAATGGCAGCCAGAGTCAAAGTGACAATGATGCGTTTTTAAAACCTTTCTAGAAATATGGTAGCCGATATGTTATACTTTTTGATAAACTACATTAAAGTCTCATTATCACTGCTCATGTTTTCTGCACTGGCCGCACTTGCCTGTAGAGAAGATGCTGCTACAGTACACACACACACACACACACACACACACACACACACACAGTCTCACATATACACATACTGTGTACATATAGATATACACACACAGCAGTGAATGACTTCCTGCACTTCTTTTCAGAGCCCTAAGCCATTAGTGCACTGCTGAGCCCTTTTCTCTGAATCTGGGAGTCTGACAGCGAGTTTGAAATCTCACCACACACACACACACACACACACACACACACACACATGTACACACACAGAGGCTAAGCAGGCAGGCAAGTAGAAGCCAGCAGGAGGGAAATGTCAGGACAATGTCAGGGTCTTAGCTTGGCATGGTACGGCTGGCTCGCCTTTGAATGTCTCTGAATGTCACCACTCTGGAGACCAGAGGAGCTCTCCCTCTCACTTTCTTTCTCTCTCTCTCTCTCTCTCACACACACACACACACTCAGATCTTGAACAGAGAGGAAAGAGAAGAGAGGGATCTGTGTTGCCCTCCGGCAGCGGTCATGTCGAGAGAGAATGGCCGGCAATGGGACGTCTCTCACTTCCTTTATAAGGTCATATCTGAATGTCACTCATTGATTATTAAAAATGAAAAAACCCTGTACACTTCCATGTGTGTGTGTTTGTGTGTGTGTGTCCGTATGTGAGGTGTATAAAAGCATGATGAAGGCTTCATCATTTTATGTACTTGGAACCAGATCATAAATGTGACAGACAATCAGTAACTAAACCTAGATTTCACACATACCACGCATTAGTTAAGCTTATGATGTACTTATTTAGTAGGTTGTTGTGTTGTATTGGTCTTTATACAGGTATTATTTAATCCATTCTGGCTCTACTCTCTACTACTGAACAAGAATTACCACAGACTTAAAGAGCAGAGAGTAAGAGAAGAGCTCCAGAGAGAGCAACTACTTTGGATTCCATAACACTGCATCATAGTGATATTGTGTAAAAGTCATTAAAGTTTCGAAACATTCAACATTTTTCAATTTGACCTAAAAAAAAAGTCTTAGCACAAGGTGCTCTCACTGGATATTTTCTGTTTTCTCTAACAGAAGTTCAAAGCTTAGGTCACATGATACCAACGGTACCATCGCCATGACAACTGAGCCAACTCCATCTGCTAATGAAGGCTATGGAAGCTCTGAGCAATGCGAGAAGTTGACCTTTACATATTTCATCTAACCACAATTTCCCAACTAGAATGAGCCCTTAAGCTGATTCATTTTTGGACAACAACACAAATGCACACCCACCAAACTCAAACTAATTTCAAACCAACTCAAACCTCTCTCTCTTAGTACAAGAGCTTGAAGTTACTGAATTTCAGAAAGTGAAATTGAGCCGGGTTTCTATACGCTCTACAACATTAAACAGCCCAAACTATCAAACCTGCAGTCAGTGTGTGATCTACAACCAGTCCTCCGTAAATATAAGCAGAAGGAAAAATAAATCTTGCATCCTATCAATCTCCAGTGTTTCTTCCAAATTGAAGTCTGGAACAAAGAACATAAAGTATTGGAAGAGGTACTCCAGGTGGACCTCTCTGTGATGCTGCTGCTGCTCGGGTTTACTTCGGCCACTGAGACCGCAGTTTATTAGTTTGTCAGCCAGCTGAATTCATCTTATGAAAATAAAGAAAAAGTCATCAGCAGTGACTTAAGTGACTTATTCACTCCTTAGAGTGAAGGGAAAAATAAATACTGTCCTTGGTTTGCAAGCACACAAAGGCATAGACATTACACACACACACGCCCCTACACCTACAGGCTTGGCCTTGTGGGAAGCAGAACAAGATGGTGTGGAAAGATAAATGAGGAGGATAAGCTGTGTTTGGCCTCTATGCTGCTGCTCCACAGAAAGCCATCTAAAAGGGCAAACTAAGAGGGTAGAACTCATTGATCACAATGACCCCTGAGACTAAACAGACAATAAGTACACATTATTGCTCGGTTGAGGGCTGCTGAGATACAGCAGCTGTATAACGCATGCAAACACACACACACACACACACACACAGAGGTGAGTAAAAGAAGATAATTGCATTCACAGTTTCACAAAACAAAAGATTATAATAGCTTCTTCCTCAAGTCTACACATGTAATTCTTCTAGATTTCTACACTTGTGAGGATCCTACTGACGCAATGCTTTACCATAACCTTTGATACAACCTTTCTAATCCAGTCCCTAACCCCCAAGAAACCAACCTCGTAAGAAGTCCAACCCTGGTTCCAACTACATATCTAAGTTAACTGTTTCCAGGAAAAATATGTCGTGGAGAGATACAGCTAGTGAAAGGGCTAGTGCAACAGGTGAAATGAATAACTGTGAGTCATCCAGATCACAATGGAAGCAGAGGATTTGAATAAATAAGATGAAGTTTCTCTATGGGTGAAGGTGGACTTTATTAAAAGTAAGTTTTATTGGTTTGAGAAAAATGGTTTGAAAATATCTTGTAAAAAGAAAAACGCTCTGGCCCCTGAAATCATATGTTACATCTTGTTTATCTAGAGGCCAAAGATCTTCAGCTGCACAACTGAGAGGGTTATTATTCTTATTCTCCTGCTGGGCTACTTAATTATATTTACTGTAATATATTGGACTAATGTATAATATAGTCTGCTCCAGCAGCTCTACAGTGTAGGAGCCTATAATTACATGAAATATCTGTTATAATAGGAGGTGAGTGCACACATTGTTGTAACCATGATCTCTCTTTCTGACACACACACACACACACACACACACAAAGCGAGCGTTGAAAAGAGTGGCCATTGATGCAAGTCTTCCATGGAGATTATTGGGACAATGGAGCGAGGCTGTTAAGTCTGGGGATGATGGGATTGCCAGGCAGCCCAAAACAAATTAAAGCATTAAAGCCCTGAGGGCTCATTTCATATTAATGCAGCTATGATGAGTTTCTACATTAATAGAAGAGGGATGATTATCCACCCAGGGTTTCTTTAAAGTTCAACCAAACCTGACTGAACAGATTTCAAGAGCGTGAGATCTGAAAACATATACTTGAAATTATGTTCAACACACTGAGGTGAACTCAATTCAGCTTTAATCTGAAAAAAACCATACAGGCTGCACTAAGATGAGAGGTTACTGAGTGTAAGGTTAGAGGAATTTAATATCAGTTATACAGGCTTATTTTTAGGTATTGGAATAGTGTACTAAGCTTGTTCCTTCCTGAAATAATTTCTTCTTTTAAAAGGCTCAAACATGCCCTTCAACCATCCGTGGCTAGGGTTTAGGGCAACAGGAAGCAGCAATTTGGTTAAAACAACATCATGCGGCCATTTTACCTGAAAATACCAGCCTAGATTCATTCTGATGGTTCACTGACTAGTAACAGGGAGAATGCTGTCTGTGATTCCGACTCGTGTTCTGAATGTTTGTTCACCTATTTTAACTTTGGGGAACAGGGTATCCAGGTCAGGTCAGTCCAACAGAATTACCCTCCAGACTATAGAGGGAGCTGTTACTGATGGTGGTTTTGGTTAAATCTAGATAAAAGTGTTGTGTCTACAGTCACTGTGAACTTTTTTCTGTAGTAAAACCAGACCACTGGCCTTCTCTCTATCCTTAATTAAATGCTGTGAAATATAACCATAAAATGCTGTAGTACATACCTTCATTATGTTAATAGGAAATTTGATCCTGTTGCAATTATGTTTTCATAGAAATGTATTGCAGTTGCAAATTGGTTGTATATATGAACTTAATTCCTAGGAGACAGGGTACTGCTGTAATATCTGCCACTTGTCTTGCTCTGTTTTCAAACCCACATGCTTGTGTTGTCTGCATGAAAATGCCATTAAAAACTGACAGAATGAACATGCAAAGTCATATACTGTGTTAATTGTAGTCAGAAGAAACTTGGCATTATGACTAGACTGCTGCTGCTCTGCATCCAGACAGCAGGATGGATTCTATGGTGAATTCATGATGCAGTGCAAATCACAACCTAATAGCAGGTGTGTGTAAGGATCTTAGTTGATGTATGTATAATAAAGTGTTCTGCCTGTGTTTGCAAATTGATGTTGTACATAATGTCATCATGCGTATTTGTTGCAAACAAGGAGTCAACCCTGAAACCCTTGAGCTGCAACAGTGGCCTTGCATTTAATGCCATCAAGACATTACCACAACTCTGAACCTGCTTACAGAATATATTATTGCAAAACTGCTGCAGTGTGTGGCATCTGTCACCACAACACCCGGCTCAGAAGTATGTGGATTTTCTTGGGCTGTTACTTATAATGACAAAACCAACAAAACCATTTATATCACTAGCATGAAACTTAATAAGAAACCACTCTGGCTCCCTGCCTCCTGGTCCTCCTCAGTTTGATATTAATATTATAGTAGACTAGCAGGTTTTGTTGTTTTCATATGGCTGTGCTTATGTATTAGGGAGCTCAGGTGTGAATGCACGTGCCTGAGATTCTGTGTACAGTTTGTATGAATATCTGCATACATGTGACAGTATTGGGGGCAAAAAATAACTATATGGGTATAGAAGATACATTATTCAGATGAGATGACTACACACACTTCTTTCTCCCTCTCTCCTTCCCCCATCTCCATTTCCTCTTGATTTCCATTCACCACAGTCTCCACTCCAATTAACCACCTCGGGAAAGTTCACCCTCCTCTCGCTGCTATTGATCTAACAGTCAGTTAAACAGACAGAGGAGGGAGGAAGGAAGGGAGGCAGGGGGTTTTGTGTGTGTGTGTGTGTGTGTGTAAGTAGAAGAAAGTTAGTGTATGCAGCAGTCATTAGTTGTGCAGGCTGAGAATAAACCCTACAGTTACTTCCACTGTATTTTATCTTAAACAGTGACCTCTCTTAGTCTGTGTGTGTGTGTGTGTGTGTGTGTGTTGCGTTGTTGTTGTTCTTTCAGCATTTAAAGTAACGTTAGGTGATACAATAAAACAGTCAAAAAAAAACAGAATGACATCAAAGATCGAACTCAAATGTCGACTTCTGTGAAATTAACCTGCAAATAAATACATTTGTATGTTAAGTGTGTGGTGAAGAGAGACAACGTTTTGGCTTTGTTCTACTTGGCCATGCCACAGTCAAGCTCAGCCTACAGTCCCAGCACATCAGCTGACAGCAGCAGCATCTCAACAATCACAGCTGCAGCCGGCCTTCTTCCTGCTCTGGTAAGACGCTTGCAGCCCGCCTCCTCCCTGCACCTCCTTTTATGCTGTATCTGACTTAATCAATGTCTGCTGTCATTGATGCCTGCTACCTGTACACTAGGGGTTTGCTGCTGCCTCTCTCCCATGTTTTTAGTGTATACACATGGAAAGGCAGGGAGATCCCAGAATGGAGCCGTATCACAAAAAATAATATAACTCACTGCAATTCTGAATATTGGAAATAAATTATTTTGACAAAGTAGTCCTGACTGGAAATGATATAATTGCATGACAAATGAATAGCTAAACACATGCTGCTTGTGGTTTGCGATATCTGGACATTGGAGTGTCCAAGTAGTTTACCTAACTCCAATTCAAAAACTGGTCTTCCACAGTATATCCCAACACAAAGTGTCAGCTTAACAGGCTCAGTCTCAGCAACAAGCTTTAATCCTTTCTTTCCAGGATAACGACTCTCCACCTACATGTTATACTGCATAATATGTTTCCAGCGGTTTAAAACCACTAAGATGCCATGACTGGCGCTTATCTGGAGACACATTGATGACTCACTGATCAGCACTTGAACTCAAGCCAAAAACACTCAGCACATAACATACGGCCATGAGATTTGGATTTGGCAGTATGGATTTTTCTCTATGGTTGCTTTCTGCTGCAGAGTAACACAATATAGCAGCATACAGAGAGCCATGGAAATTAACTCTGAAATAAAGACCCTCCAGCATGGCTACAGGAGCTGGAACTTAATGCAGGTGGAGGCTGGGGTGAGAGGATTGTTGAAACGCCTGAACTAGTGACAGCAGTAAGTATAAATCAGCATGTGGGGAGAATTTGAGCATGAGGGCTACCGAGTCAGTCCAGTGCAGGATGTGATAATAATGTTAGGGCCTCCTGTCAGCTTACACAGCACAGCCCACACAAAGAGATCCTGCCAGAACTCTAGCTCATTTTAGAAAAGCACATTCATATCAAATGTCAGATAACTGGTATTAACTTTAAAAGCACTGGTGCCAGATTCTCAGAGAAGGGCCAGATGTCTGTCTCCCAAACAAAACTGTTGATGTATTCTTAATGATGCAGGAGAGGTAGTACATTCCCAGCATCACTCCTGCCAACCTTGTTTTATACCGTTTTGTTTACATGTCTTTTCTCTTTTGAGAGGTGCTCATTGGTTATTTTTCATTTTGTTACCTGTTGAGAAGCTGTGGCCCTCTACAACTCAAGCCTATTTAAAGCAACACTATGTAACTTGGCTGAGCAGCAGCTACCTCCACAGCCATACTGGTAGTAAATAATCTCTAAGCTGAGTCCCAAAACCAAAACCAACAATGCACTTTTAACAAGTATAGTCCACTCAAAGCCTGACTTAGGTCCAGTGTTGTCCAAATGCAACCTAACAATGTAGTTTATTCTCGGCTCAATCTTATGTACACCATCCTGCACTAGAACACAATGTGTATTATTCGCAGTTCAAAACAGCTCCCACAAAATGCAATGTTTATTCCTTGTTTAAGTAATGTTTCACAAAAACCACAGCGCCTAGCTTTGTATCTTTTTAGGAAATTATTTACTTTTAAAAAAAAAAGTTAGAGATTTGTGACCCATTTTCAGAGACGTGCATCTTGAGAAGGAACAAATGAGTTTTGGGCTGTGAGCCACAGAGAGAGCGGGGAAATCTCAAAGTATTGAAAGATATTGTTTAATTTAGACTTTATCGAGACTTGCTGGCAAATAGAATATCACCAGCACTATCCTTTGACTTCTACTTTGTAGTGAAACAAAAATAGTACAATTTATCATGTTCACAAAAAATAAGAACAATAAATAATTGTGTTCTCATGTCCCTTTTTATTGTTTTGACAAAACCATAGAGATAAATTGATAACTATATTGATTACTATCAGTATTAATGAACTGTATGAAAGAGATGTTGATAGTTTCACTGAGTGGTATATTTGGGTTCTGCTCTTATGGATCTCACTTCACCGAGGTTAATAACGAAGCGCATGAAATAACTCTCAACTACAACTACACAACATGAGAGAAACATCAGTGACTGTGACGTAAGACACTGGGAATTGGCAAAGATTGTAACTGGGGAATCAAAGATAAATTCTTACACCATTTACTTTGATAAGTCTGCAGTTTAATAAGTTGAACATTAAATCAAATTAAGTGCCAAATTACTGCTGCTCAAATAAATCTGTGAGAATTTAAATATATTCTTGTTGATTTTCATGGGTGACGTAAAATACGAGATGAGATATCTCCACATTAGTATTGAAGGCAGTATTTATGCACTGTGTATTCCTCCCAGTTTCAAAACTAAGACTGTTTGAATATTCAACAACAACTCCAAAGTAGAAAGCCCTCATTTTGCACTCCAAGATATGGACACAACCAGTAATTTGGCAGCATTAATTAGACACAGGAGAGGAGGAACAATTGTGTGTGTGTATGTGCCGTTTGTTTGAGAAGGAGGACAGAAAGAAAGAGCATAGCAGCTGCAGGCTGGAAAGTTTAGTGTGAGCCAGGAATAGTTTGGCTTTAATTATCGATATGGGCCTGAGCCACAGCCAGACATCACACGGCCAAAGAGGAAGCACAAGACACTAAAAATGAGCCAAAGCATCATGAGACGCATAAATATCAAGGAAACAAGAGCGTTTTTAATCTTTTATTTCACTCTGCCTCCATCTTCTTTCAATCATGCAAAAACAATTTACGTAAAAATATTTAGAGTATTTGAAGTCTGACACTACAGAATGGAGAGAAACTTTTTTTCTTCATGGATTACTAATAGACAATTTCTTCCGAAGTGCGGAGCAGAAACATAAATTAGATTAGAGAATATATACAAATAACTGTTGTAGGCTTCTTGCATCTTTTCAAACAGAGGTTCATGACTTGTCTAGAGTTGGAAAATTTGAGAACCAAAGCATCTAAATATGTTTTCCATCCTCTTTTCCTCTGCTCTTATCTCTGGGGTCTCCTGCGCCTGAGGTAATTGAAGTCGGCTTAGAGGGGCTTATTCCTCCACCCACATCCAATCGATCAAGAGTACATTTTTCTCCTCCTCTTCCCTGGAACAGTCTTTGTAAAGAAGGGAGACAGGTCGCAAATGAATCACTCAGCATGCCAAGGACCACACACACACACACACACACACACACACACACACACACACACACACACATACATTCACACAAACTCCATCTGATTACACATTCTACAGATTCTCTCTGATTGGCATGCAGCACAATATCAGTAATTACCGTTGGAGAGTCGAAATGGATAGAGGGATGTCGGCGGAGAGAGGAAGAGAGGCTTCAAGGCAGCAATCTTTCTTGACTAAAGAGAAGTCAGTTTGTTAAGAGGTAGAACAGATGGGGGAAGACAAGGAAAAATATTATCGCCTACCATTCCTGTGACACATCCGCAGATGATGAATGATTTTTTTACCTTTGTTAGTTTATCTGCATGCAAGAAATGCTTAAAACTATTTCTTTTTGCTTATATTTCAACATCTCATCAGATTGTGTCCTTGACAGTCATAATTTGAGAGTGTTGGAGGAGGTCAGAGGAGGTCATGTCTCTGATAGATGAATGCAGTTGCATCCAGTTCTTCTGAGCAACGCCCATGTTTCTCCTCCTGAGCCAGCCTGCTGACTTCTAAACTGTTCTTTCCAGGGTTATGTCCCAACCCAGCAGCATCGTGTTCCAGCCAAAATTATATTGAATCAATGGATGAATAATGAATCAAGATATCATCAAAATGCCATTGCTTTTATTGTTTTTAAATTACTTAGTTCCTGTTCAGGTTCCAGATACAGCAACAGAGGAATAAAAAATTGTTCTCATGTTGCAAAAATCAGATAGGATTTGCCAGCTGATCTAAAACTGATTACTGGGATGAATATTCAGTGATATAGAGACCAGGGCCTGGCCCTTTGAAAGTAATCCAGATTTCTGTAAAATCAATTTAAAAATGAATAATAAAATCAATAAACTGCAGCATCAGGCCAGAAGCTACCAGTGAATACAGACAAAGATAGAAATGACCTGATCCTATGTTTCTGGGGAGTTGAGGGAAGTAAGACTGAATTAAAATTTTGTTTCGATTCAGAGCAGAAGAATGACAGTTCTGTAAGTGTGTTGATGGAAGCAGATTGGAGGCTGCAAAGGAGACTGACGGTTTTTGTTCTAAAACGAGACTGGAAACAGAGTGGTGAGAAAAGGCAAACAAAATGGAGCAAGCAGGTTAGCAAGAACTAAAACATGCAGAGATCATGAGTAAGCGTCTGAAAAGACAGGACAAGGCTAAAACATCTGTTAGATACAAACTGGTTTTAATACATCCAATATTGTTGTGGTGCAAAACTGCTACAACATAGTAATCTAGAAGAAGTACTGCTTTCCTGATAGATTACTCAGGAGGCACGATTACTATATCTGGCATTTGTGACTCCTTATGATTAGTTACTAATCTGCAGTCCCTTGTTTACAAGGTTTCTCCCAGTTGTGTTGGGAGGAGAATAACTTTGTTTTTCAGTCATGTTTGATTTTTCTATCTTTAATAAATCTCTCTAACAGAGGACTGAAACAACTGCTGACATCTTCTGAGTGTATAGTCTCCCTGCTGCTCTCAGTCAAAGAAGATTGTAAAGTACTGCAAAAGCTAGCAGTGAAGTTATAAAGCCGTTTACCGACTATGAACATTCAGCACTGTACATGAATTTTAACCATTAGGCCACCAGAACCTCTTTCTTTTTACTCTTTTCTTCTTAGCTCTTCATAACATCGTTTCCTAGCGTGATATAAAAAGCCACAAGTATCAGCGCCATTCATGTTGTTTCTGTCTCTCTCCTTGTTCTTCACTGTTGATCCATCTGTCAGTGTTAGAGTGCATAGAGTCTCCAGTCATTTGTTTCCACTTGTACTCTGACACAGACACACTCCTACAGAGTTTTATTGGGGCTCAGAAGAGATCTCCAATAAACATTTATCTAAGTGACAGTAGTTAAAATTAATAAAAAAGACAGGAAGAAGGCACAACCACCAGATGACCACTGCACACACGCACAAACACACACACTTGGCCTCAGATGAATATAATCAATTTATATATATCAACTTATATATCCGTGGATGGCGTATTGTAACTGTTTTGCTAAGCACTCACCTCTCCCCAGTACTTGATTCAGTTAGCGATTTCGACATTTCCTGAACGCTTCTGTGAGATGCATTTCACCTAAAACCAAAATGTCAACCCTATGGTAGCACTGAAGGAACAAGTAGGATTTTTGGTTTGCAGGACATAAATTTCATGGCAATCCATCTAATAGTTGTTGGAGATATTTGTGTCTGACCAAAGTGGTGGACCGACTGACCTTAAGCAACCAGAGCCTATAATTGTGTGGGAAAAAAAATGTCTCTTACTGTGGATTTTGACTCATATGGAGGCTAAATGTCATTCCAAATGTCAGCTGTTGAAACAAGTTCCTGCCAAAGAGATCCCGAGGGACTGCCACCAAACCGGATGTTTATTGTCTTATTATGTGAGTCCTCATGCTGGAAGAGTTTCACTGTTGTCTCATTAACTGTCTGTTCTTACACCGAGCGCCAACACACACATCTGACCTGCAGCAGCAATGCTGCCAATATTGCTGCCAGTATGTTTCCACCTAGGATTAACTTTATATCCCATATCTGTCTGTTCTATCCGTCTTTCAGGTGTGACTGTCTTGTTAGGGACATTCTTTATGGAAGCTCATTGATGGAAACTGCTGGGCGTGCACACAAAAACAAATTTGAGCTGTAATCAACTCTGAATGTCAGGATTTTAAAGGATAGGAATGAAAAGTTTCAAGCACAGCGCCTGATTTTGCTTTGATTTAGCTGTGGTCTTTGCATGAGATACAAACTACTATAACTGAAAATACAATAATGTTTGCTCATTATTAGTTATTGTTCAACAAAAAGGAAACAATCATAACTTGGTCAAACTTTCAGACCGAATCCCTTATTTTTAAAATACTGTCTAGCCTTTCTGATCATAATCAGAGCTGATCAACACTTTGATCATAATGAAAAATAGACAGAGAAGAGTCTGTCACTGTGTTTTGGTAGAAACTACAGAGTCAGTGGTCAGTGTTAAGGGCTAAAATGAAATAGCTGTTTGATAGATGATATTGTTCTCAACAGCAGCCGCCATTACAGCTTCATCTATCATGGTGGATCAGTGCCTTGTAGGGTCCATTACTTGCTGTAAGACGCACACACACACACACACACACACACACACACACACACAGAAGAAATGGTTGAAAGCTTCAGAAATGCCCAGCACTCTGGAGAGAACAGGCCGTCTTATGACTTAATGGCATGAAACACTTTATTCTGAAAGACTGAACAAGAAGGATACTTTTCTATCGCACGTGTGTGTGTGTGTGTGTTCTCTCCCACTCCGACCACACACATCACCCTCAAACGTTTCCTTCCCCCACTCACCCAAGACGATGAAATTCTGACAACCCAGAGTGCATAGCTAAAACAAACGTCAAGCGTCGCCAGCCAGCAGTAACAGCCAGAGCATCACTGTTGTCTGCTGTTGGTGTGTGTGTGTGTGTGTGTGCTTGCATGACAATGCATAGACGTGTGTATGATGCAGCCTGCCTGTCTCTTTCATGGCCCAGCAGCTCGTTGTTTAGTTGGTTTTTCTCTGCTACACTTGTGACATGACAGTTTGTAACAAGCAGTAGACAGGCAGGATGAAGCTACACTGACAACATGACACACAGAAATACACACATCAACTAGACAACTGTCCTCTCACAGACACAACCGATTCTCACAAGAAAATATGGTTTATGAGCTTGATGTATTGACTCTGCATGGGTGATTATTGATCATCATTTAGCAAATGTACTTCATAAACAAAGGATGTTTAGTTTCTGAAACTTTCATCTTCCAACTCCAAACCTCAAAGGACCACATCTCTTTCAACAGAATCAACCTCATTCATATTCTTTAGGTGTCATAATGTCAAACAGGCTCCAATCATAGTCAGATTTTGATTAATGAATACAAACTCTGTCAAATAATTCAACCCAGTCTCCTACAAATTAGGTTCATATGCAAATATTCTGCAACACAGATTTCCATTCAGTGTCAAAGATCAGTACTAATGCAGGAAGGAGAGTAAAGCTCAGCAAAAAAGTAGAGCTGAGTAAGTAGCTAAAGTTTTGGACGACTGTGTAAGAGTTTGTCTTTGATACTATTGTTGTACCAAGAATTAATCTCCTGTGCAATTGGCGTTTGTTACAATAATTATTTAGGTTGAGGTTCAAAGTTCATTCTTGACCTTTGACATTCTCAAATCCAAGGTCAAACAATCTAAATATATGGTTCATTAGTGGCTGCTCTGGAGCTTTCAGCTGTGTCATGCTGGAATTACAAAGGTGAGAAATTCTAACATCTACCGTTCCAAGACAACTGGGTGCACTTAATCTGCTGAGGAAGATATGACACCTGCAGCAACTAGTGGTTAGAGTAAGTGTATTTTAATAACACAGGTCCTGGAGTCCCATTAGCTTTTGTACATATATGCAAATCAGTTCCTGTGAATCAAGAGTGTGACATTATGCAATTTACATCCCGAGCAGCAAAGGTGGACTCCAACAGAAACTATGAAAACCACTGATGGATGCTGAAAAATTGGTTTGGATATACTGAAAATCTTATGGATTAGCTTCACTGAAGACATACATACTGAAGTTAATGCTCTTATCTGACCTATTTGTGCAGCAGATTCAGATTTTGGCACAACCACAGCAGCATTATTCTTTTCATATTCAACAGCAGTCTCTTTGTAAGCTTTACCAAGTGGTAGTCTTACTGTACAGTCAGTGTGCTTTGTTTGTCATGCATGGCGTTGTAGCTGCTGTATCCAACTGAACATTTGGCAGTAAACATGTCTTTACAGACTAGATGTTCAATGTGAACGTGTGTGTATTCTGTAAAGAGTACTACCTGCCATCGCTACATGACAACGCACCAGCTGTGAAGAGAAAATGTAAAAATGTCAAATGCAAATGAAAGGCTGATAAACTGTGAGTGTCCTACAACATTATGAAGGACACGATGTGGAACTATCAGAGAGCAGGGTAATGATGTAAGATTCTGTAATCTTATCTCCAAGAAACACTGCAACTCTAGGGTGCTTTTCAGTGTTATTTATTCAGTTATTATCCCTCCTCTAGTCATTGTATTTAAGCAACCTCTGAACAAGGCTTTTTTAATGTTATTTACTAAAAATGTTCAAGCATAAAAGAATAATCCTAAGGGTAAAAACATGAGGATAGAGGTCCCCTTTTGCCTCGTGTTGAATCCACCGGGATGAACTGTTTTTGAAGCCATTACTTTCTTGTCCTGGAGGAAACTGAGTCGCACATCACGTCCTTCACCTGTCGCTCAGATATTGTTTCTTAATGAGGTTCTGGGTTCAGTCGGTGGCAGCGTTTTCATTAGCTCCTTGACCACTGCCGCCTTCTCAATGAGTTTTAAATTTGCTCCCAGTCCTGATCTCTCATCCCCTGAAAACTGGGCGCCTTTAACTGCCAGAACTCCTGTCAATGCTAAACGTTTTTTTTAGTGTCACAACCCAGTTAATATCTTTTATGAGTCAACATAATATCTGAGAAATTCCGATCTAGTTTTAGAGCCCCTCAGAGCACTGACTGTTCTCCTCAGAGAGACTGATGACCTTCTTTTTAGTGGCTCATGCTGGGGAAACTTCCATTTTAAATCTTTTAAATCTCTCTGCAGCCTTGAATATTGTACACCAAATAATTTTATTGCAGCGCTTAAAGGCCCATGTTGGGAAGACTTCAATATTCAGTTTGTGCTCTTGGAAAGTCACCCTGAAAGTGCAAGAAGTTCAACACAAAGATTTCTGAATGCATTCTGACTTATTTTTAGACTGAACCTAGAGCTGTGGGTGAATCCTGTCTGTGTAAAACAGACCATTCATTGGCTGCATGTATGGACAGATGTAACTGCAGTAATACTAAGATGGGAACATGGCCTTGTGAATTTTAGATAATCAAGTGCCAGAGGTTGGACAAAGGAACTGTTCTGAAATTCAGGAGCAAGTCTCAGGTCTCGGCTATGAAGGCTCAAGTCAAGATCCAATTCAAGATAAATCCTAAATGCTGTTTTCACGTCATTATGGAATCAGGAACAGCACCAAAGTTAGCCAATCAATGACAGATAGCTAATGTTAGACATTAACTATTGTTAATTGATTTCAAATGACAGGATGCAAAGATTTCAAGATTGTAAAAGATCGACTGGTTAATTGCTTTAACCTGACAAAAATATTTAAATATGGACCTGTAAGGAGCTGTCCATAAAAGCTAAAGTTGTATTGCACAGACCAAATACTGTAACTTGGTCTAATTAATAAACAATCTGCAATGTCTAACAGCTATCTGTCTCTGATGGGTGGCAATATTTTCATGTATGTATATAATTATACCTAGACTACTTTTTGCATTTATTATCTATCTATTACTACAGAACACTTTTAATGGCTGAATGTGACATGTTGTCTGTCTTTTGGTCTCCACTGACAAATGCATAAAGAGTTGATTTACTGCATGTGGTTTTATAATAACATCATATAGAAACATAATTTAATCACCAGGTCTGAGGGGTTATTCTATGTAGAGTTCAAGAGAAATCATGAGTCATGTTTGATAAAGCCAAAGTTGAGGTGCAAGCCTTTTGGTTTTGTGAAGTCTTCACTCCAAACCTCTGATCATGTCCCTGCACAGTGAACTATATCCAAACTGGTCATGCACAACAGTGGTTCCCAACCTTTTTGGCTTTTGACCCCTTAACATGAATCAGTCTACTTGTGATCCCAGGTTATAGCTCTACTGTGGAAAAGTTCAAACAAAGAATGATTTTTTTTTCCATGTAAATTTGTTTAATCTGAAAGATTTTTGACAAAGGAAGAGACTTTTTACAAGAAAAAACTAGATATCAGATAATATCAGAAAGGTTAAACATTATTTGGTTTAACAGAATCATTGTTTCTTTGTGTATTCTCCTCCTCATCTTGTGACTCTTTAGTTTTATCTTGTGAGTTCCTGATCTCAAAGTTGAGAACCACTGATGTGGAATACTGCTTTTATTTCTTCTCTGAATTTTTTGTTCTTGGGTCAAAAGAGAAAAATGGGACAGGATGACAGGTTTCATAGGAAGACATGAAATATTTTTGACAGTTCAGTTTTAGGGTTTGGGGGTAGATCTGTCTAGTGTGTCAGTGCATGTGCCCATAAATCTGACACACCTATACATTTCCCTGTAAATGCGGATGAAACACATGACTTACAACAGTGTCTGTATTGTGACTCATCTGTTGCTTTCTTTCTTCCAGAGCTACACATAATCTGATCTCTGTAGAAATGACAGAGATCCTGAAGAGCATGAACAACTGATCCCTGATCAGTGGAGGCTGACATCCTGTCTGAGTGGGCGAATTACAATACTTTTTACTTTCAAAGTCTTCCCTGTGGGTTTTATAATGGCCTAATCTGTACTCCCTCTCTCCATCATACTCCCTCTCCCCTCACCTTCCTTATCTCATAAAATGAAATATGAATCCAAGGACCAAGTCGCATGAATACTGATTCTCCACACGGCAGGTGAGTGCACAAGAATATTCTGAACATTTACATGCAAATGCATGCAAAAAGCACATGCATCACACCTTCTTGCCATTCGCCATTTTGAGCAGTTGCTATTAGCAACAAGTGTATTCATAATTTCCCTTGGCAGGTGTTATTATGAAGCATTTGTCATGGAGGGGGGGACACTGCCTGCAGAAAAAAAAGCTGCTGATGAACTTTTTATTGAAATAGAAAATTACACTGATAATGGTTTCCAATAGATTTCCCATCATGTCTCAGTACGAGGTGCACTGATCTGAGAGAGAGAGTCACTAGACTGTTTATCTGTGCTCTCGTGCTCCCACCCACTCACACACTTTATGCTTGATCAGAGTGGAACAGTGTAGTTCCTGCAGACTGCAAACTCTCTTAGCAAACGGACCGAAAGAGAAACAGAGTGAATTATAAAAGGACAGTATCTTTTCAGCCTTCAAAAGGAACGTGTACTAAAGCTGCATTAAGCAATACTGACTGCAGGGTAACATGTGAAGACTGCAGCAGACTGAGAATCACTCACACTGAGAATCAGCATGAGCAGCTCTTTACAGCTTTGAATTTACCATTTTGAGTTCCCAAACCAATACCTGGCAAACATGAGGAAATTGGGTATCACAGTAGGGATGCCACTGATGATTACTACACTTTTTTTATTCATTTTATTATTGATTTGCTTCATTAAACGTCAAAAAATATTGGAAAATACGGACAAATGTCCATCAGCATTTCCTACAGATCAAGGTGACGTCTTTAAGTTGCTCATTTTCCGGTTCCAACAAAGAAAAGGAGAAACTCACAACTACTAAGAGAAACAGCTAATGTTTTGTTTGTTTTGTTTTGTTGTTTTGTTTACCATGAATGATGGACTTTGGCTGATGTAAGGTATTCATACTGCATTATCAAGTGCAAAGTTAGATATATCAGAGCTTTAACAAAAGTTTTCCAGTCATATTTATGACTTAGATGTTGATGTGAAAGCAACTTTTAACTTTAACCAGGTAAATCCTACTGAGGAAACTTCTTTTGCAAGAGGCCCTGACCAAGAGAGCAGCTTACTGTGAAAAGCAACAACTGGTAAATCAATATTAAAGCAGATAATGATACTAAAACAAGGGTAAAAGGAGGCTCAGAACAGAATGGAGGTATCCACCATAGAGTTTACAAAGTTCTTTTGAACTCAAGAGTGAAACTTATTATTACAATTTCTCAAATATGACATGAATGCATCACTGTCCCTGCCCTGTCTTGTTTATTCTGAGAGAATATCCAGCTCCTCAGGATTCAAAACAGCCCTTCTTCCCCACCAGCTGGGTTATGTTTTGTAACTGCTGCTGTGTCCCTGTCGAGCAGGTAAAATCATTTCTCCTCCTCTGAAGACCAAAGGCTCAGAGCGGTTTTTTCAACACACTCTATCAACAACTCTGGGAGGAGAAGTGTCTTGATCTTTCTTTTCTTTTCTGCAAGCTTCTATCCATTGAGTCAGTATCCCTCCGGTCGTCTACATAGCCCCGGGTTATGGTAGGAGGATGGGGCTTGAAAAGCATCAGACGACAGCCCTGTGGAATTAATCAATGCGAGAGAGCGAGAGAGAGGCCATGTAAAGGAAAGGAAGAAAGAGAGGGACACAGAGATCAGAAGAGGAGAGAAGAAGTGTCAGAGAACAGACGAGAGGGAAAGAAAGAGGAGCTGAGTGTCTGCCATTGTGGTAGATTGTGTGTGTTTTCATTGGAAATCTGATCAAATATCATCCAGTCACCTTCGATTTAGATATGATGTTGTTTAATACATTTATACTGTGAAACTGATAAATAATAGTTAGGTGTCTTTGGAGAGCACTTAATGTGAATGGATTTCAACAAGACATTTTTGTTATACACATTAATCTGTGGGAAAACTTTAAACTTTTCCCAGTTAATTGCCTGATTCCTTATTCATCTTATAAAAACAGTCAGAACTGTAATATTAAGTCTAATGTCATTAATGCAAAGTAGTTATCATCCGTTTATTTAAAATGGATAAAATTGATTAAAGCACTTACATATGGACGACTATTAAACACAGGAATAAAATAAAAATGTCAAACTATCATAAGATTTTAGTACTCAGGATAATCTATAATTTAAAAATGGGGAAAGTGAATTTTAAGTTAGTGAAATTGAAAAACAGAAAAGCTTTCAAGGGGATATTTGTATATTTTCTCTGCTGCCAAATGTCACATCACACTGACTTTTGAGTCAACACTCTGCTCAGGCTCGACGACTGGTCTATAATATCAAGTTGTTTTATCTAAGTGTGGGAAATCTTCTCAGTTATGGGTCATTGCTTTTGTTTCTATCTCAGATCATTAATGTTGCTGTCCTGCAGGTTTTTGTACCTCACCGATCTCTGATGAACCACACCTGGTGTTAGATTATGTGTGGCTCATTAACCACCAGAGAGGGAAAGTCACATATGATCCAACAGTAGAGAAGTGGAAATAACACTTGCCAATCGTAACAAAGGTACAAATGCAATAAGGTGACAAGACAGGAAGGGGCCAGAGATGTTTCTGTTTCTGAAGCATCATGCTGCAGGTTATAGACACTAAACCAACAAACTTCTTACATCTTTCCATCAGGAGCTCATGAGATGTTCTGGATGCAGAATTCACTGCTTTACATTATGGCACACTACACAAGACAAACTGAAACAGTCATGTCTGACACTAATTCACATTCCCAACACTCCATATCTATTGGATTATGTAGTCTGATCCTGGCATAATTAAGTACACAGTCTGGTGTATACTGTAGAAGTAAAACTAAACAAAATGAATCTGCAGAGTACATCAGGAAAGTCTACAGACCAGCTTTAAGTTCCACATGATATAATTCAAATCTTATTCAAGAGATGGAGGGAACAAATGTGCACTTAAAGGAAGAGGGGAGAGGGGAGAGCCTGACCAGCCTGTGAACTGCACACAGGGGGGACGACTGTGGGGGAGTATGGGAGCTTTATAGGACACGAAGGCTGCAGGGGCTGTTGATTTACTTCTGCAGTGTACTTTGGGAGGTGTGGCGCACACACAAGAAAGGGCTGAGATAGAAACACACACGGACACAAATAAAGTCATCACGCGCAGGGAAGGAAATAAAGGCAGAAAAGTCATAAATTTGCTGCGTTTATTGTTTTCTGAGAAGAACCTGCAGCGTGGTGGATGACCTTACGCTGGAAAGTACAACAGTTTGCAGGCACACAAACCCCCTGTGCAGCAGTTACAGCCTTCTGCCTCACAATGTATGTCCAACAATGGGTGTCAGGGGTAGTAAAAGGCCGAGACACAGAAATGATTATCTACCATTGAGCTCACAGCATGTAGGAAACGAGGGGAGAGCAGTGGTTGTTGTGATTCACTCTTCTTTTTACTTGCTACTGGGACAGAACTCCCAAGTAGAGAGAAAGTGAGGAGAGATAAAGCATTATTGCTCTCTCTCTCTGTGTGCTGGGGTTTTATTATGTGATGTGTCATTTCATAGGCTTTCTAGGCCTTTCTTACTGCCATATACTGCTACAGTATTGTCCTTTGTTTGTTCACACCAATAAACCCTGTTTTTATTGGTCCAGTGATAAGATACATAAACAAATCCTGCACAGTCACACAAGACATTAACTGTAACTGTAAAGCTGAACAGTGTACATCTTCCAAGTGGAAAAAGATTGAATATATTGCATCTACCAGGTAACCTCTCAGGAGGCTGCTGATTATTTTTGTGTAGCAATAATGAGCGACCGAAAGAAGAGGATGTTTGTAGAAAAAATACACAAAGAAAGGTGACGTGGCTCTTGGCTAAAGATTTGCTAAATGCATTGATTTTGTGTAAAATACAATGAAATCAATCATAAAGAAAGAGCATTAATAAGACAGAAACCTGGCTCGGGCCTTGCTGTATTTGTTCTGACTTTGTTTTGGGCTGATTTGATGCCAAGAAGGTCAAAAGCCTGTTAACATGCAAAGCTAAAAGGCAGACTGATAAATCTCTTCTGGTGTGGTGTTCAACCGCTTGTTGTACAGGCTATTATGGTATTTTCAAGCTTTTTCAAATACAGATTCATGCACAGATTCTTTTAATTTAATCAGACTAAAAAGTGTATGAGCTTTGGAAACAGTCATCATTATTAGTGTAAGATATGACTATGCCTGTCTGAATGTTGCAAGTTTTCACAGACAGAAATGTATGATATACAGTGAACCAGTGTCACAGACTAAAGATCAGCTTTAAAGTCTCAGTCCTATCTAACTTACAAAGACACATCTTGTGTAAGTAAAGTGTTTATAACACATCAGAAAATTGCTTCTGACCTTTCTGTACTTGTAAATGTTTTGGTATCAGTGAAGAATAAAAGAACCAGAGGAGCAGTAGAAATGTTGTCTGAAAAACCACAAAAGAAAAAGGATAACCTCAAGTTCATGCAGTGATTAAAATGTCCCCACCACCTCTGAAATTAAAACCACATCTTTGCTTCATTACAGCCATTATCTGCTACAATTATTAATGTAGGGGGGGAAACCAAGAGCAGAGAAATCCCAGTCTGAGTAGAAGAGTATTTACGGACGTAGACAAGTAGGAAAGTAGGTTGTGGTTCAGAAAGAGCAAGAAGCACAAGAACTGACCATATTAAATCAACAATTATGGTTTTATATTGTCTACACATAAAGTGCTTTAAGATTTTCTAAAACTTTTCTTTCAATAATTTCCTGGGGGGTTTTCTGACTGACACATGAGTAGATTTTGACTGAGGCAAGTAAAGATTATATCCTGGTTTCAGAAAAATGTCCTCACACTGGTATGGTGAAAACCAAAAAACTCCAACAGTACTCTAACAGACACTGGATACTGCTGCATGTAAAAACCTTATTTGGCTTAAACAGTATTTACTGGTGACTCGGCGAAACGAAATGCGATGACAAACAAAGTAATGAGAATCTGACATTGGTAATGTAGACGGTACATTTTACTGTCACTTGAGTATTTCATTACCGCTGAGGAGATGGCAAAGGCAAATCAAGCAGAACAGTAAACACTCTAATAAATGAACTAAGATGGGTTCCTCTGTGGAGGTGACAGACATGACAGAGAGGAATCAAACACACACCTGGACCCACACAATGTCCTGCAAAATCTGAACACCAGAGACAAACTCCACTGCAGTTTACTGGGAATAATACATCATATCCCAAAGAGGATCAAAACCATGACAAAACAAAAACCTACATACAATGGTCATGTTTGCTCAGCAGGGATACTGTGATCCAGCTTTTCTTGTCCCCAATCCAAGTTCTTAAACACTGAGTATTTGCTGATAGTAACTGATTAAATATGTACCTGACACACTGAAATAAAATGCATAGCCTGCTAAATCTGAAACACCAGATTTTTTACAAGCAACATGATCCAAATATGACATGAAATAAAAGTTTAACTGAGGCTATCAGCAAGAGAGAAGCTGTATCACTATATTTGGAGTTGTTAGGACCACAAACACACAAAGTCCACTTGTGGTTGTGCAGTACAGTACTGAGAACAGATGCTGGCTTACAGAGAGCACACAAACCTGACAACAGCCAAGTTTTATTTTGGCCTGTCATCAAGTTACTCATGGGATTAACAGTAATTAGCGACAGCTGATATGATCTGCTGCCGCCATTGTTTGTCATTTTAACTAGCTAAAAATTAGAAGCTGCTATCTGAGAGTTTTGTACATTGATCTTTGCTAATGAGAAAGAGGGACGAGCGACAACAGATTTGCTACAGTTGGAGCTTAACCTATTTTGTCAACCTGGGTATGAGAACAGAATCAATCACCAGTACAACCGAATAAATTTTCACATTCACACACTCTGACTCTCACTCACATATGGAGAGAAAGCCGTGGTAAAAGAGTTTAGCACTGCAGCACAGGATCGGATCAGATTTTGATCGGCTTTATTTCAACCAGCACTGATGCATTAAAACATGCCTGGATCATACTGACATCTCTACAACGCCGTAGCACTGTGGCATTCATACTCTGTCTGTATTCAGAAAATTACTTAATTCATACAAACGTGATATGTAACATTATCTAAAGGAGGAAAATGCTGAAAAAGTAAACAGATTTACTAAAAACTTTTCATTCTGTGTTTATCAAAAGGCACTTTCTTCAGTGATAAACTGCCACTGAAGCAGTGACCAATACCAGTCACATGACATCACATCCATCACAGTGTGAGTGTATGAAGGCAGCCTGCTGACACCCACTGTTGAAGGGCAGCATGAGCAAAGTTGCTTTTCCGATGTGTCTGCAGGAAACACAACTCTTAGTCTCACTGAGTCGTTTCAGTAAATCCCTGGGTTTAACACGCTGGTGTTGACCTTTTACATGCTTTCAAACTGATGGCTCCTTGGACACTGGTGAGACGACAAAGCTACCCTTTTTTTTAAATTGATGGGGTAAACAAGTTGATCATCCCACAGAGAGAAGCACATTAACTGGTGAAAAGTACAGCTTATTATATGAGGTGGGAGAGAGGGCCAAGGGGAGCTTGTTGTGTATGCAGGGCCAGAGGTGTCTAATATGTGCTCTCCCCATTTAAATTCAGTGTTTTACATTCTGCTCGGCCAATGTAGTCCCACATCACTGATTAATTACAGCAAACATGGGCCTACACTTTAACTGACTTGTGTGTCTGTATGTGTGTGAGTACATTTAGAGAATTTGACTAAATATACTGCAACTCTGCAACATCTCTAAGTTAATTAGTGGTGGGATTTCGATTGGAAATGCTGACTGCAGCAGGCAAACACTTGTTTATGAGACCTACTTCTTTACTGTAAATGCTGAGCAATACTATCTGTATGCCTGCGCAGCTAGTACAGCTTTGATCCTGATTATACAGCACACCAGCTCCAATGCTGTACCATGATGCTCTGATAAAAACTCAAGAGGACAAAATCTTGTGCCTTCTGTCCGCAACTATTAGATGATTTTTTGTGAAATCTGGTACAGATATTTTGATCAGTTAGCATGTTATTAGCTGTCATACTGTACACGAAAGTTGCCTATATCACCTCTGGTTTGCTAACTTTTGGAATCCGACAGGTTTTAGTTTAAATATGTAGCTTCTTCCTGTGTTTTCTAAGTTAAATAAAGTACATATCTACGACTGTATTGGACAGTAAAATATGAAGATCTCATCATTAACACATCAATAAATAAATGACTGTTAGCATCATGCAAGCTCCCTTAAGGCTTTAATGTGATGAAAACTATCATGGATGACTTTTCATGGGCTTAATGCGATGTAGTACTTTGGTCCAGGCAGGTAGGAAAGGGCAAGTCCCTCACTAATAGACGCCAAGTGACTCTTTCCATGAATCTGTGAGTGAGTCTTGTGAGGCTAGCAAATTCTGGTGAGCAGACATCCTGGTTTGTCCCCGTTTCAAGCTGGGTGTCCTGAGTCCTGACAATTATCTGTAAAACACTTTTGCTATTCGCTTCCAAAAAGCCCATGATATGGCAGCTCTTTCTCAAAGAATCTGTCAGTGTGCTTACAGTTAGCTGCTATAGTGAAGGTCTTTTCTGAAGAGCTCTAGGAGGCTTACTCTTTCCTAACCCAGCAACTAAAATTGCTGCATTCATGGCGTTGAAAGGTGAACTCAATAGGTGTGATAAGTGCTGAAATAATTATCCCCCATCCTGATGAAAACACCTGGAGCATGTGTCAGTACATACATGTGTGTATGAACATGCATTTCACTCATGAGGCCTGGATTTGGAAATATGGTCACCCTATAGTAAATGTTTCAAACCACTAACACAGGCACCAGGATCCCATTTCAAAGATTTTTTGGGCTTTCAAACTCATGATCCCACTGAGGGGTTCAGTTGAATGAAGTCTGTGACTTTAGCAAAGGAATATATCTCAATTTTAAATGAGAGTGACACCATGCCATGAGAATTATTTTTGCCATATGAGTCTCCATGTGCTTCTAAAAGGATTACTGTAACACAGTACAGCTTCCAGGGATGGGGAAGCTAAGTGTGTGTTTGTGTCTGTTCATACACCCACACGGGCATATCGTCTTTAAATAAAAAGCTTTTTCATGCACCATGATCCTAATCCGGAAATTTCATTCATGGCTGTTTCTGTAAAAACAAGAGGAAAACGTATCAAAGAACAAGATTGTAACAGTTCATTTCCCCCACAGATAAACCTGTTTAATCATCCTTGGGTTACACATATTGGTTTCACATTTTCCCCATTAACAAAGGTAATTAAAAACACAGAGTGTGCAGGGGAAGGGTTGAAAGTCCCAGCTACTGTTTGTGGTTGTGTTGATGATGACCTCTGCCTCTAATGAACCACATCTCTGGATACTGTAGTGTAGTGCTGCCCCCACGACAGAAGTCTACTCATTATAAAGACAATATCCCATTATAACATTATCAACGTTACTACATCATATTTAGTCACTATCTCATATTTAATTGTTACTGTAATATATCCAATTATACTGGTTCAGTGAAGTTCAGTCTGTGTATTGAAAGCTATGTGGCTAATGGAAAAACCTGCTGTGTGTGTGTTTTTAGTTTTTACCCAGCTCCCACTCCTCTGGGGAGCACACTGTATGTCACCACGATGCAATGGGAAACTTCCTCACATCAAGTTGTTGACTTCCAAATATTTGGGCATGTAGTCTGACACTTTTTAAACTGAACCCTCAAACAAGAGAGAAAGAGGCAAATTCTATTGACATTCATGCCGTGTCCTTGACTTTTGAGATGATTCACTCTGTAGATTTTTCAGTCTCCAGAAAAATTGGCTCCACATTGAAGACCTTATCAGAAAGGACACGGAGACCTACACCTGCCAATCATCACGTCTGTGAATGCACCTGTGTGTGTGTGTGTGTGTGTGTCGCTCAGTTTCCCAGCTGGCTGATACATGGAAACAAAGCTGCTTCTGAAATGCACATCTTTTATCCTGCATGCTAATTGTAGCACAAATCTGGTGATGAAAAACTGCTGCTGAACAAAGTTGGTGAAAAGGCCTGACTGTACATATCAGCTGTGTCTGTGGTTCTGTTTGTGTGTTTGAAGGAAGAAAAATGAGAAAGACCTTTCAGTAACATTTTAAAATGCACTGTTATGCACTTCTCCAACAGATTGTAAGCACAGATCAACTTTTATAGAACTTCTGTGCACATACGACACAACGTATGCAAGTATGTAATATGTATATTACGCTTGGATAATTATCACTCTCTACATAATTTGTTCATAATGACATGTGACTAATTATTCAAGTAACCAAATCTGACCTTCTATATTGAGAAACAATACTTTTGCTGCCCTCAAGTTTGTTGTAACACTGG
The DNA here is from genome assembly GCA_033238685.1 of Lates japonicus. NCBI lineage: Eukaryota > Metazoa > Chordata > Actinopteri > Centropomidae > Lates > Lates japonicus. Next base: position 5,700,919 of record BRZM01000008.1, read on the forward strand.
TTTTTGGTAAAACATTTTTTAGGTTATGGACAGAGTGACTTGTTTCTAATGTGCCAATCATCTTTGGGCATCCTCAATTAAATTGGTTCTTATATTTTTGTCACTGAAACCACTGAGGCGTTCAGTTGGAGTGTGAAAGCAGCTGAAGTGTAAGTCAGGGCTGTAACTACTACGGCTGCCTTGAACTCCATGACCAAGACATGACTGTGGAAGGACTTAGCCAGACACTTCTCTGTTTTATGGATGATGTAGTGCTACATTAGGCTGGGCTACTCTATGTTTTTTTATATCAATAACTCCCTTAGCCCCAGATGTTCCTACACTACTCCTTATGTTTTATTCTAACTATTTCAATCAGTTGCAGCTATTTTCTAAGCAAAATAAAAGTGCATGTTTTTATCATGTTACTGTTTAAACAGCAGATAAAAGCCACTTCATTAGGGTGACTGGACAACAGACATTAGCTAAGCTAAGTATAGTTTTGGTTTTAAACACCATCGAACAACAGCCTACTACAGCATCCAGGTGAGTTCTCATACTTGCCACCGTGTTTGGCCAGTCAAAATTCAAAACCTAACACCTACCCAACAAACAAATATCCAAACAGCTGAATATTCTAATACTATTGATTAATCTGTTGATTATTTTCCACAATCAATCAATCATTTGGTCTATAAACTGTGATTGCAATATCCTTGAGCCAAAGCTAATGCCATTAAATGTCTTTTTTTATCCAACCAACAATCAAAATCCTGAAGATATTCTATTTACTACAACACAGGACAAGCAGACAGCAGCCAACACTCACACAGACAAGGTGGAGCCGTCAAATGTTTGGCATTCTTTCTTTTAAACTAATTTACTGCACCTAACAAACAGCATTCTTCTACCCAAGATACTTGGAAGTGATCAGTGGAAATCATTCCTTCTGCCTGGCACCGCACCTCCTCAGCTCAAAGAGGGGGAATAATCTCATTGATCATACTCCTCATCATGTACCCATTCATTTCAGCATCACCATGGCTACCAAGTGGGGAGAGAGACAGACTGTGAAAAAAAAATGGTGGGTGCATTTGTGACTGGGTGTGTGTGTGTGTGTGTGTGGCTTGAGACTCATGGGACAAAGGAGAACAGCTCTATTTTCTAATTGAATAGTGATTCAGTCCTCAAACTCAGCGAGCTGAAGTGTGAAGCAATTAGCCGATTGATGGTGACCAGTCTGGGTGGTGCACAGAAAAGGGAAGGGAGTGTGTATGTGCGAGTGTGTTCTTTCATCCCCAAGCAGCCACATCAATCACCATCAATCATCTAATTGCTCTCTCAGTATAGACACACACACACATACACACACACTGTGTGCTGGGTAAAGTTCAGAGGGACCCCTGGTGTGTGTTAGTGTGAAATTCCCTTGGCAGCAAATAATTCAGAGTATAGGCATGGAGTCGCGGTGTGAAATCCCAGCAGTGTGTGGTGGATTACTGCTACTCAATTCTCGCTGCCCCTTTGAGAGACAAGCAGAGCGCCTGTCAGTCAGCCTGCCTTGTTCAGCTCCACGTAAAAACACACTCTCTCCGCCTTGCTGTGACACACACACACAGATACACCCACGTTATACAATAAACATGAACTGCTGCAGGTCACTACTGTGTTGTTGTTTTTTTTAAACCCATGCAATATCAGAGTAAACGAGAAGAACTGAGTGGACCAGGCGATTTCACTTTTCACATCCACATGGCTGTGTGTTATGAAATTTTGAAGGTACAATAAAAGCAACAATTTCAAGACTATAGCGCAAGCCTCCTAAAACTACTGTAACATATTCAGCTGTTGTTTTAGTGGCATATGTCAGTGCTGCTGTATTGTCGTAACATTTTACCATTTCTAACTGACATTTTTTACTGCCTGTCTCTCCTTTTCTCTTTCACCCATTTGTGGGATCAATTCACGGCATCATCTCAAGAGATGCCAACACAGTGTATTAATCAGTCAAATCAAAAATGGACGAGCAAAAACAGTCCAGAGCAAATCATCATTGATTCAAGAGAAGTTTGCGAACAATCTGTGACATAATCGTTATTTTTAATACTTTTTTGTCTGTTTTGAATTGATGCAAAGAAAGGTTGGAAAGCCAATCAGTTTTTTATTTAAGTACTGACCGCCCCATATACTCGCTCACACTGGTTCAGTGTCAGTCAATACAAAGAATCTACCTCAAAGACAATATGCAGGTCACATATACTGTACATACCCTATAGATGCTAAATAAATTCACTTGTCATGGCAGATGTTTCAAAGCCTCTACAAAGAGTATTATCCTGCTTGAATAAAGTGCATGGATGAATGGCTGTATCCTCCAACTCCAGCTTGGATCTTATAATGATATCTCCTGGGTAGAATCCCTGCTGCATATTCTTGTTCTTTCTGTAATTTACTCAGAAAAAAAGTTTGGTTTGGGTAAAAGCCAGTCACCTTCTGGAAACAAGTGTCTAACCACCTCAAATACAACAGTAAGGAGCAACGCAGGCAGAGACAATAACAAAAACAAGCGAGGAAGAACAAGTGGGGTCTGTCTAAAACAATATATGAAGCAGCTCTCTGAGTGCCCTGCATAAAAATCCATCAATTATGAATGTATACTCAGGGTGAGGCATATCCACACAATGATGCTAAACAGGGAATGGCTGAATTGGGGGCTGAGGGCAGCAGGCAGTCATTAGGATTTCTCACTCATCTCTGTAACGCTCATCTTATTTAGCTTGAAGCCACAGAGAGACACAGACGCTCAAAGGCCGACTTTCAGCTGGGTGGGAACGCTGCAGCCGCTCTGGGAAAAAGACAGAAGGAAGAGAAAAGAGACACAGGCGATGAGGGATGAGAGAGAGAGAGGATGAGTGAAAGAGACCGGGACAGGAAAGTTGAAAGCCCCCAAAAAAAGACAGGGGTGAGAGATGGAGGGATGGGATGTGAGTGCAGTGGAAATGAAGTGTGAGAAAAAAAAGGAAGGCAGCAGAAAAACAGCTTTAATATTACCATCCACGTATTAGCCAGTTGTCCTCATTAATTTAGGTCAAGCTCTTTAATGATTGTGTGAAAGTGCTTTACTCAAATCCCATGTGTCCCCGGCTGCAAAATGAGGTGGAAAAGAGTTTTGCATGCGTGTAATTATATGAGTGCTGAGGCTTCTTGATCCATGAGTCAATGCGAATTAAGGTTAGACTGATACATTGGGACATTAGGGTGAGTTTAAGGGCTTTTCTTAAAGGGAAACTGCAGTTTCATGCGACTTGGGTCTTATTTTTGGTCGTTTTGGTCATAATTTGCATTGTAAGAAAAACAGTGTACTGACGGTTCACTAAAACCCCAGACAGTGATGGTTCAGTCACAGCTTAGCAGCTGTAACGAGACACAGCAGGACAAGCTCTCGGGTTCTCCACTTGTGGAGGCGGTGTGCGTGTGGCTCCAGAAAGAGCAATACTCAGCATCTAAAGAGCTTAGAGGGTGGTGTCTTCATTCAGCCTTTATAAGAACATCAGCAAAATTTTAAGCTATGAATCAAACAGTGTGTTTGTCTGCCCAAATGTCTGCTGCAAATATTAGCATGTCTGGCTAACAAGCTTACTAATTACACTATAGTAACCAAGCGTTATTTCAGAGGACAAAGAGCAAATAACTACATTATTTTGCAGGATTACAGATGAGGTTTGATGAATCCCTGTTCAGGACTGGAGCACTCACTACACAGGAGCCAAAACTATAAGCACCACCTTGTAAATTTCCCCATTGTGGGACTAATAAAGGATTATCTTATCTTATCTACATCAGATTTAAGCTCTGTTCTACTCTAAACTGTATTTGGGGAAGATAACAGTGCAGCACAACACCAAAGCTAGTGTTTCGTTTAACAAACACATAAATTAGTCCCCATCCTCAAAGGCTTTTCTGTTACAGAAGTGAAGCATGCTGTTTGAAAATATGAATATATATATATATATATATATATATATATATAGATTCATTTGCATCAACCATAAGACAAAATGAGCAATTTTTAAGGTTCAGCTGGAGTTTCAACCAATTCACCACAGGATTATTGAGCCTGCTATTGCTGATCTGTGACAGCTGTCATTTCAGATGAAACATCTGCTGTTCACATGAGAAATCCAAAATGTAAAATCAAGGACCAATTGTTTCAAAAATGACTACGAATGTCAATGGTAAATCTGTCACTGTTATTATAAGTTACATAGGTACAGAGCTCTTCAACACAGTTCAAATACTGACACAGAATCAGAATCAGCGCACACTGAAAATATATATAGCATCATCAACAGCTTTCAAAAACCACTGCCAGACTAACCCTGATGTAAAAGCTGCGTAAGTTTATTCTGTCCTTGCCCGTTAAGCATGCGACACTGGGATAAACAGACATGTTTTACTGTGTGTTATCTGCCAACCTTGGGGTTATTTATGAGCTCAGCCTTTGCTTCACAGCCAAACACCCTGGCTGGTTTATGCCTTGTTTTTTCTAGCTCAATACTCATTGTAAACAGCGGACTCAGCAGTGAAATTCAATCTTGTTCAAGTTTGGTGGTAAGGGGAGAAGAAGAGGATTTGCAGGGGGGGACCTGGAGGGAAGTGTTTCTATATGAGGAGGAGAGAATGTTTAAGACTAAATCATCCATTTTCTTACCTAACTGGTTAATGTGTGCTGACTATGAGTAAAGTAGGAGGTGGTACTGAACTTCACTAATTCATCTTCCTTTGTTGCTTGGTAATGTCTTTTTTCCTGCACCTGAAGTATATTTGTTGGTGCTGTTATCTTAAAAGCCCCGTTTCATTTAACCTCAGTGTTTTAAGCCTTGTTTTATTGGATGGAAACAGATGGAAAAAAAAAAAAACATTAGGTCAGAAATTGTTCACAACGCTTTACCAGTTCTTTAGCTGTTTGCCTGTGGACCATATAACCTGCACTACTGTTCAATTCTGCATTCTTGTGCTTTTTCTTTCGTCCTTGGTGGTGTATCTTCAGTGCACAAGACAAATGTCCCTGCAAGTGTAATAAAATGTATCTTAATCTCAAACTGTGCCGACCTGGGTTTGTATATAGCAACTCCTCCATCAGAGTGAGTGAATGAGTCGTTATCACAGGGAGTTCACACACCACGAGAACGGATTGCTCCTGAGAGGTGCACGTATACACAGATAGCACTGAAATATGTGACAGATATGGTTGATAAATCACGAGGCTATCTCAGGTTTCAGCATCCATGCACTTAAGAGAAAGCATCACTGTCCCCTGCAGCTTTATGGTGAGCTTTCACAAGACTAAACGCTCTTGGCAGCCATATTAGAGGTCATCATGTCTTGGCAACAACACTTTGCGATATCAGTGTGAAAATTCTCAGTCAAAATAACAGATCATATGTACTGCCCAGTAGCACATGCCAGAACTAAATATCAGTATCATGCTGCTGTGGTTCACGTAAAAACAAATTGCCACTTGTTTTCCATCTCTCCATCCTTTCTGCCATAAAATTATAATGGAAGATAACCACTGCTTGTAAGCAGCTGTCACTGACAAAGGCTGCAGTTTACTGGTAGCTAAGACAGCCAGAATAGTCGTAGCCATTAGCCCTGTACAGCTAGCATAGTGAGCTTAGCCCGCTGGAAACATGAGTGACATGCAGTTACATAGTAATTATTGCCCCATGCCAGGAGAAGAGCAGCAGTTAGCACCATTAGAAGAGACATATGTCAATAAAAAAAGAACAGCACTCCATCAAGTTAAAATCCAAACTGTAGCAAATTAAGAAATATTTTTCAACTTACAATATAAGTACACTGATTTGTTTGTTTTTTTTACACTTGTCAGTTTCTGTGTTGGCATCAAATTCTTAATAAACAGATTAACTGTTAATTAAGTGCCACAATCCTAACCAGCCAGTGGAGGAAATTCACTGTTGTGTATGCAGGGACAGTGATCTTTAAATAACACGAGTGATCCAACTGGTTTGGATTTACAATTTCATTTAGAAATGAGAATGTTTAATTTGTTTTTTTAAGACTCTTTAAATTTGACAAAAACTAGACAGATGTATTAGTTGACACATCCTTTAAAAAGTAGACTCTTTAGTTTGTTTCATTTCAGGTTTCACAGTGATTCACAGTCGCTATGAGCTCAGTGATTATCAAGTAATTTAAGATTCCAGACAGTCGCTGCAGTGTAGACTCAATGCAAATGTCTGTGTCAGAGCAAAATGTTGGCAGTGACCGCTGGTAGCAACTGCTGTTAACACAATGAATGCTGCAAACTCTGCAGAAAGCAGATTCACAATAAGACAAATGAAATAAGGGAAACATCCAATACAGTACTCTCCTTAAATGCACATTTAGAAAGAAGAATAGCCGTGTTAAATTGTAAAAAGGTTTTTTTTTTTTTTTTTTTACAGATTGTTTATTCCACTTCTAAAATTGGTCTCTAACTGAATTTCAACAAGGCCGCTGTTCATCCACTTTAAGAAAAGTGGATGAGGTGAGGTGGTTCAAGCACCTGACTGGGATGTCTCTCTGGAAGTTTACCTTTAGAGGTGCACCAGACAGGAAAGACTGGAGAGAGACCCCAGGGCAGACCTGGGATATGTTGGGGATGTCATAAAGGTTCACAGATGAAGTCCTGGAGGAAAGGTGTCAGGGAACATTTTGCCTGCTCTGCTCTGTTCACACCTGAACAGAGAAACAGGCTAGAAAACTGACTGATGGATGGACGAAAAAAAGGTTTAAATTTCACCTAATGAAACATCCAGATTTACATCACAAGGGATCTCAACAGTCACCTCTCCTCGGGATTTGGCTCTTCATTATGCTTCTTCCTCCTTTTTCCTGTAGCACTTCTGATTACTGAAGTTGAATCCAACTCAACTTGACACATCTGTGTCATTTCCATCAATGTGGCAAAGTTGTTTATGTTCATGGCAGATGGCTTGAAAGTTTTTCGTTCGTGTGAAGTTAGAGATGAATGTGACTTGTTTTCCTTTTCGGCTTCTTTTTTTCCTCCTTACTCCTCGTTCTGTCACAACTTATCTCCTTCAGGTTGCTGATGAGTCTAAGCAGCGGCGCTCGGAGCAACGAGATAATTGTCACTCCTCTTTCTACACCCACATACAGTGTGTATGTGTGCTGAGGATCTGCAGGCCCTGTGGCAGTCTCCTTTTCATTGTTTCATCTGCCATAATTAGCAGACTTGTCTGAAAAATGGCCCGACACACACACTGACACACAGAGCCACAGGAACCTGAGTCCCCCAACATTTGATACCTTGTAAACACTCTTATTTTCAGGTCTAAATTATTGTTAAAAGCTAAAAGTCACTTTAGTTTTTGCCCACTGATTCCCTCCTCCCCCCCGCAGGTCATTAGAAACAGCTGAACCACACAGATGGGAGAACATGAAAGAATGTCTCGTGTTGAGAAATCGACTCAATCCTCTCAGATCTCAGAGCAACATGCTGATCAATAAGGAGGTATCGCTTGGCATGAGAAAACATGGAGAGGAAGCCCACTGTTTGTGTGTGTGTCTGTTCAGCACGATGTTTATCTTCCAGCACAGCACAGATTGTGTACGTCCCTGTATCACTTCTTCATTCAATACCTATATATCATTCCATATAATACTTGCTGAAGGGACATTGGTCATGGGGTTGTTTTCAGGGCTTCAACTAACAATTATTTTTATTATCGATTAATCTGATCATGATTCTCTATGATCTAATGTCTAGTTTTGTCTAACCATCAGTCAAAAACCTTAATATATTCATTTTAATATCACATAAGATAAAGACAAGCAACAACGGAGAAGCTGGAACCTGAAAATATTTTGTATTTCAGTTTCAATAATTATTGCGATAAATGTCACATGAATATTTTTTTCTCCTAAGTGAAAGAAACTAGACAGTTAAGTGTAGGTGAAACTTTTCTTTAAGGTCAGAACATGAAAAACACTTGAAAAACAGTGGAACATTTCACAAATCTGAGGTAGAAAGGTGAGTATAATGATGAAATTTTACCTAACTAATCTAAGATCTAACTTGCTCAGTGCATACCTCTATTTGTGCAATGATCTATGCATGGAAATTAGTTACACTGAAAGTAGTAATCATGGGATAATGTTGAACGCTAAAATGCAGAGTAGCCATAACACAAGCAGAGAAAAGTTACAGCAATATCTATTTAAGGACTGCTACAATGACTAACATCAGCTACCAAGTAAACCTGCAGCAGTAAAACGAAGAAATTGACAAAAAGGTATTCTGTGTTATTTCTTCAATTAAAAGTTAAATAGTCCAGTTTTAACTAGTTTTGAATTTGACAAAAGATAGGTGATGTGCATCTGATCCTGTAGCAAAACACTCGTATGAAGGGAAAACATGCTAATCATAAAAATTAATGAGGTGATTCGTATCCCAAGCACTCTGCAAAGGAGACGCTATCTAATGAAATTAACTTCTAAATCACATGATTTGCTGTAGGAAACTTGTTATAATTTTTTATCTTAATGAGCAATGATACATAAAAAGCCTCTGGGAAAATACAGTGAGCATACACAAGCAAGATAAGCTGAGAGGGTTTTGATGGAAAATGCTATGAGAAGCCAAATCAAATCAGGAAGTTTAAATTCAGTGTGAACTGATGCATATATTGTAACGTGCCTGTTGATGTGATGAAATAACTTCAGTATAGACCCATCTGAATTATGAATTTTAAACCGGGGAAACAGTGCAGTGCAAGATTAAAATGATTCAGATTTATTGCCAATGCACACAACGACTATTATACACGTGTTGTTTTGTTTACGTAGCCATGTGCCTCTGATACTTGTGTCTCTGTTTCTGCCCATTACCTCTTTCTGTTTATTAGCTGGTCACTGTGACTTTGTTTTCACCTGTTCCTTGTTGTGTTCAACCAGCGATGCTTCCCTTGTTTGGGTCTCATTGTGTATTTAATCCCTTGTGTTTGACCTGTCATTGGTCTGTGTTGCAATGCAACAATTTGTCGCAAGGGATTAATAAATAATCGATCTGATTGATTTCCATGTAACATGGCTTAATCTTTAGCGCCATGCTCCATGAGAGGAAATCGGTTTTACGGAAAACTGTCACAAATTGGATCATGTAAGAAATCTCAAAGGATAACCTTACTGTAACATAACACGGATGGAAAATGTTGTTTAAAATAGCTTTGAAAAAAAACTTGTCACTCATAGCTTTTGATTAGCTGCTTGAGCTTATTAATAACTGAAGGTGTCAACAGATCTTCTCTCATCAGTACTGCAGGCTGGACTGATGTTCAGAGAGACTTCTGTAAGAAAATCAACCTGAAACTATAAAAATGCCTGCTGCTTTTTTCAAATCCACATCACAGTGGTGATTGGTTAAAATATGTAATCAATCCCTCCAGACTGACTACATCCTGGCAACAGCGATGATGAATCATACTTAAAACCTGCCGTTTTTAACTTTTGCCTCTCACCTCCTGCAGTGCTTTAGATAGTGGGAAAGAACAACACAATAACACCACAGGCAAGCAATTTTCTACAAATGAAAATTATGTTGTTCTGACCTCAAACTAGACAAACACCACTGAAAGCAAGTATGAGCAATCAGAAGTATCAGCACACTAAACGAGAACAAGCTAAAATAAATTGCCCAGTATTGCCTTCAATTACATTTTGTCATTTGTTTTTGTTCAGTGGGAAATTAATTTATTGTTTTTTTAATACACAAAGGGGTTGCATGACAAAAATATTTGGAAACACTGCTTGATACAGTGGTGCTGTACAGCAGCACACTGGAATAAAAATTCTCTAAATAAAAATAATTCTCTATTCAAATGAAATCTTGCCTGTACAGAACTACTGTGTTTTGAAAAGTTTAATACTGACCCAGTGATGAATCATTCCTCCAGATTCATTGGAAGAATATTGTACAGCAGCTAGGTGGGAATGAAAAACAACTTAATGTTTTTGTTCTACAGCAGTCTCCTTTAGAAATGCAGCCTTGAGTACAGTCCACATAATTAGACCTCATTCTCCACTGTGACTAATCAGAGGCAACAGGGTAGAATGTACCCTGTAAAAGTGTGTTGTTTTTTTTTACCATGTATGTCGCTTTTTGTGATTAAAATGTTTTATAATTGATAAAAAAAATAACAGGAAAACGATGACGCAGCACGTTGTCTCAGGGGTGTCATCTATACAGTCTGTATCATGCTAGCCCAAAATGAAATTTCATTAAGGAATATGCTCTATATAGTGTCATACGCTACACAAACACATAGAGTAAAGAAAACTATATTTCCCCTGTTAAATAAGATGAAATCATGGCTGCCATTTTCTCTGCTCTGTCCTCCCTCCCTGCCTCCTTTCCTCTGTCCAATAAATGATGATAAAGAAATGCTTTTATGCAAATGGTCAGTTAATTTGCTTAAGACATCAGCCATAATTGCCCAGTCTGTCTCCTTTCTTTTTTGGAGTGTGTGCAATGCATATGTGTGTGTGTTGTCCTGAATTATCTCTGGCCTCTGGTCCTTAAGGCCACAGGCATAGTTCAGTACAGTGTAACAGGGTCCAGAGCTATTGACTGATCTGAAGTTCGGTTGGCCAACGGGGGTGGGGCTGGCGTGTGACAGAAAAATCTCTACTGCCTGGAAACCTAAAGACCCAGAACTGCTTCAAGGATTTAAGTGACACTAACCAAGATTTTTATGTGCAAATAAAAATGGATTACCAGCCTAAATCACGAAATGGGGTTGAAACAGTGTAACAGCGTTTCATTTTTCCTGCACTGAAATGCCCTGAATTCATCCAGCTTGTCTCAAATTAAATTCTGGTGATGGGTATGGTCACTTCCCTGCCTACAGGAAGTGATGAATCACAAATTAGAGAAAAATAAAAGCATAAATTTTCAAGAGAAGCTGACTTTTTTTCTCCCTTTCTCCTCCCTTTAGCAACCTTTTTATAAAGAATCTATCACAAGTCGGTAAACATAGTAAGCATGAACATTCTTGATTGTTCTTTTTTTAGTTTCTTCTGGGTTTTTTCAAGCTGTCAGCACATGAAGCTCCCTGGCAGCTTTAACAATGACATCAGATTCATCCTAACTGCCTGGCATGCTGACTGTGATTGTGTTCCTCCCCACCTCCTTTCTCTTTCTGCACGGTAAGCCTCCGAACTGCCCTTGCTAGAACTTTCTTTTGTTTCAGCCTCCAAGAATTTTCTTTTCATTCTTTGTTTTCCTGCTATGTCTTTCTCCCCCACTACAGTGACGACATAGACGGCAGCGTTCGGTAATTAGAAGAGATAAGATGCAGGCCTGGGACGGTGAACGTTCACTGAGCTCAGGAGACAAAAGCTTCTGCAGTGGTCAGCAAAAAGAATGGAAAAAAGAAAGAAAGAAAGAGGCACTGTGGATCAAAGAAAGGTTGGAGGGAGAGAAATGTGAATATAGGCAGATAGAGGGAAAATGGCGAAAAATACAGTTAAAATTTCCAGCATCAAAGAGAGGTTGGTGGAGGAGGGAAAGAAGCGAGAGGGTTAACGACATGAGGATGGGGGAAGACAAAGAGGAGGACCTCAGCAACTCTCTCTCTTATGACCCTTTGTCAGGAAGTATTAGAGGAAGACATTTTTTTAAAAAGGTTGTTTTACTCTCTCGAGAGGGAGAGGTAAACAGCAGATTACTGTGTATGTATAAAGATCTCAGTTGAGTATCACTCAATTCTCTATTTACTATTGCGTTTTTTATATTACTAGAATCATCTGCCAATGTGGCACACAGATGCACTCTCTGTAAGGTCTGGTGCTCTCTCTGACATTATCCATTAGTTCTTATAGATCTCTTAAAAGACTCCAATCCTCGCTGCCTGCCTGAGTCATTTCTGTCTTGTCCACTTTCTCTGTTCTTATACTCTGCTTCTGTCATCACCTCCCTCCCATCTATTTTTTCTCTCTCCTATTCTCTCCTCCACTTTCATCAGCTCGGGTGACAAAAAGTATCACTTGGTGTCTAACATTTCATAGAGTGGCAATCAGAGTCATCTCAAAGGACCCGACTGTGGCTAATGATTCTCAGAAACACGGCTCTGGCTCTCAGGCCAACTCAAACATGAAAGGAAGCTCAGGGAGGGGAAAGGTAAGGAGCTGACTCACTTCACGGTGCCTGCTGTGCTAATTATTTATACCACTCTTAACTATTTGGTGCGTCGATCCATGTGTTGTATAAGCCCTGACCACAACCCATCGAAAATGTGTAGTCTATTTGAAGACTTAGAGAACAATTTGAATTTCACTTTCTTATTTCACATCACTGTAGTGCTACTAAAAAGGCAGAATTGTGAGGAGGTTCCTTTGCTTCATGACAAATCAGTCTGAAAAGTAAATATCCATCTCTGCCTCCCTTAAGCATAATTCATGTGAAAACTAGACCGGTAGTAGAGATGAACAGCTTATCACAGGAGGAAAGGTGATGGAGGAAAGCTCAGATGGATTTCAAGGTCTAAGAATGGATTTTGTTTTTGCAAAACTCAAACATCAGCACTGTCTTAATTTTTCGAAATGAAATTCAGTGTTTGAACTGCTGAACTGTTCTCCAGCCGTTCTAAAATAGGCAGTGCAGGAAGCTTTGTGATGTATGGTATAGTGATTACTTGTATATAAAGCTAGTTGATGTAGTTCATCAACAAGCTGGTGAGTTAACTGCTAAAAAAAACAACCCCGTATTAACACAAGGAGCTGCACTGGTGGGGACATGTCTCACATATTTGTGACACAATGAAATGTGATGCAGAAAGTCTAGGTTGAGTTATGGGTCTGTGAGCTTGAAGGTTTATCAGACGTCAAAACACTGCACAGCAGCTTATAATGCTATGAGGCAGATGACACCTGAAAGTCAAGTAAGATAAATGTACTGACTTTTACTTTCCTTTTTCTTGTTGAAAATACCAGGAAATGTAAGAATACAAAAGGATAAGAGAAAATGAAATAATCTGGGTCCTCAGTTGACACAATGCAAATGCAAGTTTTAAACATTGAGGGACAAAGAAGCAGAGGGGAAACATGTGGCTCTGAAACAGGCAAGTCGGCCTTTTCAACCTTCTGTCTTCTCTCCCTCCCCCATACACCAGGGTACGGACATCAGGCACCGATGCCTTCATGTTCTCATGATCCATCACAATCCACTGTTACACACTGCTGTTGTAAATTGGTGCAGAGTGTACATTCATGACTGTGCTGTGGCAGCAGTGGAAATTACCTTCCAGTTAGATTTAATTGATAAAATTAAAGTCCAAAGCATCTTTATCTCCTCAGGCATGGATTGCCCTGGGTTTAGAAAATTAATTAGAGACTGCAGTGAGAAGCGCTCATAGCTGAAAAGATGGCATTTATTCTACTCAGCAGTCTTTCTTTTTATCAGTCACGACTGATGAAAACAAAGAAATTAAGTTGAGAACAATCTTCTGTTACCAAGAGGAACAAAGTGACAAAACAAGACGGTCGAGACCTAAATCCTTAATAGTGTAATTTAGAGTGAGATGCGGGTTTTCACAATATTAACTGTGTGTTTATTTTTGTATCTATGATGACAAAGGTACTCATTTTAGCTGAAACCATGATCTTTTGCTAAAGCTAACCAAGAAATTTTTGTGCCTAAACCAAACTGTGACTGTAACCATGACAACAGAGGTCATGTAGGGTCAAACAAGCTATAAAGTTGTTCAAGACCTGTTATATGAACTAGGTAAAGCAAAATCAATGTTTTTTAGATGAAGTGAATAAAAAGTTAAAAGTCATTCAGGCTTAAATGAAAGTAGTGTTTGAAAATGGAGGTAATACTCTCACAGTGGTGTGACTGAGTACCTGCTAAAGCCTTGAAGACTGTTAGGTTCTGTGTGGACTGACTTAGGTTGAATGCAATTACAGAGTTCAATACCTATCTGATATCCAGGGTCAATGAGCTCATGGAGGACTGGTTAGCAAAGCCTTCTTTTTATTTAACACTGGATTTAACAAATATAGATTTCTTACCAGAATGAATCGGCAAAATAGCTTTCTCCACGCTGTACAGTTTGGATCAGTTTGTTGTGTCCATGAGTCACTGAAATGTGGCAAATATTGACAATGAGAGTGTACAAAAAAAACTACAGTTCCAGCTCTTATAATATGTAAGCTGTTATTGTAATACAAAAGACTGAGGGGGTGAACAATGGAAAATTATCTTTGGCCTTTTGACTTGGCCTATGAGAATTATTAGGAATTTCTCAGCAGCACTTTGGTGTTTCGTCTATTTTTTATGACTGAATTCACTGAGAAAATGAACACCTCCACCTGACTGAACAATATAAATCAAACAACCCAGCTCCGATTTAAAACTTTTTCCCTGTTCTTTCTCCAGAAATTTGTCTTTAAAGACAGCAAATGACAGAAATCCATCTGTTCTTCCCGCAGCTAGGTCGATGATCAGTCAGGTCATAAATCAGGCGTCAGAACCCTCCTCAAACCACATCTCATCTGGTCATCTGTCTAGTCCATAAAATGTCTGGTCATCTTGAAGAAAAATTTGACCGGCTATCAATGACAGCTAACAACTCAGCATTTTTAATTTAATATATCTACATAGTGTTATGGTATAATTACACTCCTGCAGAGGTGTTGTCTTTCCGTACGTTTTGCAATAGAAGGTTTTCACAATAGTTTATCTGTCAAGTACATGAAAAGTGCACATACATACTGTCTACTGCATGGATGACTGTGTGAAGGAGAACCTTTTTATAGACTGTGGATTAACTATGAAAGCAAGTTCATTTATGTCATTGATGTTATATTGCAAATCTGAGGGAGTGTCTCTTCATACACCGACTGATTTTTGCGTTCAGCAAATATTCTCTTGGTACTGTTTTCCCTTACGTGTATTCAAAAAGATTTGTTTGTCTAACTGCCTCTGAATTTTGAGGCCAAAGCCCACATCAGTATTTGAGAGTTTTGAAATAATACTATATGGGTATTGTGGTATATTTTTACATAAACAGATGACAAACACGATCGCTAACCAAGATGAGCTACAGATGAGCTTTCTGATGGACAAAGAATGTAATGAAAACTATTCAAAACGATCTCCTGGCATACATACACGTCTGTACAGCAATTTCTTGTTTTCTATCGACTGATATATACACCAATACAATACTTGATTCATCAGTTTAAAACAAAACTTATTTTTCTCATGTTTCAGACGATGGAATGTGGTTGAAATCACAAGTTACATTTTTTGGTTACATACACACAGTGTATATGCTCTTTTTTGTAACAGCATGTTACCAGGAGAAGGGGGTTCTCTTACATATAGCTGAACAACAGAAAACCACATCATGTCACGCGTATCAAATGTTACGTCCCCTGTTTTCATGCACTGTTTTCAAACATATCTATGCTCCCTTTTCTCAGTCCTTCAATGTAGTCCTCACATGCACATGCACACATCTGTATATATATGTTTTTGATGTTAACCATTCAGGCAGGATAATCTACAACTACCCTGGTCCTCTGAGTGCACACCCATCTGAGGCCCTCTGTTTGAGAGATAACAGGACGAAATGCGAAGGCACGAGCCTGGAAATTACACTTGACATCAAGGTAAAACCTTTCCCATTAGACTATGACGTTAAAAAAAAAAAGTGGCCAGTGAGTGGCAAGGTGCTGCAAAGAACACCTCAGATCTCAACATTATAGTAATGGACTTCCTGACACAGGGGCTACACCAATAGGCCTTGCATTATGTATTATTTGGGGCTATCTGCACAGCTTTCAACTTTGATGCACAGTGAGACTCCTCTTATTATGCAGCAGCAGAGGGGTCCCTGCTGGACACTTACAACTGTTTGGGTGTGTTTATGGCTGAAGATTGCTGGCTGGTGAGAGGACTGATCCAATATTTGTGAACCAGCACATAACTAACCCTTTAGGAAGTTTGTCCACATACAAAATGCAGCCTGCAGTGCAGTGTGGGCTACGGAGACGATAACAAGCACAAAGCTCTATAGTCTACAGAGGAGGGAGGAACAAATCACAATATTTCTAACAGAAATATTCAGAAGATATGTATGACTATGACTTTGATATAGTGTAGATTACTCTTTGCCCCATTCCCAGATTATTCTCTGATCAGTAGCCCTACATGTTTACAAAGAAAAGATCTGGTTGCATACACTGGTGTTCATCAGAGACTCGGGAATTGCCTGGAGGCTCCTTCCTGAGCATCCATAGTCTCAGCAGGAGATTTAAGATAGTGTAACGTTGCCTTTAAAGCCGGAGTCAACCTCAGAAGTTAAAATATCTTTTGTGATTTCTTCATTAGTTACCTGGCGGTGGGATTAAGGAAAACCTGCAGGTGTGCCATGTTAAATGTACTTCTGAATTAAATGTAATGCAGTTTTAAGCCTCTCAGTGATAAGACGATACACATGATAACAAAAAATCTATTCTTTGCAGAGTTTGTAAGCTGGTAAAAACAGGTCCCAGGCAGCATTTCTGTGGAGTGCTTAAAGCTTGTCTGTTTTATTTATTTAATGTTTATTTATAGAGGATAGGTTGTCTCTTTTACACCAACATCCTGCTTACAGTTACACTAAGAAATAAAGAATTTAACATTAACAAACACAGACAGAGCAGAATAATAAACATTACAAACACTTTCTTCAGTTTGGGATTAGTCTGTGCAACACTGGCGGTAAGTCACTGGTATAAAATACTTCAAACTAAACTAAAATAATCCAGATGGAGTATTATATATCATTAGTTAGTAAACACTTGCATTATAAACACTGGTACATTGTGGTATTTATTATGCTTTTGGATTCAGTCAGTCTTCAACTAAATTCAACTGGCACACAACTTTTAGTTGCATGTGTTTGTGTTGGAAAACCTGAGTTTTGAGTATTTAGTAAGGCAAAGTATTTCACATCTAGGCCTTTAACAACAGGATGTCAAAATAAAGTCAAAGATACCTTTTAACTGTGATCCTCATGACCTCACAAATTTGTGATGAGTTAGTTAAAACACAACCCTGATTATGTAATAACACAGAGAATCACAACTATGTGACAGGTGAGGATATTACCATTATACAAATTATGAAATATTTATGTTGCACTATTCAGCAGCATGAATATTTTAAAAGGTGTTTGCATATTTTGTCTGTTTTTCTCTCATTCTCCTGTTTTATTCTCACTCTGTTTACTTTGCAAGAACTGTTTTGACAAGTGCTATACAATGTGATTTATTACTATCAATAGGGAGGTCGGCTGTAACTCCTGCCCTCTCGTCCCATGGAGAAATAAAGCTGCAGGAGACGCTGCAGTCTAAATGGAAAGTCCAGTCTTATCTAGTTAAAGCAATAAAAACCAAGGAAACGCAGCCAGACTGTCTCTGTACAAATTACCAGAGATGGAGAGCGTGGGGAAATATACTCAGGCACATCAACAGGGAGTTGTTTCTGTGTGTGTATACTGTACATACACAGTGTATATAATTGTATCATACAGTGCTCTGTACTTCAGGTTTTAACTGAGTTATTTCAGCGGCCATGAACTTGCTTACTCTGGTGCTTCACAGCTGATATAGCTTTTTACTGTAATGTTCAGCATCCTGTTGCCACCCACCATTTCAACAGTTCAGCAGGTCCCACCTGCACACCAGCATCCACCTGTAGGCTGCGTTTCCCTTCAGGAACTGCCTACTTATTGCCACCAACTACTATCTTCACTTGGTCTCTATTCTCAGATTTAAAGTCTGTGTTTTTAAGAAGTGACAAGGTGAGAGACTAGACTTCAGATTGGCAGATTTTTATACACAGACTTGGGAATACAGTCTGTAAGAAGAAAATCTTGGTCCCTCATCAAACCCTGCAAAAAAGGGGAGAACTAAATTACTTTTAAAAGCTGTATTCACCACTCCATTGTGATGAGGCAGTGGTAGCCAGTGTTTGACCCGTTCTTAATGATTCTACTTTGCTGTTTTTTTTCTCAGCTGCTGAATATAAAACTCAACACTTCCTGTAGATGTTTCACATTAAAGCCCTCTCAGGAAAGACAAGGGACTATACCCAGCAAGCAGCAGGAAGACTGACAACTATATTCTGAGAAACATTTTAACCCACACCACAAACCTTAACCGTAGCGTCGTCACATCATAAAATATTTATTTTTCAGCAGGGACTGGTAACAGTTTTGGAAGGCACAGAGAAAAGGTGTGTCAGATCAGAACCTGCTTCTCCTATTTTAACATTTTCTGACATATTTCAGGATTTCTAAAATACTGTTATGGATAAAATGATATACTGTGGGAGCAGATGTACCATTCTAAACATGTTAAACCTCATTTTGAAATGAAATATTTCATTACTATTACTTTTATTAGCCACATATAATACATTCAGCTGAGTGACCTAAAAGGAATGATTTTCAGATATGGATAAGAATCCAAAGGCCTAAGAGGTGATTAACAGTGCATTGTCAAGTAGCCCAGCCTCCACGGACACAAATGAAGAAACTAATGAATTCCATTAGAATGTTGCAAATGGCCTCTGTCAAGGAACAGCGACCAAGAAATCTGTGTGAGCGCGGGTTCGTATGTGAGAGTGCACGTGTGCAGGCATTTAATCACTTGGCAACTTTTAATTAAAGGCTGTGAGATTACTTGGAGCAAACAGACTAAAAATCTGAGACACTTAGACCTTATTTGGTATCAAAGTATATGGTTTAATGGGTGCTGGGGTACTGTAGCCGAGGAATACAATGAATTAGTCCACTGCTTTTCAAGCTCTGCTTTAAATCCAGTCACACTCCACTGGCAGGAGAACAACAGTCCTCGCAGAGCAGAGTCATGCATTTCAATTCAGAGCACTTTGGCCGGTTTAAATTGCCCACCACTTATTCTCTCTCTCTCTCACTAGGCCAACCTCTCTTAGAAAACTGTAGTACTGTAAGACCTTAAGACTGTCAGGGGTGGGCTGTAGAATACTGAGACAAAAATAGGTCTGAGGTCCAGCTTTTAGGGGTTTGCAAAAGCACATACATGCTTTGTGACTGAAAAAAGTGTTTATGGATATACTGCAGCATGAACCTACAAGAAATACAGTATCAAAAATGGCAGAATATTCCTTTAAGAAAGTCAACGTCTGCCCAAGAATTAGAAAAATGAGTAGCAAAACAACATGTCAACTGAGCAGTTGGAGGGAATCATGACCAGCTACTGTATGAGGTCCATGACAGCTGATGTCCCTAATGTTCTGTATGACATGAATAAATGAAACGGACTTAAACACTGTGTGAGAGGGAAGCATCGGGGGAACGTCTGCAGAAAATATCAGGATGAAGAGGTAACCACTGCCAGTGACAAGCCTCTGTCAATCTGATATCTGCATAGAGAGGTCGGCTTTTCTTTTTCTTCTTTTTCTTTTTTTTTGGCGTCATTGCAGTTTGTCTCCTGTGCTTTTTCACTTGCAGCCTGTTCCTGATCACACCAGGAGTGTTTTTAAATAATCTATTGACTTTAAAGCAAAAACAAACTGCAGTGCTGTTCCTCTCATCTCAACGCCCCTTGAGGAAGCATTTCATAGTATATTATGGAGTCACTGTGCTCAAGAGAAGAGAAATACTTTTTATCTTATTCATTAAATCCTGGATGTTCATTTCTATTGCAGCCTGCTGCCTGTCTCTCCCTCCTCCCCTTTTTTTCTGTCTCTCTCCTCGCTGTGCGCATGCTGTGATTTGATGTCACCTTTTCTATGTGTTTTTTAGGCAATTCTGTGACAGCACCGATTCAACCTCCCACACAATGTGGTGATTACAAAACACTTTGAAGTTCCTATGGTCTGACCTGCTGAGTGAAGCTGAAGCAAATCTGACACATTTTGAGCATTTGAGGAAAAAATATCACATTATTTGGAATGAGAAGTACACAACTTCAAGCACCCGCCCAACTTTTTCTCTTTCATTTAACATTTTTATTCAAAACAGAAATTCCTTTCAGTCTGAGGAATAGCTTACATTTATCACATCTCTCGCACCCTCTGGCCCCTGAGAATACTTCAGTAAAATGCAGTTGTTAACATTCATGTATGCAGATTGTGACTTGACTCTATCGCAGGTGCTATGGCACAAAATAAGTCGAAGCTATCCTTCAACCCAAGCGATGTATTCATAAAAAAAAACATGAAATCACACACAGATACTTCAAAGACATTTCCCTTTGTCCTGCTTTACATGCAGGCCACACATGAAAACAAAGATAAGATGCAACACACTCCCACACGCACAAACACACACAAGTGCCTCTCCCCCTTTTCTTTTCAAGACACGGTAAATAACCACCTCACTGCCACCAGAGCCCAGCAATTTATGCATGAGGAGGATGCAGAGAGGAGAAAGACTCATCCATTTTCTCCTCTCTCTCTCTCACACACACACACACACACACACACACACACAGGCACTCAGAGCAACATGTTGCGCTAAAACTGCAGCATGTGGCTGTTGTGGAAACCATCACGACTTGAATTACAATATGGTGATTGAGACGTAGTACAGAAATCAAATTTAAAATGGAAGGAGAGACCACACAGCCAGGCACACACACAGCAGATGGGGTGGACCCCATTTTCAGATCACTTAGCTGTGCAGATGGCAACAGTGTGTGTGTGAATGTGTATGGACAAAGATCAGGATGAAAACACAACAGAAAAAATACCTATACATGAGAATAAAATAAGATATAACAGCCCAGGAGGATGGAACCCCAACCTCCAACCCTAACCCCAGGTTACATCGTACATGGTAATCAAGAATTGTTTCACCCTTACAAGTTACCTGCTGCAGGAAGTGAGTTCTTGGTTTCCAATTTTTACATTTAGTCCACAGTTTATAATAAATGCTCTCCTTACAGTACCAATCAAGTCATACATGTCTGCAGGATTGATGTACTTTTATGGAATACTCCACTAAAAACCTATGAGGTGGACAGCTTAAAGCTTAACAGCTAATCATGCTAGACACAAACATATACAGTACTTTAGCAAAGGTATTGGTTTGAAGAAGAATTTTCTATGGATAATTTGATACGGTTTCTTGCTCTTGAAACTAGGTAACCATTGAAATCCAGACAAACAACAGCTGCTGTCCTCAGCAAAGGAGAAAGCTACAAACATTTCAGATCCACTTTTCCAGCCCACAGGGGATCACCGTTTGATACTCAAAACACTGATTTTAGGAAATTCCTTTAAGTGATTTCAGTGCAATTTTTTCACTGAATTCCTCCCACACATTCTATTTTTTGTTGGGTTTCAAAACATGTATTGTCCTATGATGATGTAAAGACTGCTCCAGAGGCCTTGAAACTAAATTTGTCAAATGTAAAGAAGATGCATATAAACACGACGTATCCGCTATTGAGATATGAGCTTGAGAGTCAGGTCACCTTTAAGGACAGAAAGTCCACAGCACAGAAAATGTGGTTGGAATACACATCTACCAACTCACTGATGAACAGCCATCTGTCAACCCACTAACCAATGTTTTTCTGAGTGAGTGGAGCTGAAGAAAATGCCTTTTCACAGACACTGCTCCTATTAGTCTAGTATTGAATGTAGCTGGGCTCTGGTGTGTAGACTTGGTTGGAGGTTGATGGGTTTTACAACAAGAGTAATTAAAGTGACTGACAGCCAGACTGGGGCAGAGGACACACCAAGTCAGGCTGTTGGGATAATTATTGAATTCTGTTAAAAGCTTAGTATGCTGTCTGCCGGAGGGGTTAATAGGAATTTAGCAGCAGAGGTGACAAGGACTGTCAGCAACTCTGCTCTCTCCAAGCTGAACTTCCTCTGGAGAAATGCTAGACAGTATAGTTAACGCTTAAATCTTCCTCCGCTACCAAATGTTGTCTTCGCCACAGACGACATGACAGCGATTCTGTGTGTGCTCTGTGTTAATGCACTTGACAGCAGAGGCCATGCATCTGTTGAAATGTAAATGGCCGTGACAGCGGAGCTGACACATTTTGATTTTCATGGGCATTCCAAGACAAATTCATTGATTCTTTCATTTGCCATGTTAATAATCAATGGTACCAATCCATGCTGCGACACAGTCCACATTCCCCTTTGCCGTTATCAAAGTGCAGTTCTTTGCTCTCTCTTGTCTCTCAGTTTTGAGCAGACATCTTTTAAAGCTGAACATGGCAGCCCCGAATCCTTTAAACTATGACTCTCCCAATATGACTTTTGACAAGTGATGCTGAAACTTCTGGAGTTAAACTGCAGATAACAGCTAAATGCCATATAATATCTACTATCTTCTCATTTGACATTTTCTACGCACGCAATCCTGTTTCCTAAGTATTAGCAGTATTAGTATTAGCCAGCGGTTATGTTTCCTCAAAGTATATTTGTTGTTGGAGTTAAGTTGTATAGAACCATATTTTCTAAGAGGCAGGGTTGAAACACAATTACCTAACACTGCTGTAGACCTGAAAACTGCCTACATAACATTTACCATACAATAATCACTGTGGCCTGTACAGACAATTACAGGACAATGGTTCAGTTATCTGTCTGTCTGTTTGGATATGTTATTGTTTTCACTGTTGTGACACTTAGCTGACTTCTGCAAAAGCTCAGCAAAGACCTGACTTGAGGCTTGAAAGTAAAAACTACCCAGTTTTGTGTTTTGGCCTTGTAAAGACACACATCATGAATATACTATCTGAAAGTCTTGCATCTTGTTTGGTTGTGGTCAGACCACACTGTAACCCTGTGTGAAACAAAAACTCTCACTATGATCACTTCAGACAAAAGACCAAAACAAACATTTGGTGTTTTTCCCAAGACTAATCCTGTGAAGGTGGCAACATTAAGATCATCACAGGACACTTTGGCTAAAACTGAATCGCAGGAAAAAGTGATTTAGCCGTTAATAGAGGATGATTACTGACCTTCCATTGTTGTAACATATCCCTTCACTGCTTATTCACTTGTGTGTAGTTTTGTATTGGATTCTGTTAAATTTGACTTGCAGACAAATTAAGGAAGACCTGTAAGAGATACAAGTGGTAACGTCTTCAAGGAATCGATCGCCTTCCCGTAAAAAGGACTGCAAATATTCACTGCAATTAAAGCAGCTCTGTATCAAATCAATTAGTGAGTCACCTGAGAACCAGTGCATCCCATAACAATCATGCTCTCACACACGTAAAAACACACACACACAAAGGCAGTACCAGTTACATCTAAAGGCTTCCATGACCCCAAGAGATGTATGTGCACCACTACAGGGAAACTGCTGCTGAACCGACATCACAAACTACACACACAAACACATTATCAGCTACACGCAGAGACACAACAAGATGTCTTTGTTCCATCAGATTCATGTCAGCAGCAGTTTTCTCAGTTGGCCCTAACAACTGCACTGAGATGGTGAATTCAGCATCATAAATAGTTCCATGTAAATTACCCTTGGGTGCTGATATCTACTCGGTAAAATGAGCTAGGTCCGCCATGCTGTAATAAACCAGACTTTTTTTTATTTTACACACAAACACAAACACACAAGCAGGCCTAACCAAATGTAATTTACCAGCTGCTTTCTAATGGGGCTTCATCTTTCAATATAAATGTTAATAATCTATGATTACTCTCTGCGCTGCAACACAGGGAGCTGAGGTTTTCTTTCATGTATTTATGGAAGTTTCTCTCTCTCTCTCTCTCTCTCACACACACACACATACACACACACTTCACTCTCTCTCTCTCACACACTTCATCTGCTTTTTTTGCTGCTTTTGGGAAAATGTTTTTGAATACAGACATCAAGTGAAGATCTTCATATTTTTGTTTTTACCAGCATGACTGCAGAAGCACTTCTGTGCATCGTTAACCCTCATTTTCTCTGTGTTAATCATCTGTTTAGTTTTTTTATTTTTTTTTATTTTATTATTTTTTGCATAATTCTTTATAGTTTTGAATCCAGGCAAACTGGGAATAAATACATGAATAATGTGGTGAGTAAAATGATCAAAAGTCAAAGTATAAAGCAGGGAAGCAAAGATGACAACACTCACATACGAAAAATGTCTCTTCAGTTTAGCAGGCCTGAGCTTTTGCAGTTGTTAGTGAAAGAAAATATTCATGATTAAGGAATATAAATATAGATGTACATATATTAAATAGCTGATTGTATCACAGAGCAATACATCAGCCTTCATAAAAAGCAGTTCTAGAACATCCCATTCCCAGTTTTTGTTTTAAGGTGGCGTTTGCTGCAGCTCAGGGTCGTCTGATCAGTTGCTTGCTGACTTCAAAATCTTTCAACATGGGAGTCCCAGCAAGGGCAGGGTATCGAACATCAACAGTGTCTGACAGACACATTTGTAATTACTATGGCCGGCTTTGTCACTTAAATTCAAATCAGGTTGTTTTTGAGCATTTTACTAAATGCTGCTGACCATTTGTTCAAACTGTTGTTCTTGGCAAGACAGTCTCCAACAATTTAACAGATGCTATTAGCAAGAAAATGCTACATATAGCTTTAAGTCGACATAAGGATGCATGCCATATTCAGTTCTATAGAAAAGGTGGTTTAGAAGAAGAAAAACATGTTTATATTCCTTAGTTTAACTAATTAAAAAGTACTGTTTTGGTATTGATACCCAAACTCAGAGCTAAAAAATGTTAATGACATCCAACCTGTGTCTAACTCCATAACACTGTATGTTAAACACCCTATGGACACACACACATATGCACACTGCCCCTGCCATATAGTAAATATGGAAGTTATCTCCATCCCATTTATTTTCCATTTGTCAGTATGAGGTTATAATAGCAGAGCCACATTAGCAGGATGGTGCGACAAAGCTATGGATTAATACTCTCTGATCCCTCGCTGTCAAGCCCATTAAAATGTATGCAATTTGGTATTATCTCTGGTGCCATGCTTGCCTGTCTACTCCACGTGGTGGGGACTGAGTTAAAAATGATTCTGAATGTATCAGTGCCTCATTTGCTGTGTTTAATGAGTCACCGAGTCTTCTGTTTCTCCTTCCCCCCTCTTCCTCCCCCTCCTCTTCCCTTCTACCCTCCGTAAAAATAAAGATAAGGCATGCCTATCATTCCTTCGAGCCTGTCAATCATAATTCACTGCTGAAATTACATTCCCCCGCATCGCTCAGGCTCTGTGGAGGGTACAGCAGGCTACCTTCATGTCTACCTGCAGAAATTCTGCTCCTACAAACACCATATTTTCTTTTCCAAGAGGGGGCAGACAGTCCAGTCTCCACCTGTATTTTCTCTTTATAAAAACTTATGTCAAGAGCTTTCTACTGGAATGAGGTAATATCAGCTTCATGAATTGTCAGTGGCTGCCTGCAGACTGCCTGTGGAATTTCATGTCACTGAAAATATAAAAAAATGGGGCCAGACATCTGAACTTCTGCAGTTTGACTGATGTTTGAGATATAAAGTTGGTATTGATATATACTGGTCAGGAGACATAGACTTTTTAGATTTACTCCAGTTGGTATGAACCAGCTCTACAAGGTAATCCTCCAGGAATTTGTGCTGTATGTATGTGACTGGCCAATGCAGCATTTTGACTGATAACATCATGTTGTCTTGCAGCAGAAGTTGAGTCAGGTTTGGTGGACAACCTTGCACTGTTTTGCTGGAGTGGCAATAATAACTTGACATACGATATTGATAGGTGTATTAATACTATAACATTATTCAATTTCATGCAAGGGCAGGCACACGTGTTCACCAGCCTATATCCAGATTTGCATGCGTACCATCGGTAATACTTAGTGCTAAGACTAGACTTGGACAGGACTCAAGGTTAGGTGACAAAACTGCAAAACTGCCTCCACCCACATGACTCAAAACAGGTATAAGGTATAAATACCTGTTTAGTCCATATTCAACAGTAAAGTCAGTGAACAAACATCTGGTTTTACAGTATCATCTGGTTGGCTAAAGGCACCTACTGTATAACAATATATTTACAATGCAAATCAGATCCAGAAATTGCAGCCTTCAAAATCCTGTACTTGTCTAATAACAGTCTGAACTGTAGTCAATGCAGCCTCTGCTCATTATCTTGGGCTCAGAAAATTCACATTTTTCTTGTCACGCCGGCATAAAAGATATGGAACAGAGGCAGAGTGGACTGCACAATGATCACAGTGCTGAAAATAACGCAGCTGGATGAGCAGTGGAGCACAGTGAGAAGATCTGCTGATTAAGAACTGCCAGTTGTCACATTCTCATTCACAGTAACACATCTTCTCTGCTCGTACATTTGATGCCTTCAGCATGGCCTCAGTCTACTGAACAGTCTCCACACATCTCTTGTTACTGTACTGTTTCAAGCAAATAGCGAATTAATTACTGCCAACTTCAGAAATGTAATCAATTGCAGTAAAGAAGTCCTCATTTACCACTCATCTAAATATAAGAAACATGACTGTATTTCCTACTCTCACTCCCTCACAGAGAAAGAGAGACAGGTTATGGTGCTGGGTCTTGAACAGCTGTGTCGTCTATCAAGAGAGTAACAAAGCAAACTACCTTCACCATTTTCAGACATAAAACACCTTTCAGATAATTTCCTCTTTCTCACAACAGTGTAGACAGATGGCTTAATGGCTGGCCGTGTTAACCACAAGCATCTGCAAGTGTCTGCACTAGTGATTTATATGTATGATGGATATGTCATTTTCTCCTTGTTGGACATTAAAGACTCACACAGGGAAGACACAAGTTTAGTTTTAGTAGAGTTGTGCTTCTACTTCTGAATGAGTGAGTCAGCGTTCAATCACCATGAGCCTCACAGTGTAACAGTACTGTGAACTGTATCGTTGCCTCTTAGCCACACATCAGATTCTTTGAACATACTAAACACAGTGTGGTCGAGTGAAAGCAGCTTCTCATTAACCACATCCTACACACATTTACAAACATCATTAATAAGGATGATAATCATAATTAAAAGACAAGATGGTATAGAATACATAATGCACAAAAGCTTTAGGGGATGAGTTTTCTCTTTGGTGACTGTATAATTAATAACAGTGCTATAATAAGCTCATACTGTACTCCTGATGAATTACAATAAGTGTCATGTTTTGCCATGTGATTATATTGTAATCACATAAGCATAGCATATTAGAATATCCTCAGGCTACACTGAACACTTAAGCAGAGGAGCTGTGCACTCCTGTATCCTTTACTGCATTTATATACAAGTTGTCAGGGTAATCTTGGAGGGATTACTGCCATCACTGAAGGGTGCAATATAAATTGTTGTAATAATCAGCTGTCCAAACTCTATTTAGAGATAATAAGAGGATGCAATAGACGATGTAATAGGCTTACCTCTAACTTCACATCTTTGTCCTTGGTGTTAACATAATGGCAGAGCTCATTAGGCAAAAGCAAATCCCTCCTCTCATTATTTCTCTAGTGATGGCAAAATCACAATCTGCACAAATAACACAGTGATAATAAAGCCTTGGCACATCTTAGAGATTATTATCACATCGTTATAAAGTAAGTCCCCGCTAAAGCAAGTGACTCTCAGGCAGTGTCTACAAATGGGTCCATAATTTTTCCAGACAATATAAGGTGTTCTAATCAAAACAGACCCTACCTCCTCCAGCTCCTGTCTGACTGTAAATATCTAACCACACAGATAGTGTCAGAGCTCTGGTTTAGATTAAAGAAGGCACATAAAACACACCAAGAAAGTATTTAGTTTTATTTTGTAAGAAAATTACTGAACTGAAAGTTCTAGTCATACAAGTGCAGAAGTTCACTCTTAACTGTCCCTAAATGGAAAAAGGGGGTAGCTGAGAGGTAACTGTGTCAAACAGAGATCATCTTAGAAAGTGGCAGTACAGATTTTTAAATACATCGCCTGTCAGGGTTTCCACCTCTAAGTCCTTTGAGTGGTGAAGCACTGACATGAAGCAGGGCTTTAACTATGGCCTAAATAAACAGCAGCAGACACAGCCCAAAACCTAAAACTGACATGATCAAAAGGCTGTCTGGATTCAAATCTGATACTATGGACATCAAACATGCATATTTTGACTGCTATTTAAAACCTGACGCATCTTCCCAAGATAATTAATTATACAGGCACCTGAATTAAATACTTGGGGAATGAGAAGAATCTACAGCAGCAGACTGGGAGTTTAAATCACTGCACAGAACAAACTGAGCTAATTGACTAGGTGTATGAAATCCTCTAGCCATAGCACAAAGAATGGTGGCTAACAATAATTGATCAAATCATTCATAAATTTTTTTTTATTAATATACAAACAATTCTTAAAATATATGATTTTTTTTTTTTTGCAATGTCTCCTGAGCTGTTATTAAAGGTACTCAATTGGTGTGTGTGTGTGTGTGTGTGTGTGTGAGGGAGAGAGAGAGATGACTAGACACCACTCTCATTATTGTTTTGTTCCATTTCATCAAAAAAAACAAAAAAACAAAAAAACAAGCAGACTATATATATGCGAGTGAACACTAATTAATCCCTGTGTACCCTCACTATCCTCCCGGCTTTTTCTGAGGATGCCAGCAGTTTTGTGTCTACTGTATATACAGTATGTGTGCACATCACAATAGTGTGTGCGGTTGAGAGTGAGTGTGCTGAACCCTTGATTGTTAGCTTGCAGTGAAACAGAAAGTGACACTGGTTTATTGAATAAACCAACATTTCAGCAAGTTTGCCCTGAGGCTGTGTTCATCTCTGGAGCACCAGCGGCGGAAGAAATTGCTCTCGTCTTTTTTCTTCTAATTGTCTCCATTCTTTTTTCTTGATAATGAATTTTGGTCTATTTCTATTAGACCTTTCTATTTCTAACTGTTGTTTCACCTCCAGTGTTATAGTCTGTCACAGCCAAGTGGAAAACTTCCTGTTTGCCCATGGTGGATAATTGGTTCCACTAAGCTTCTTTATTGAATATTAATGCAAAACAGATGCATAAAGCAGCACATAAACACATATACAGGTAGGAAATTTCAACTCTAAGCTTACTCATTTAGGCCCTTTCCTGCCTCAGGTTCATCAGCTAAAAAAAAAAAAAAAAATCAACCTGAAGCCGAAGCCAACACTTTAACATCAACTATCTTCCTACTCTCTGGCAGCAGTTACCAGCAGGCTACGCAAAGTAGCCCAGACATCCTATTCCCCAGTGACTGGCTACAGCTCATCTAAGCTTTCTCAGGCCAGATGGGATATGTTGTGTTGTGGGTCTGTGCCAGGCTCTCCTCCCATTTGGACGTGCAGAGAATATCTCTACAGAGAGACATCCAGGGTTTATCAGTTCTGTCCAGCAGCTGATTTCGGGCTGATACCAAGCACCGGTATGAACTGGCTTATGTTCAGACATGGTTTTTGTAATGGACAACCCATTACCAGCACAGAAATCCAACAACAAAACCCCATTCGGCGTCAGGTGAGGCAGGCCATTCCTCCCAGTCAACCCCTCCAGCATTACCCACATGAGCCCTCAAGTCCCACAGGAGAACTATTAGAAAGTGTGCTGCCCTTTTTCAGATAGCAGTTGGCACGCATCAAAGTCAAACCTTCTGACCTGTTTCTTCCATTCTTCCTTCCAAGTTTTGCTTTGACATGTCCCTTCAACTTTGAAAGCTCCAGTTACACTTCTTCGCCCTGTGGTCTTAAATGATGACCCCAATGAAGACCAAACGCACCAGGTGTTGCTAGTAGCCTTATGGTTACAGTACATACCACATAATACAACATTCCTGGTTTGAAGACTGCTTACTTTTTCCATGCACCTTGGAGGTAAATGAAGTTGTACAAGAATCCCTGCATCAATATCCCACCATATGAGAAGCATTCCGGCATCAAGACCTGAAGTACTTCCAATTAATTCTGATAAAGCTTTCCCACAAAGAGCCTGATACTCATCAAAATCCACAGAATACCATATCAACCCAAGCAGGACTCAAGGATTCTGAATGGCTCCTCCAAGTCCAAATTAGTTTCTTCAAGACCCCCTTTACTCTCTATTGAAAAGAAAATGTATCCCATCATCATCACTGCCTTCCCAGGAGGACATTAACAATCAAAGAAATCAATACTCATTCTAGCAGAAGTGTGTATAATTAATTAAAAGGCTGAATATATTCCACAGAAGCCATGTCTTTTCTATGTCGTCTTAACCCAGTATGGTCACTGAGCCATTTTTCCTATTCCACTGTTATTGTGTGCCTTGGCTCCAATATGATGAAGAAACCCAACCCTGGTCCCTCCATTTCCAGCTACAGCATTCAACATTTAAGGCCTCCCACAGATGACTTCATCAATGTTTCACAACTTGCCATCATTAATAGCCTCGCCCCCAGCACCTTCTCTTCATATTGGACAGACCTGAATTCCTCCTGCTCCCTTCACAATCTAGTTAACCTCATTTTTACCTCTTTTAACCTGTCACACTGCCTTGATTTGTCTCTTATTCCCACTTAGAATTTTCTTGAAGTCACTGATGTCTAACCAAATGAAATCAGTTTCTTTTCTCAGTTTCTCTTTTCCCTGTCTTCCCACTTGTCATTACTCATCCATGGCTTTTGACATCGAGCGCTGGGTTCCTTTAATTCCTGTGGCTAGCACCTCTCTATATACTTTTATCTGGATACTTTTGTCTACGTACAATATTCTCCACCTGTTACCACTATTTTTTTGTCCACTTAACCTCATTAGGCATCAAACTGTAACTATTTCATGACTCTCACATTTCAACTTGTCTGCCATCTATCTTGCTTATAAGAGTTTTCAATAGTAGCAGTGGAGTCTGCCATCCCCTTGCTAAATTAGGATTGCCTGTCTGAGCATAAGGGATTCACAGGAAAACGATGCAGCATGCAATACATTTAAATTTTATGCCTCACCTTGTGCTGTTCACTCTCTTTTCACCCCATCAGGCTTGGATTAAGTTAACGCTTATCCAAATAGAGCAGCCTACTGCCAACGGATGATGTGAAGGTTAGTGTTGACTGTGATCATTCATCAAAATTATATCTGCAAAACTGTCATTTTTGGCATCTTTTGGCAGGTGACCATTTTTAGTTTTGCAAACGATAAAAGGAAGAAAAAGGAACACACACATGCAGAGCAGCAGCCCCTTAGCAAGGCAACCATCTTTACTATTCTATGCCCCGCTGTTGTGAGGAAAAACTACTCATGAAGCATGAAATCAGATGACAGTTGCAATTATTTTTGACTGCTCTTCATTAAAACAACATAAGTTTGCTCGGCTGCACTGGTAAACAGATAAACAAGTTGCTCTTCTGTTATATTTCTGGCAAAGCAGCTGCTCAAGGAGTGTTTGTTGTGGTATTAAACAGCATTTTCCATTAAGACAACCAGGACTGGATTTCAACTTAAACTGAAATAAAAGCAACCAGACTGGCAATCTGAATCTTTCACCTTGGGACTTGGGAGCCTGTGATGGAAAATATTTTCAGTAATGATCAGTACAGAATATTTAGAGCTGACTTGTACAGAACAGCCTGTATGTCTACATAATGTTTCACATCATCAGTTTCATATTACACAGCTGTGTTTTTGGATTCCCAAGCTGAATTCATCTCTCCACGGCCACAGTGCTATAGCATTTCCACCACATCCAGCTGTCTTTGTTTGCGTGTGACCGAGTATTCTATCCTAAGGGACGTCCTTTTCATGCTGTCTACCTTAAAGCTTGGTTTCTTGCCAACGCGTCATGGCCAATCAGACTGAATCTCGGCTTTCTCAGACAATGCACTCTACCACTGTCTCTCATTCGCTCTATCTCGCATCCAACTTTTCACCCCGCCAACAAATCACCTTTTTAAAGAACTATCTCTGCGCCGTGAAACCTTGAAAACTACTTCAGAGGTGCAGCAGCAGAAGTGCGCAGAGAGGCTGACAAGGAGGTCCACACATCTTCTCGTTTGGTGTCAAGGCTGACAGCCCGTCAAGAGGAAACTGCAGCGGATTAGACAGAACAAGGAGGCACCAGCACACACATGCACACACACAAACACACCATTAAAAGTATTTTCTGACAGCAGCTAATAGACTGAGCATGCACATACGCACACACACACTGCACTTCAAACACACACACACACCAAGGTTAAAGTGTTTTCCTCTGAAAATCCAGGAGTAACAGAGTGCATGCACACACATTAGTATTCTGGTCTTGTGCTGCACTGGAAGGTAGAAAGAGAAGTTTGACTGACCTCTTTTGTTGACCTATGAGATAACCTTTCTTGTGTGTGTGAGAGACAGTGTGTGTGTGTGTTCTATGTACAAACCAGCAGCCAATGGAGAAGGTCATGGGTTGCAGGACTACTAAATCCACAGAGCTAGACTGACATCTTATTGACGAAATTATTCTATCAGAAACTGTCAGTTTAGATCATATTAAAGTTAACAAATATATTGTTTAGCTTTTGCCAACTCAAGTTCCAGAGTTTAAAAAGATTGTGGTCTTTTACCTATTTGCGAAGAATGTGAACCTCATTAAGACCAAATCACATTTAGTGACACTTTCTGTCATTATAAATGAAATACATTTTATTGCCTAGTTTTTACTTCACCCAGCAGAAATATTTAAATGTGTATGTTTATGAATTTCATTACAACCTGAGTACAATTAGTCAATGAAATTATGGGTTATATAAGGAGCTGAGGATCGGGAAAAATTCTGCAGAATGTTTAGACAATATATCATCTATGTAGCAAACTGTCCCCATTTAAACATCACTGCTCCTTATGATATGGCAGGTTTTTTTGGCCGGCTTTGAAGTGTGGACATTTGAACAGCGTTAAATACTTTGCCTTTTAGACATGGTTGGACGGTACTTTGTTGCGAAATCCACTTTGTTTCAGCCCACAACTCTTTCAGACAGTTGTATGAATGTGGTCTGTGAGCACCTAATTTTTGTCTGTCTGAAAACTGAACACCGAACAGTCACACCCTTCCTGGACAATTAATTATATAAAAATAGGAAGGTCTCCAACAACTTGATAAACTTTTTTTCTGCTGAACAGCATCAGTCTACTACTGTGTTGCCCATACACGACCTCCTTCAACACCTCCACTAAACAACTGCCACTCAACAACAGAATGAACTGCTTTTTTTCTTTCTCAATTTAATATTTTGATTCTATATCCACAAACAAAATTCTCAAAATGTCCACCTAGTTAACAACACAGTCGACGAGACCAGCACTCTTTTTCTCCATCTTCCTCAGTGTATGTGGTGAGCTTTAGAATTGTTCATTGATGCAGCTGTTTGAGTGTTTGTGTGTATCTCCTTCAGATGCCTGTTTGGATTGGTTATACAATCTGCTATTTGCCCTAAAAACCACCAGGCTTCTTCCTCAAGGTTGCCACTCGTCTTTGTAATCGCTTTCCTTCTTCTCTACAGTATGTCAAACTCTCTGTTACCTGGCCGTGCGTCTGTCTCTTGATGCGACCAGCAGGGTGCTATTTCCTACTCTGTCTCACCCACTTCTCTGTATGGGAGTTTTTACTTGGATTATTCCCTATGGGTTACTCGTATAGGCGTTCAACAGATAGCTGTGGAAAATATAACTCAAGGTTGTTGCCAGTATAGAAGAAAGATAACAATGCTCTCATATCAGTGCAAATATCTTTACAGCATCCGAGATGTGTCACCTTTGACAGTCTGTCTCATCTCCTGTGGGCAACCGCCATGCAAGCCTTTCCTCTGTGCAATAACATGTCAAATAACACAAATTGTAACAAGTGTCAGTTTTTCACTTTGGCGGTGATATATAAATATTATAGGCTATGGTGGTAGTGCAAACAAGCACGAGAGACCACCATGATAATGTTCTGTTAGACTTCCATAAAAATCTGTCCCACCTACCAAGTGTCCTACGCCAATCTCTGGACTTCTGTCGGTGCTTAAATTTTCACCCACAGGGACGATGTTGAACACAAATATCCTCTTCCGAAGAAAATAAAAGTTCACCTCTGGCTTCAGACTTCAGTGCTGATTTATTTGCCTAGTTTTGTGTTCTGCTGTCACTATCTAATCTAACCACAAAACTATCTCTGCCCAAAGGTCCATGAGTAGAGAACGTGAAGTCACAACAACAAGCTTGTGGGAGTTACTCAGCCAGGTCATGTCAACTCAAGTCAGAATAAAGATCCACTTTTCCAACTTTTCATTTGGTTCTTAATTTTGTATTTTGAATCAACCCTGAGTTACTGTGTGCATCATTTTAAGCATTTGCAAAATCTTTCAGATGACAGTCAGCATTAATGTTATTTGAAAACATGGTTTCAAATGTTAAACTCTATGATTAATCTTAAATACACTACAATGTGAACCTCATGCCTCATGGATTGTCTGAGCCACTTGTTTCTGTTTAAATAAATAGACGTATGGTTTCCCTTTCAACCAAACTTTCTAGCAGGGCGAGAAGGTATGCAGTTGAAACCTGTTGCTTCCTCATAAGCATGTTTAAATTCAAATCTGTTTTGCATTAATTAATTGCTTATGATTCTTTTAAATCATCTCCCCTCTGCTTTCCTCGGTCTCTGTGTTATAATGAGCAGGAACTGCAGCGGACACTAAATCACTGGAGGAGCAAATTACAGTAATGTGACGGCAATGGCTTTTTGCACAGCACCTTCATGTCATAGCGCAAAACCCTGCTGCATCTGTGTGTTTGGACTCTCCCAGAGGAAAAGGTCAACTCCCAGAATACAGTGGGTTGGTAAGGCATTTAGCAGCCATCAGAGAGAGCCTACCTCTCCTCTCACTGAAGCCTAAAGGTGAAGCTTAATAAGCGGAGACACACACACACACACACACACACCCTGGCACACCTTTCTCAGCTGCCTGTTTGGGAGAGGGGGTTTGACCTTTATCAGATGGGAGCACTAACACGCTAATAGCCCTGTCCACACTCCAATTAGAGCTGGTAAGAGAAGGGTTGAGCAGAGCACAGTCTGCCACTAAGGATTGGACTGAGAGATGGGAGTTGTTCAGGCTGTCAGCTACAGAGAAGGAGAGGGACAGAAATGAGAGTGGGAAGAAAGGAGGAAGACAGTAATATGAAGGGATAAAGAAAATGACAAGTCTTTTAAGGCCCACAATGTCTTTTTGTTGTATATGATAAGACATTTCTATTTGAAAAACAAGTCAAAAAGACTTTAAGTCTATAGACATAATGGAGGCTTTAAAAGGTAATATTTATTACAAATAAAAAGACTAAATTGTAGATTGGATGAAACAATCTTATTATCGACAAAAAGAAGTTTGGCCTGAGGATTCTGCTAAAGGAAAAACATGTTGTCTCCTTAAATCAGAGGCGTTTATCCACTGTATGGTTAGAATTGTCAGGTGGGCATTTTCATCCTGTTAGTCATAGCTCATTGCATTGCCTTCATGTGACAACTAAAACATTTCCCAGCAGAGAAATGCTGTAAAAAGGGAATTTCCTACTAAAAAGAGCATAACTCATTTGATTTCTCTAACTCAGACTACTAAAGCCTCATATTAGTATTTAGTAACAAGGAATGGTCACTGATTTCTTACAGTGTAGTTGCATTAGGGGATGGATTGCTTCATTGCTGGTGTGGACAGGAGGACTGTGACTACTAAGTCACTCAAAATGTGCTGTATGGCATGTGAGGCAGACTTTAAAACAATTGAAACCCACTTTCTGATAGTTGCCTATTTACACATCCAACAGACGTGGAGCAAAATTAGATGACTGTAAGTCCAGCATTCACACTCTGTTTAGCCCTGTCTTGGTCTGTATCAACTCCTGAGGGAAATATCAGGCTCCTCAGCTGCTAAATGCTCCACTGTGTTCACCAGCTAGTCGTTAACTTTGTCCACTGTTTAGTGATGTAAAGGTCCAGACTGAAATGTAGCTATTTAATGACTTAATTAAAAAAAAAACCAAAAATTGTGGGCTGTAAAATCAAGACAGTGGCCTGACTGATGCTGCTCCACAGAGCTGAGGGAAACTGCAGAGTTGATAATAAAATGGGTTTGTTACTACGGCTGACACTCTTCACATTATTAATTATTGGATCCATTTTTAATATTGGTTAGTGAAACTTTATGTTAAAAAGTTGCCTGAACACACAGTAAGAACATTACAGCCAACATCAACCATAAATGATTGAAACTCTGCTCGTAGTTCCTCTGTGGAGGTTGATCTGACTTGGGTTTAGATTTCACCAAGATGTCCCAAAGGACCCCAGAGGGCCCTGAGTGCATAACAGCAGGTGCAGAAACCACTGGAAACCAGGCAACGCATACAACGGTTTGAATCCTTTTGAGGAAATCTCTGCACGTAAAGTAAAACCATTTAACTCATGATGTGAATGATTTTTCTGGATCATATTTTATGGGGAGAAATACAATTTTAAACAGGTTTCAATGATAATTAGTAATATCAACTGATACTATATATATATATATATATATATATTATGAAAGCAGCTTTGTCTCTCAGGTTCAGACTTTTCTGCCAAAACTAACTGTATAACCATTTGAAATGAATTGTCAATTACTTAATGCAAATGTCTCTGACAGAATCATAGTTCATTTTATTTATACAACTTACTAAAATCTTAACATAGATGTCTCTATTATAGTTGAAAAGGCAGGATTAAATGCAGATCAATCTAAAAATGTTCTTGCACATCTTTTCACCTGGAGCATCAACACATTCAGGAGGTTCTGCATAATACATAACAAGACATGAACCAACATCTGCTTTTCTTTTAAAATGTGTTTTCACTTCATGAGCTGAGTACAGTCAGTTATTTAAAAAAATACTGTAAATAAGCTGTCATATGCATCGTGTGTGTGTGTGTGTGTATATGTGCGTGTACAGACAAGTGTGTGTGTGCAGAGCAGAAGGTTAAGTCCCCTCTCTTCCAGCAGATTGAACTGAGCTCTGATGTGATAGGAGACCTGCCACGTTATTGAACCCAGGCTGATTGGATGGTAACAGGGGGTGATTGCTCTATTCTTTGTTGGCCCCTCCAGCCTCCTCCTAAGCTTTATTAGGTTTTCAGACAGTTACACTGAGGACAGAGGGACAGTGGAAAGTAAGACAGACAGAGGGGAAAAGGGGACGATAACACAATGAAGGCTGGGATTCAGTCCTGCACTGCCCTGGGAGTATACATTAGCACACTGCAATGCTTACAACACCTAATATTATGCATTTATGCGAGTGTCGCCGCATAAGTAATTAAACAAAACTCCCTCTGCACTTACATTAATATGCTTTCTGAATACAGAGAGTGTCTGGAGAAATTTAACTGGACAGCATTTACAGTCTAGCCCCCTAGCTGCGTAAAGCTGCTATTACAAGGACCAAACACTGCCCAGGACAGGACATAAAGATGGAAACAAGTCAGGATGCAGTGGTTCTGAAATGTTAACTGACCCCAATTACACAGGACACATGACAGACAAAGAAGTCTGCAAGTCTACAATAAATTCAACAGCTCACGAAACACTGCAGTGGCAACGCACAGTCATGATAACATCATTATCTCCATTATCTTCAGTAATCTTATCACAACACAAAATACACTTTAAATAATTTAGAGGACTAAAGATGTTCAAGGCCCACTTCAAACAGCGCAAGTTGCAAACTAATTTCTCTTAGTGCTATTACTTTATTTTCATTCCTGCACCTGTTTGATGCTGATTTCCTGTTCAACAAAGTAACAAGCAGAGTCCACGAGAAGGAACAGAAAAACAAAGAACTCACGGACTGCAGTCAGACACTTCACAGAGCCCCCAACCCAACATCTCTTTAACACGCAAAGTCATTTTTTTTCCACAAGACATTAGAGTCTTAAATGATGCTTTCATTTCTACTAATGTGTGTTTTGGTGGTGACTTTTAAAATGATGTTCCATTAGGAGGATATTAAGGATAAAAGATGAGAAAGTTTAGGATGATTCCTTCTTCAGTTCCACCCAGTCTCCCTATCACTGCCTACACCCCACCCCACCCAGGCAGATAGTCACTGTGAGCATGTCAGCATGGTACCATTAGCACCACTGGGCCTAAGTACAGCCTCACAGAGCCACTAACATTTGGCTTGTGGTGGCAGTGCATCAACCAGTGCACTGAGAGGTGCCGTTTTCTAGACGTCCTGGCTTTGCCCATGACAGACTGTTTGGTTATAACCTGGTATTCTTCCCTGAAAAGTCAGAGTATCCCAGCTCATCAGTCTTGTGCATCATTGCTTCCTTTCCAACTTTCTTTTTAACAAAGAATGTTTCAGACAGTCCCTGTCATGAGACATGAGCTGGAGTTTGAAGGTTCTGCCAGTGCTGTGAAAACTAGTCTGCAGGCTATAAAAGTTACAGACACTTAATGTGTCTAAAACACAGTGAATTACTGTTGGGATTGGTGTGTTATTGCCTTTGATGATTATCAAATGAAGACAATGACTTTCCCTCCAACTTTATCTGTAACATTACATCCCTGGTTAGTGAGCTGAGAGCACAGAATGAACTTATAAAACATCACAG
This sequence comes from Lates japonicus, assembly GCA_033238685.1. NCBI lineage: Eukaryota > Metazoa > Chordata > Actinopteri > Centropomidae > Lates > Lates japonicus. The sequence goes on from BRZM01000008.1 coordinate 5,739,592, forward strand.
AAATTCCCTCTTTAGGGTAAATAAGGCTGGAACAGACGCTTCCAACATATTTTTACCTACATTGAGTTGAAGTTGCTCAATATTTAACATGTTCCCTTTTCACCCACAGTGCGCTGCATGGTAATCTAAAGGGTGCACAATCATGAGCGACAGGGAGAGTGAAAAAGCTTCAGTCATTAATGCTCTTAAGTACCATTATTCAGTCCCATCCAGACCTCCCTCCCTCTCTTTTTTACTATTCTCATATTGCTGCTTTCAAGGGAATCTAATGTGGACACCCTCAATTCAGTGGTGCAGGTGAGTGGGCGTAAGAGAAGAGAGAGATAAAGACAGAGAGGGTTCAGAGAGAGAAGAGAGGTTAGCAGAAGAATGAATAGAATAGAAGAAAAGACAGCAGAAGTGTGAAAAATTTAATATTCTTCTCCAGCATGCTCCAGGTCGGGATATGACACCCAATTTAATTGTTGTAAGTGACCCCAGCCATGATAAATGTGGTAAAGAAATTGCAGAAATGAAAGGACAGGAAATGAGAGGTGAGAAAAAAGAAGAAAAAAAAAGAGGATAAAGAAAGATGAGAGGGAGATAATATCAAATCACAGTAGGAGGCAAATCAAGGAGAGATGAGGCTGAAAAGAAAGGGCCTAAGAAGGTGTTGCATTCGCTCATTCAGCAGGGCCCACACAGACGCTGGGGGTGCACATTTAAAGCTACTGATTGTAAGGTATCATCCAGCCCATTACAGAGACGACACGGGGTTCCAGCACTGTTCAAGAAGCAGCGGAGTGATTCCTTTAAATCCCTCCTGCCTCCCTATAGCCTCCAGGTGAGAAAATATCAAAGTGAGAAGAGTGGGGTGGGAGGGTGGGGGGGCAGAGAAAGAGAGGGTTCATTTTATCATCACAGGAATACTGAGTCAGACTCTCACTTCTTCTGACTGTGGAGGAGATAATAAGCAGTAAGAGTGACTTTTGATATCACAGTAAGTCAATTACTGAATAGAGTTGATCCACAGTCTGCTCACAGTGCACTGAGGTTGTTGTGCAGCAACAGGTGCCATTGTGCACTTTTTAATCTGCAAATAAACATGTTCTCCTGCTCTGTATCATTTATTGACACTAACACAAGCTCTGAGTTATAGGCAGGTCATGAAAGCTTTTCAGTTCTGTCAGGCTGATGCTTTTTCTGCAATAAAATAATAAAAAGTTATCTGAAAGTGATCTTGTTCACTTAAAGGGAAATAATTCAAGCATAAAGAACAAATAATAACCCTGTAGATTATAATCAGTTCTCTTTTGATTGCTATTATTTTGTAATTCATTTTGTCACTCAGTTTGCCAGCTGCTGGAGAGCAGTAAATGAGCCAATGAATTAAACTAAACTGAAACTGAGAGAAGGCATGCAAATTGAGAGAGGGAAACAGACTAAACTTTTTCTTTAATTTTGAGTGCACTACAGTTAATTAACTATGGTTTATTTGCCATAACTGCAGTCTTTCCCTGACTGTCGCCGCCATGAGCAAATAGAAGAAAAGCAGAAAGTAGAAAATCATCAAACTTAATCCAAGGTTTTGCTGAACTGTCCAGTATCAACGCTCATGTCTAGCAAGAGCGCTGTATACAGTATATGTTTCTAGTAATGTTATCGTTACATTGTTTGTCCACTAGAGCACTAATAAGTTGCTTTTTTAACTGTACCATAAAATCTGATTGTTTACAGCATCTAAAAAGACAGAGAGAGACAAATTTTGGTAGATATATTATTACTTTTTCTAATGCTCATATACCATTGTTTGAAAAACTCAATGTCTCAAAACCAATAATATTTTCCGTCACATCGTTATTGAGGTTAAAAAAATGTCTATTACCGATTAGTTGTTTTAAGTTTTGTCAATAAAATCTCAAATTATATTGAACAAAAATGTCTACCGAAATTCTTAATCCAAAGACAACTTCCTCAAATGTCTTTTGTCCTTGCAACAGTGCAAAAGCACGTACATACATTAAGGATTTTAACAACCATCTAACAGCTTTAGAAGACATAATTAAGTTGTTGTCCACTATCTAATTAAAAGAAAAACTGTTAATCAATACAGGGCTGATGGGGAGAACTTTGTAAAAGCTCCTTGGCTTCCTTCCATTTAGTATCCTACTTAGTTTTATTACTATATGTCCTTCACCATAACAATTTAATGTGTTAATATAGACTGCAACTTTTAGCATCCTTACTACAAAACTATTGATATCAAACTTCACACAAACATGTTTATTGGAGAAAAAAACCCTTAAAACATCAAACAAGAGGCTGAGAAAGAGAGAGGCAGAAGGAGAGAGACACAGATGAGTAAACGGGTGAAGATGAAAGACAGGGAACAGAGAAGAGCTGTAAATTTTGTCTAAATGAAACCTGCACGCGTATTAGCCGACCCATTAACATAGCAGGTCATAGTAGCTCCTCTTTCATTAATTAGAGGCTCAATTCTCATGTGTCCAATTAAAACGCTCAAAGCCACAGCAACAGCGCCAGATATGAATATAAACGCACAGTTATTGCTTTGTACGTCGTTTGTGTGTGTGTGTATCTCCTGAGAGGTGTAATATGCCCCACTGGTTATTATCACTGCGTTCCTGGCAGGATACAACCGTTCCTTTATCTGTCGTCGTCGTCATGGTGTCACCTTCCTGGATGCTGAGTAGTCGCGGTATCTCCGTGGTGACTGACATGCATCGATCCCCCGACGAGGAGGCTACGCTTGATGATGTCATTGTGCAGTAATTGGATTGTAATTGGTGTTTAATGGTCTGTGTGTTAATGCCGCTGGAGCCCGTCTCTGTGGACACTCTGTCCTCAAATACAGATGTATTACGGTCCTGCAGGACTGTCGAGGACTTCTGCCATCGATTTATGATTGCTTCCAGTCTCCATGATTGCATTGATTTTCCTCCACAGTCTCTCAGGGCGTTTCTTAATTGAATATCACATGACTTTATGATGTAGTCTCTTGAGCTGGCACAATAATTATATCTCGGGGGCTCTTTCACTCCAGCCAATTCAGCACTTTTCAATCCAGTGTCTTGATCCTTATCTCAACGTAATGTCCTTAACATTTATCAAGTCAACCTGACGTGTAATCTCGTGCTCTTACAACTCATTCCAGATATGCTATCACTGTTGTCTATGTGTGTGTGTTGAGTGCATCGTTTCCCCAGCTTCTCCCTGGCTTTCTGTTTATAGGCCAGCAGACACATGCAGTGGCTCCCCAAAGACACTGAAATCCATTAAGAATTCATCAGTGGCAAGATGGTGCTTTCTTAATCAATTCTGTGTGATCTTGCCGATGCATTCAGCCTCATTGACGGAGAGAAGCACGAAACTGTGAGAAATCAGAAGATCGGGTTCAAGCGATAAAGGTTTTGAAGGCCATTTTGTGCTGATTATTTTTGTTTGTGCCATTTTCATGACAAAAACTCCCAAATACAAGCAACACTGATCATTTTGTTAGTGATGATATATTATTACATAGTGTCCACATACTTTTGGGGCCATTTGTCACGGTTTGATCTAGGCCCCTTTCCTCCAATGAAAATAAACTGCAAGGCAATGATATCAATGATGAAGTTTAAGCATGTTTTAAAGTTTGGGGAAAGCTAGTTGCCACTTTCAAATGCCCATGCACAAAGTCAGGTCTATAGAAAAACTGTTTTCCTTGACTGGTCTGCACAGAGGCTGGCCCTCAACCTCATCTAAGACCTTCAGGATGAACTGGAACATTCACTAAGAGTCAGACCTCCAACATCAACTCTGAACCTCGCTAAGGCTACAAAATCCCTACAGCCAGGTTTCAAAATATGGTGGAAAGCTGTTACGGCAGCAGATTAATGGCTTTGAACTGAGCTGCCTAACAATCATGTATGGATGATGTTCCCGTGTCCATGTACTTTTTTCAAATGTCCACTTACTAAAAAGCACAGCAGAAGAAATGATGATGTATTTTTTAACATTAAAGAGAAAGAGTGGAAGTAATAAGTCACACAGCAAAGACCACATATTTAAAAAGGTAACAATTTTATCTAAATAACTAAATTGATAAAAAAGACCAGAAGCATCATGATCTGTCTAATTCGTCTCAGCAGAGTGACAGTGATTGATTTATCGACCATGTCACATTCACTTAGTGGTAATTCATTAGAGGACAAAGTCACAAAGTCCAGGACAAAAACTAAACTTTTTATAATTGTCATCTAATACATGCACACATTCTGGAAGAGTAAGTGATGAAAGCCAACAAGACAGACCACACTATGATGTCCCTTTTCTGTTGCCATCAATTTCTTTCTTATGGTCTCTTTTAATAAGGATAATAAATTTTTGAACATTTTTCTGGGAGGTGACAATTTTTTCCACTCCTAAGCTTCGATCTCTATGCACTGCAGTGATGATAGTTAGCTTATACAATGTGGTTGTTAAGTTTCTCACTAACACATACAACTGGACCATAAATGTTTGACTATTGGAATATTTGTTTGGCAGTTTTTTAGTGGTGTAAAAAAACTGAGACCATACTAGCTGGCATAAAAAAAAACCCCTGCATTTACTTTGCTTGGAAAACAGTTGAGACTGATTTGAATAGTTAAAATAAAACATAAGGAGTAATGTGAGACTACCAAATCATACTATTCGTGACAGCCTTACTAATGTGAAGACTCACTTTGTATTTCCACGGCACATTAAGACCAATAAACTTTAATATGCAGAGAAATCTGAACTGAGTAAATGACAAATTTCCCCTCACAGCCCAATAAAGTTATAAGTTCAATTCTAAAATATAATCTGCATGTGGACAAGACATAAATGGCATCATTAAACTTAATAAAAACCAGTAACAGTCCATTTATTCAGGCATATTTTTGTGGAGGTAAGCTCAAAATTAGTTCACCTGAATATTATTCCAAAACATTGACAACACAGAAAACATTTTAAACTGCTTTTCTGTTTACACAGAGTTAAAACATGAAGAGAGGACGAGGCTCGTGGAATTCAACTTAGAAAGCACCATGACCACAGAACAACAATAACAAACAACATCAGCACAAGCTCTTATCATGTTCCCTTCAACTATCCACCCCCTCATCTGCCTGCAGATTATAGTTCACGTCTTTTGTTGTCTGGCTTTTACCACTGCTAAATGAGGTTGCCTGAGAAACACTTTGGAGCGCAGCCCTCGGGAGGCACCGAAAGCCTTCCTAACTTTTATCTTCAATAACACATAACAACGCGCTCAAATGAAGAGAACAAAGCCTCGCTGGTGTTCATGCATGAAAGTGATTGGAGAAGAGAGACGCGAGAAGACACAGAAGAGGAGATCAGAGTGTTTATTTTAGTAATGAGCTCTTGTCTTCACGGTTTCCGCTTCCAGCTGGGTCTTTCTGTTCTTCTGGCTGCATTTCATGTACACAGTGGATTTAACCGAAAAGCAACTCTACCTTGTTTTGACTGGAGTTGCCAAATACCTTCTTAGACTGAGCTGTGTATATGTTAGCTCGGCTTCAGGGGGGAGATATACAGCATGTAAATTGATTACACTTGGCCCGTGGCAGCGTAAGCAACATCACGAGTTTACTTCACTTCCCTCCTTATAAAAAGTGATCTCATACCTTCACAGTATCTTTGAGGAAAACCATTAAGAGTTTGGTAGATTTAAACTGTGAATTCCACACATTTAATCAAGTCTGTCTCACACTCATTCAACAACATCTGTCAAGATCTGACAAATATAAGTCATGGTTTTTAGTCTTTGAGATTCACACGTAGAAGTCGGAATCACTCAGCATCACATATTGTATAACAAAGTATGATATTTTTTACTTAAGCCCTCCTCTTACAGTGAGTGGCTGCAGTTACAGACCAGAGATTGAAATGTTATTGCAGAATATTTCACTCTTGTCCTGTGAGGCAGGTATTTGGCCCAGCCTCTGTTTTCTCATTACTGTCATGTTAGCCTGACCACCTCTCGTCCCTGTGTCTTACTGAAAACAGGAATAGAGTTATTATCGAATGCAAGTCAGCCTTTGGGAGGCTCATCACATCCGCTGAGTCAGATCGCTCAAAATTGTGTGAGCAAAATGTTCAGTGTGTTTTAATGTTAATATTTTGCAGATTCCTCTGTGTAAAGCTTAAGAACATAGTGGGGGACATAAATTCAACACCACCTCAAGCTGGTCATTCCTTATTAACTGTTGCCATGGTAGAACAATTAAAAAGATGTATGAGACTAATGACAGAGCTGGGGGATAATTTCCTTTGTACCACACGAGGGATGAGGAACGATGCTTTCCCTGGGTAAATATCAGTTCACTTTATTTGGAATACACAAGGACATGAGAGTGATTTTATGCCGCATTCACTTAAAGATTAAAAATGCTGCTGGCATCATGTGACTAAGAACAAAGGAGGAGGAACAAAATGTATTTAAAATATCGAAAGTAGAAGTTTTCATCATGCAGAAAGCCTCCTGTCAGTTTATTATTGATGTATTAATATGTAAACATAAAATCGTAAAGGAAATCCTCAAGTAAAGAACATCATATTGTACTTAAAGGACCAATGTGTAGGATTTAGGGGGATCTACTGGCAGAAATGGATTATAATATTAGGTTCATTAGTGTTTAATCACCTGAAACTAAGAATCATTTTGTTTCCTTTAGCTTAGAGTGAGCGCTTTATAACTAGGGAGCGAGTCTTCTTCCACAGAGCCCGCCATGTTTCTACATCAGCCAGGATGCTGGCTCTAGAGAGGGGCTTTGAGTTTTTATGTTACTTGAGGGCCACCGTAGAATCTCCTACACACTTGGAAAAGGAGCAGCTAGGGGAGGGGTACTCAGTTGCACAGGACCCGGTACTGTACTTGATTAAAATTACTTACTTAACTTCAACCACTGGTCAACTTAGGTTTGGTAAAATGTAGCATAAGCAGCAAAGTGGAGACTGTGGTTACAATGAAGCAGTTAATTAAATTAAGTAGTTCTGACTCTAATCAAACACAGTTCACACTGTTGCTCTACACAAAGTGTCTGAAATACTGTCTCAAAACATCTGTCACAACAGTCCACGATGTAAACTGAAGTGACACAATCATCTGTGCTCCTGAGCTGTAGAGGAGTAGGTGAGACAGCACTTGGCAGAGTTCATTTCAGGAGAATGGGAGTATGCAAGGCTCTGTGTTTTTGTTTTTTTTCCTGTAATGATGTGCTTCAGCTCACCAGTACCTTGTCACATTGTTTTATGCCCGTCTCCCAACTCTCCTGTTTTGCTTCACAGATGAGCAGAAACTTTGTCTCGCAGCGTGAACACACCAGATGTTCCACACATAAATATGACAAGAAAGGGACACTTGTTCTGTACCTACATATTTTATGAGATGAAATATGTGGGTCATTTAGATTTTAGAGAGTATATGAACATATATTTTCATTTTTTGGCTCTGCACTCCAGTAAAGTGAAACAGTGACTTATAGCCTGTTTGAGGTTGTTCACAGTATGAGACTATTTTGAGATATATAAATATATATATACACAATGCCTCCCATATTTAATACAATGCAGATAAACAGTCATCCTAAACATACAGACAAGCCAACCACAGCATCTTTTTATCACCTCACAGTGTACACAACAAATGTTGACTTTGGACACTTTATATTCAGTCGTTCAATTACTTTTGTTCCACAAAAATTGGGAGACTCTGATTTCTACACAGCTCATTGGTTGTCTACTTTAAATTCAAACATCATACAAGTCGGTCTGGGTGTGTAGACTCAGCAAGCGGATTTTAAAAAAAACTGTTAATGCCAAACAACCTGGTGGCCAAGACTGGCAGCAGTGAGGCAAAAACATAAGTAGGTGAACAATGACAGCTGAGGACAAAGACAGAGACAAATGTAAAGACAGATAAATATGTTATGTGGTTAATCTCTAGCTCCTCAGATAAGTAACCAAGCAAAAATATATGAGTAAACATATTCTTGAGAATAATCGATACTGGCTGCATCATAGAGTTTAATGTTAGCTTCAATTGCAAACTGGCACTCGCTGCTACAGTATGAATAATGCAGGCAGCATATCAATCAACTCATGACCCCGATCAAAGATTATTTATCAAAGAGCTTGTGAACAAACAAAGACAAGAAAATATAAGCTTAATTTTAAAAGCAGCTTTGCTCATCTTGCAATAGTAATGGCCTCAAGTAAAACTGTATTCAGGGAGAAGACCACAAACACAGAGTAGGTGACCGAGTTCAAGGCACAAGTGGTTTGGTTTATTTCCATTTTCAAAATTTACAGACAGAAGAATCAACCGAGAGCTACGCACTAAAAATAAAATATTCTGTATCTGTGGTATCTAAAATATACACAGTGAAGGTTAAATTTAGTAAGAGAGCAACAGAAGTACAAGGAAGAAAAAAAACAGGCAGGAGAAAGTCTATCTTCCACCACTTTCCCACAGTAGAAGCTTGTCTCATTCTCTCTGTGGGCCGGAGAGTCAAACACAAGGACATGAATGATTCAACATCTGGCTTCTTCACATTTCCCTACATGTATCCACTGTACCAAAGGGGAACTACAGACACAAGTAAGAGCGCCTATTCTATTCCTCCTTCATAATGTTTGTTCAGGTTTCAGGATGTGCTATCTTAACTTCGATGACGCCAGTAAACTGCACACAGCTCCACTTCATGCCTGTGTTCTTGGGTTATGTTTAGCTGCACAATTCCAACATACATCTTGTATAGAAATGTTAGTGGAGATGAGGGGTCAACACTTGGTATCTTGGGAAGTTTTAACAGTAAAAGGCCATCGGGCCAAAAACAAAGTGACAGAAATGGGAATGAAAGAGTCGCTAAACTAAATCTCTCATGAAAAACGACACCTGGGAGACAGATGTAGGACTGAATGTGATGCCTTGTTTAGCTTCAGGACCTGGAGGAAATTGTCTTCAAAACAACTTTCTACCCCATTACTACCAGCGACAGATCGCTTCAAAATATCAGAGGAGTATTTTATTCTCAAGTTTTTTGAGAGGATACATCAATAGCAGCGAGCAGCACCCTACAGTTATACTGTTTCTTGGAGCTAAACATCATTAACTGTACTCTCTGAAGTTTACACATCGTGTCCTTCATAAGGACACTTTTTGCCACTTGTTTTCCTGCATTCTTCTTCACAGCTGGAGTATTTTCATATGGCAGTGGTCGGGTTGTTCTTAAACCCCGTCTCTCTTTGTTCTTCAAGAGTGGAAAAGCTTCAAGATAAGGCCAACAGATTAAACAGAATTGATGGCAACTTCAATGCTTGTACTCAAAGGCATTGAAGTGGTGTTGGCAGCTGTGTAAAAGGCTTCTGTGAATGTTGTTAAAGGTAGATTTTTACAAAAAATGTGTAAGTGGACAGAAGCACAGAGGCAAAGTAACAAAACTAAAATGTCAAACGAATCAAAAATGTCAATCGCTCTATGGTTCCAGCTTTATAAACATGAGCAACTGCTGCTTATCTGTGCTTTAAATCATTGCATAATTTCTTGGCTTTTGGTCAGAGAAAGCCATTTTAAATGTCAACCCAGGCATGTGAAAAGCATTTTTATCTATTCTCCAACATTTTAATGCATGAAAAATGTATGAAACTGTTGTTTCATCAGCATTTCAATGTGAGGCAGGTCCTAATGACACATTGGAATACAGTCATGACTATGCAACCTCTATATGTAAAGAGAACATGACCTGAAACTCACCATATCAGTCCACTGATCCAGCAGGTTTAAAAAACAACCAGATGTTTGTATTAAAACCGAGCTTAATTTTCTTCAGATGTTCTTCACTACACTTTGAAATACAGCTACTGGAACAACTACTGTGCAACCCTCTATGTCTAACAAAAAACCTGCACTTTTCAACCAGATTTATCTCAGGTTTCAAGTAGATGCTTGGTCATCTTCTGACCTGAAAAAATCTCCAAATAAGTACTTATTCTGATTCTCTGCAAATACATCAAACCACACATAAGAGGATTTATTAATTCCCTTCAAAGGCATGCTATATTTTTGGTATTATCAAGGCCTCTAGTGCTGAGAAACTGAGAATGTTTGTTTGACTTTGACAGTGTTTACCAGGACACACAGCGGACGGGACCCAGCATTAATTAGAAGCTTAATGACTCAAAAGAAAACTGAGAACAGTTAAAATATCCACAACCACCAGTCTGGGGTTACAAGGTTTCATCCACCCAGATGAGTTTCAGCAGTCACATAAAAGCATACTGAAGTCAAGGTAAGAGATAAAAGATTTACTGGGCAGGGACTCTGTGGTAAATATTTCAAAGCTGAAAACGCTATTAGGGGCAACAGTTTGATGTAGCGCCAAACAAAGACTGTGAGTGACATTCACTGAGAGTAGGTGTTCTAGACAATGTTGGATCAATTGCAGATAAGATGTATGTATCAGTTAGAAAGGTTGGGCTTACTCACCTAGCCTCCCTGCATGATTAAAAGTGTAGGTAGTCATTTAGGGAAATGCACCTATTATTTTCTTCCTAAGAGGATTTAAAGATTGAAGAACTTGTATATAATGTATTAATTAGTGAGCTCTAGAGGAGCTGTTTCCTTTGGACAGATCAGATGAGAGTGGCATCAGTCGTCTTTATCTTATTCTCAGTGAGAAAACTGTTCCTCTAGACAAGTGCTTTTTGGCCTTTTTTTGCCATCCAGGCTACATAGAGGTTACACTAACTCTCCCTCTGGCTCTTTCTCCAACCCTAACCAAAATGGTGTTAAATGATGCGTGTAAAACGACATACAAAAAGCTTAAAATGTGCAAACAGGACACACAAAATGAAAGTCTGGCTGAAAGTGGCGTGCTAGCTCACAGTCTCATCAGATTAATGATTTTAGGTTTTAATGTGTAATTAAAATAAAATGTCATTAAAATAAGTGTTCCTCAGACAGGACTATTTTCATCTTTGTAGTCAGAGATGTAAACACAGCATTATTTCAATGTCCTTTCTCCATCAGTTAAAATAAAAAGTAATAATCAGGGTTAGTGCATTAGTAATACAGAAGTTTAGACCATGTTTTTTAATTATATGGCTTTAAATAAACTAGCTTTTCTCCTGGCTGAGGAACTATTCACTACAACAGCTTGTCTGATTTGAGTTCCTCCTACCAGCTGGGCTTCGTTTTTCCCCCTTGTACGAAGTTATTAACATGAAAAACACCTCAGTGGGAGCACAGCACTAATTATTTATAACCTTTTCAAAACAGTGTATTTGAATAAAAATATAAGTTGAATAAATTCCACAACAAAAAGAACAAAGCCTGCCCAGTTTCTTCTCTCCCTCCGTAGCCTCAGATAAATCTAATTCAGTTGTTTCTCTCAAGGTTACGTAGAGTGCATATATCTCTGGTCCAAAGCCATTACTCAAGATCTTTCCCGAGGAGCTGCAGCACCATTTTGTCACAGTGGAACAGAGACAGTGGCCAAGAACCAGAGCCAATATTAGTAATGCACTATCCTACCAACTCACTGCTTGGTGTGTGTGTATGTGGTGAACAATGACAGTGAGAGTGACTGTGTTTTAATTTATTCGGGCGCTCAACAGTTTTGTCAGTTACGACTAAAAATGCCAATAAACACATTCTTAAAATGAATGACTCATGAATAAGTGAGTCACTGAAGAAGAAAAGACAGTGGGCTAAAACAAAAATGTGTGGATGAACAAGTGGGTAGATGTAAAAAAGTTTGAGATAAAAAGAGACAAAGAGAAGTGATTATGCAAATATGTGAGTGGAGGAAAAAAAACTAGAAAGCAAATAATTCTGAGTGGGAAAATGAACAAGTTAAAATGATCTCCTCCCTCCCCATCTTTCGCCTTTCCATCTTTTGATACCTCCAAATGTCCAGAGGCGGCTGAAAACGTGGCCTGGAGGAGGAGAAAATGTAGGAAGCGAGTAACAGCGCCAGCAGTTATAAAGATGACTGATGTATGTAGCAGATGGAGAGTGCTTTACGACCTGTACCAGCACTCCATTTAAGTGTGTGTAAAATTGATGGCCAACCATAATTGACCTCTGTAGCCACTACAGTACTGAAAGCTGTCTCCCACTTTGAGGAAAGAGGGGACTTCTTTTTCTCTTTTTGACACGGGGGGAGTGTTTGATTTATGTAACTCTGCGGCAGGTTTTCGTTTCAACATCACAGGCCTCTGATGGATTTTTTTTTTTTTTTTTTGGTGAGGAGAAGGGAAGAAGAAGATAGAATAGGAACAGATGAGAAGCGGCAGGTGAAGGCAAGATGAGGGACGACGGGACAGGAGAGGAGAATAAATAGAGAGTAGATGAGTAGAGGTAAACGGAAAGGAGGACAGGAAGATATGGAGCAGAAATGAAGAGAGAAGAAAATTGAGGAGAATGGGAAAGCAAGGAGAAGTGGAGGAGAGAGGGAGGAGAAGGAGGAGATTTACAGTAGCCAAAGGACATCTGTCTCGTCCTCAAGGCCATGACTACATGGGATAATGGACTGTCATCTGTACCCAACTATTGACAACCTGCATCATTATATTGGACTTGTTTCATGGCCACCCCTGCTCTGTGAATAATATGATTCCACATAGGGATACTTTATACTATATCATCCGTTGACCTTCATGACAAGCATACAGACTCCTCTCTGTCAACAAACTCAGATGTATTATCCTCCATTTGCCAAATTCTATGAGTAGCAAGAAAAAAGAAAGAAAGGTTCCTTCCTGGTTTAGTAACAGAAAATCCCCACGAATTGAAAAACCTATTGTCAAAACCCCATTTCCAAGTGTTGCAGTGATTGAGGACACAGTGTGCAGTAAGCAGGACTGAAGTAGAAGATACAAAGCTTTGATTGAAAGTCTTCGACCCTCATTTTGCTCTTAAATTTCAACTTAAGCAGGAGGTAGAAAACACGTCTTTGTCACACTGTGATAATGTCAGTGTCTTTTTCACACTGTGATAATGTTGCATATATCCCTGCTTTTTTTCCCTCAACGCTCGATTTGAAGGTGCACTGTTACATCAATGGATATGTTCCAGCTGTTTTGTGCATCATTTTTTTAAAACACATTTTCTTTTGTTCAGCCTGACATAAACGGTATGTCAGGGAGCCCCGGTGTCTTGACAACAGTTGGAAATGAATTCATCAGATGCGTTTCATAACTGGTTTTCTGCACAACAGTTGTCTGTAATGACTGATCCCCTGGCAGAGGTTAAACAAGCACAGCAAATAACAAAGCCATTCCTCTGCTAATTATTGCCTTAATGGAGCCATTCACTAGTTCTTACATATATCCCCTAGATACAAACACTTCATATATAATGGAAATTGTGTCTGTTAATAACCTCAAAGACAAAGACAAGTGGACTTACTGTAGATTGTTGAAGATGTTTTGACTCTTTGACACCCATTCACACTTCAACTAATGTGACTTTAACATCTCTTAACAGCCAAGTAAACTAATGACCATGGATGTATTATGAGAACTGGACTGACCCAAGTGCATGAGGCTAAAAAGGTTTCTAGCTTCTGGTTGCTCACATGTTTTGCTGCCCACTGCATATGTCCATTAGTGTTTCTCTGAGCCCAACCGCTCAGTGCTGCTCAGCCCACAGACTTAACACTGAAAAAAACGTAAATAGAGATTTTCTAGGTGTTGAGAATATTACATCTACATGGTTTAATATGAAGGGTAATAATTGAGCTTGTTTGCAGTTTGAGGTGTCCTGTCAGCAGTTTTACAGACAAAAATATAATCAGAAATCTACAGCATGTCCAGTTGTCTTTGACCTATAACTTGTGCTTATCATAGATATTATGTTAATTTGATTTTACTCCCATGGAAAGTTGTGACATTTCGCCTCTCTGAAATGAGAATTTTAGTGCAGTTTGGATGAAATTTCCACTGAGACACAAACAGACCAGAGGGCCTGATCCGACGGTCCTCTCCCTCTCTCTCTCGAAGTTTATGATCATCCAGCTCAGTGAGTTGGAGAAACAGTGTCAGGGTTTGATTCTCTTAATGCCACAAAATTACATAGGCTACTCTGTACTGCGCAGTGCTTTGGATAGAAACATCCATAAAGCAGCATTTCTTATGTTATCATTTTCAATATAGTGTCTTAAAACAGTTGTTGCCTCTTTCCATCTGACTCTTAGAGCAAGAAATAGTAGTTTAATAGTTAAACATAAAGATTCATAAACACAGCTACAAAAAGCATATTGCTTGCTGAAGGCTAATTTATAATGAAAATAAACTGGTGGGCCTCACCAGTAAGACAACAGATTCAGACTCTAATACCATACTGAACACACAGAAGTAGATTGGATCTTACTTTAGTGGAAGTGAAAAAAAAGCACAAACAAACAGCAGGCAGATATTAGCATAAACCTGCATTAATGCATACCATCCTGGTGCATAGTTCATTTCACCCAAATCATTTCCAAATTTGCATGTACATTCAGATGCACTACTGCACATGCATAAGCCAGACATATTATAGGAAACAAAATGTAACCACTACTACAAATAACATTAATTGCACCACTCTGGTGCAGTGCGGTGAAATGTCAAATTCAGGTTCTTTAGATTCCTCTGGGTCGGCTCTGGTTCATAGCCAAGGTGTTCAGTCATGGGGAGTTTAAACAGAGCTGGCAGGGTGGAGAGAATCTGTGCACACCTTTGTAGTTTTCTGTTGGATAGTTGGACAGATGGCGGGAAGGTTGCTACCTAATAATCTTGGACGCTGTGTGTGACACTCCTCTCCTCTGGCTGAGCTGCACCATAAACGAGGACAGGCAAACACACAATCTGCAGCGAGCTCAAAGTGTGTCATGGCTGCTCGGCTGTCCAAACTTTTTCATCTGCTGCGGGAAGTAATGTCTCTGATGTGGTTGACAGTAAACTTGACAGTATAAACTGCCTAAACCTTCCTAGCTCTTTAGTTCTTTCACCAGTTCACTAACACACCTTTTCTCTATACTGTTCTCAGTTGTGAACAATCACGTTATCTGCAAATTTCAAACATTTTCAAAGGCACCTTGAGATACACACTGAGCCAAGATGGCTGAAAACAGACGCTAGTATTAAGTCAAAATCTAGGAAGCTGTATCCAATTCCATTCCAGTTTATATATGCACAGTAATTGCTTGTCAGTGCATGCCTTTGTAGAATGGATACATTTACATACTAAACACTCAACATACTAAAATTTACATACCATCAGGCCCATGTAATGTGAAGAATTAAGACACAGCCACAGTCTGCATCAGTGTCTCATTTCTGTGGGAACAGACACTTTAATCTTCTCCTTCTAAATGTATATTTTCTCCCCTGCTAATGGAAAAATTACATATGAATATTACAATCGAGCCAAACACCAACTGTATTTAATGACAATAAAAATCTAAAATGCGTTTGGAATTTTGATCATATAGAGAAGGGTCTTTATAGAGGACTAAATGATTTTTCTTGCCATGCGCAGTACAAGCTGGTACTGTTGCTGATTCTTGATTTGGAAACACTATTTCTTTCACCACATTTTAAGGGACAATGTATGTCATGACTTTTCCCAGCTTAAGTCCAAATTAAATGGCAAAATCTTTCATTTAGAGTGACACAGACAGTTAAGCTATCCATCCACCTTGGCTTCGTCCCTACACTGACTTTGTCACTCTACAATAATGTCACCTGTCTTCCTGCTTCGGTCACTAAAGACCTTTGTAACTTAATGTGAGCATTATGTAATTTTGGGGTACTTGGTATAAGAACTGATGCTGGGAGAACAGTCTCACATGATTGATGTATATAAATAAGACAGCCTGGGTGCTCACTGTATGATCTCATTTCACTAACATCAAAATATTTTATCGTGCCCTGCTTTATATGCTGCATGTATGCTGGCCTGCATCACATTTAAAACCTGCTAATTTCAAACAAGCAGCAATCAACTTAAGTTAACCTACTTATCCAAGCGTCCATCGGTCTAAATTCCAGATATGAGGGGTTCTGGATTTTACTCAGCAAAGTTAGTAAACCTGCTTTTTGGAACACACCCCAGTAGGCAGGGGCAGGGTACACATATGTTTTATTTGAGCACAAACTCAACATCAAACAAAATTCCCAACTTCAAGTCCTCAGTTTAACTTCCCACTGCTTCTTCTTCTCATGCTACTTGTCCTGTTTACGCTCACAGTCACTGCCTCGCTGCAAATCCCAGAGAGCGAGCGCATGGTTACTGGCATATTTATCAGGCTGCTAATCAGCCTGATAACCTGCAGCTGTGCATGTTTCCTGATTCTCCACCTACAGCAGAACCAAAACCACACCTCTGCTGCAATAACTTTTAAAATGTTGTTTTAACTGCACCATTTACGCAACATTACAAAATAATGGAAAAGCACTGATTTGTTCAACAGATTCTGGACGAACAGCTGGTGAATTGTTTGATTCACCTTTTCTGCCAAATTAAGAACACTGTGTTTTTTGTAATACCGGCTGAGCTAAACAATATTACACCCTTAGTAATAATAAAGCACCATGAGAAAGTGGTGAACACTTTAAGGTTGAAATTAGGCATCATGTAAATGTACAGGCTGGGATTCGTGGCCTACTGTTCATGCATCTGTCAAATGTTTACCTGCTGAGTGACTTTAAAATTTTATAACGCATTAAGTATCCCAAAAGAGTATTCTACATCTATCAGCGCTGCATTTAAAAATAAACACAAGGAACAAGTTTTAGTTTGTAAGTTTATTAAGTGACTATTAAATGTGCTTAATCCCTTAAGACTTTCTATATTTGAACTGCAGTCACATCTCTTCCAATAAAAAGAAATGTTATCTATTCCCATGAATTAACAAGGCTACTCCTGTGTTACTATGTCAGCTCTTCACTATGTGTCATCCTGAAGTGTTATTACTGGTCTGGTTGAGTGTACATAGACCTTGTATAAAGAGGCCCTCCCTTGTATCGCCTTCATTTATTCCCCTGGAAATCTTACTAGCTGCTCTCCTACGCAGTATGTAGGTTGAAGTGGTCCCTGTGCACTTCTAGTCAACTTGGCTTTGTCTCAGCGCCACATCACAGTGCTTAAGATTAAATTTAGTAGTGCCATTTTAAATCTTCCTGAAAGCTTAAACACAACAGTGAGCAGGGAGGACATTTTCAGGTTTGGAAACTTGGCTGAGTGCTTTAATAAACTCAGGGAGTGCACCTTTAAGATAAACAGCACATGGGTCATTGCTATGTTTTCCACACAGCAAAGGTGAACAGTTTAGTAACAAAAGCCTGATTCACATTCACACATTTCCACACATTCACTCTGGAGGCTGCCCAATAAAACAGCATTGTTTTTCTGTGGCCATTCAACAGCTCTGCTGGAGCAGCGAGGGATTACGGGCCTTGCTCAGGTGCAACTCAGCAGTATAGCTGTTCAGGAGGGAGAGTGTGTACATCCACACCCAGCACAATTCCTGCTATTCAAAGTGTTTCAATGGGAGGTTTTTAGAGTGACGATTAAATCAAATTTTCACTTTGTATCAGTGTTGTTTGTTCTTAGCAATCTGGTTTGAATGTTATTCACAATTTTAATTCTACTCAAATACAAAACACAAGCCATCACTGAAATAGTTGGCACTGAGAAATACTGGATGGTCAGAATATAAAACTACACATGGCAACAACACTGATTCCATCATAGCAGCTGGTACAGAGGTGAGCCCTGACCCCTGAGTCCATTAGTGAAGGGCATAGACTTCACGTTCACCTACAAAGAGAAGGAACATTTTTGTCCTTCAACTCCAATCCAGTACAACCATTTTTTCTCCTTTTTTGTGAATGTTTTATAAAAGTTGAGTTTTTAAATCCTGTCTTTAGGAGGGGTTTTTTTTGTGTGTTTTGTATGTGTTTGTATTTTACTTCAATACATTCACAAAGGGTTTTAGCCAAAATGTGTTGGTGTCAGATGTTCAATATTAAAGGGATAATCTTGTTGCCAATACATTTGCATTGAAAATATAATTGTGATAGTGTTCACTAATCTTTTGGGCTGGCAAGTAAAGGGATACATGTCACCAAAACTTGTTTAGCTACCTAGAAATTAATTTAACAAAGTTCAAATACCTGCTTCAGTTCTGATTTTATAATGACAATTCTAGTCTCAGGCTGCAGAACCTAGTTACATTCACTAGCGAGCCTGCTAACGATCAGCTGTTCAGTTGTGTGGTGTAACCTACAGTGTTGAAAGTTTACATTCTTTCCTAAAAGCTGTTTGGGTTGTACTGTAGGGTTCAGGTCACCCACTTTCCTGGGTTGATTTGTTTTTGTAGGGACCACCACATGATGTAGAGCTTCCTAAAGTAGAGTTCAAACAACTTATACATTTAAAAGTTTAGGCAGAGCTGCACCAAGACCTATAACATACACATTCACACACACACACCACTTCCTCAGCAAAACACTTATTAGGTATGTATTACCAATCCAAATACTGCACCTCTAAACATAAAACTGCTTTGTCAGCTCCGTCTTGTCATTTTATGCACAGATTTAGCGGCTGCAGTTTCAAAGTTCCCGTGCCCTTTGAATGTGACACAGTTCCACTGTCAGCTGCAGCCAGAGAGTGAACATTCAGTGTTTACTTAATGGAGTTGGGGAAGGGAGTTACAAACTTTGTCCTCTGCCTTACATCAAGGGCACGCTTTTGATTTAGCTTGATCAGTAGAAAGTCTGCTGGCACTCAGATATAAGGCTTGAAGGTTTGAAAGAGTTGGACTCACTTGAGAGAAAGCTATTGTTCCTGCCAGTCAGAGATTAAACAGATACACAAACCACAATAGGAAGTGAAGGTCATGTTAAAGATGCTTTCTCATGCTGTACATTCTCAATACTCAGACGTTTCCAGAGTTAGAGTACATCAGGTTACATCATTTGCATATGATTTGCATAAACAGTTGGATTTCTTGGTTTGCCGCAATTCATCATAAAAACCGCTCATTTAAATTGTGATTGCTGTCGGGAGAATTCAGCACACAGGTCGGCGCAGCAGCGACTTAAAAAAAAAAACAACTTGTATTTGTTTGGAAGATTTTCAAAGTTAAAGATTGAGGATGGATACAAACATCAACAGAAACACAAAGCACCACAAATCTGCAGCCAATTAGTTAATTAGTACAACTACATTAGAAATAAATACCATATAACCCAATGCTATTTTGGTTTGAATTTTCTATGCAATGAATTTCAAGGTCAGGAAAACTGTCAGAGGATTGCTTGTACTCATGAAAATAGAGCCCTTAGTCCTGTTTATTTATTCTTCGCTTGGATATTTCCTCATATCAGTAAGAACTGACTGTATTAAGGCAAACACAGTTGCTTGTGTAAAGACATTTAGCATATCTTCTTGAAATACAAAACGTGTTTATAATCTTTAAATGAACATATTTTTAAACAGGGTCATTCTGATATTGTTACTAAAACCTAAAGGTACTGTATCACACTGGCACCGATATCGTCGCACAGACTGCAGATTTATCTGGTTGTTGCAGCTTCTCTTTTAAAATGACTCTGAAGAACATTTTCATGTCTATAAAGTTTGATATAACACTACCACCACCACCACTACTCACCTTGTGGCTGGTTCATAAAACTTTTACATTTGCTGCTTCAAAAAGCCACTGAACGGCAGGTTTTCACCTTCCAACTGTTCTGTCTATAATCTCGGATGGGATTTATTTCTCTTCATGATTCTTTTTTTTGGGTGGAGCAGATATGTAAGGGTCAGTGAGAGTTGATTTGATTTTTGCCCATTTAATTTCCTTTCTTAGCGTGGGTCTGAATTTCCATCCATATCTGATTAAATCTGCTCATCTTGTTTCACAGTTTGATCTTCAGAATGTCTTAATAAATTTATATGAAGAGCAGCAAAAGTCAGACAGACAGAGAGCAAGAACAAGCACTGAAAAGTCTGAGTGTGGAAGAGTTTAATGAAGAGGGGGGACAAACAGATCTGAGATGAGTCAAGTGGAGGTGAAGAGAAAACGATGGTGAATTTGATGTGGGGATAACAGCGTGAGCTGACACTCCAACGACTGTTGCTGCTGCCTCTGCTGCTGCTGACTGGGAGAGTGAACACATTTAATGAATGGAGGCAAAGAGTTTTTACTTGGCTAGACTCCATTTTGTCAACACAATTGTTTTTTGCAAATACAGCATGGCCCTAAGGAAGGTGTCAGGCTGCTCTTTTTGTTTTTTGTTTTTTTGTTTTTTTCTTTGGAGCAAATCTCACTTCAGGAAAAACAGCACAGCGAAACAAACTTAATATCTGCAGAAGCCCTGCAGTGCCACTGATAAGATACTGCAAAGAAAAATAGAACTTAAACATTAAATGGGAAACATGGGGAAGAAAATAATATTGGTTTATAGTGAAGCAACTCTGTCTCCTAGAAATTATGTTTCTTTACAACATAACTGCAACAACAAATATGTTTGGTAGAAATCATAATCTCTGGCTGGATTATGTTCAGAGGCAACATATTTTTTGAATGAATTAAGATCTACATTCACTGTGGAGGCACAAGGAGATGGTTTGGGGTGGATGGTGGGCATACAAACACACAACTGTAACACCAGAGACTGGGGTTCACACCCAGAGTCCTGCCTGAGATTAGGTTTATGCCAGGATTAGACTACATGATTTTTCATGATGGTCACCATGGCAGAATATGGAATCGAAGCACTATCAAGGGCACGACAGACCAACAGAAGGAGCTATCCTATAGGTCAACGTGAAAGATCAAGGTTCTGGTTAAATATAAGTAGACATGTTGTGTCTCAGGTCACTGTTTGATTTCTGTTTTAAACCAGGTGACAACCTTTCCCTAACATATTCCCTACAACATATTTGCCCTTAGTTGTATATTAGTAGACAGGGTTGAAGAACCTTGCTTTGAAAAGCATTTTTAGAAACTGTCCAGAACCAGTGGCTTAAATTCCCTGAATCTGAAGATGACCAGTTAAAGAAGCAGCCAGGCAGACAGAGGTAAGTGAGAGGTTGTTTAGCTGGCAGCCATCACAAGAGGAGTTCCTGAACCCAGAGCAGAGACTTTGTTGAACCAAGTTTAAGGGGAAAAAAATATCTTGGGACTTTTCAGACATGATGCCAACATATAAAACTGCCAAAACACTGACATCTGGAGGGGGAGTGAAATACTATTAATACTGATATTGTTGATAAAATGGTAACATCTTATAAATATCACACATTCTCCTGAGCAGAAAGTCTTTGTAGGCCTCCTGTGTTTGACTGTCTGTGACCGTTTGACTTGCTGTTTGTTTTTTTCTCCCAGTCATCCTGTTTGTTTCTGCCTCCATCTCTGATTCCCTCTGTTAGTCTGATTCTCCAGCTGATCGTCCCTGCCTCGCCAGCACTTGTTTGGTCCCCGCATCTTTGCCACTGTGTACAGCATGTCCTCATTACTAAAACATCAAGAGTGTTGCATTAATGCTCCCTGACAGCCCCGCCTTGCCTCCATTGATGTATGCTTAACTTGACATTTCTCCAGGATCCCCAACCAAACCCTCCCCTCTCTCCCCCCCATCTTCCCACCGGCCTGCTGCACCATAGGGTAGCGTTGTTTGTTTTCATCTGTTTGTGTCTGTCTGCCACGCTGCATCTGTCTGGACTCTGCTCCTCTGTCCCTCTGCGTGGACGTCTACTGCGACCGCAACCTTAAAGCAACCCCACCACTCCTGCCTCATTACAGCACTTTTTTCTTCTGCTTTCTTACGCTGATGTGCCGGCTTTCTGACATTATGGCACCAGGGAGTATTGAAAATAATCAGTCCCTTAGGCTCTTCTTCTACACTGTTATTCATACACCTTGAATCGTGTAGAGTCCAACAGGCATCAAATATTAAAGCTGACAAGACTGTGTATTTTTGTGAATCTTGCTATCGTTTTTTCTGCTGTTGGATGAATTATGTGTCAGAAGATTGTAATGGACACTTAGGTGAGGTGAGCTTAAACTCCAGGCCTGGAGGGCACCGGCTGTGATAAACGGATTGAGCTGGTTCAGCTGTTCCAGCAGATTTTGAACAACCCCAAGCATTGCAGCACAGACACTGTGTGCACCCATCTATCCCAGCAAAGACGCTCTGACTTGTGGTTTTTACTTTTCTGTTGCATCTTATGATTTCGCTGAAGTGCTCTTTAAAATTCTCCTGCCAGAGTTCTGCACAGAGAGAGCGCAGGGACAATTTGACAGCATCTTAAAGAGAACAGTGGATTATGTGAGAACGTAAAGCACATTCTGTGGAACACAATATCCCAGCTTTCATTTCAGAGAGCTGCACACAACTATGATCAACAGCATCCTCACTCAATAACAAATCAGCGCGGTGACAATCAAAGGCTGCCGGCTTGCTGCATTACTTGAGCCACAGCTATTCAAAGTAACAGAGGCAATCCTTCTTCTAGACAGCATGACAGACAGATAGAGCTCGATGGATGCAGACAGCTTTTAAATTTGAAAATGAAAACCCAAAACAAGGACCTCATGCAGATTGAAATAAATCCTAAAACCAGTCAGATATTTTCCATCACACACACTCACACAACTGTGCATACAGAATAACATTTTAGTAGAAAAACAGGTTGTGGGAAAAGACAAGTTTATTCAGTAGGCTCTACATCCAATAACTGTCCTTAATCATGGACAAGTTGATATACTATCTTCACCAGAATGGACAGACAGACAGTGAACATAATTCCCCCGAAGTTAGGAATCTGCATCATATTAAAACAATGTTATCAGCAATGTAAACAGACTTCACTCATGCTCAGGAAACCAGAAACCTGTATTAATCCATTTGACTGTGAGAGCCTCTTCTACATTCCTGTACCACTGCGTCCACTTACTGTGATGTTACTATCTGTGCAGTCTACTGATGCCAAAACCACCTGGTTGCTAATTGCCTCAGTTACAACCCGCTGTCTTTAAAATGGTTGAGCCATGCAACATGATGACACACTGAGCGAAGCCTCGGGCCAAAAACATTTGTCTTCTCCCCTCCCCCTTTCTCTTCTCTCTTGTCAAAAATGTTGGAAGGGTTTTTGTGTATTTTTTTTATTGCATCAGACAATTAAATTGATTCATGAAATGTGCCTCATTATGTAGATTTCTGGATTCTACATTCTGTATTTTTAAAGATTGTGTACCTTTGTAAATACAAACACACACAGATTCTCTCATCTGAGCAAATATCTGTAAATAAATTTCCACTTGTATATTTTAAAAATCTTGTCACCTTCCATACATTAAACTTTAGCCGACATCTCTATGCTAATGTATGAGTCACATACATGAGCGCTATAATGTAAGTCCACTGATGAATGACTAACAAACAGTAAGTAAGGCAAGAATAAACTGTTCAAACTGTGTGACTGTAGATCATTTCCGTACTATTAAAAGCACTGGAACATATTCATCTGGGGACTTCTGCACATATTCTGATTCCAACTGATCAAGCTACACCCTGACATCCACACACCACTACTACAATACACAATGAGCACACTACATCCTGCCCTGGCATTACACATAAAGAGGTACCCTGCAGAACTGTCCAATACAAAGATGCAGTATAAACAGAATCCCAAGGGATATTGGGCTGGAGGAAAAGTTGTACAATAGGGTTGGACAATTTGACAAACAGAGCTAGACCAATTAAACAGCCAATACTAGCTTATCACTGCTATATTGTATTGGAGTATATGTCAGCTAAAATTGTATTTTTGACTGTAAAATGACCTGTTTAGCACATATCATGTTCACAGTTCTTTAATAGCCATATCTAATGTAAAGATGAAGGTAAGCAGGTTTGCTATATTTGTCTCTACTGAGGTATCGATCCTTTTAAAATCTGTGGTTACATAAGGGAATATGAAGTAATACTGACAGTTATTCAGCAAAGCTGCTTCATGGCAGTATTGGATTTATATCATTTTTGATTCAATGTGATGAGGTACCTTGTTATTTTATTGACAAAAACATTTCTCAGTTCCGTTAAGAGATCAACGTAATCTATCGCAATATAGTAAACTCTCAAAATATTAAGCTTCAGAAAACTTTATATCTCTATAAATCAATATAATATAATACATACGATTATAGCGGATTTCAGCCATATCACCTAAATCTACTGTACTGCCCCCCCCCCCCCTCAGTGGCCCTGTTTCTGCTGGATGTGTAAATAACATTCAGCAATTGTTTGTTGACACATTAGCCACAAGACCTTGATCAAGAGATGGGATTTAAAGGCTCAGTGTTGTGCTTTTATTTTGGAGCCTACTTCCTGCCCTCTAGCGGCCAAAGTCACTTGCATTTTGCAGCTTTAATAAACACTGTTATTTTCCAAAAGCAGTGTGTGGCATTTTTTCCTAAGTCCCTACTAAATCACTGAGAGATGTCTACTTAATGTATATCCATGCAAAAAATAAAGAGAAAATAAACAGCTGTATACCTCCAGCATATGTGTCCTGCCAGATCTCCAGAGCCATTGTTACGCAGTGAGTAGGGAAATGTCATTGTTCATTGCAGCGCCTAGAGGAGGGTTGTCATACACTGTACAGATCTCTGTTTGTTTGGCTTATCCTGACAGGACCAATTCATCACTGCTGGGCATGTTGGCTTAGCCTTCAGCACAACCACCGCAAGCACAGCAACTTTTTCACGGGATGAATGCTCACACGCTTCGCCCTATCTCCTCTGGCTCGCTGCCTTCTTTCCTTTCATGTGTCCTTTATGTCCTTTTATTCTTTTATCTTGCATTGTCTCTCAGCTCTTCTTTGCCTTTTTGTCTTTTTGTGCTCGTCTTTCTCAGTTGTATTGTTTTTTTTGCTCTCCTTTTCATTGTACCCATCCTTCCCTTTGTCTCTTGTTTAGCCTAATTTAGCTTCAATTCCCATTTTTCACATAATTTAACCAAAGCCAGCTATTATTACCTACAGTTACATATTGTATATAAACACCTTAAACATGAGTACATCCTAACCTACACAAAATTATACATACTCTGTTATTAAGTCTCAATTTATATAGTCTAAATTCAAAAAATGCATAGTCCCTCAAATGTTATATTTGGCATATTTATGTACTGTACACGATTTTATGTCATTGATTAAATGTAACTAGAATACCACAGATATTAACATCTAAAACCTGTATTAACTGTTATTTCACACTGTGTTAAATCAGTGCTAATAATCTATAGACATTAATAATATCCAGGGGAGTGGTATGAATATCTGGTTGTATTGTTTTTGTTAGTAGAATTAGTCTAATTTTCATAATCCAATTAGATGCAATCCATCACCTCTGGCCCTATTCACTGTCCAATTATATTGACTCAGGTTAAACGGACTCTATTGTGTGTATTACATGCAAAGACATGTTTTTCTCCCTGGCTACCAAAACATGATGAATGGAGAATCGTTGTTTTTCCTCCCAGCACACAGATATCTTCTATCATAATGATGAAAGCAGGGTGAAATGCAGTATCATCAGTTGTATTGATGACACAGTGTGTCTACTTAGCAACAGTGTTACATTAAGTATGAATGGCTGGTCTGCAGAGGAACATGTAATCCTCTTCCAGGAACAGGATTATTGTGACTTAATGAGTCATATCTACATTTACGTACATGCATGTCTGTGTTTTTATGAAGTGGTTTTGCACGTTGTCACTTGAAAACTTGATAACTTTAAAAAAGACACTGAGAATACACGCTGACCTAGTTGCAATCATTATTAAATTAACCTTCTGTTAACCCCCGCTGCTCTGATGCAAACTATATTATGCTTCAAATAGGCCAGTGCAGAAGTAGCAACGGTCAAATCAGAAACTTTGTAATTGGAGTGGTTCAAGTGCTGCTACAGTTTGTGCTTGGAATAAAAATCAAGAGAGGCTGTTTCTCAGATGCTCAGCGTGGCTACAGGGTAATGTGCTGAACCTGTCCAGCAGTAGGAAGTTAGTAGGAGCTGTATCCATAAGAAATAGTTAATCAGAGTGAAGACTCCAGTCTTATTGTAACGGTACGTCTTTTTTTAGTTGTTCAAATAACAAACACCTGCCTAATAAAATGTGATGTAATCTAAAACCTACAAAAAAGCATTAGCAAAAAAGCACACAAATCAAAATAATGAATCTGCCTCACAACACAAAACCTCATAAACACTTTTCAGACCCCCTTAGTGAGGTCTTTTCCAAAAAGCTCACCTCTCTGTGCTGACCATGCCATGTGCACGTGACTGATCAAGTAAATATAGCCGAAATCACAGCACAGCCGTCGTATTTAACTTATGTGTCTGGAGATATTGTCTGCTGGTTAACATGTAGCCTGAATGGGCCGTGTTTCAGTCTTTATTTCATGCTTGTTCTGTTGTCTGACAGCAGACAACAGCTTTATTGGGAATTCAGCTGTAGTACTGTATAATACTGTGTATGTGAGCACAGACAGGAGGAGAGAAGCAAACAGATAAAGTGTGGCCCATCCATATATTAGGTTTTGACCTGGTCTTGTTTTTGCTCTGTCAGCCCTGCAACCTTCCCCTCACTGGCTATGAGTCATGTAAATGTTTCCTACAGAAATGCAGGTTCAGTGCTGAAACTGGTTTATTTTGATGATGCATGCTTTAAAAATGGCAGTCCTGTTTATTGGATCCATCAGACTTGAATAAATGTCATTACAGAACGTACTGCTGCCTTTCACTGCTCTTCAAAACGATGTTAAGATACATCTGGCAAGCACTTCCAAAAGGTAAACACATTTTCTAAAAGACAGAAAGTCCTTTTGCAATGTATTAAAAGTTTCAACCCCATCCCTGCTACAACAGCAGCACTGGAGTTTTTTAAATGTATTGTTGTGATGCTGATTGTCCTGTATAACCTCTGCTACTGATAGCAAATTATTTTCATGAAGACTTGAATAATTAATAATTATAGCAATATCAACTTTCATCAGACCTTGACACATCATACAGGAATTATAATTAATTTGCATTATGTGGTATTTGTTTTGTACATACTCCTATATTTAACCATTCTGCCCTTTGTGTGCTTTCAGCAACACTGTCAGTTTTACTTACAGTATATTTATAGTTTCATTAGCAATCTTCAAAGTCGCCCATTTGCTAATTAGTTCTTTGATAAGTGACCTTATCAAAACAATATTATGAGGAATATGCTGTATGTTTGTGTAGAAAATTATGGTTCACAAATCAGCTGTTAATAAGGCAACTTATTATTTATTTGCGAACGAGCTTGCCAACCAATCACTGAACAGGAAAATGTAGCCACTTTGCTTCCTGTCAGTTTGCATTTAACATATATTCTCAGTGGATCATGCTAGCTGCTGTACAGAATGTTTTCTTTTCTGTACGTTTTGTTTCACAGAGGGAAGATAGCAACAGCATACGAACCACTTTCAGCAAACAAAGAAGCGTAGTTCTGATATTCTTTTTATGTAAAAGTATTTATGGCTTATCTTAACTGCTGTATTGCTTGTTGCGTGTTTTTTGAACCGGTCAGCACTGTGTATATACAAGACATCCTACTTTTGGGAAAAATAAAGTTATTTTGAATTGGTAGAAGTTTACATTTTGTTGTGCGTAGGTTGTATTTGGCAGATCTGTGACAACACCAACACTGTTTACAACACTAAAAATGGATGAATAATTTAAAAGAAAAATAAAAACATAAAATCAACAGTAAGAGCAATAAGCAAGGAAAGAGCATTAAAAAGGCAAAGAACATCAAAGCATAAGATAAAGAGGAGGGGAGTCGTGGACAATTAATTAAAGATCATTACCTGAATATTTTTCTATACCAGTGGGGTTTAAGAAGTGATTTGAAAGATTATACAGATTTAGCAGCCAGAGATGCTCTGGCAGGTTCATTTAAAGTCTAGGAGCTCTGCTGGCACAGAACCAATCGCTGCTCCTCTCTAATCTACACTATATGTCAACACCATACAAGCTTTGTGAATTTCTTTCTGCAGCTGTTTCACAAGTTAAAGTGATTCTGATCCTGAAGTAAAAGGCAGAGGATGCACTACAAATATCATTTTGCAGGAAAGTAGAAATGTTAGAGGAGGTCACTGATGGTGATTATGACAGTAATGTCATACCATAACAGCCCAATCAACACACAGTTTGCTTATTGTTAGCACAGTGGGTCTCAAGTCACTGCAGACTTTTTCTGCATTAAACCAGGCCACAGTCTTTTCCTAACCATAGCCAAGTGCTGCCAGTGCTGACTGTAAACACAACCATAAAAAGTTTGATACTGATTTGCAAGATTGGATATTTTGGCAGAAAACAAGTTAAATGTCTTCTCAGAGACATTTTATCAATACATTTATCATCAATGTTTTTGTGGCTTGCCACAGTTCCCCATTATGATGATAGTAAACCATAATCTTCTAAACATATTTGCTGATGCAAATTAGTTGTATATAAACGGAAATACTAGGAAACAGAATTTGTATGTGTGTCCATCTTCCACTCCCTGTCCCCAGCACTCAGCTGGCTGGATCCTAATGAAGAAAAAAATATTTTATAAAGTTTTTAAAAAGTTGAAGTTTTAAACTCTGCCTGGGGCTCATTTCAGCTGTGGATTAATCCATATTTTACTATTTCCGTCAGCAGGATGGTGTATATGAGTATGATTCAGAATAAACCACGGTGCCTATGTTCATTATAATAAAGCAACATGCCACCTGCTGCAGCAGTGTGACACAACAATGGAGCTCTATAGCACAG
Organism: Lates japonicus; assembly: GCA_033238685.1. Taxonomy (NCBI): domain Eukaryota; kingdom Metazoa; phylum Chordata; class Actinopteri; family Centropomidae; genus Lates; species Lates japonicus. Next base: position 5,768,478 of record BRZM01000008.1, read on the forward strand.
AGGAATAACCTATATCATACACACACAATACTTCTTAGTGGGATCAATTCACTGTTCGTTTTTCATTATATTTGTTGACAATGAGAAAAATGCACAATATCACCAGCCTCATACTGAAAGGTTTTTTCCTGTTTCTCATAAAGGACATCAAAGTGCCTTTCTCCCTCTGCCCCTCAGCTGTTCACATGGCTATCATCCAGATGCAGCTGAACCTGACGACCAGACTGAGACTAGTCCTGCAGTGTGTCACAGCCTGCCAATGGTCACGTCAGTCGGATGGAAGCCAGAGTTTTACCCCCCCCCACCTCGAACTCAACCCTCCTGGCTTCATCATTCATAGAAACAAGTCTTGGTCTGCTTGCATTCACTTTATTTACAGTCTTTTTTTCAAACTGCCAGCTCTTTTTTTTTTTATCTACAAGCTTGCAGGTGGCATGTGGCCAAAAGAAACCTTTGTCTGATTTCTATTAAGGCAAAGCAGAGAGAGAAGTTAGTTAAAGCTGACGGTTTACAATAACCAGAATAAAATAAATTAGTATTAGCATTTTAAAAGCTACTGAACAGTCAGCGCCAGGATGTGGATTGTTGCTATGTGCTATAGTACTTGCTTTGTGCGCACTTTCTGACTATTGACTTTTTAGACCTCCACAGTAACGTATATTGAAGCAGGAATCTACCATTGTCAAAATGTATATTCTTCTCTTTTTTGCCTTTATCCCTAAACTCGTGAACATGTTGTTGCTACTGTGATGTGATGGGATAACTTTTTATGAAGGTATGTCTTCACTGTGGGAGAGTTTTCTGAATCAGCTATGTCAGAGGGGAAGTTTGTGTAATGTCAAGCCTTTTCAAATAATAAGAAGATTATGTCAAAGCACATCAGAGATGACATTTCTAATGTATAATGTCAACCTGTGTGGGTTTTTATATGGAAAAAAGTGAAGTCTACTGACGGACAGTCTTTGATACTCTGCTCGACATCCTCAAATCTGACAATGTTAAAAAAAAGTATTTTCCTTTCCTTTAGAATTTAAACTTGTGAGGGTAGAAAACCTAAAGACTATGAGACACTAACACACTCCATCAACATCTGGGATAAAAATTCCCAAATTTGCATCCATCTATTTTCATGACTGAGACCAGATTTGGTGGTCAAACTCCTACATACACATCCAGCAGATATGGAGCAACATTATCATTACTCTGAAGTTTCTGGCCACCTGGCCCATGAAAGTCCAATGTTCATTCTCCTTTTAGCTCTGTGTTGATCTCCACCAACTCCTGAGTTATATATGTGGCTTTAAAAATGCTAAATGTTCCACTACATTCACCTGCAAGTCTCAGGTAGTGTACACTGGGTTTTTAAAGTGTCCGCTGTAACTCGCTGTAGCTGAAACTCACAATAAAGTTTTGTCATTCAGGTGATAATTCTCTGTAGGTTCATCATTACAAGCACACAATGCCATTTGATGCTTTGTGAGTATATTAACACCATGCTGTGGTGTAGCAGTGATCAATTAGTTTATATATCATAAGCAGTGACAATAATTGTTGCACAAACAACAACTGTTTTGATGAGTATATACAGTATTTCCCAACCCTGAGTTTTTTCCTTTTCTCTTTATTTGAAGCATTCAGTCATGTCTCCTCCCTCCTCACCTCTCACATCCATTCAGTCGTCCGCCCCGCCTGTCTTTTACACAGTCCACAACATCATCAATTTGCTTGTTTTCTTCAGCCAACACAGCAGGTCAGTCTGACAAGGACAAACAAGACGCTGGATTCTCCAGCAGCCTGACTGTGTGTTTGTGTGTGTGAGAGTGTGGAGACGTGTTTGTACGAAGCCCTATCCCCACACAATTATTTTTATCTTTCTGTCTCCTTTGATGTACACCAAGGAGGATATGCAGCACAGTTCACTTTGTGTTGTGAAAGGACAATAACTGTTGTTATAATCATTATTATCATTAATGAAGTGTACTGTATTTTCTGTCTGCCTGTCTGGTGGAAACAATTATGCTTGTCAAGGCAATTAGGTTTTGGACAAGCTGACCATCTGACCACGGCAAGCCAGGCAGAACACAGCTAGGTCAAAGTCGGTGCTAATTTAGTCTCAACCTGTGGGCCAGAGCGAGTTGGAAAATAGATGGTAAGTAAGGGAATGATGAAAAGGAGAGGAGAAGGAGAAAGTCTAATGACTGCAAGGGAACCACAGACCGACTCATCACCTTCCCTGATTGTATCATTTATTTCAGTGGTTGACATCTGACTCTACAGTGTGTCAGCTGATTGTCTGAAAGAACTCATCTCAGTGGCAAACCCACTGTTCACTGCCTCCCAGATATGGTAGGTTTTTGCTGTCAATAACTCAAAATGGCAAAACAAGTCAGCTGCTTCAGAAACCAATGTTATCTCAATTAGAGACATTTCATTCTGTTTAAAAAAGGTGATTTAAACTTTTCACAATCAAAATCAACAGGTGAAATTTTGACACACAAGCCCTTTCTATATCTCTTTTTCTGCATAAGCTGACTCCCCCACCCCCACCCCTCTCATCAACATGACATTTTCTAGTTTCCAGGAGAGTCTGAATCATGTCAGGTACTGCAGGTGTCTTTCCCTTCTTCTGTTCTACAACTGCAGGGGTTTCTCCTGAAAGCACAGCAGCAGACCAATACTAATGCCAAACGCTCTACGACACTCCATCTTTGTCAAAGTCCTACGCATCTGACTGTGGGCAAAAACCAGGAGAACACAGAGAGGGGAATGTAAACCTCACCAAACTATCAAATCCACAATCACTGCTGAACACGGAAACCCTGTGCTGATCTTATATATCATTCATAGACAAAGAATTTCAAAACTTCTAACTATGTAGAGGCTGGCCTGAGACAACCAGCATGGCTGTTCGATGAAATATGCAGCTTAAATATTTCATATGAGAATCTGAAACGGCCGTCAAATTAAAAGAATTAAAAGAAAAACATGACAAAATTATGTGGGAGTTGGAGTTCATCAAAAACTGTTTAAGTCAACTTAAGCATAGGACATTGTAAAGGGTTTTTTTCAGAGTTGTCTGGTGTATCATGACCTAAATGATCAATTAAATAATCAATTAAAATAAGAAAATAATCCACAGTGATGATAATCATTAGTTTCAGCCCCACACAAAGTGTAATGTTAATATCTTCCTACCAAAGATGCTTGGGGATAGATTCAGGAGCCTCCAAGAGAAGGTAGAAACTGATGACTTCATGAATCTTGCAAAAACATTGAACTGCTTCACATCCTTATATTTCTACCTCTCTTTTGGAAAATGAGGTACGGTTCAGTGTACACTGCTCAAAATATACATCCTGTAGGCAACTCCAAGCTTCCACCTTTACATACTGAGAAAGCCATTCAGACTCTGCAACAGACCTGTGTGTGTGTGTGTGTGTGTGTGTGTGTGTGTGTGTGTGTGACAGAGAGGAAATTATGAAGTGAGGTGAGAAGATGATGAATGGAGGGTGCTACAGTGGGTCCCAGGTGTACAGCTGTATGGCAGGTAAGGACAAAGCCAGATAGGATGATGTGTGATGATGTGAAGCAGATGATGGAGCAATAGAGGGAGAGAAATGACAGATCGGGGGAAGAAGAGAGGCCTAATCAATGCTGCCGTTGTTGCCCAGAGCAGATTTTTATGTAAAATTCAGTGTTGCCAGCCGAGGCCGCAGGGGCCATGGCAACAGAGTAATGCATCGCATTGCAACAAATTGAGACCCTGTAGGTTTCTGGTGTCTCCAACAGGAAGTCTTCTCCATGAAGGTGGTAAGAAGTCAAAAATTCACCATCGTCTCCTCAAGAGCAGCTTCATATTAATGTTTACTTTTTTAACTTTTTGTTGAAACTGTGTTTAATCAAATGGATTAGTGGATACTAAATAGAAACTAATATCACTATAGATTCATCTGTTGAAGGTGAAGCAGAGAGGGTGGAATGTGTTTGGTATTTTTGCTTAAAAAGTGACTGAGTAATTAATCAGTTATCAAAATCTTTACCAATAAATTTAGCAAGTAATCAACTGACTGTTTCACTGGTTTCAGCTTAAATGGTAGTTCAGTTTTTTGTTTGAGTTTTACATAAATGAGGATGTAAAATGATATTTTGGTGGCTCACAACTGTGGTCATACTTCCTGTAAGTGCACAACAGCCGTGTTTGGTGTGAGACAACACTACACGTCGAAATTTACACACTATGCGAGTAAGTATATTGTGCTACATGTAACTGTACTCACTGAAGTATCTGATTTGAGACACAACATTAGGCTGACTGCTGACAAAATAATTAATTTAAGTTATTTGAGAAACTAATCAGCAAATTCATCAATAAGAAAAATAATCATTAGTTGCAGCCTTAGTTAGTATTTGAGGATGAGGATTCTTCCAAGTTTTAAACTAAAGCACAAGTTTGCATGAACGGTGTCCATAGCAACTAATCTCCCTGCTCCCCGAGTCCAGATCTACTCGCAGCACTGTACATAGCTCACACAGTATGCAGACATAATACAAAAAAAGCAGGTTAAATTCCCAGACACTGTTACAAGCTCAGTATCATGTAGGACACAAAATTGATTATTTCTGCTCCTCGCAGTGTCACCCAGCTTTTCTTCAACTTTGAAAGCTTGTTCTTTACAGAAAATACGCTGTATAATCTAAAGCCAGCAGCTGTGCAAATGGTAACTCATTTTAAAATCAGAGGAAAGCAGACCAGACCCTGGGAATAGAAATACTTTTTGTTGTGCGAGTGAATGCAGGCAAACATCTGTGTATTTGAGCCAGCAATGCCATGTGCCTTGTGTGTTTGTGAGAGATATTGTGTCTATTATTGCAAATGCTATTTTGATAGCACAGTCCAAACAGGCAACCTACCGATTATTCAACTAAAAAATGAATATCCGGATAAAATGTTCTTTCACTTTTCAGTGGGGGGAAAGCCGAGCACAGAACAGACTGGAGTGTGAAATCCCAGAATTGGAATTTAATAGGAAAAATTCAACTCGGCTGGACAGCCTGAGAGAAGTGGAAATTGTGTGTTTACCCACTGTGTAAAAGTTTAATAGTAGGAGTAGATTTGTGCGCAGTAATAAAAGCAGAGATCCGTATTCCAGAGCAAAAAAAACCCTGAACCAGAAGAGGTGGAGCATAATAAACATCCATTCACATGCAAAATATTCATCTACCCTCTATACATGCATGCAAACACAAATAAAACATGCATGTATAAAAGACAGCTAATTACATACACAATGTTTTCATGCAAGATTTACTTATATCCATGAGAAAGACAGAGGTAGAGAGACCTATAGAAAGACAGGAACGCAGAGAGAGCGAGAGGTGGCAGTCGGGGGACAGACAGCGTACTGCCTGAGAGACGTGCTTATCCTGTGAGGTAAAACAGTGCAGGCTGGTCATCCAGAAAATAGAAAGTGAAAGGTGTTTTAGAGAGAGACACTGGATAAAAGGTGATCCTCTCTCGCTCTCAATCCCCCAGTGGTCAGCTGTGCCAAAATAAAAGCTGTCTGAGTGCTGAGGCAGGAGCAGGGACTGCTGGAAGGCTCATTTCTAAAGTATGTGCATTGTTGACATCTACTGTATGTGGAAGAAAAAAAGGGAAAGTGAAACTATGCTTCAAGTCAAGAATGTTTCTATTTCTATTTATCACACATTCATTGCTTTGTTTTGTTTTTTTACACTTTTACACCATACGTTTTTACAATAAATGTGGAAAATTCGGCAGATCACTACAGGCCTAAAAGACTCTTACGTGAAAACTTAGCAATAAAAGAGATTACATCATTTCCGTTTGATGTTTTGAAGCAAGAAGAGCATGTACACAGCAAACTTTCCAATATTAAAAAAGCCTCACTAAGCCCAGCCTGTCACATCAGATGGCTAACAGATGTCTGCACCACTTTGCTTCCTGTCCTCTCTACTTTGTGTCCTTCATCAGCTCCTTCCCCTGTCCTTACAGCAGGTGGTTTGCATGTTAGAAGATGACTTTTCTACTCATACAGGACACTTCTATTCGGCATATGTTGCATATTACTGGAGCTTTCCACCGAGACTGTAGATTTCCAGCCAAAACAACCGACCCACCAGATGTTTTTATATCAGGCCACTCATCCTCGTATACATCTGAAAAATAACACATGGTGCTAGATGGATAATCATAGCACTATCAATTCTGCTTCCCGGCTAACAATTACCTTTCCCATTCATCACAATCAAAACCCATTCGCCTGTTCAGACCGAGAGATTCAGCCTGGGGACAGAGAGATTGGAAGCCAACGAGCAGACAGACAAACGATGTAAGCTGTGGATTATGATTTAAATAATTGCGCCCCGTGTGACCTCGGCTGGTGCCTCTCATTGCATACTCATTGATCTGGATCGCTCAGAAACAATAAATAAACATCAAAGTCTGATTCAGATCAGGCCAGTTCTCTCTCACCCTCCATCTGAAATGTCTAACTCTTCCTGCTGCGTTCTCCATTATGACAGCTTCAAAGTAAATCAGTATAGCAAAGTGACTTTCCAATTCAAATCATTTCTAAAGCAACGTTCAATTTTATGATTAAATAAGCCGGAAATATTGAGGAAGCCCCAACTCTCCCAGGGGGATTCAGCAGAAATTAGATTTTTACAGAGCAAAGGTTTCCTATGAAGGAATAAAAATGCTGTTGTTTGTCATCTCTCATTAGGACAGACAGATTTTGTCTTTTCCTGCTGTGATATGCTGTTGTGTTAAGCAAAGCAGCGATCAGTGTTGCCGTGTTATACATGTAAATACTGTCACATTGCAGAAGTGGAGAGGATGTTTCTTCAAAGCAGAGCAGCAATGCCTACATCTAATGAATTATTTAAAGCAACGAAGCAAACATGACGTGCGCAGCGCTCAAATATAGGTACACCGAATGCAAGCGCACATACACTCACACACTCAGAAAAAAAACATCTGTGAGAGCAAACAGCCAAAAATGAGCAGATGCATAATACATGTATGTAAATCTAATTTGTGCAGCAGAAGACACGTATGTGTGCCTCTGAACTCTTCCTTCATATACAAGAGCAGCTGGCGATATACGATTCCAGACATGTACAAGGAGTTTAATTGTCCCTGCAATGGCTCATTTGACAGCATAATTGTGGTGTTTCCATAAAATTCTCACGTTAAATAAAGAGATTCCCTGTGGTGTGAGGTAAACATTGGCAGAGGAACGTAATTCTTCCCTTGGTCTTAATCCCATCACCTCACTGCTCAAAATGTATGAGTTGCTTCTTCTTATAGAGGACTACCTCTATATTAATTTTCGACTGAATCATGCATGGGCAATTAATTTCTACGCTACTCTGAATCAGTTACGGTGCATCTGTTGATGGAACATCTGTCAAAAAGGTAAAGACTGATCTGGTTGAAAAAGCAGGGGATATTAGTAAGTTTTCTTTGCTGTTAAATGTGGTTTATTTCCAGTAGCAGATGGTGATGGTTACCTGCCAAGAGCTGCAGCCATTGTTGCGTTTACAATACACAAGATTAGTATATGTCCTCTGAGCAGGACTGCTTCTTCAGGGCAGACTGAGCACTACAGTGAGTTGTTATCAGAAAGTGACCAGACAGGCTGGCCTGGCCGGTGCTAGCTGGTTAGCATGCTAACTTGCGTTCCACCACTGGAGACAGCTCTTGGTGAGTAAAGGAACAAAATTTGATACTGAAATCGCAGCATAAGTAAACAGCTGTTAATGCGGACGTTACATACAGCACCTTTAAAGCCTCTTATCAGACCCTTTCTCACACTGAACCAAAACTGCATTATGAAATGCAAGAAAACTGTGGGTTTTGTGCACACCAGGTTAAAGATGACAATGTACAATTCTTCATCTTCCATTTAGTTTTTCTCCCACACATACAGTCAGCAATTAATTCTCTGAGCTCTAGCAGCGATGATGATAATTTGCCTTTTGGATCATCAAGTCTTTGTGAGGCGAAAAGACGATGATAGGTTTCACCAACTAACTGTGTTTGAGGTCATGGCTTCATCACAATCTTTTAAATGAGTGAGAGACACTTTTCTTTTGCCATCACTCATTGTTACATGATGTACATATGTTTTTGTTCTTGTGGGTGATCTCTAATGATTCACAAAATATAAACTGGGATTAGTTGAGAGATTCTGCCAAATTCATGCTACTGTCTTGCCCTTGAGCTCATACAGTAATTAAATGGACATTGATTTCATTAGTCAAAGTTCATTATTGAAGCAAAGCTTAAAGCTTAGGAAGAAACACAACCAGAGGTTTTTATCCATTGCATGAAAATACATCTAAAGCAATAGGAACACAAGCATTGATTTAATGTACTTACTTGGTTTTGTGTGAATACCTCACACATACGTTTACTCATTTGGCAGATACTTTTATTCAAAGCAACTTAATTAGGGATAAGGCTAAAGCCTCAGTACAGTAGAAAAGAAGTAAGAACTTTTAAAAAAGACAAATTACAAGGAAATTCTTTCAGTCTAAATTCATGTATTGCTTAATGCAATTAGCTCCTGTTTAATATCAAAGCTTTCTGCCACTAATATTTTCATATTGAAGTGACTGCAGAGACTATTTTATGCCAACAATATTACAAGATTTCTCTATTATGGCCCCACAAAAACATTTTGTCTTGTTAATGTCACAGACAGGGTTTTCCAATCAGCTGTCAAGGGCAAAATGTGTCTTCATCACTGATAGCAACATCACCAGCAGTCAGAATAAACTGTTGTGAGGGCAAAGCCAACGACAAGTAGTTTGTCATCAAATATTGATCACTATTGATGCACTGAATAATCAAATTACATCATATACATTATCTTCGATACAATTATGACTAGATGCCATTTCTGATTCGTGACCAATATTGACCACAATCATCGATCCAATCCCAGCATCGCTCATTCTTTCAGCATCACTGGCCTCAGACCAGATGCAGTGCCTGTAGTCGGTATTATTTTCCCTGATCCTCCTCTCTCTTCTCTCCCCCACAGGCCTCCCCCCTCCTTCTCTCACGTCACACAAATGCCCTTTGAGACAGGCGCGGAGATCTTTACTCATTATCATAATCCCCGGTCATGTCTCCCGAATACATTGCCATTTAAAACCAAGCATGAATGCATGCATCATTATAACGGGGCCATACCCTAAAACCTAAAATCTAAAATTATCCCAAAAGAAGCACACTCTGAAATATGGCATGTTTTCTTTTTAAAATCTAATCAACAGTAATAGCCGTGTGTGAACTGAATAGTCTGGTTCAGAGAAACGCTGAAGCTGCTTATTAATTAAGGAGTTTTTCAGGATGAAAGATTCGTGCAGCTCAGTGATTTTCTCTGAGTTATGGGACGGGAGGATGAGCGATGATTCTCCATATACTGTGATACTTTGTAATGATCCCAAATGATTTAGGTTAATCTGGCATCACATCGTCCCCGCGAACTGGTCACGAAGGAGCCGGCAAAATGTCAGACACATTCAGAAGCTGTCGACTGAACTACTGAACAACCACTAGTGATACCTGCTGTTCTGATGAGATCTCATTTGTCATGCAGGTCCTTGAATTCAGAGCTGAAAATTACTCCCCAAGTTTCAGCCAAAAACTTTTTTATCAACTGGAACTTTCATGCAAGTCAAATGAATGAGCCCAATATAACACAGGTAAATTTCCCAGGAAAGATGTGATTCAACTGCAGCTCTTAATATTATTTAAAGTGACACAACTTTTTGTTATATTGTAATGAATCAAATGACTATATGCACTGTGAAAGGTCCTTTAATAATGAACCTACAGACTTATTTCAACTCTGCAGCTCTGCTGTTCTTCTCAGCCTGTTTTAGATTATTGTTTTGGTTTTGTGGCACATTACCACGGGCTGTGCCAAACTGTCTTTCTTCACTCTCTCCATTAAAAAGGTTTTATTTTCCTTTATCCAAGGGTCTACAGATAGAGGATGTATACTTTACAGAACGTAAAGACCTATGAGGCAAATATATGGTTTGGGGCTACAAATGAATTAAACTGACTTGACTGTATAAACTCTGCACCACCCCGGAAAAAACTCAGTTTAAAACTCAGTTCACTGTTGCTCAGTTGACTGGTAACTCTGTCTGAACAGCCTTCATTGACCGACTGGTGGCCTGAAAGTATCTACCTCCTTCCTCAGGCAGAAACTTATTAGAAAAATACTGATGCTGCTGTAACAAATTTGTCTTCCACAGACATGCCCAAGCAGCTCATGTTACTCCCTGATCATTGGAAAGTGGGTAGAAGCTTTGCAGAATCTTCTCTGGCCAAACTGAGTTGGTTGTTGCATGGCTGACTTGGCTGACTTGGCTAACATCTGCATAAAGTGAATCGATTTTCAGCTTTTTCAGGCCCCTTTCCACATGACATGTGATTGGTGTGCACTTCAAGCTTCTGTGTCCCAGCATGCACTGTGCAGCAAAGTGCCTACTTCTTCATGTGAAATTAATGGAGATGAAATTGGTCACTTGCCAGGTTGTGTTGGTGTGTAGGAAGTCACCATGGTCGCATGCCAGTGGTTTTGAAGACAGACTAATTTGTGACACCTCAGCTACAATCTCCAGTGTGGGGACATGTATCATACTCTGAGAACTTTAAATAGCTGTGAGAGTAAGGTAATGGCCCGAGGCAGTTCTACCTGTGCAAAACCACCTATGAATTGCAAGCAGAGCCACAAGGACAATCAGTGCATTTAAGGGTGAAAAGGGGCTATATGTGCTAGATTCATCATCTGGTAGAACATGTCTATCTCCCATAACTTAAACATCACAGAGGTAAAATATTAATGTGTCCTCGTTTGATATTTTCTGCACACAGGCGTATAGACCTGAACAAAACTGAACCTTTTCAATGCGTGATAAGCATGGATGTACTTCAAACAAAGCAGGAATAGAATACGAAATAAGAGTGACTGTCAGATCAGGGACTGATGTAAAGGAAAGTTGAAAAGCATGTCATAATATTTTTTCATTCTATATTTTCCATCGGTGTCTGTGTCCTGAACAGAATGATTCATATGTCCTCATGTCTCTTTTGTACTTTTGTATGACTGAGACAATCCTGAGGGCTAATAGGTAAGCAAGACGGATGGAAGAAATGGAAATATACTGGCCTCTAGACTGCAGAGCAGATTTACACAGAGTTCACTCTATGGATTATTCATGGTGTGAAAGTAACAGATCAATTTTAGCTGTAAACACAAATGGAATTCACAAGAGTAATTTATACCATCGTTGGCTACAGACCTGATGTAAAAATGGCTCAAAGATGATATCTGAAAGTAGATTATATCTTACATCAACACTGGGGATGAGCCTAATGACGTATTTCCCTGACTTTAGACTACTCAACTAGTCTAAAAATGAGAAAACAATTTAAAAAACAATCAGGGTCACAGCATCTGTGGAAAAACAGAGCCATATTGGTTTGCTGAGTGACGCACCAGCAGCCATCTTAAGTCCCCATGCCTGTACTGAATGTGGAAACACTACTCTGCTAGATCTACCATTCCAGTATTAACGTATTATTCATAAGTGGAAGATCTGCGTCGGTATAATGCTAAATTTGCTTACTGCAGATATATCAGTACACATCTGCCATGTGTCAGTTGAAATATCAAAACAGAGAGGCTGCAGATATGTTTGACATAATTTAGAAACTGTATCTCTCAAATATCAATACTGTCCTCAAAAACTACAATATCAGTAGGGCTTTGATAATACACCCATATCTGAATACATACAGTACAGTATATCCTGTTCATGAAAGCATTTGCATCTGGAGATTGAATTATCTGGTGTCTTTCCAGGAAATAGTCATTGATTTTCTAAAACTACCAAGCAAAGAGCACTTAGCAGAAAAGATGGAGACCACCAGCAATCACAGGTTATGGCTGCTTAAAGCTTCACGCATGGTTGGAGATGTAGGAGCCACAGACCTTCAATATGAATCCTCCAGTTTCTCACTTTAATCTGGCACAGTTTAATTTGGTACAGCATTGCATGACCTTGTTTGTTTTTGCCTCCATTAGGTTTGGTTTTGGACTGGTGTGGAGTGTCAGTATGGAAGCTTAAGTGGCTTCTACCCCTGCTGCCCTTTTTGCTGGACAAAAAAATAGAGAAGAAATAAATCAATAAATAAAAATTACACCTGTATTATTGTTGTTGTGGAGACTGTTACAGTTATTCTCACAATTATTATTTGTGAAAAAAGTTTTCTGCAGGTCTTTGAATAACTGACTCTGCAGTTTATCTTAGCTGCAACCATTCTTCAATTAATGGTTTAGTAATTTGACATAAAATTCACTAGCAAACATTTTGATAATTGATTCATCATCAAGTAAATTTTAAGGGAAAAAAACAAATACTGGATGGTTCCAGCTTCTTAAGAGTGAGAATTTGCTACATACTTCTTTTAATTACATGTTTTTCAGACAAAACAATCTGTGCCACAACAATCAATGTCACATTAACAGACAAAGCAATTAACTAATTAATAAAAAGATTTATCAATTATTCGATCATCAATTTCAACTTTTACATTCTTGTACTGTATTCATGGTCAAAGGTAAACTGTTCATTGCTGAATTTATCAGTGGCACCACTGACTGTGTTTATGTCCATGTGTTTTTGTTTGTTTTTCAGTTTTTACTTGATTTGATTTGCGTCATGTGGTTTTGCTTTATGTGGCGTGGCTTTGATTTGATTGGGTTCTTTGTAACAGTAAATCAAGTGGTTGTTGACTTGGGATAAGTTGCCTTCCCCCGCTAAGCTTCCTACACAATGAAAAACCTGCTAGCACTCCTGCAATCTATCAAAGTGTATGAGGCTAAGTGTGTATACACACACACACACACTCATGTCACGTACACTTTAAATGCTCCTCATGCACACACAAATCTGGGCCTTGGCCAGTCGCCAAGTGCAACTCTTGTGATTGTGCGTGTAGGGTAAAAACCTCGACAGAGAGAGAGCCATCTATAGGGCAACTCAGCAACACAAAAGGCTTCTTTCTTGGTCTGCTGCCATCACATTTCACTTTGTATATAATGTAATCTGTTTAATATCCCAGTCAGTCCTTTCAACCCCAGGAATGCTTAGACAGACGTTTTTACCATAATTGCCTCATAGATCAGGTCGGCTGCGTGGGGGCCACAGTATCCAGGTTCTGTACATCAGCTGATCACAGCTACAGATAAGAGCTAACCCTGCCTCTCAAGGTGAGCACATGTATCAGTGGGTGGTGTGTGTTGAGTGTCTGAAGCGGTGAGTGTGTCCACTTAGACTCAAGAGGGACAGTCTTATCCATATAAAACAATTGTAGCTGCAACTGGATGTCAGGGACTCTAGGTCTTCCTTGGCTTTTGGTTTTGGTTTTATAAAGACTGAACTCTGTGTCAAAAGTCACTCTAACACAGGTTCAGCTCCAAGTAAGAAAAAAATGAGTTTATAATTTACACTCTGTTTTGTGCAAACGGAAAATAAATGATGCAACAATCTCATTAATAATACACAGTCTTGGACTAAAAACACAACAAAACTGTGAACATCCTGGTTGCAAAGAAAACTGAATTTGGCTTTAACACTTAATGGGTACAACGTGCGAATTGCTTACTGCCAAGAGACCATCGTGGGGCACAACACATAACACCTCAGCTACACTGAGAGCTGACTGGGCATGTAAGGTACTCTTTTACATTTTTATGTTATCCTTAAAAACCCCAGGATGGTCACTATCCAGACTGAGGGAAAGTGGAACAGGTGGGCTATTACACTTAAAACCCAATTAATTAAGGTGGTAATCCTGGGGATCTTCGTTTTCGCTTGTTTCATCTCAATTTTTAGCACTAAGCTCTCATTGCTCATTTAAGTGTATTTTGCACTACTGATCCCAGATACTGCTCGTCAATCACTGAATGTGTTTAGCAGTGTGGCGGCTTTTCCCTGATTAATTTGGTCTCAGTTGCACCCATTTGTTTGTTCAGTGCAACAACAAATTTAGCCAGTGGTTGTGTCCTAACATGGCATTCAAAGTATGTGAACCCGAATCACTGTAATGAAAATCATTTTATTTGTCTTATATTAAATGAAAGTGTAATTCCCTACAGTTTTCCTACAGGCATTTCATTGTTTGTGCTGTCAGACATCAGCAAGTCCGAGAAACTGGCTCTGAGTATTTGCCAACTGAAAGGTGAACTCTATTTTGTAATATTATTTACCACATGAAAAAATTGGAATGGAGGTCACAAAGGCGTAATAATCCAGAAATCATTACTCAGTCATCAGTCCTCCCCCCCAAAGGTCCAGATCTTTGTGACATGCAGTAACTGATTCAAGCTTTTTAAGCCTCAGCATTTCGTACTGCTCACTGGCACATTCTAAAATGAAATTATTTTAGTCCAGAGAGACATAACCCTGCTGGAAAAGGGTTAGGCTTTGGATTTTACAGGTTTGAAAACTGAATAAAATCAGGCCTCGGCTGACTGACTGCAAAGTTTCAAGAATGACCTTGTGTTAAGCAGACGAGAGAGTAAAAGGCATTTAGCTGAGTCTATACAGCTACAGCCTCAAACATACAGCTAAGAGTAAGGATAATTAAAAAGAATAAATAAAAAGCTCTTCAGCCCTTACAATACACTGCATGTGATGACAGCGCATGAAAAGAATTTTACATAAAGTGGAAATATGGATGAGCTGAGAGGCAGCAAAGCAAAATTAATAATGTGGGCATCCATGAGTGATAAAACTACTGAAGAGAGGTATGGACCAAAGAAGATATAATGAAGAAAAAGTAAGAATCTATGTGTCGGTGAAAGGGGAGGAAAGGAAAATAATCCTTGATTAATTATGCACTAATGCTGGAGCAAAGTACTGACCAACCACTGAACTCCTGCAGGGAGAAACACAGAAACACAAATACTTTGTTCCTTTGTTCTTTCATCATTTTTTTCTCACTCTTTTTTCTGTCGTCTCATCCCACTCATTTTCTAACTTTCCCTCAACTCTATAACTCTGTTCTCACCTCTATGCTTTCCTCTCCAAGTCCTTCCCTTCATTTCCATTTGTCATTTCTCTGTCTTAATGTCTTGACTTCCCTCATGTTTTTCTAAATGTCTCTCTTCCTCTTTCTTGCTTTAAAGCTCCTCTTGCCTCCTCGTCTTTCTCAATCCAGTGTTGAGAAGGTTAATCTGAAGTACTCAAAATGTCCTACGCTAATACCCCAACTCTCCCACACATACAAAGAAATGCATGCAAACTATCACACACCAGCAAGTACTAATTCCCCAAACCCATTGAGATTTCCCTTTAAAGGCCTCATCTACAAAGGCTGGGATGTTTCTCCATCGCAAACACCGCCTGATTGTATTGCCCTCGCAGCAACCTTGAGAAAACTAGTTGTTGAAACATCAAGGTGAAAGAGACAGTTGCTGCATTCTCAATGAAGCCTGGTCCAAGTCCCTGGACACGAGAGTTGATCTGAGAGGACTCGGGTGGATATTAGCCAGAAGGAGGAAACAAGATCGAGGAGCCCAATAGGTCAATCAAAGGACGACATGGAGTTAAGGATCAGCATTGTCAAGGACTTCCAACTGTCATGTGAAATCAATTTCTGTGGGTCCAAGCATGTCAGGTCGAAAGAAATTTAAATCGAAAGCTCCACTGTGGCACGAATCAGCAGAACAGAACTGCTGGGTTCTGAGCTTCTGTAGGGAGAGCTGTGTAGGCATTATGAAGCCAGCGGCATCCAGCTGTGAGGGATTTCAATCCCTGGAACGGCACAGCTAACTCACAAACTCACACTTGGTTTTATATCAAAAAATTCAGATTACTTTTTCCATTACTTTTTTTTTTTTAAATAAACCTCACCCAGTTGAATGCATGTGTATATAGTCAGATTCCAATACGTCTTGATTCTTATTAAATCCTGTTTCAGATTCTTGTCATATTATTTGAGTGACAAAAAATGACATTGAAAACTAGAGGCATCTTTATTTTCAGCGGATGTGGACTGCCTGAAGGCCCAGTCACACAAGCATCAATTAATTTCAATAAAATAGCTGCAATCCTTACAAGTTCAGCTTTGGTGACCTTTGACACACAAACTCATGCCAGTGCTGACCTTTGAAGGGAAAAAGAGCTAAAGAGCAAAAAATGGAGAAAGTTATCACAGCTAATTCTCTGTTTTGCCAAGCACAACTTGAATGTTGTCTGTTTTCCACTTAATGTGAGTTGTCCATCATTAGCTGGTTCTGGGCCATTATGACAATGACTGGGGACAGAACAAAACACTGCTCTCTTCGAAAATGTTGCAGAAAATGCAGGTTCATCCTTCTCTTTCACGAGTAAATAAACAAGAATCCATTTGCATGTTTCTTAACAAATTCCCAGCAGGAAGTGGTTTCACTTCAGAAATCGATTCTCAATTCTTAACCCTATGTTTATACCAACGTCGTGCATTGTAGTCAACGTCGTTGGTCTAGGTATGATCTTAAGTGGACTGTAGCTTATTTAGATTCACAGAACAACCCTGAGCACCTCCCCCTGATTCCCCACTGCCTACACAATACTTGGCCAGGACTGTTTCTTTGACTTTGGCTAATACAATTCCAATATCTGAGGGCACTTAAAACCTGATTATGCTGCTCTGGCTATCCACAACACAGCCTGACAGTCTGATGCTAAGTAAGCAAAGTGATTTGCTCCTGAATTAATATAGTCATTGAATAATCTAATTAGAATGCGGTTACAACGACTGTCAGACTCTGTTAGACTTTCCTCCCTCTGCTCCCAGAGGACAGAAGGTTGTAAGCTGCCATAAGACACAGAGGGAGAGGCAGGGGTATTAATCAAAAGCACACCTGCATTTCATCAGTCCATTTTTCATTCTTGGAGGCATGGACGTAAATCTAAATGCACTTTACACTAGTTTCAGTGTAGTGTTGTTCCTCTGATGTAGCTGACAAGGTTTAAATACCCCTCCACTTCTCTAAATCACCATGCTATTAGCATAAATAAGCATATTTTTCATTGTTGGTAATGTGTGCCTACATTTAAAATATGAATCACTGTTTCTTGTGCTGTTGTGATGTATGAAGCAGATATTAAGTCTGGGTATTTTGCAATTCAAACCAGCCACCAATTTAGCCAATTTTAACCTGCCCTGAATTTCTAAGTGTTTTGATTTGTCAAAGTTGAACCTGTCCCATTATTTTTCACACTTATGCTGTGTAAGGGATCAGGTGATTCAGCTAGCGTGCTACTATAAACTTGGTTTGCACAAAGGTGGTGTTGATTGTTCTTGTTATTTATCTGCTGTGGTTGTGGATATATTCTACAGAAATTAAGATAAATAGACAGTTTTATGAGGTTAGAAATAAATTTGGGACAGAAATTAAGGTGCAGCTTTTGGTAATGTGTCACCCAGAGAATACACATTTCTGGCAGTGGGTTTAATTTTTGTTTAATTCCTGATAATCAACCTGCACATCCAGACGTGTGAACATCTGACACTAGGCTGTAGTTTGATTCTAATTTGTGGGTTCATGGAAACGTAATGTTTCATAATCAGTCTTGCACACAATTTATGAGTGCTCCATTGGCAATACTATTTTTTGATACTCCTGAAATGATTGGACAATTAATTAGTTGATTAAAACTATTTTTTATAATCACTGAATTGTCATATTTCTGTTCTAGTCTAAAATTTCTCCACTAAATTGATTACATTAGGGTTTTGGTGTGTTACTTGAATTAAAGTAGTATTACACTGACTTACTACTTTTCTGACGTTTAACAGACAACTGACTGACTGATAATGAAGAGAATCATGAGTTGAAGCTCTGGTCCATTCAGCTTGCTTCAGATTAACCGAATCTGTCCAACGATTTTCAAAATTAGGACAACTCAAACTGGAAATACAAAGCGGAATAAAAACAACTACTAGTAGAATACAAGGACAACCAGTAATTCTGTGTGACATGAGTGATAGTAAGTAAACCTCTAATATAAGACACTCCTCAACAACCCAGCACTACATATAATGCATGGCCCTAATGCATCATTATGATGAAAGCCCAATATTTTCTTGGAGCATAATAAAACAATAAGCCATTTTGTTGCCTTTATAAATGGAATGCATAACTCCTACAGACACTGAGAATAATGGCAGTAGGCTCTCAACTGGCAGTTTGTAGTTATTCATTTGCACAAGAGACAAAGCAAAGATATAAAACACACTCACATGTAGGTTTCACAGATTGCTCATTGTGGATGATAAAAAACCCCAGAGGCAACGGTGGATTTCTCTCCTCAAAATAGTTCAGAACAAAGATTTCAGACGATAAAGAAAACAAAGAGAAGAATGAAGCAATCTGAAAAATAAAACAGTCTGGATTTAAACCACTGCAATGAGAAACGCTGTAAATGTGACTGATGCTGCGCAGCCTGCACAACACTCACTGTAAATCAGCCATTGTTGTGATATTGAGTGTATGGATAGATTTATGGTTGCATGTATGGAACACTGAGTTTATTGGTCAACACAGGATTCACAGCAACTTCTCACGGTCATAACAGGTGACAGCTGCAGGTGCTGCTTTTTCTAACGAATCAGAGAGCTTGTTACATGTGAGGAAGGAAATGCCTGATTAAAATTTGTTTTATTAATTCCATTTTTGAGTCCAGTTATTTCTCTTTTTAAACTTTAAATAGATTTTTAAATTCCATTTTTTATTTATGATTTAATTAATGTATTTTTAAGGAGACTGTTCTATGCTGTTTTTGTGAACCCCTTTTTAATTTGAACTATTTATTGGTGGGTTAATATTTAATTTTAAAAGATATTTTTACAATTCTTCTTTTTATTGCCCATTAAAATATCAAGTAATGACTTACTTTGTAATTTAGTCAATCTATTTATGGATTAATAAATTAGATTGTGAATATTTATTTTATTGTACAATGTATTATTCATTTATCAAATGTTTTATTACTATTTTAAGTGACACATGTGGTCCTCCAACGCCTACATGCATCCTGTGTAAACAGTGATGGAGGATGAAGCTGCTGTGCTGATAAAGTGCTGTTTTCACTACTTGAAAATAGTGTTAAATGTGGGGAAAGTATCATTTATAATGGAACACACCATTACTAAATATTATATTGTACGTTTGAAGGATGCCAGGTATTAAAATAACCAAGTAGGTACTAATCCACGTAATCTGAGTTCAGCTCTGAATAGACATAATGTTAGTGGCTGTCAATCTCCCTGTTTTATTGGCAGAGGTATGCATGAAGCATTTAAGGTGAGAGGGATTTCTTAACATGGTTCAGTCAACTCAAGAGACTTTCTAGAGGGGAAAAAAAAAACAATGACATTATTCTCCTCACAGACAGAGGAAACTTCTTAAAAACATGCAAGGACACCTCTCAAGGTGAGGGACTGTCCGCAAGAGGAATTTCATTAAACCCAAAAAAGCAATTACTATGTGAGTGTAGGTAGGTAGCATAATGTTTTCACCCCCTGCTACTGAGGTCACACATCAACATTATGACCCATCCTATTCATTAGCGTCCATCAGGGGAGTTTGTATGGTATCACATATACACTTTTTCTGTTGTTTAAAATGCATAGAAGAAAAGTAAGATGGAGTAATTGGTAGACAGTGGGTTGGATATATGAAGGGTCGTGGTGAAAGACTTTTTAAATAAACCACAGAGGTACTGACACTCAGTATGTGACTGTGGCTCCAATGCAAATGCAAAAGCTACTGCAGCAGACGAGACACATTTATCTGTCTAGAACTACTTGTTACCTAAACAGAAATTAAAGTTTTAATGACTTTGTTTTCTGTAGAACATGACAAGACAATTCCTATGTGACTTTGTGGACTGTAAGTTTGAAATATCACATTGTTTTGTAAATTTGAAATGAATACGATGACAACATTTCAAAATGATGAGCTACAAAAGAGTTATCATAAAAACTGAGATACTGAGTAATAAACCGAGTACTTCCAACTTAGAAATGCTGCTTAAACTCATCCAGACGACCCATAAACACACACTGAATGTAACTGTCTCGCCTTCCAATCATCAGTTGGTTGCAGATAGTCGTACAGGCCGAGTCAGAAAGACTTGCTCAGCACACGGTGATTGGAAATTGCCCTAAAGACTCATGTCCTGTCTCTTTCAGACAAGTTGATGCAGTAAGATTCATTGAGCAATTTGTGGCTGCAACTATAGGCAGCACACAGCAAGACAATCCAGTACAGTCTGTTGTTACTGCCTATACGGCCGGGTGATTGTATATTTTGCAGACGTGGCCACAAGCTGTATACAGCAGTACAGATTCACATAGATAAATACACTGTGGAGATGCTGGAAACTGTTAAATTGATTTATTCAGGCAAGTTGTAGCAGCCAAACAATCTTAAAGTTTATTATTTGGAAAATTTACTTCCTAAGTTTGTATCAGGAGGATTTCTGAAATCTCTAGGCTGTTCTCGCCCTTATGGTGATCTGAACCTCCACCCCCAAGGTCACCATCATCCTCACACATCATCTGTGACAACCGTGATGAAAGAGATGTAGTATTCGCCTGGCTGAAATACCACTGATCTCTCTAAGGCTGCATTTTAGGCTTGACTGTAACACAAAAGGACTGCAACTGCTCTGTTTTCCCTTCACTGGCTGAATTTGCCAGCAGCTGTTTTGAACTTGACCATCACACTACTGAAAATGTCTTTGATGGAAGGACACGCGAGACAAGCTGCCGGCTCTCTCCACGTATATTTAGCCCTGGTTTGAGCGAAACTAAAAAGTAAACGTACATGCAAACCACTGGAGAATGTTCTAACTTTCAGGGGTGAGTCCGGCTGTCTTATGTGAAAGAAAAAGCTCACTCAACACAGATTCTCCAGCAGCTCAGCACTTCCAACAGCATCTAAAGTACAGACTGAGAGAGAGAGAGCCTTTTTATTCAGTGGTGTCCAATCCTGTGCCATAAAAATGTCCACATTTCATGGTAGCTGATTCCAGTGATTTTCACTTCCCCTCCATTTTGAGATACAAATCTCTAAAATGAGCTGCTACTGCTGGATTATGGCATCCCACAAATCACCACAAATAAAATTACTTCAAAGTATCTCTGGTCTCTGGATGTGCCTTCATCCGGCTTCAGTGATTTGATGGCCAAGGTCATAGGCTGGGTTTCACAGGTGGAAAGAAAAAAAAAGATTGCCAGAGAGTGATACTTCCTGTTTTCATACGTGTATCAATCTAGCAAATACTAAACTGATGAAAATGAGTATGATGAGAAAAGACTTGAAAATCAGAAAATGCAACTATTAAATCACATGCTTAAGTGATAAACTAAGATTAGTATTTACTGAAGTTCTCTTAATGTTAGTGTCTTTGTAAAGACCTAATACTTTGACTTTATTTTGCATCTTTAAGCATTATTCAGAGATTATATTATTAACATTATTACACAGAAGTTTTTCACCCCTGAATAATATCTGCAGTTTTTTCTCAGGCTGCAGAAAAATCCAGACCTCCATACATTATCTTGTATGAAGCCTGACAGGCAAAAACCAGGGAAGACAAGCTCTTTAAAACACAAACTGCTGCTAATAGCTGTCACAAAAGAGCATATCAACGTTTTTCAACTGCAGTGACAGTCACAGAACACTGCTCGGAGATATTTTAGTGAGTAAATTAAACTGTAAAAGTGGAGGGACGACAGCAAAAACATCACCAGTGGAAATTACACAACTGAAAATGCCTGCTGTATGTTCCCTAAAATATACAGTTCCTAAATGCATCTAAAAAGCAAACAAAAATATGCAAATGTCAAGTCTAGTGTGTAATGTTTATTCTTTGTAATAAGGCCTGACACAAAGAGAAGCTGGCAATGCATTAAACACTGTTCACCATTTACTGGTTGGTTAAATACAAAAAGCTGGAAAATGAATAAGCTTTATTTCTCCACAGGACTGTTTCTATCATGAGGATAAATCCTCTTTTAGTGCTGATTACAATTAATGCATTGGTGGAGAGAACCTGACCAGTACTGTCCCTCTGAAAGTCCACTTCTCTCTGCTGTTTGAGGACTATTAGCTCAGAACTAATTATTTGCATTGGTTTTTACTTACTTTTACTCTGCTGTCTTTTCCCAAGGATCGTTTCATCACAGTGAGTCTCGCCTCAGGCATTTCCTTTCTCTAGTCAAGTGTACTTGAGACCAAGCAAGCGATTTATGCAACAGAATTTGGAGGCTTTAGAGGGAGCTTTTTTCTGTTTAAAAAAATAAACTTTATTCCGCCACAGCATAATACCTCAATACCTCCCACCCAATATGCTTCAGTGCCACTCATCCCTCTTTTGCCGAGCTGGGAAACAAAGATAGATGAATCATCGCATTTGAGACATGTACACCTGTAAACCTGCAGTATATCTGTTACTCAGACAGTAGGGAAAAAACACACCAGTGCCAAAGCTAGTATGTCTTCTGCCAGTGGCAAAATAATCACATTAGTCCTTTTCATCTCTCCTCCCACCACCTCTATCTCTGTCTTCTTCACCACAGTCATTACGTCTCAATGATCCCCTCTTAGTCCAATTCTCCCTCTCTCTCGCCCAGCCTGCCAGAGTGCCTCTCTCGACAACGGTAATTCTCATTAATTATCACCACAGGCATGTTCCAGTGCCAGAGAGCCCCAGGTGGCAGGCCTCAGTCAACCCTCTGTGTTCCTGCTGGAGGGTCGAGCTTCGCTGGAACAGACAGGAGGTCAGAGATCTTTACCACCCATCAGTGCAGCAGAGCTTAACTTTGTGTAGGAGATGGAGGCAGATTAATGGTTTGGTTCCACTGATTGTGGAGATAAACCTGACATGACTCTGAGGGCCAAAGCTGGCTTTTTCAAGAGAAGATGCTGACAGTTTGTGGCAATACAGAGCATCATTCTCCCTCACAAATGCATCTGAAAACTCCAGATTTTATGAGTTGAATCAGATTTGGCTGTTTAAAACAAAGATTCAGCTATTCAATCTTTTTTCATATAGACCACCAGAAAATCCATGGGCCTGAGTTACTGTGATGATTTTGGGGTTTTCACTGAAAACATTGGTCATAGCTCAGTTATGAAATCCAACGTGGAGTGTCCCTCCTGCTGGGCTGCTGACAGCACCGTCAGTCAGACCCCGGAGCTGAAAGTATCAGAGCAGCCAACATAAACAAGTCACACTGCCCTGCCTCACACAGTCTTTCGTTTCCATCACCCTCTCTACTTCTATTCAAGTTAGTTTTGGTCATTTTAAATCAAGACTCAGTTGTACAGTTTACAGCTTGCCACACTGTTGCACCTGCATTGCTCAATGCACTGCAAGGCAGCTAAAAAAACTGGCAGCCCTAATAAAAGTCATAAGCTTAACTACTATTAAGATCATCTGCTGATTATGAACAACTGAGGAAGCGATGTCCTGATCCGTGTAAGTGATTTTTTTCACTTGTAAGTATAGAAGATTATTTGGTAACCTTGATGACAAGTGTAAGAGCAGGGATTTGACCAATCAGAAAGTGAAAAGGAGTTAAACCAGAGATGTACTGTGGTTGTGTCCTACCTCGTACCACAAAGTAACAATCACCCCCACAGGGACTGAAATATTTCACTACAACTATAATTGGTTTGGGTCAAACAAATGCTGGTGTTTTCATTAATTTTGTTGATTTAGTTTGGACTAAAAGAACTGGCTAAAGGTCACCTAACAATAAAATCTAACTATGGGTTGTAACAAGCCGCTGGCACAGATGACCTATGGGGTCCATTTTTACAGTAGAACAGTCTCAGTCAGTCAGTGAGCTATTCAACAAGCTATTCATACAAAAGCTGTTCGGCACCAACTGAATGTTTGTGTTCAAATACTACAAGTGCATCCTCCAGTCAAACCCACTTTACTGTGAAAATGTAGGTATCCAGGACTAGTACAAAGTCTCTCCCCAGGACAAATGGTGTCACGGCAGATAGGAGCAGGACGACACAGACTACAAGGATCAGACAAACGCTCCCTGTTGACAAAATGGTAGATAACACAGAGGGGGGAAAAAAACAGCCTTGGAGGATTAGAAAAGTGTAAGCTCTCCTGGGAAAATGATGAAACTCTGGATAATAGAGGAATCCAATCTGCATCGGCACAGCTTCATAATCCTTCACCTTTTTCTGCCCCTCTCCCACCAGGCGGGGATGCCTTTCCTCATCGCTATGACAACATAACATCTCCCAAATGCAAGACGTGCCTGAGAGGCCATGGTGTCTCATTAACAGTTAATGAAAAATCTGACAAAAAAAGGAGGGGTGAGGGGGTGTTTATCTCATTTTTGCAATATATTTTTACACCTGCTGTACAGTGATGACACCTCTCTCACTATGGGTCGTTCAGATGTTGTGTAGAATACACTCTGTTAGGGCTCGGCACAAGCCTCAGTGCGGCCGTTTTCCCACAAACCACATCCAGCCACTGTGGGGGAATATACTATCTAGCAAAATGAGATATATAAATCTCAACCCAGCAGTCCACCTGATATGCAGCAGCACATAATTATTCAGTTATGCATATTAAAATCACAAAACTTTATGGCTTGGAGCGGACAATCTCTTCTTGTGAAATGCTATGTGGCATTGATAAGCAGCAGAGGACCATCGGTACATAGATATGAGCTTAAGGTGGCACAGCTGAGAGTAGCAGCAGCAAACAGTAGAGCAGCAGCTCAGGAGTTTAGATGCAATTATGATATGAAGAATAGTAACAGAAACTGTCACATAATCACTATGGTTTGAGCTTTTTCTAATGCCAAGAGGCAATGAACACACTAAATGTGAAAACAAAAGAATGTGAATCCTATGTCCTATATCCTATATCCTGTGTCATGTTGAGTTTCTCATGAAACAAACAGCAACAGAGAAATTATTTTAAGTGAGCTGTGCGCAACATACATCATTACTCTCTGCTAGAGACCCAGTTTTATAGTGAGTCAATACAAAACCCATGTGGGGAGCATGTGGACAAACCTGCAACCTGCCACACAAGCAGCTCAGGCCATTATACTCACAATACCCAAACATGGGAAGTCATATTTCACCCCAGTGTATATCAACGGCGTGAAGGCACCAGATGTCACAAGACAAACAACCAACTGCTTTTGGTACCAGTGCAAACACTGAACATGGATAAATGAACAGCAGCACAATTATGGAGATTATCAGGCAGCAGATTCCAAAACATAAACCATGAAACACAGCAAAACAACAGCCAGCCATATCGCCCAGCACAAAAATAAAATACATGACCAAAACATCCACTGTTGATGTGCAGGTTAGAGGAGGCAGCAAACACTTACCTTGGTGATGTGTTGTGTGTATAGACTGGGATTAAACCAAGTGGGGGTAATGCTACAATACCAGTTCACTCATAATAATCATAATATTCAAATATAAGTATTTACATTTCACCACAATGTGTATTAACAGCATGAAAAACAACCAGCCAGGGAAAAATGAGCTCAACCACCAAGAAATTGATCCACTCTCAAGAACAATGCAAACAGTGAACGCAGATAGATGGACATCAGTATAATTTAGCAGATAATCATTGACGCCAGGACATCAACCATAAAACACTTCTGAGAGAGCAGAACAATAGCCAGCCCTTTCTCAGAGCACAAAAATGATGACTAGAGCCAATATCCATTTACAAAGTGGAAGACGCAAACACTGATGATCGTCAGTATCCCAGTGGAGAATATAAACAGTGATGGACTGGGATTAAAAAACACACCCTGGTATCTCAAACATTCACCAGCCCAGCAGGCCCAATTCAAAACCAGCTACCAGGGCAGAAATTCTCCATTTATACTTATAAAAGCTCACACTTATTACGCCCTAAATTCACAACAAGTAAACTACATCCTCCACATTATTCACAACAAATACCTCTCTTCACTAAAACACAATGTACAGCCGCGGACACAAGAGCTTCACCCAAAACACCGCAGTCACAGCACAGCAAGTAACAAAATGTTGCTTACCTTTATGGAGACTTGAGGTGGCTTTGGCTTTGTCGAAGTCCAGCTTTATTTTGATGTCTTTGCCCAGCTTTGTCGTGCTCCTGAGAAGAAGAATGTCAGAGTTTAAGTGTCGAGAATGTTCTTTCAAATTCTCCATAGTGTGTAACACTGTTTGTAACATTTGTTTTGTAACCACTTCGGTCAATTTCGCATATTTTTCACCTTCACTCGGTTCATTTCTGGCTTTCTTGTTGCTCCTCTTCTCTGTGCTGCCATTTTCGGTCGTTTTGAAGAGTTTCCTCGCTCCATTTTTTTTTTTTTTCTTTGGCTCCACTGGTTGGGTTGCTACATTTGATTTCATCCGTGCTCGGTCCACCGGCGGTCACATATTGTATACAGGTAAGTTTGAATAAAACTTGTATGTGTAATTTGCTCGCCTTATCATCACCTTGTGAAGCTTTTAGTCATAATTTGACTTCAGTAAAGTTCTAGGGAAAACGCCGACTTGCCGGACTGGCTGCAGGCCTCCTTCACCGCGGACATTTTGACTTTTCATCGCAGGAAAGACACAGGTGCTACTAATATCATTAACACCGAGCTCCCTCTCCAGGGTCCCGGTGGAGGAGGAAAACACTGTAAACTGTAACAATACTCAGTTACAATTAAAAGCCCTGCATTGAAAGTTGGATTGTACCTGAAGTATCAAAAGTAGAAGTTCTCAATGTAAAAGTTAATAAATACAGTATATATCTAATGATGCATTGATGTTTAAGCAACATTTTTATTTTTGTTGTTGGATGAGATGGATTACATTTTTAAAAACTATTTTGTATAGGACTTAAACTAATGATTATTTATATACATATTACACCTCTCATAATGTGCCACAGCCAAAGGTCATATCAGTATATGGTTTAGATTCAGACCCTGAATCAGAAGAGTTACTGAATATGCTCAGTTTTCCAGAGTTAACAAAAAACGCCAAGGGGCAGTTTGTTTTTTCTTTTTTCAAACGCTGCACTTTCATCACTTCACAGAAAGTTGGTGAATCACTGAGGAGTGCCAGCTTTATGCTTTAAGAGCATAAATAACATCTCAAGCATAAACCCACACCAAGACTAGATAATGCTTGTTTTGCATAAACCCCCTCTTTAAGAGATAACACACTTGTTTATCTGCCTTCACAGAAAAATATGTTTTTCACTGTCTCTGTCAAATCATAATGTTTCTAAGGACCTTTAGTATTCTCAGCATGAACCCACAGGCTGGAGATATACAATTTGTCTGTTAAACATTCTGTGTATTTTTCCATCTCTGCCACTTAAACTGTCAACACCAGCACAGGTACAACACCAAGATTTGTCCAGATTTGATGGGTAGAAATGACCCATTTAAAAGTAAAATAAGGATCTGATGTGATTAGAAGGCAAGAGATTAAAGTGTTTACACACTGTAAGATCATCTGTACAACCTGAAGAAAACTTCGGCCGACTTAGTCTTAATCTTACTTAATCTTAAAAAGTATATATTAATTTGGGTCACGATTTTGTGATTTGGGTACTGAAGGGGCCTGTTTAGGATGAGTACTTGGGTTTAGCATTATGGTAAAAGTTAGGAGGCAGGTTCAGGAGTAAGATTTGAGTTTGGGTGAAGGAGTGAATGGAGTAGGTAAGAAAGATGTTTCTTCAGCAAAAATCATTGCTCACGTCAAGAGAGAATTCAAAGGAAGTCATTTATCTATTGATTTTAATGCACAGCACTGACATTTATCAGCTGTTTAACCACATTGTTTCAACATCAAGACAAAACAATAGTGATGATGGACTTTTGTCAGCCTCATCATAATCTGGATGTGTTGTTTTTATTTTTCCTACAACATGACTACCTGGAGTGCTGGCAGCTGTAGATTAATATCATTTCTTCAGCAAAGTCACACGAGCTCCCCTATAAAAAAAAGGCCCAACCTAATAAAAATTGAGATACATCAGAGCGTAATCAGCCATATACCCAGGGGGTGCATTACAACAAACGGTCATTAAAACACTTGACAGCTACAGGAACAAATTACCTCCTAAACTGCTGAATGGAACAAGTTTGCAACGTACTCTTAACACCGCCTGGTTTTATCAGTTTCTGGCTGATCGGGTTATTTTTTTAAAGACAGTAAACAATTGTTTTGCAGGATTTATAAAACAGGGATGTGTTGTCATATGTAGAAGAGGGATGATTAGAGCAAAGTCAGTGATATCAGTGATGAGTTCTTCCATCAGCCAGAGGTGCCAGCGGTTGTTTCCCAGCCACAGATCTTCTGTTTGAAGAGAGAACGCTGAAGGTTGAAGCAAATTTGTTTTCGTGGCCCAATCTCGAACCGAGCACCCGCTTGATCAAGTTGACATTTAGCTTGAGCGTAGAGGTCACACCACTGCCGTTGTGGATTGGAATTAAATGAGTTTTAAGATGGTGTGTACTCAATTTCTCAATGGTAATCTGGTAGCATTATAGAAAGGGGCCTCAAAAGCGTTTAAGGTGGGCTGAGGGCCTGAATGTTTGCATCCAAAGACGAGGAGAGCTCCCTGATTAGCGTTCTGTAACTCCAGCCAGAGAACAGGAAGCCAACTGATGAAATCACATGTTGTAGTTCATTTGATCAATAACCTAAAAAGGAAAATTTAACTCTCAGATTCTCTTTTGTTTTGTCGCCTCACAGCCCTCATCAGTACTTTGTGTCAGTTCTCAAAGAGCCACATATTTTAGTCTATTTCAGTCTGTGACATCTTAAATTTTGCACAGTTTATCCATGTTAAAATCAGGACATAGGTAGTTGTCAGAAATCTGCCTGATTGTCTGTCACCTTGTGTAAATTCATCCAGATGCAAATATTTCTAAATATTTTGTATTATTAAAATACATTTAAAGAATTGTGCAGCCTTGGTGGACGTGTGCATACTGACTGTTTTGTAGTATGTCGTGCTGTTTTTATATTCTGAGTTGACATATCTGGAACATCTATCTCTTTTTAGCTCCCCTTTCATGTTGGCCTCATGCTACGATCACTAGAAGTCCCCTTGTTCCCACATGCTACTTGAAGTCTTGTTAGCTATGTGGCAGCGTGGCACTCAAACATATCAAGCAGCTGTAGCCATTTTAAAGCCTTCATGCTCATGTTGTGATTGCTGGCAGTATTATCACAGCAAGCCATGTCACTCCAGCTTAGGAGGCTTGCAGGGAGCCCAGGTCGCTGTTGTAGCTGGAGAGCCTCATCCCTGACTCATTCCTCTGCCGAGTGCACAGCGAGGTTGTGTCATTCCAGCAGGCAAACACGCTGTGGAGGAGCGGCTTCTGCCAGGCTGCATCCAGGCATCACTGCTCCTGTTTGAATGATCACAGCTTATGCTCTATATGCTCTCTCTCTCTCTGTCTCACAATAGAGATGTTTTCTCATCGCTGAGAGGGTATCAGCAAGGCTGCAGTTGCATCGCCCTCAGTAACCTACACTGTGAAAGAGCGGTTGATTCTAAACTACATAGCAAAGTAAAATGTCACAAATCTTCTTCGCAGGTGCACAGGAGTCATGAACAGAAAAATATAGCTGTGTGAGGAGCTATTTTTGGCACCTGTGGTTCTGGAAGTAAATTTCCCATTCATTTTTTCCATAGACAGTGTTATGTGATTCACAGGTGAAGCACAGCTTGGATCAGCATGAAGCTCTCTCACTAGAATCATCAGTACAGAAGGTTAATGTCACAAAATATCTGTTTTGTTTTTTGTTTTTTGATGAAAAGTTAAAAGTTGAAGTTTGTATGCATAAAACCTTCAGGGTAAATTGTGACGAAGAAGAAGCATCTAATCATCGAGCTTAAATTCAGTAACGTGCGCCGCTAACAGCAGGTGGGAGCGAAAGATAACAGTGCTGAGAAAACTGAAAACACAATCTGCTGCTTAAATCAAATCCCTTCTAAATTCTGGGTTAGTTGTGAGTGAATTCAGCAGCTAAAGCAACATGTTTTGTTAACAACTGGAAGAAAAAAAATTGATATGGGAATACAGAACCTGAGAGTGCATTATCTCCCACTTTGCATCTTTACTGCAGTTAAACAGCTGAACTCTCGTTAAAATATAATCAATAGGTGTCATGGACTTATATTCTCTGCCATATTCACTAGTATTAATGATATAAATGACCCCTCCAGCTCATTTTATCAGGAACTTCTTTCAGCCTTTCCATTTTAATTGACATTTTGGCTTCAACTGCTAACTTCTTTCACTATTTCAAATGTTTCAAGTGCAAATTTCCAAAACTTGTTTTCTTTTCCTACATTATTACTCCCAATACTCACTTTTGCTGATGATTTCATCATCAACCCTTTCTTTTGTGCGATTGTTTATGATGCTTTGACGTTTGTCCTGAGGCTGAAACTTGACAGCTGTCAAAATGCAGTGCATAGTTTACATGTTTTTGTATTCTGACTTGCATAAAATAAGATTTAGATGCCAAAGAAATTGTCTTTGCTAAAAGTGTGATCATGGAGCTTTTGACATTAGATAACTGTGGTTTCTGTGGAACTTTCTCAACAAATTATCACATTTGACTTTTTCAACCATTAAACACTTTCAGTCAAATCACTTTCCCTCTCAGTTTGATTGAGAATTTGCTGGCACCCAGGAACTCATTTACACCATGCCCATTATTCAACCAGTTGTTCTCTTGTTTTGCCAAAGCTAAACTAGTTAATTTGTCTACACGGGAAATTAAATGACTTTGTCTTCGGTAGCTCCTCATTAGCGGTATTGTTCATTAAATTCCCCAACCTGTAATGTCTGATGTCATATCAGATTTTTCATGCCAGCACAAAACCAATACATTCATTCATTACAGTGGGTGACTGTTTTCATCTATACTTGTGTTGACTGCCACATCATTTTGAATGACACATTTTCCCACATAAGAGAACAGAGATCATGTGTTGTTACATGCCACCACAGCGTGAGATAGGAAGAGTTCAACGACATCAGCAGCCAGGTCTTCAGGTCTGATGTGTTATATATTCAGGTGTTTGCATTATTGTACCTTACTTTACTATCAATAAAAAGGACAGGAAATACAAAACTGTCACCATCTCACTTTGCAACCCAGGTGGATGAATATGAATAAAAGTCGAAGGGGAAAAAATGAATTTATCTTCTCTCGCAGAATGATGGATGATCCAAAACAAAATCTCATTTAATGGTAGATTAATAAAACAACACATTTACAGAACTTGTTATTTTCAAGCTTGACAACCACAATTACAATTCTCCATTGTTATTCCCATCCATTGCCCTTGGAAAGTGAAAAGCTTGACACATGGTGAAGACGACGAAGCGAGCCAGTCTCTAAGAAAGAAAAAAAAACCGAAGGTACCTGGAGTGTCAGCAGCTGTGCCACGCTCTACTGTGTTGAAAGCTTGATGAAAACAGTGCTGCACTTGACTACCAATCTACCACCCTTGGGAAGGGGTGTAGATTTTGAATGAGCTTGATATCCAGTGAATGAGAAATAAATGCCTCTCTTAAGTACCTGTCAGCAATGCAAGCAGAGCAGCAGCTGTGTTACACTTCACTCAAAGCTTTTTAAAGCATCTTTGGCTGAATACTGGGGGATGTAGAGGTTATTGAATAAGCTCATGAAAAAGTCAATGCTCACATAAATACATGACAGATTACATTTTCATCTGACATTTCAGACATTTAGCTGACACTCTAATCTACAGGAATTTAAAGACGGTGAAGCAGTAGAATAACCTTCAATTGCCCACAAATAAAACTGATGTAATCATGATTCATTCATTTTAAATAAACATAGATATGATACATTTGACATCTTTTTTAATGTCTGGTTGAAATTAAAGGTTAACTCTGAAAATAACAACAAGAAAACAGCCATCATTAGAAATACAAAATGCACTTACTGATAAAGACTTTAAGTTCTTTCATTGTTGGCAAACAGATAAAGGCTTTTTCCTACATCGTGATAATTATTTAACAAGACTAAAGCCTGGATCAGACACAGATATAAGTATGTAAGTAGCAGCCATGATTAGAGCTGCTTAGTATCTGTGAGTGCTAAGGAAAGATGCACCAGTGGTTCCTTTTGTATCTCCTTTAGCATAGGGTACAATAACTATACTTTATGAAAGGATTTGCCATGTATTTACTATTCCAAAGAAAACTGGCAACAAGCAACAAATCTGCCAGTAACCAATACACAATGATGCTAACACGCACAGTGACCCATTCAGTCATTCAGTCGTTCTTCATGCTTCCAACCAGCTACAAAAATGTAACTTAAACATGAGCAGAGACAGAGAGAAGTGAGAGAAATGTGTCCATATGTTCAAAGTGTGGATATCCCTTTGTCAGATGTAGGACTGCTCTCAAACAGAGAGGTTCCTCATATCAGAGTGCTGACACAGTACTCACTAAAAATATAGTATGCTTTGTGTGTGTGTGTTATCTCCTTGGTGCCAAGTTCCTGTTTTCTCTTGCTGTTATTGGCATTAAAATGGCACCATACCTGTCCTCCCCTCTCCATCCTCTTCCTCTCCTCTCATCTCCTAATCCTCTTTTCAGGTGGACTACAGCTCCATTCCTCTGTCCTCTAATCTTCCCTCCTTCTCTCTCTCTCAATATTTTACATACATCTCCTGACCCTCCTCCTCCTCTTCCTCCTCCTCCTCCTCCTCCTCCTCTCCCTCATTAGTATTCATGACAGTGTGGTCTATCTATCCCAATGAAATGCTGTTGCATTTAGAAATGTTGCAGCTCTCCAGACATCACATTCCCAGCTAATTTTGGATCATCATGATGAAAAATCACCAAGGCTTCCCTGGAGCCTCTGAGCCGGAGCCTGGAGCCTCCGTGTGTGCATGCATGTGTGTGTGTGTGTGTGTGTGTGTGTGTGTATTTGAGTGCATGTAGTTCTTCAGATTGTGTTATAAAACAGATAAACAAACACTCATCTTCAGCTTAAATCAATATGCACTCTATACATTCTGTATTAGTATCATTGTGTCCACTGACTGCAAGATATGTGAGTATCATTATAATACTGTTTTATCATTTATGTCAACTGGTGTTTTGTTTTGTTGTTGTTTTAAGCCAAAAATGAGATCATCCATGTGTCGCCATATGTTGGTCCAACAAAACACTTCTTTGTAAAAATATCTTGACAACAATCAGATGATTTCTCGTCAAATTTGTTACAGACATATTTGTTCATCTTCTGATGTTTGATGTCCATTATCTGATAATAAACAACAAACTTTGTCATTTCCATTCAGTTTAAATCCGTGGCTAAAGCTTGTAAGTGGACTTGTTTTGATAAACTATGATTTTCAAGGTCCAGACTGAATTTCCAGGCTCAGTTATCATGATATTACATTATTATATTTATATGGAACAGATTGTACATGAAATGCAGCTCATATAAATCACATTAACATAAATGTTCAGTATGAACCCAAAAATTGAGACAATGTTTTAATTAATTAATTAATTTTTTAAAATAACATTTAAACCATGTTAGATCTAAATGTAACTGGGCCAATAATACAATTCTAGTAGGGAAATACTAAATCTCTTATTTAATTGTTTGTTGTGATCTAAAAGTAGTAAACATTCAGGATTCAGTCTGTATTCAACCCTGTCTTCTGGAAATGATGTTCATATACAATTAAATTTTCTCATTGTGGTGGCAGTGTAATCACTGGCGATATTATGTTTTTTTAATGAGCAGAGATACAGACAGTTTTTTTGCAGCAGTGTGACAAGTGGCTGCTGGATAAATTTAATATTAAGGCAGAGTGGCAGTGTCGCATCCACCTCTCTTCATACATCCATGATCTTTCTCCTGCCACCACCCTCAGGCCAAACCTTTTGCCCCACCAGTAGCTTCAGTTGTTGCCCCTTACTATTTCATCCATGACAAAAAGCATAGTTTTCTGCTGTGCAATGAACATTACAGTCTTACGGTGCTGCATGTGCGGCTACAGACTTTCTGGTCTTGTTTCACAGACAAATAACACACCAATACATTTCACTCCATTCACTGAGAGAGATATCGCAGCCGCTCACAGATCTATTGTGTATTGTCCATGCTAAGCTTGCTTGCAGTCAATCTTCACAGGTCAGTAGAAGTCAATGGGAAAAGAAGTAAACACACACAAACACACGGGCCGACTCACGCACACACCTGCTCTTTGCGGTGACATCGCTGACTAAGCTGCTGGAGTCGTTTTTACAGCTTGTTTATTGGCTTAACTGATGCTGACTCAGCACCTTGGAGCTAAAATGAAATAATTGTAACACGGTATGTACAAGCTTTAACAATAGACCTCAGTGTCCATATATTGTATTGAAGCTATAAAACCATATCCATAACAACTGCATAAGCCCTTGTGTCAATCAAACCAGGAGTCAGATATTATTTTTATTATTATTATTTTACAATAACTGTGCACAAAAATGTTACAAAGGCAGGATTTTTGTTTTCTATTGCATTAATCATCTTTTTCCATACCAATAATCATGGTACAGTCTGATTGATTATTGATAATTCACAGATTGTATGGATTATTCATCACAAAACAGTAAATGTTTTGAATCATCATCATCCAGTGTGACCCTCAATTCCCTGTCATGCTATTTCATCAGCTTTTCTATAAGCTCTTCCAGTTTACCACCATTTTACACTTGATTTAACACAGATTACAAAAACATGAGGCAGACTGAGATCAATTTACCCTATTGAATATACATTGATATAGTAAAGTCAAACTTAAATCTGTATTTGGAATAAATGAATGTAAGGCATTTGCACAGAAGATGCAAACATCTTGCTATGCTTAGTTAAAAAATTCCTTATCCTCATCATGTGGTCATTTTAATTCCTTGGATACTTGTGAAAATGTTCTTTACAAAAACAACTCAGCCCTCAGGAAATAACAGTGTTCCCACTTCAGAGGAAGAAAATCTTGTGTCAAAGATTACAAAAGTGATACCAGGGATCCACTTTCTGATGTCAGAGCAGTTTGATGCATTATCCAAAATGTTGAACCAATTTTCACAATCCAGTTGATCCTGTACAACAACCGGCAGCAC
Organism: Lates japonicus; assembly: GCA_033238685.1. NCBI lineage: Eukaryota > Metazoa > Chordata > Actinopteri > Centropomidae > Lates > Lates japonicus. Next base: position 5,803,780 of record BRZM01000008.1, read on the forward strand.
AGTAGATACATGTCGCCTGAGGGAAACATCACCTTTTTAAAAATATACTCACGTCTTTCCTACAGCTAATCTTCATTCATGTATACAGATTTCACCTCTTTTGAGCCTTTGATGGTTGCAAAGGAGGGAGAAAATCTAGTGTTACCAAAACCATTTGTGACAGAGGACATCTTCAGGTTTGCTGTGCAAACATCAGGGATTACACTTCAGGTTGTATTTTCTTTTTTTAAAGTCTGGAATGTCTGGAACTTGTTCTCCAGAGATCTGCAGTTTCCAATATAGTACCACTTCTTAGGGTCTTTGACATCAGTGACCTTTTGCATTCAGCCTGTAATAATTTCTGACAGCAGCAGTAAAGTAACCAGATGTAAAGCACAAAGGAAATGGAGGAGCTGCTCACAGCTGGGAAAAAATAAAATAAGTTTTGGATGGTAGTGAAACAGCAAAAAAGTTCTAACCACTGGCTCAGGATGTTGATTTTATACTGCTAAAATGGCATGCTATGTCAATTAGCATGTAGCATGTACTGTATAGAATCAGTATATAGTATTGATTTGGGACATAGAGTTGTTTGCTGTTGAAAATGTCTAAAAACAACAGCGATCCTGGGTTCGACTGAACAGAGGAGTTATCTGGTGAAGATGTCTTGTGCATCAGGTGTAATTGGTGCTTTAATGCTAACATGACAGCCATCACTTGCAGCAGTCCAGTTAACTAAACTCTGCATGACCAGCCAAGTGTGCACAGCTTTGCTCCACATCAGTGTAGCTGTTGTCAGAAGATGATGGATGATCTGGTCCTTGAGGCTGAGTAGCTGGGGCTACAACTCTGTGCATGCACGAGGAGCTACTCTATATGTCGGCCATATAAACAGGGATCACGACATGATGCCACTGCTTTTGAGAGCAGAGAAAATTGTGTTTAACTTTCTGAAACTTTACAGTGGTTTTGCCTGTGAAACTAAAACATACATTTAATTCTAACTTGATAAAAATTAAAGATGAAACATGAGTCATGTTGTTTATCTTGTGTGCAAACCAAAGTAAACTTCTGTTCTAACTTTGCACCATAATTCATATACATTTAATGTTGTATAACCAAATTAGACATAGACATTCAGACAATGCAGAATGAATTCATGCTTTGATTTAAATACAGAACAATGTAAGCCCACTGGCATCAAGCAGCCTTAACTAACGTCCAAATGGAGCCTGAAATACCAACGAATACATGAATACATAAAAACACATGGAGACCATAGGACTCTGTGTCAATGGGAACCTTTTCAATTTGAATGCACACACATAAAGATAATTGTAGAATGATGAGAAGCAGTTCACAGACAAATGATTTCTGTGTAGGCCTGCAGCCATTTGACTGGCTGAGTAATTCATGGGACCTGCAACATGCAGCATCGGCTGATGAAGCAGAAGTCCTTGAGGGTAGAGCTGGGGATGAGTGCGCTCGGGGCTGGTGATGTGCTTTTTCAAGTTAATATGAATTCAGTTAAAAAAGCAACAGTATTGAGATGGTTTAAATTTGACAGATGGCTCTTCAGCTTTCTCTGGATTCAAGTGGATGTAGCAAAAAAGAGCAGCACAGAGACGAACTCTTGCAGATCTTGTAGTGTTTTTAAGTGAACAGTCACCACTTGAAATCTGTAGTCATTTCTTTAACAATGAGTTAGACACAGGAATAGACACAAGCACCATCTAATTTCTAACCAATGACTGTTGACAACTGTTGGTAACATCAGCTGTAGCTAGAACTTACATAATTAGCATTAGTTATGTGAATTGGATTAAAAATCTCAGTCTCAGGTGTTTTTTGTTGTTGTTGTTTTGGTCTGACTCATATGTAAACCAGAACTAAATATGTATTTGCTGCATGTGATTATGATATCTCAATAACAGGCAGCACACGGTTCAGTTTATGTCCATTATTTTATTTTTTTTACGTGAAAAAAGGATCTGAGGATGAGGATGAAGCATCGCGTTTAGAGTGAACCTCCTCAGAATCTACCAGCAAACATCACGTCGGTCTATTTAGATGCTGGTGTAGTCCTTACGCTTCAGTAGCACTGCTAACAACACACTGTCTGCACGTGACTTGTAAACTACAGCTCAGGTCTCTCTCTCTCTGCCAGAGCTCAGCCTGCTAGCTGCTGTCAATCAAACATAAACACAGAAAGATAAAAAGGAGCATTTCTGATATTTCCCCAAATACTTCCTTTCCTCTTTTTTATAAATGACTATTAACAAACACGCTGACATTATTTTCGACGCTGGGAAGGGATGACTAATGTATTTAACAGTTCGCAGAGGCTGCTGGAAAACATGAACTTTCAACATGAATCTCCTCTTTGGCACTTTTCAGTGGGCTTGGCAAAGATGCTAACACAAGAAGTGTTCCTCCCCTAAACCACCTCCCTGTCATTTACAGCGTTGTCTTACAGTCGTGATGCGTGGGGCGGTAATGGGAAGTGATGCTGCATCGTTAGTTGTGAATGTGTGTGTCTGCTAATCGCCTAATAATTGGATGTGATGGCAGAGCGTAGGCCCTGATGATGAATTACCGGCAGCCGAGCTGTGAGCACAGCAGGTAGGTGGCAGATGCTGCAGGTGCTGAGTTGGTGAGTGTGTGGTTTCCTGCTGGTGTTGCATACGTACGTCTACACTTGCACACACACATACACAAAGGCAGAGACACACTCATGTAACAGGCACATACTTTGCGTGGATAAAGAATTTGCATAGACGCCTCAACATGACAGTCACACACCTCTAGAAGACTTGCATACCGAATTCAAACATAATGTAAGATGGAGGGCGATCAAGCCAAGCCCACACATTCACACACATACATACAATAAGGAAGTCACATGGGAAAGCCAGTGAAACAGAGCTTATATAGAAGCAGCCCACCATGCTGAGGAGATCTGCTCGGGGCTAGCTGTGCAGACTGCTGAAGGAAGCTTGTCTAATCTACTCTCCATGTGAAGTGGCAGTCACACTGGTTCAGTCACTGCTTCAGAGCTCTGAAGGAGAAATGATTCTTGCCATTTTCCTTTGTTCTTTCATTGTCATTTTCATTCCATTGTCAGCACCAATCCCCCCCCCCCATACAGAGTTGTCATCCCACAGAGTCAAGCTCAATAAAACTGATGAGATCGGCACTTGACTTTACACAGAACTGGAAGGATTTATCGCACCTGAACCCTTCAGTGATAATCAGGGTTTATTCTTTACATTCCTGGAAAAGACTTGATGAGGAAGCAAAAAATCTCACAGCAGAAAATTCTAGTTCATTATATATACTGTAGAATATGCCTTAAAGCTATTCACTTAAATGTAAAAGTAAACCCAATTTATCAGCTTAAATCACACACTGAAGCTGGAACAGGGCTCCAGAGCTTCTAATTGAAACACTATATTAACCTTGTTGGGCCAAATGAAATTCTGGTGTGACATTTCAAAGTGGAGAAGTGTTTCCTACATGGCAATGAGAAAACACTTCACCCACAGAAAACTTTTCTGTGAGCGTTACCAAACAAAGCATTAACAATATTTCCTGAGGTTAACAGCAGAGAGGGAGTGTGGTGATTGGACCTAATTGAAGTGAAGCATCTTCATCAAGCACATGAAGATAGTCCTGAAAATGCTCTACCTGAGAGTAGAGTGGTGCCACAAGGAGAGAGGTGATTTTCTTGATTGAACTTTTACCAAAGCCGTACATATAATTTTTCAGATGTCCCACTAGTTTTGGTTATTTAATATTTTTCTTTCGACCTCTAAATGTTTGTCTCAGTGGTCTTGGTTGACCAGGTCATAACCCATATATAAGAGGGTCCAAGCAGTCAAATGACAGACACAGGTTTCCTTTTCAGAAAAAAGTGTTTTATTTTACCCAGAACATGCCAAAAATACGAATGAATGAAAATATGCACCTTTAATTACTAAACAAACCAGCACAACTCTACACAGAAAAATATCACTAACAGAACAGGATGTTAACTCTACAAACTGGCCTCACAAAGTACGACATGCAGGAGACATATACAGTGACTGATCAGACCATTGGAAACAAAAAGGAACAACATAGACAATAACTAAAACTCAACACAAAGACACAAAATTCCCCCCATGCTGATACAGCTGATGGTGTGGTCCACTTCTGTATTTAATTTAATTTTTTACCTGAACCAGGAAGCACTGATGCAGCAGACACGCTAACTCAAAGACAAAAGAAAAAAGAATTCATTCAACTTATTCAAACTAACAGTGACCGAACAATGTGAAAACAAATGTGCACGTTTCATTTAGAATACAGTGTGAAACAAATGATAATGATAATGATGTGGGAGTTTGAAACCAAACCTGCCGTATACATTCATCTGTAGAGTGTGGTGTGACTGGATGAATATCACCATTTTGTTATTGCCTTTGTGTGGCTGTGGATACGGCCATCACAGGTCTAAAAGTTTTCACCCCCGAACCCGGCTATTCAACATGGAGACTTTTCAGTGTCAGTCAGGGATTTTCACAAAGACTTACAGAAGAACATGTTACCCTACAGTCATCCTGTTCATTTCCAATCACCATGTTTAAGGAAATGCAATCAGTGACAATGAGTCATGACTTTGCTTAAAGGGGTCACAAACCAAAAACATCTTTTTCAGACGTCTGTACATCATACACACAATGTTAGATGCTGATCAGCAGCTTTTTTGCAAACATTTACCACAGCAATAATGTGCTTGATTACCCTTATCTGACATTTTAAAATTGCACTGATCTGCCTAAGGGCTCCAATATAATAACTTGTTCATGAGGATGTCTTGATCATTTTTTTCCTGTTGAAATAAAACACCCTGTCTGATGTCATTTTGCAGGTTTTGTTTCTTTCATGTTCAGTTTGTGTCATTTTAAGACATCACATTATTTTCACAAAATTTCAGGAGACTGGTCTTAAATGAAACGTACATTTGGTTCACTCCACCGCAGAAATTGATTACTCTTCCTGTTAAGTGAAAGTGAATTCACATCTTGGTTTTTCGCTGTGAATGAGTACCACTGTTACAGATGTGCTTGCCTGCTGTCGCGGCCTACAAATGTAAAAAGATTCAGAACTAGCCTGAGGACAAGATTTGGGATAGAGTATGTTTTACCAGTGACAGGGAAAGTAGAGAGATGATGTCCCTAAAGCCCAGACAGGACTCCGTGTTCCACAACACTCTTGCTGGATTGTCAAGGACCTCTCAACTCCAACCTGCTATTCACGCTCAGCAGCTTTGGAGAGCTGCAGTTTTCACACCTCTTCCCTGGAGCGACACCTGCTCAGAACATGCACTTCAGCAACAATCGTGACAAAAAATGTCAAAATATTTCATTCAGATATTTATTAGGCTGTTGGGAAAGTTAAGATTGGTCAAATAGCATGGCTGAAAGTTGTTACCCATGTTTGCAGAAAGATTTTATAGACTGATTTTAATCTTCCCAAAATCTAACATTGGCTTCCACACCACATGAACCCAGATGTCAAGACCATGTGTTTGTATAGGCAGCATCTGCTCTCTGCAGGGAAATGACAATCAGATATGAAATAGGTAGAATTCAGACTGTGGAAAGAATACAGATATCTGCTCAAAAACGTAACGAGATCCCACCTAAACTGAAGGTGATATGTGTTCTGTCTGTGGTTTGAGGGGAGATTCTTGCTGAGGCTTTCCACAGCTCAGCCTGGATTAATGGAATGAGAGAGTTATATATGACCAGGTTTTGATGGATGTAGGTTTGAGTGAGATGATATGGATGCAGATATTAGTGGTTTGGTGCTGTTGAAATAAAATATTTTTTACATCCTTAAAGCTACACTAATACTTTATATACTAACAACTAGTTGTATGAATATGAGTGATGTAAGAAAATAATTTTCACCAGTCTGCAGTTAGCATCAGCTCTTCAGAGAGTTTATAGTGTCTTTTAGCTCATCTTTCTGGGTTTACAATCTGCAGCCCCAGTTTCAGTTCACTCTGGTTTCCAGATGCTGTTTCCATTTGCCCGGCAAAAAATGACAGACAAAGTAAGCAACTAGTCAGTTAACACTGTGTTGCGTTTAGCTGATACAGAGTCAGACAAGAGACCAAAACAGAGCTACAAGAGTGGTGAGCATCAGAATTACATTCACCAGGCTGCCAGAAACAGGGCTTCAAATGGAAGAAATAGTTTCTCTGTGTCTGCTATAAATGCAAACAACAAATGAATGAAGTGGTAATATCTCAATTTTTTGTGTTTAGCTTGTTGTGACCGCCCCAGTAAGCATCCAAAACATTGGCCCCAAGCATTGGAGCCCTGTTTAAGTTTCATCATTTTTATGCAGAATATAGGCCAATATTGATCTGGTGATATTCAGCAATTACATTTACTTGTTGTTGTCAGGGATGCTCCTCATATCAGAGATACATCAATTATTCAGCACTACAGGATTTTGAAAAATGGCCAATATCCACACAATAACAACAAATGTCTCCAGCATCTATTGATCTAAATCTAAAAAAACAACACAAAGTATATATATATATATATACATACACTTTTTCAAAAAATACATATGCATAATATATGTTATTCAATATTAAATACCTCATAAGCAAATGAAAGCCCATTGTTCTGTGTTTTGTTGTTGATGTTAAAAGACTTTCTCCCTTCCTTCATCTAGTCTACTTATCTGGACAGAAGTCCCAACAGGTGCATTATGTGATCAGGATCAGGTAGGGTCAGCCAGTAGGATCAGGAAGACCTGGGTTAATAGCACTCATGGTCGTGGCTGGGTTACCATGGCTCCAGCAATCACTATCAAATTACAGTGATGTATCAAACAGAGAGGAGACATGTCGTCATCTGTTTTCTTAACTTTCCAACATTTAATTTTCTTATAACAAAGTAGCAAAGAATTTCAAAAAACATAGATCACAGAGAAGACATGACACCAGCCAAAGTATGCATAAATATATTAAAAGTGGCCACTTGGTATTTTTGTTCCAGTAATGTTCCCACTTCTTTCAACATCTTACAATCTATACTGTGGAAATTAACATATTTTTTCTTGCTCTTTTTCAAAATAATGTGATTTCTGTCAGGAGCGAGGGGAAGGGATTGCAGGGGAGCTACGAGTCTCAACCCAATTAGTGACCTCGTTCACTGAGCACATCTCGTCTTTTTTCTCCCCTCCTCTCTTCATCACACTCTCTATTCACTACCACCCTTCATAGCCCTCCACCCTCTAAACCCTTCCTTTTCTTCTCCGCTGGACTCTATTCTCCCTCTTCTCTCCCCTCTCCTGTTTCTCTCTTTTTCCCTCTCCGCACAAATGAGTCCATTTTGCCCCAGGGATGAGACCACGGTGGTTAAATCAGATTGGGGCAAGGTTATAGTTGGACTGTGGCAAGACAGAGAGAGAAAGAGAGGGAGGGAGAGAAAGCATCAAACAGCTGGGCGATGACTACATGGCCTATTTACATCCAGCAAATTGGCTGACAGTGGATTCCCAGGGCGCATTGTGCTGACAATATTAGTATTATTAGTTTAATAAAAATCTCAAACTCATTTGAAGCTGCCTTACTAATTACCATTAACACACATGGTCAGCAATACTGAACCATGATGATGATATAGAGGAAGATTTAACAACAAAGCCCTGGTTAAATCATCAATCAAAACAGACATGTAGAGAAGTGTTGCCTTTACAGGTCTGTTTTCCTATCTATATGAATTTAAAGGGACTATAAAAATGTTTTGGTCTCAGTTTCAGATGTGTTATTTCTACATCTCTACTTTCTTCACTCCACGTTTCAAGGAGACTTTCGGCGTCACCTGGAAACCACAGCATCGTCCCGCCAGCTGCCATGATTCATAGTTACATAACATAGGCGTGTGGAGTCATTAACAAAATAAGCCGGCTGCCAGGGGACCACAGCAAAACTCAGACCACAGTTTTGAACTGGATCTTATACTGTTTCTCTGGACCAAGACCAGATTAGTCAACAGCTTTCACCCCCTCAGCAAATGTTTCCAAACTCTGCCTTATGTCTGAAAAAGATTCTCTGTGTATAAACCTTTTAAATGTTTAAATAATGTCATGGATTTTGTTTGGATCAACAGATTGTGTTGAAGAGACATCCCATAAATCATTTTATAGTGAGAGAAATTAACACTAGTGGATACTGTGGGATGTAATTGGTGGGGGAAAAAAAGTTGTGATCAAAAAATAGCAGAGTAGCTTCAAAGATGAGAAAACTGGACTGAGATACTGTAGCTCTGCTTAATGCTCCAGTAATCATTTTCAATATTTCTAATGAATTCAAAGTGTGAAACCACAGATAATTTGCAGTTCTCTTGCCTTTAGCCTCTTTTAGCTCCTTGTTTTGGTTTGATAGAATATTTACCATATAAACAGCTCTCATCAGCAGCTTTTTTTCACCCAACAAGTTCTGATGAAACCAGTGTATGCCACCAGCCCTGCCAAACAGCCCTGCACCAAGCAACAAAATGAAAGAGAAGCATTTAACAGCTAAATAGCCACAGATTTTTTTATCTATTATCAAAAGTTCAGCAGCAGAAATTAGCTTATTAGACTTTTCAAGGTCACTTTAGCTTTGTTTCACTTTACTTTGGTGATATTTTAAATTCAAGGACATATTATAGCATGGAATTACCTCTTCTTTATTATGCTCTTAACTTTTACCTTAATTTTTAGTCCTTAGTCACTAGTTTGGTAAAATATCTATATTGATAATGCCTGTAACCTACATCCAGATATTCAAATTCAGATGTGTAAGTTTAGAAATTAGATAATACATTTATTTTTCTTTTGATCTAAACATCAGAATTCAGTGTCAGCTCCTCACAATCAAAAAGTAGCTGCCATCCTGCACCCAGTCTTCAACAATCATAGAGGAGAACACAGGAGCAAAGAGGCTGGTTCTACACCAACAGCTGCTGTAATAGATGGAATATGCTGCTTAGTACAAATGACATCTTATTGCTACAGCTGGGAACTCATGTGTTTACTCTCCTCTGAACATACATCAAAGCTTGCGTTTAAACCAACCATACGTATATGTATACAAAGATTTCTCACTTTCTCAAGTGGGGTTGCATTCACACACCAACATGACTGATCATTTTGATTTTATTACTGGGACTTCCAATGTCAGCAGATTTAAGAGGAGTGTTTGCCTTCAGTGTTGGCCACTGTGTATTAGTTTATGATGGGAAATGCAAAATATTGAAGACTACTACTACTAAATGTCCCATGTCCAGGAACAAATGCCACATAAGACTAATGTGGACAGCTTTTCCCAGTAGGAAAGAAAAATGGGTGCAATATAAATAAACTCTTCATTTCTGAAATATAGCTCATAGGGAGTGCTGGATTTAAGATCTAATAATGTTAGAGTAAACAAAGTTTTTCCTCTGGTGAGCTTTAAAGAGGTTACCCTCAACTACCTCTCTACAAATTAAACCAGCATCATGACAAAAGTTATTTTCTCCTCCCACCCTAAGCTTCCACACCACTGGGAAAATTGTGTTTCCTTTATGCATACATTAATAACAGCTACTCGGGGTGCAAACGGAAATCCCCAATGGCAACTTTGATGAAATGACACAGAAAAGACATCAGCTGTTGTCAAAACTGTTTATACAAAGGACTCTTAGTTCAATATTGAGATGCCATACATTTCAACTGAGATTTAATTTTCTGGCAGATACCATGAGTGTGAAAGTAATCATACAGGCCGTCATCATTTAGTACGTCAGATTTGTCATCCCAAGTTGGAATTTCAGTATGGCAGCATGCACCTGTCATCCCCAGATTGAACTTTCAATCTCTGGTTCTCATCGGCAGGTGATGCATAGGTAATCGTTATAACCACAAGCAATCCTTGCATTGTCTTTCTCTCTGTTCCAGTGTTGTTTTGGTGTGGCAGCTTGGCGGACAATGATGCATGGTATAGAGATGTAAATGTTCAACAAAATGTTCTATAGCTGACAAATAGGGTTACACATTCAAATCACACACAGAAACCCGAAGTTATTCATTTGAAAACACAATCATCGAGTATCTATAATGGCACAGAACAAGCAGGAGATTGATTTTTTCTTCTCTCTGATAAACTCTAGTATTAGCTGTGCCTAATTCCAATCTCTATTTAGTTTAAATTGCATGTTTCATCCGTCTATAGCGACTGGTTCCTCAAACTATTATTAATCACAGAGCAAGAGACAATTGGAATGATTGCCATTCATCTCCCACATTCACACACATACACAGACTAACAAAGATCATGGATCTCATCAGTAAGTGTATGTGTGCATTCATGCATGTGTGCGTGTGTTTATGCAGTGTGGGGTGGGGTTTTTGTCCATTTGTTAAGCCTATGAATAATAATAAGCACCCTGCACAAAGTAATAGATGAGATTTTCAATGGTAGTCAACTGTGTATTGTGAGGAGGGTCGCTTGTTACACCTCTGCATAAGTGAGTCCCACAGTGTCTGTATAATTGTGAGTAAGCTACTCACCATGCAGTACATGAAAAGTACTGGTAATAAATAATACAAGAGGCAGCAGCTCTGCCACAGCTATTTCCACATTAGCAGCCTGTTAATTTGTAATTGGGCTGAACCCCCCCTCCACTGTTTCACAAGTCACCAGATCACAGAACTGAAGGCTGAAAGACACATGACATGGCCAGAGGCTAAGCCGATGAGGAATGTCACGGCTGGGCAACGGTGGAGGAAGTACTCACATCCTTTACTTTGGTAAAAGCAGCCACACAACAATCAGAAAATACTCAGTACAGGTAAAAGTTCAAAAGTTTATTTAAGTAAAAGTATACAAGTGTTATAAAAGTAGAAGTACTCCCTGTTGGTCCTGTGACTGGAGGGTGGTGAGGTGATAAGTGGGACAGGAAAGAAAAAACACCCCACTGTAAATTTGGGATCTTTTTCTAATCTGTGTTTTTTGATGATTCAACCCCTTTAGGCCTTGAGCAATTATCCATCCATTATCTATACTGCTTATCCTTAAGGGTTGTGAGTGGGCGGGAGCCAATCCCAGCCGACACTGGGTGTAGAGGTAGGGTACACCGTGCACAGATCACCAGTCCATTGCAGGGCTGACATACAGGGACAAACAACCACTCACACCTACAGGTGATTTAGAGTCACCAAAGCTGGAGTCCAGGAGGCTTCACTCCCTCCTGACACTCAGCTGTATCTGAGACTGGAGAGACAAAGAGGAAGAAGAGGACATCTTGTTTTTGTCTCATCGCCAAGTATGTTTCACAGAGCTGTTACAGTAACGTGTAGAGTCTGGATGTTAAATACTTGCATATTGCAACAATACTCACTATGTAAGTTTATTTTTACTGTATTCAACAGAAAAAGGTGGAGTCTCCAGTTCAGGCAGATGAAGGAGCCTTCCATCTGAGACAGCCAGGGTTGACTCAGACTGCACGTGGGCCGAGGTCAAACCATGGCAGTCCACACCATCAGGCGGAGTCCAACACAATGGGTCTGTGGGAGAAAGTATCTGACCACCCAACAAAGCTGTTTACCTCAGTCAGCACAAAAAGGTAGGCACCAGCACAGAGACTCAAATACCCATACTGAATGTTTATATATTGTTTTTATATTCCAGGTTTAGTTTGGTGTAAATCTTCATCTCAGAAATACTGCTGAGGGTGAAGAAAATAAGCTCCAGTCTGGCTTTTCTTACGTCTCGCTGTGTTTAAGGTTTCCCCAACCTGGAGCAGATTTGCTACATGAGCTCTGCTCTGCATAGCCTCCTGACACTGAGTCATTTTGTTCAGGAGTTCAACAACCAGGAGAAGGTGTGGAGCTCTCACCCTGACTCTCAGCTCATCAGACGCAGCACCTCGTGTACACTCACACAGATGCTATCACTCTTTGGTTTCTCCATTAACAGTTACAGGTCAGCATGACGTAACAAAAACTGACAAACATCCTTTCTTTTTTTCTTCACCTTTGCTCTTTCCAAAAGGTGTATGCAGGTCGGAGTCCGCTGCTTCTCCAACAACAAGGCAGAGAAAAATAGTGTCCAGGCTGCTCTGTACATGCCCACATCGCCTCCCACATGTTGAGCACCTGGATCTGTAAAGACAGAGACCTTTTAATATTTTCTGTGGATATTATCTTTGGCTGTAGATCTTCCCCGTGCATGAAAATGTATTTGTTGGCTGTATTTTGATGTGAATTGTCCCTTTATTCTGCAGATGTGCTGTGTAATCCATGAGCAATGAGGGTTACATCAGCCTCTCCCTGGACCTGGAGCGTGGAGGCTCAGTGAGCCAGTTTCTGCAGGAGTGCCTGAAAGTAAATGCAGCTTATTTACTCAGACTTTTGTGGAATTTCAACCCGAACACGCTCCATCCTCCCTTCAAAGTTTGTGGATTTGTCAAAGCAATTCTGATGTCATCAATGAAAAAATTCAAACTACAACATGAGGCCTGTTCCTGTTGCCTCCTGAAGGAGGAGCTGGTTGGAGTATCAGTGCGAGGGTAGAGCTAAAGAGTCATCAACGCAGCGGCCGCTCTTGACCCTGCCAGAGTGAGTAATGTCACATCCGTCACAAATGGCTGAAAACCTGACCACAGTGCAGTCAGGTCAGACTAAGCAGTTTCCCTCCATCTGTCTTCCTCTTTCAATTTGTGATACAAATCTCTGTTCTGTCAAAGTGGCTGAAAAGATTCAGATTCACCCAATCTTTCAACCTGGGGGGGTGGACAGACCCGTCATGTTGTCAGGAGAGCTGGTGGTGAATCTTGAGTCCAGTGGCACTGCACAGGTAAGGATGTTGTAAAGTAAAGAAAAGACACACAGATCCTTTGGGCTGATCAGTGTATTCCATGTGTTGGTTTCATATAAAAGACACAAACAGACCACAAACACTCATGTGTTGGTGGAGGAAAAAGGATGTTTGTGTATAAAATACAAATAAGCAATATGACATTACTGAAAAACACTAACACTGTGCTTATGTGTGTTGTTTGCCTTATCAGCAGGAGAGGATGGTTGGGAGATGGGCCTGCTGCACAGGAAACTAGTCAAATAGCAGCAAGGACCTGCAAGCTCTACAACGACTCCTGCTGTTGTTGGCGCAATTAAGAAAATAAATTTTTTAAGAAAGTTCCCAGTCAGCTCAAGAAGTGTCAATATATTGATCAAATATGGCTTATACACCCCTTTAATCTCAGCAGATGAACCAACATGAGCCTTTGCAGCAATTCGGAGCCAGAAATGAATTGTTGGTCTGGTTCTTGCAGCTCCGAAGCTGTGCTGTTATTTGTTATTTTCATTTACTTTTGATGTAATTTAAAAATTAAAACTGTTGTAAGTTGATGTAGCTGTGCCAATAACCAAGATAAAGATGTTAGTTGACTGATGTAAAGCTTGAAGGGGGTGTTGAAGTGAGCAGCATGTTAATTTAAAAAAGAGGTGTAGTGAACTCTGGTAAGTTCAACAAAAATAATTTGTGTGAAAGGGGAAAAAAACCAACAAATAAAACTTACACCAACCTGCCGCCCACTCTCCTATTACAGACCATTGGGACTTTCTCAATACAGAGCACACCAAGTGTGGCCTCACACACTTTAACGTTTGAATTTTATAGCTGGACTCTGGTGATTACAGAGACTAAATCTCTTCTTTTGGAAGAAAAAAAAAACAAAACCTCATTGACCATGAGCTGCACCAAAAGCTATTTTGTTGACTAATCTGTGATGTATGTTGAAAAATATGAATTTTTGTAAAAAATCTCACTGCCTCTGTCGATATTTATTACATATATGTATTGCTCTTTATTGAAATATGGTGATATGGTGATATGGTGATATTTGTAGCAGTAAGGACCCCAAAGTCCGCAGGGACAGTGAGTACTACTACTGTTCAATACAGACACGAACCTTAACTTTACCCTCACTCTAATTCATTGTTGGTTTTAGTATTTTATGACAAGCATCGAATAAAATCAGAATATCCTTTTAAAAAACTATAACTTTGTCCAAACTCACTGACGTCGAGGTCTTCGCTGGTCCACGGTTAGTGGAAAATACGGTGTTCATCACGGCTGTCAGCGCTTTTATACCCAGGCGCTGGGAGGACACGCCCCCCGGTGTCCCCACCACTCACAGGGCAGAAAGTGATTAGCTCATCGCGGCTGTCCGTCACGCCTATCTACCGTTGCTTCCTGTGTGAGCCGTTGGACTCGGTCTGTCTGCAGAGAGTCTCCGGTATGGACAGCAGCCTTACTCCTCAACTTTTTACCGGAGATTTTACCGCTGTTGTTTTACATTTGACACCGTTTATATCATCTGGAAATGGATTTCTGAACGGAATAAGCCGAAACTGAGCTCGACGAGAGTTAATTCGACCGTTTAGATTCATTTTTTTCTGTTGTTCGAGTTGTTGAAGGAAAGGAAGAGGGAAAATGCCAGTTGCAACTCTTCTGCCTTTTACCGCGACCCCGAATAGGAAGTCTGCCAGCCCGACCTCCTTCAGGTTGACAGAGAAATTTATTCTGTTATTAGTATTCAGCGCTTTTATAACGCTATGTTTCGGGGCCATTTTCTTTCTACCGGACTCGTCCAAGCTGCTTAGCGGAGTTTTCTTTCATTCCTCCGCGGTGGAGACCAACACCCGCACCGGTCCGGACAGCAGCGACTCAGGTTCGGCTGGAAACGACGAGAGGGTCCTCGCCAAAATCAGGAAAGACCACGAAAAAGCTCTGTTAGAGGCCAAGGATACTCTACAAAAACGGCCCGACGAGATAAAACAAGACATTATTAATGACAAGGATAAAGTTGTAAAGGAGAGTATAGGTCAAGGTGGGAAGGATGTCAATAATTTACCTTTCGTTGAGTATCACCGCCCGCCCGGGGCGACTGGACACGAACCTCTGGACCCCGAGACCAGGGACAGACGGGCTAAAATCAAAGAGGTAAGGATCTGTTGAGCTCACCCGCTGTTCGTTCCACGGAGAAAAACGCCACTCCAAACCCCGCCAAAATTCTGACATTTTTAAACAATTACTTGACCTACGGTACTTTATATTTAAGATAGAACATGGCTCAAACGTTAAGACAAACCATTTATAACCCCTCTACAATTCGGCTTACATTCGATACACCAATGAGCGTTAAAAGTGAATAAAAATGTGAACTTTTACAAAATGTTCGCTTGTTATCAGGAAAGTCTTCTCCGCCGGTGTCGCTTATCGCGGAGAGCTGTGGCAACAGTGTACAACAAATATACAACTTGTGATTTTGCTTAATCAAATCTGATCACGATGGATCTTTTTTAGCCGAAGTTGGCAGACCATCTTGTAACATTTAGCTTAAGATATTCTGCCATGTTGTGAGATCTGCGTACACCTGTGGGTGAATTTGACACGTGGATTTAGCAGATTTTTAAACGAAGTTCGGCGTGACGTGTTTCTTCATACGTAATTTAACAGCAGTCAGTTCCTGGGGAGAAAAAAAGAAAGGAATGCATGCAGGATCCACGCCGCCTCCCTCCGGGCTGGTCTACCTGTCTTTCAAGTTTCCTGTGTCAGGACGATACTGGACTGGCTCAAAGCCAGCCCGGATCAGTTATCACGAAGTGGGAAAACTGGGGGATCATGGATGTGGAGAGTAAAACACACCTTTTAGCCTTTCACCGTGCTTTATATGACCTAGATTCACAGTGTGCTCCACAGATTGTAACCTGGAGATGGGATATTTTAAGGGAGCCTGCGAATTCATGCTCTGTTTCATATCATCTCCCCCCATAGCAATGTTTTTGTCTTACGTAATTATTACCAATTGGAGACATAATATACCTTAATATTTACGTACAGAGATAGTGTGACAGTGCTCCTGTATATCCCTGTTACTCAGTGGCGTGTGTGCCCCTTGATGTCCTCTCATTCCACATCAGTGAGAGCAAAACGCTAGCTCTGTAGCCTGCAGCAGGGTGAAAAACACCAACAGGTAGCATGTCTGATATTATTGTGTTATGTCATTGCACTGTGTGTGTGTTTGTGTAGGGGGAAACAAGTGGAAAGCCCAGTGGTGAAATCTCAGAGGTGGTTTCAGGTGGCTTGCTGCTGATGTTGTGCAGTCAGGCTGCTGCTTTTTTTCCTGTGCTGTTATGATCCCCAGCTCTCCCCCTCTGAAATAACAAAAAAAATTTGCAACCAAACTGAGGTGGCAATGGCAGAATTATCTGTTGTGTTATTTTGGAAAAGAGATTTTGCATTTGGAGAGCAGTTGTGGTAGATCTGCTCAGTGGAGTGATTTGATTTCCATTTACTCATTCAGGTGTTAAACTGTTCGTCTCACACAGAGGACCATTGAGTGAGTGAGCTGATAAGGGTCTGGAGTCCCTGGTGGAGCACATGTGGCTGGTGTATAGACTTTCAGGTGGACTGATATTGCCCTCTCATTGAAAATCATTTGAAAATCAGATATTTGTGGGTCATTTGTTGCGTAGAGCTCAGATGAAGGAGGTCAGGATATGACTTCCCTGAACAGCCTCTGGGGCATCCGTAGAGCTATGGTCAATATTGATGAAACTGAAATATCACTGTGATAGATTTGGGGGATTGTTTTTGTGCTTCCAGGAGATATTTATATGTGTGAAAATTATGAAAAGCAATAACTGTTAAAGACTAATCTGTTATTAAACAGATAGTGTTTAATAATGTTTAATAATGTTAAGTCTTGTATCAAAACATGATATTTTATCCATATATCGCTTAGGTATCTGGTTGTAAACGCTGCCCTGAAGCTGAAGAACATCATTGCATGTGTTTGGCATTATAGACACACTGTTTGAAAAGCAAATGAGGCTGTGTTTCTGACCTTAAGATGACTTCACCTGCCACTAAAAGGTTAAGAAACCCTGCCGCCGAGCTGTCAGCCACACGAACGTGGCATTAAACACATCATGTCAGCGAGGGAGGCCATACTGTTTACAAATTACAGTTTGCCAATAGTGTGCATCCTCCTGTCAACTGATTGTCATCACATAGGCTGTATAGCAGATGTCGAATGTGTTTGTCACCATCATCATTGTCGGTGGCGGTACAAACACACAATAACACACACTAGGACTTCAGCTGAAATACAGCTTTTGAATGAGATGTAGTTTTTCATCCTAGTCCAAAAAAACTTAAATAGAGTTACCTCTGAGGCCTTATGCATTACGTTCCAGTATGTCTTCAAACTCTGAACTGTGTGACTACAACAATAGTGAGCGAGGAGAAAAGTCAACATAACACTGGTCTTATTGAAAAAACTGTTTTGAATAGTTTCAGGGTCTGTTAAGGCAGCTATCTGTGTTGATACAGTACAGTGGAAACACATGCTGCCATGCTGTGGGCTGTGTTTTTAAAAATGACCAAATAGCAAGTTCATTTAAATCTGAAAAAGGGTACCACTTGTACTGAGGGCTTTAGACTGAAGTGGCTCTTATCCTGCTTTTTGAAGATTTTAGTAGCTCCAGCAGGATCACTGAAATTTTGATTCAGGTCAGTACATGCAATACCCACTGTTTCTTTTTAACATTTTTACCATCAGCAGCTGGTTTTGGGTTTTAGTAGTAAACTAAACAGATCCAACAGTGTTTTAAACAGTAAATCGACCAGCTGTGGGGACCAAGATGACTTTAGACAACAACAAACCTAAAACTAAATAATCAGTCGTTGTGTTTAATTGTTGCACAGGAGGACCGAGGGCAGTGACAGGTCACTTTAGATTGTCTTGCATTCAGATGTGCATTGTTAAAGGAATTAATTCCTTTTTATATACTGTACAGCAGTTTCTAAAGCTGTCTGGACAGGTCTGGACATTCTCCAGAGTTGCCCTTTCACATATGCAGCACACAGTTGGGGGATGTCCATGTGAGGCGTGTTCTCACCTACTGGTGATGGGTAGAGTGTGTAGGAGACCAGCACCAATCAACAGCGCTGCAGGAGGGAGAAAAGAAATGTCATCAACGCACCCACTCTGTTTCTGTGAATTCTACAGACAATGACCTGCTCTATTCACACATTGGCTCAATCGGACATTGCATTGACTTTATATAGGCGGCTGGCAGAGTGAAGTTTGTTTAATGTCTGGTCCAACTGATTGGGACATTTGAGTTCACACACACAGCTCCACTGGGTAATGTCCAGTAAAGTTCAAGTTTGCGGTGAATGTGTGAAAGCAGCTTTAAAAACACAGTAGACATAACTATATCTAGTCCTTTGACCACCCTTATGTATAAAACATTTGGTGCCAGTGGTCAGCTATAGTGGGCACTGTGATACTGTCTTTCATCCAGTCACTGTTGCTGTGTGACAGCTGTGTAGATCACAAGGTGACAGTTTGTCACAGCGAGGACAAACAAGATTGTCCATCTGTACCTAAATACATCCTAATCTTAATGCAAAGTCATTGTGTTGCAGAAGTGGTCCATGACAGTGCAAATATTTTCTGACCAATGCAAAAGTCTGCCAAAACGTCCAACATAATGAAGCAACTAATGAACACAATGTAAACTTTGGGGATAAAGGGTAATGGCTGGAAAGACACCACAAAAATAGTTGCTTTACATCCACTCAAAATGACACAGGATGTGTCCAAATGACATAATACAACCAGGAGTTGAACATAATAGTAGATTCTTTGAGTAGAAAAGTGTGGCTCTATCAGCTCAACTCAGGTTTAAACACAACATACTGTTGAGCAATTCTAAAATAAATATCTTCTCAAGCTAACCACATCATCCTGACCGCAGTTGATATAAGATGTTTAAGTAAATGTTTGCCTGCTGTGTCAGATATCTCTTGTACTCTCACATTCAATACACGCCCGTTCCTCTGTTTAAAAAAACAGGAGATGTCATTTGAATAAATCAACAAAAAAAGCAGATTGTTGCCTCGTATGATTTAACATCAGTGTCAGTTATGAGTTTTCATTTGCCTATAATAACATTCCCTGGTCACAGAAACTGATCTTGCAGTTGCAAGTGAGTAGACATAGTGAGGTGGATAAAACCTGCAGCTACTGTATGTTCTGCTTTGACTGGATATAACATGTAACTGAATGAGGTGATCTAGCATATGAAAAGAACAGTTTAGGTACTCAGTTGTCTCCAGAGAGGATTTAGCAGCATGCTGTCTTAGATTATCTGCTAACATCAGTAGGGAGTGTCCGGCTTAAAGTATTTATTGATGTCAATGAGTTTCAACATGCTTGACCAGTACAGAGAACATTATTAGCACTCCACTGCAACACACAATATTAGCTGAGCTTTTTAAAAAACTAATGAAAGAATTGGAATATGTTGGACATGTCTACCAACACTGCAGTAGTAATTGTGCTTGAAATTTATGTAGTAATAGCAGTAAAAGAGGTACTTGTAGCAGTAGTTGCAAAAGATGTCATCATGCTGGTGGGAGAAGAAGCTGTAATTGTTAATAACAGCATCAGAAGGAATAGTAGTAGTCGTAGCTCCACCATTAAAAAAGCGAACAGCTGTTAGGGCAACAACAAATGATTATTTTCATGATCAGTTACTTTGCTGATTACTTTCTTGATATATCAATTGATCAGTTGGTGCATAAAAGTGAAAAAGTGCTCACAGTTCAGTAAATCTTCACACTTGCGGAGCTGCACATGCCAGCAATTAATGACATGGCTTTAACTGAAAATAGCTTCTGATTAATTTTGTTTTGGTTGACATATCGATTCAGTTCTAGTATTTTCATTTTCTAATAATCTTTGCAGTAATCAAATTAGACGGAGTACTTATAGTTTTAGAAGAAGTCACAGGATCAGAAAATTGGACCTTAAGTAGTAGTAGTATATTGATATATAAGTGATACTCTGATTGGTTGATTTCCATCCCAAGGCCTTAACAATACTGCTGAAACCGCTGTTCTTGGAAGCTCTTTGCTTTGCCTTGTTCCTGCATTTACCTGGACCAAAATAGCAGCTGGTTAACTTGTGCATAATGATCAAAGGACAAATAGGCTGACATAATTTGCAGTCATAAGTGATATGACAAAACAAATTATTCAACTCATTGTTATTCAGATATTTTAAGCCGTACTTGAGCACAGTTGCACCTGACAGCTTCGGGTTTTAAGGCTTTAACTCAGCTCCTCCACAGATCTCTTCTTCTCAGTCAAGCCAATAACTCTGTTGACCAAACACAGCCACATAATCACACTCTTACACGCTCCCCATGACCTCTGGTGGCCTGGTGTTATTTAGTCGAGGCTTCTTAAATTATTTGAAGATAAAGCTCTCTGATTCGGGGCTTCTCCACTGTCTGACCCAGTCATCCAGGGATCTGCCCTGCGGCGTGTTGTGGTCTCTGAGGGTGAGTGTTGTGTTTGTGATGGGCAGAGGACAGGCTGCTGCGGCCACTCTGGAAAGGATAAACGGCTTGTTGTGAGTGACCGCCACAATCCTACAATCAGCTAAATCTGTTTGTCTGCTTGAAATCAAAGGCTCTCTGGAGGACCCCTTCTGCACCCCCCTCCCTCCACCTTATCCACACACTGGGCTTTCACTTGCTCTCAGAGAACCGTTGGAAGGCAAGAGCAGTGGGGGGTAATGATGAAAACGTTGGCTGATAAACGGAGGGAAAATCAAGGTAGATGGGGAAGGTGTCGGATGCTAGAACACTTGTGTTATTTGACACAGTAAACCGCTTTTCTGTTTGACAGTAACATGTTTCATAGCAGCATGGACTGAATTACAGGTCAGAATTTCATAGCAGCCATGGAAAATATTGAAAACTTGGTGATTTTATTATCGACTTTGGTAAACAACCATCTCCATTACAGATAGAGACTCAATTTATTGATATTTATTGTGATTTAACAGGTACCTTAAGAGAGAATGAGAGTAAAACAAAAGCAGAGCAAACGTTAGAAGGGAACAAGCGAGCATGTAGACACAACTGAGACTGAGACTGAACTTTCCTTGGTACTTATGTCACATAATTAAGTGTAATTCTGTGGTTTAGCAGTGTAATTATGGAATTACCCTGGCAGATTGGAGTCTCTTTGAACAATGACAAGCAAAGATTAACCTGTGATAGCACATTAACTTGTCAAAGGCAGGTCAGAGGTGATTTTGGTGCACTTCACGTCATAGTCACACTTCCTGTATTAAAGGCGTATCAGTACGTATGCTAGCTATCAGCCGAACCGGTTTGGAAGCCAAACTTTTGATCTCCTGGGGCGGAGAACGCTCCTGTATTTTGATCTTAGTCCAGCTCGGCTTATGGAAAAAGATGTGGAATTTCATATCACAACCATAGGGGGAAACCCTTTACAGCTGACATACACACACACACATTAGAATCAGATTCCTCTTTGGCTTGACAAACACACATTTCCATGCTTATTGCCAACATCAGCCAACACTTTATCTTGAATGTTCCAGGTCTCCCAGCGTCCTCACAATTCATATCTAAAGGATATTCAGTTACTGTACTAAAGGAAAAATTGTTGGAACTACTGACCGTGAAAAGTCCAGAAGCCACCATTCTACATTAAATATATATTTTTTGTCTATATCATTATAAAGTTCTATTTGTTGCCTTTGTGTTTATTCATTCAGTGAGGGCACACTCACTTTTTAGTGCCACTGTAATCCCTGCCTCCAGGTTACATTAGATTAAATTGATCCCAAAGAGTTCCACACAGACAGTATAGTACATAGAATTAAAATTTTGGAAAACAGGGCACTGGTATTGGCGGACACCCTGAGTTTAGATACTGGAAATGGTATTGGAAGAGAAAAGTCTGCACTGGAGAGTCATGACCCTTTCACACTGGACAGAAAGCCACTAACATCTGGCTTTTGTCTTCGGTGGGACAGGGTACAATCAACATTCTTTCCAGGGTCAAGTGACTCCCACATGACACCGGGGTGGACACGCTAATTTTCACCCCTTTTTACGGCGTGATCCTGTGACGTCTGTTGAAATAGCCAGGAACATTTATTGTTTTTTTACAGTCTATGGGAACAATGCACAACAGTGATTTTAAACTTTGTGTGCAACTTTGGCAAGACAGGAAGGTGAGATAGCTTCCCCTGGAAGAGGAGTTGCTGGCCTCTATGCTGCTTTATACTGTTTTCTGTCAAACATGGAGAGGCAAACTCATCTACCTGAGTTTACCTGAGTTAAAATAACCTGCATATGTGCTAATTTTGGTATAAAAAAGGTGAAATTAAGGAAAACCTGCAGTGGATGATAGGATATCTTTTTACTATGGCATACATGGTTTGGTTCTGAATCTTTACTGGCATTAGTGGGAGTCTGAGAATACACAGTTTATCTGTTCCCCTTTCCTGGGAACTCCCTGGATCTCCTGAAACTCCCTCAAGGACGCCAGGGGATGCCTGGAATTGCCCTAAGCCCCACTGCTGAAGCTCTGTGTTTGTGGCAGCATTTATTTATATATATATATTTTTTAGTATAATGATAGACTTGTTGCTAACTAATAAACACACACTCACCTTTTCTGCTCAGAGCAACCTCTGCTGTCCTGTCTGACTCATCATCCTGCTGCTGTTGTGTGTGTGTATATGTGGTGTGTGTGTATGTGATGTGATGAGGTGGCGCTTGTTGTTGTTGTTCAGTGCAGATGAGATGCAAATGAGCGTTTGACTATAGCCATAAGGACAGTTTATTAGCATGTAAGTACTCCTCTCAGCTCACTATCTTAAAAGGACACTCGCTTAACATCCTGTCAACCCATCACCTCCATCAGTACCTCTTCCTCTTTGATGCATGTGCACACAAACAGAGAGGAAATTGTAAGCAATGGCTTGTACACACACACACACTCATACACATACACATACACTCACTCGAATGTCTTGCTGTTCAGAGAGCTGTGAAGTTGAGACTGGTGGTTTGTAAAGGGTTCTCCCCGCCGTCCAGAGCCTACTGTTGAGGAAAGACGAAACATCAATCTTCCCCCTCTCCCTCTCTCTCCTTACATCTCTACATCTCGTCATTTCCACCCTTCTTCTTCTTTTCTCTCCTCCCTCTTGTCCTCCTCTCTGCCTGCTTCCCCTTTCTCCTCTTCTGCTTTGCTGTCTTCAGGTTTCAGTTCAGTTGTTTTTTGCCCACTCCCGACACAGTTGTTTTCCCACTGTGTGTGCATGTGTGGGTGTGTCTTTGCGAGCGTGCGTATGTGTGTTTCACCCAAAAAAGCACTTCTGCTTCACCAACCTTTAGAGCCTGAAATACATTTTTCTGCTTCTGTCTCTTTCTCAGGCTAACTTGGCAGCCTATGAGTCCTATTTCTGTATCGACCATTTGAACTAATTGCCTCTGGTTCCCTGGTCCTACTTCTTTTCTTAGAGTGGAAACCAGACGTGTGTGTGTGTGTGTGTGTGTGTGTGTGTGTGTCTGTCAGATAGAGTTACTGCTGGGCCCTCCAGGTGCTCTGTTTAATTGTCTAATGGGTATAATAGCTGTGACTCACAACCAGCTTTACTGCCTCCTGCATAGGTATGTATGTCTGTACATTAATGTACTGTGTGTGTGTGTGTGTGTGTGTGTGTGTGTGTGTGTGTGTAGAGAGACAGAGCTCCTTTCAGATTTCTGACAATGCAAGCGTCCTGTTCATTTCCAATGCTCATGTTAGTAAAGAGACAGAGAAACCATCAATAGCTGCATTTATGTGGAACCCTTTATGTCATTAGTCTGACTAAGAGCCCAATTTGAAAATGTCAACACTTGGATCAGAGCAAACTGGCTCCTTTTAAAACAAAATTTGATTCTTGAAACCTTTCTCATCAGTAAAGGAAAATTCATCATGAAAAGGGTCTTCTGATTGCTCTCTATTTTTAGAATATCTGTCTGTGCATGCTCGCTCATTTGGGTTAAATCAAAAAGTGTCACATCCAGTGGTGTCATGAGGTTTAATGTTTCTGAAGAGGAAAAGGAGACTGCCATCTGGTTGCGTTCTTCTTTTCTAAACTAATAAAGACATGTTCATGCACAGTACACTGACACTATGAGCTGAAACTTGAAACTACCACAATCATTGACGTCAAAGCTTCTTGTTTTCTGCTCTATGGAAAGTATGGATTTTGATACAGTTGGGTGGGGTATTATAATAATGGCAAAGATTGATTAGTTCAAACTTCTCAATTGTGAGGATTTGCTTTTCTTTGTCTTAGTGTCCAAGTATCAACTTAGGAAATTTTTGTGTTGAGTAGTTTTCGTTATATTCTGATATTTTACAGGCCAGACATAATTGATTAATTGAGAAAGTACTCACTGGGGCAATTTATAATACAAGTAATTGTTAGTTGCAGCTAGAGGGTAAACAACCGTCTCTGCTTCCAGCTTCTCAGATGCGAGTATTTGATAGTTTTCTCTGCTTCATATTATTCTAAACAAAATCTATCAAAATGATATTTGACATATTTGATGAGGTGATAAAGAAAATAATTGTTAGTTGCAGCTCTAGAAGTTTTATCTATTGCAAACATCTATTTTCACAAGTTTAAATCTTTTCACTCTTAATTTTCTTATTGATTTCTATTTCTTATTGATAATGTGGTCATGGGAAAGATTTCATATAAAAATGCTATCATTGAACTGAAGCAGTGAATGTAAATTCTTATGGTTGAAGTTATGAATTGGAAATTACCCAGACATTGTATAGGCTACTCTAATATATCAGGTTGTCCACCATCTACCCTGTGAAGAAAAATCATGCTGTACCTCTAGCCCAAGGGTAGGATGCTAGGAGTATAAGATCCAAGTAATGAATATTGTAATAGTGTAATAAAGTCACTGTAAATATATAGTCCTGATGGTTAGCCTGAGAGGCTTTAGATATTTTAAATCCATATATTAGTATGGATTGTTACAGCACGGCTATAAGAAAGTTGATGTGGATCGATTTGTCCAGTGGTTGGGTTTTGGGCGGTTGTAGCTGGTTACTGGGGGAGGATGAGGATGAATGTACTTGGCCCAGATCTTTCCCCTGCTGCCTCCTGGCTCTGAGATCTTTCTAGCAGGGAATACAGACTCCAGAGTGACTGATGGAGCAATTTTACATATATACACTCAAACTGTCAGTGCAAGCCGTCCATATATTTATGTCTATGTATGAGTCTTGTTGCCTTTGTATAGTCCAGCAATAGCCAGGGGCAAGCCCCAGCATCCCACACACCACAGGCCTGGCTGAGGAGATGATGGTGTATTAAGCTTTATTGCCTGTAGACTGCATCCATCTCAGAGGTACATCTAGGGCTTTACTGCCGTCACTGTATCTGCTCTTCCAGCTCCATTCCTGCTCATGCATAGTCATTGAGCATTAATTTGGAAAAGCTTGGAGCAAAATGAATTAGATGGATTGTTACTACTGTATCCTCATATTTGTGCTATAGGTCAAGGCACGAGCAAGCCTCGAAGCGTGGAAAGGAAACTATACAAGCAGAACTATACATACAGTATATAGTGTACCAACTGAAATACACATAACCCCCTTGGCATTACAGGACATAGAAAGTCATGGAAAGTTAAACATGTACTTCACACTAGCAGCACTGTGCTTGTACACTTTGCCTGCTCTATCAGCCACGTTGGCACCAGCTTTAAAATAGAAATTGTTGCCTGGTAAAATAGATTCAGTGACTGGTTTAAAGTTTAGGGGTCCTGTAGAAATGCGCAGCAAGCAAAGTCAAATGATTTGTATGAATTTTCCAGACTCTATAAAAGTGACGAAAGGTGAAGCAAATATTGCCAGAAATATATTGAAAATAGATACTGGATATTCTTCAGTCTTCTCAGTGAATAAAAACTGGTCAGGTGTCATCACATACCTTTGAACCTTGAAACAATAATCCTTTATCACAGATACCATAAGGGTGGCTTCATGGCTATTTTTAACCCTAACATGATTAGAGTTGCTATAAATTGTCGATTAATCAATGGTGATTGACATAAAATTCACCTACAACTCTTCTGAGAATCATTCATTGTGTTTTTAAAAGCAGAAATGCCAGACATTCCCCAGTCACAACTTCAC
The DNA here is from genome assembly GCA_033238685.1 of Lates japonicus. Classification (NCBI taxonomy): domain Eukaryota; kingdom Metazoa; phylum Chordata; class Actinopteri; family Centropomidae; genus Lates; species Lates japonicus. Next base: position 5,829,908 of record BRZM01000008.1, read on the forward strand.
AAATATGAAGCTCTTCTGCTTTTCTGTGTCTTGTATGATGATAGTATGGTGACTGTATGATAATGAATATTGGTTGTTTGTTGAGAGTTTAACGGCTTGTGACCAATAATTGATTATGAAGACCAGCTAAGTAAGTTTGGACTATGAATTCAAATATTTGACAGACATAATGCATGATACCTCCTTCAGGGATGAAAACTGACACAAAACTGTGTTGCGTGTCCTCTACATTGTCAACACTAGAGCATCAGCTACTTCAGTGCATTTTTTCCTTGGGCTTAATTTAGAGATGCATGAACTCACCCAGATGATGCAATTTTAAATGATTAAGATTTAATGATTTTAAGTGCTGGCAGTGTGACAGGAAGTTTAAATGACCATAAAATTTGTTTGTCGTGTTATAAAGTGTTTTGTTAGCCATCATAGTGTCCCTGTGGAGGTTTGAAACGTTCTCTCAGCCATTCAGTAGAAATATAATAGTCAGTCAGCCTTTAACTTACACTAGGCTGAAAGAAATTAGTGCCTAGCTAAATGAAATGTCAGTAACAAGTCATCAATAACCCTTCAGGCTCTCTGCAAGCATCATTTGAACCACCTCCGTCTGATGCTTCAGTCCACTCTTCTCCACTTACAGCTCGTTTCTAAGCTTCCAGAGAGCTTGTAGCCCAACCATCAACAAAAGAAACATAAACTGGTGGACATGCACTTTAACTATCAAAGAACAAATCCACAGAGAGGACACTCTACTGTTAGCCTGACATAACAAAATCTGAATTCTATTTTTTCGGTTGAGCAAAAGGCAGTCTTGTGGTGTAATTTTTTATTTCTTTACCACCCAGACCACCTGGGTGTATAAGCTGACATTTTCAGCTAAAGGTGAGCCTTGGAGTTCTGCTTTTCTTTACTGAATTCTGTCAATACACCACAGGCTTCTGCCTGCAGTAGGAAATGGACCTGGTTTTCTGGTGTGGGTGTGCGTGTATTCTCTTCCTCTTCCTGCTGTGGGCAGCTGCCTATTGACAGATTCCAGTAGCTCTACAAATGTGACCGTGTTTTATTTGGTGTATGAGGGAGTCACTCTATGATTTGGTGTCTGTTGGTTTCTCTTCCCTTTTCTCTCACACTCATTTTCTTCCTGTTTCACTGACTTGCTGTCACAAAAATCATAGATCTACAGTGGATTTGTCTTACTACACTTACTGATTACTTACTTATGTCCTGACGTACCTCCCTCCATTTACTGTGTTAATTTGCCATTGCTGCTGTTTGCCGTCAATGAAAATTCCCCACTCTCTCCATCTGTTTCACATTAGAACACTTCCAGCAGTTCACAGGGCACAATCACTTGCCTTCACTGCAAGGTATTCATTGTGAGACATCTGCAGGAAGCGTGTTTCATTAACAGCAAGGAAACACTGAGGGGAAAAAACGGTAAAGTTGAATCAACAGAAGTCAATTAATTAGTTAGGGAGAACAGTATTTCTGCTGAAAGGAGAATCACAGAGAGGAGTGGTGATTGTGATATTGCAGTGATGGTATGTTGCAGAGATGTAGGCGGTGCTGAATTCATCTTAAGATCTGTTACGGGTCAGATGATTAGTTCTCTCCTAGCCTGGCTATTATTTGTCTCTACCTCAAAATACTGTAAATTCACAAATTAAAACCTGTATTTAAACACAATGGGAGAGCATTGGACAAAGACGAATAGGAATGTGCCACACATGTCCCAGGCTAGGTTCAGACAAGGCATACAGTGCATTACTTTTTGGATCATTAGCAGTCTACAGTAGGACCGCAACATTATTAGCATTCGTTTTGCTAAAGACAGTGATGTATGCTAAGGAGAGCGGCCTCTCAGCCTCATGGGGCTTTGGGTGAACACACACATGTAGAATCTATGGGCAGGCGTTGCCATTAATGACCATGCCTTGTGCGATTGTCGCAGCTGTTGGATTAGTGAGGCCAGGAGGTGCAATTTGTCTTTTCTGGCTCAGAGGTAACGTACTACTAGCTCATTAGCATTCAGAGGTTATTGACTGCTTTTACAATAACTCTAATATATTGTGTTTTATCAGGGACAGAACACATTCACAGGTTTGCATAGGACAACATGAAACCATGTGATTAAACTGTCTTTCATTGTGTTTGGGTTTGATAAAGGAGAAGGAGGCAATAAAATGAAATTACACAGTATCATTTTATGTGTAAGACACTTATTATCAGTGCAGTTAGTGTGTTGTGTAAGAGTAAATCAGTATACTTCTTTTGTCTAATGACTTAGTCTTTAATGACTTTCTCTTAATGTTCTGTGTGAGGAGAATATGATTAGAGTATCTGCTAAATGATTAGATACTAATGACAACAGGAATGGAGAACAATGATTTTCCTGAAACCTTTTCCATACACATAAAATTTTTGTTGTCTAATGAAAACCACCTATCTCCAAATTTGGTTATTTTGAATTTTTAATATAGACTGGCAGTGTTCTGTCTTGTGCTGAGAGAATTTTGCTACTTCTTAAACTACATAAACTATTTAAAAAGACACTGAATAATGTGAAGTCGAAACCGTTCGTTTGGAGTTTTCTCAGGACAGCAAGAAAATTAGTTTGTATGTGTGTAATTGACTTCAAGAAGTCATTATAAACTCATTGCTCAAATTCACCTTGTGGTTTATCTGCTGTCTTACTTTACTGAGGTGGGGAGGAGGAACAGTGTTTAGTCAGATTTAAAGTAAAACCTGTGCAACAAGTAAAAATGAGATGCAGTACATTATGTATCTGTATGAGCACAGTATGAATGTGTTAAGAATGCATCCACATTTCTTTCTTTGCACTGTGTTGGTTTTCATACCTGGTCCTGAACTGTATTTTTCTGTAGTTAGAATGATAAAATAAACTTCACTTGAGCTTGAACTTGAACATAAAGAGCAGTAAAGCCTAATTCACTGGGTACCTCTTATGGCAGACGTAGTTCACCCTGGCACACAATGCAAGACAAGAGCCAAGCCAACCTCAGTGTGAAATGTCAGATTTTACTCTTCATACCAGCAGCAACAAGTTACAGCATGAGCACTTTCATATTCTGCCAACCGACCTCAACTTGAAAGAATTTGTTGTTGTCTGTTCTCACACAAGACCAGTGTTATTGGAGATGCTTTGCAGGGCTTGGGAATGAAGTGTGTAGCACACTGGTTGGGGAAGAGGAGGAGGTGGAAAAGGACTACTTGCCAGGGTATAAACAGTTTAGAAGAGTTAGTTTTGTCTGGATTACAGAAGCTTGTATTAATGTTGAAAATATTGCACTATATTTTGTTCAAGTTCGATAACTTGTATATAAGAGTTGGGACAAATAATCAATATTGTAATATGTTTTTTTTTTTTAATGATACTGAGGCATACAATTGGTGTTTTCCCCCCCTAGTGCAGATAATTGAACTCTGCTTTCTGGCAGTTGAAACAGCTTGGTTAATGTATTGAAAATCAATAGCTGGCTACAGGACAGCACCAAATTTACAGACTGAATAATGACTGCATGTGAATGCATCATTCTGTTCATCAGCCTTCACTTTCAACAGCATAAACACACAGACTTTTGAATGTAAAAATGAATACAAACACAAAAATACAAAATATATTCTGAAGAAGCTCCCTAATGGCTGTTTTTCTTCTGTGCAGCATTAACAGGGCTTTGAGCCAAATTTCCGCCCATTATGCACACATCTGTTGTTTGAGATGAGCTCATTGTGTATCGTCAGCTGATCACATTTCCCATTCAGGGTTATGTTACAACATACTCTGGTTTCCTGTTCGTTCACCGTTTTGTTTTGAAGTTGACCCACCTGGGTACATGTCTGTCTGAGAGTGTGTCTGTGATGTTCAAAGATAAGACCGCCTTCACCGAGTCTGAGGACAAAAAAATCTGCCTTTTCACGTGCTGCCAAAAGTCGCCAACTTCTTCCAGATACGAGACGAAGCAGGCTGCCTTCCAAATGCTTGAGCTGGTTTGGATTTGAAACCCTTTAGGCTGTCAGTCTCCAGAGGGGATAGAGTATTTTGTGACCAAGCCTTGTAGTTCTGTGATGGAGAAGAAGGGAAATGCTCTTGGATATTCAATATTAATGTGTCCCGAGCACTGCGGGGGTTATGGCCGGCTGATTCTTTCTCCCTAATCCAATTCAGTCTAATACCCAGAATCATAGGCTGTCAATCACATACTCCATTTATTTTTCAATCTTCCCTTTCTTCTTTCCTTTTCTTGTGTGTGAGGGCTGGCATTTTAACACTGCGAGCCCTGCCATCCTGCATATTGTAGTAGCTAAGGGCCTGATAATCTCATGGTAGGATGTGAAATTGAAGGACCATAACAACTCGCTTGTTTGAGTGTTGGAGCAGTGTTGGAAAGTGAGGCATCTGAACATCACGTCATCAGAATCAAAGTCAAAATATATAATTAAATTTGAAGTCTGCATGTGCTTTCTTTGCAACACAATTTTGTCAATTTCTAATTTGTTTATTCAGAATTTCTCCAAGTACTTGGATACTACTTACTGTCTAGGGTCACCCATCGCCATGGGACAAGGTGTTTATCTTCTTACAAATAGGCATTCAAGTTGAGCAACAGGACCAGTGTAAGCTTGAGGCAAGGTTTACATTCTTGAAAGGCATTTTCTCAGGCTGAATTTGCAGTTTTTGTGTAATTAGCATCTGATTTAAGGTTGCAAGCAATTACACAATCAGCAAATGGGACTGCCCTCTGGGCATGCTCTGCAACTGATGGAGAGCCAGAAAGTTGCAGCACGGTGGCGGATTTTGTGTGAGTTCAGCAAGCTCAGGAGTGAAGTCAAAACGTAGTAATGCTGAAATAGTAATACTCTTTAATCAGGTAATGACATTCCATAACATTTACTAAGGACACCATTCAACTCCAGCTGAGAAAGAAACAAAAAACGATTGCTCCTAAAATACAACATCACCTAAATATAAATGTCTCACAAAGAGGGTGCATAGTGCCAGGGCGCATAAGCATCTCAGTGAATGTCAACTTTAATGACCACACGGCCATAACTCCCTGTTTGCTCTTTGTTTTGGCATCATAAAAGTGTTCATTTGGTATTATGGCTGTTTTTCTCTTTCTAAGAAGCTGTTTTTTTTGGTTGCTGTAGCACTTCAGTCCAGCCTCCCTGCTCATTTTTTGCAGCGTACTATTAGTCCACTGTTAGTCCACCTACTGCACTCTCCCTTTAAGTTATCTGTGAAAACTTTGACCTGGAAATAAAGTGGAGAGAGAAGTAAATCAACCACAGATCATACTGTAGCTGTGCACATGATTTGTATGACCCTCCCTCTTTTATATGCAGAAAGGAGAGAGGTGCACTTAACCTATTACTCTTAAATTGCCTCTCAGATAACACTGAGACTTAAAAATAACCTGAAACAACTTACAGAATGCTCAGTAAATCTCTTCTGTAGTTTTTCCTCCCCTGTAGTTCATGGGTATGTTTAAACCACAGTTTGTTCTCTAATGTGAGGGTGAAGGAATTTATTCAGTCACTTTAATGCATGGGAGGAAGATGATGAGTGTGTGTTTGTATTACATTGTGTGTGTATTATAATAGATGCTGGTAATTATGTGCAGTTGCCTGCTAATATGTTCTGAAAATATGTCATTTAAATGAAAGTTAACAATAAAGAAATAGAGAGACACAAAAGGAGGAAGAGTGGACAAAAACGTTTGCTCAGAGACTCACATACTCGTAATTGTCTGATATTGGTTTCTGAGGCCTTATTATGTTATTTATGGATTCAGCTTTCAATTTTGACTGATTTCATGCCCCTTAAAGTTTTGTTTCAGGAAAACAAAAACTTTGAAACAACATTTAGAGCATAACCTCCTGATATTAATGTACATATACTTGTGTGGACTCTTATCATACTGTCTCTGTGAATTAAATTCAGGTTGATGGTTTCTTATATACAAGAGAAGCTTCACATCTTATTTTAAATCAAAGGACATTATTGGCAAACAGATATGTGCAGCCTAAGTGCAGCCATAATCCAAACACACATGCTTCAGACAGTTTGTTATAAACTCAACACAAGCAGCATTTACAATAATACCGAGGTCACAGTATCACGTTCCCCCACAGGTTAAGTTCTCTAACAACTGAAGATGATGCCCTCATGTTACCCTCTCTAAATAGTGTCTTTACTTTAATGGTCATATAAATAAACCCAGGAGTGCATTTATGACCCACTGGGTACTACTGGAAAAGGCCTGTATAACCTCATCTGTGTTTGTGCCACCACAGGGAAAACTGTTTATATTAAGGTGATTGCATTTGGACATTTAGATATCTTTTTTTGACTTGGTACTGCAGAGGAGGACAGAGTTCATAAGACAATTCGTCCTTAATGAGGCTGCAAGATGCTGATAACAAGCAGGATCTGGATTTAATTTGACAAGTGATCCCACCAAATCCACATTCACATCAAATTCTCCAGCTCACTATAGCTGAAATCCACCCCTAGAAGCTGCTGGTGTCCTCCTAAAGCCGACTCACAAAGCCGCTTCTGTGCTTCTGGGAAAATAAAGATTAGGACTGAACTGATCTGTTGCACAAAAAAAGGGAAGAAAGGATTTTTGGGCTGGCCTTCTCCCACCACTGCACTAATAGTTACAAATGGAAGAGTTTTAAACTGTTTTAGCTGGCTAAAGAAGATGCATTGGACCACTGCCCAGCTGGTGAAATAGAGAGGTTCGTCTAGGCTTCCAGCTGGGAACTTCACCGCACCATTTCTCTTACAGTGTATCTTCATGGCTGGGACAAAAATATATCTACAGAGAAAAGGCCTGTTTTTGTAAGAATTAATGAATTGCCTCTGCCTTAAATGCAACAACCGGGGGAACTATGCAGCATACAAGAAGTGGCTTTATACTCAGCCACAGTTTTGTAAGACTGTTTGCAAAGAGAAAACAAATGTTTGCTTAATTAAATAAGAGTCAAAACATAGTGAAGTTAATTTATCAGGTGAAAATAAGCTAACGGGAACCCATCTTTAATGTTCTTCAGGCTTTTAATATGATGTTCAGCAGTTTTCTATCATAGCAAATTACATAGTCACATGCGCTGTATAATGCTAATTGTGCAATAATTATGACTGGGACTATCCAGGTAATTCCAGGTAATAAATTTGCCTAAAAGATTAGAAATTTCCATGGCAACTTTATCATCCCTTTTTAATGCGTGGCTTAATTACTCTGGAGTGGAGTGAATCTAATTTGGTCTGCTTTGTAGTGGAGACGTGGTATAATTATTACATTATCACAAGTTTAAATATCATTACCAAGAAAATATTGGACATTGTGAATGTGGGGGAAAAAAAGAAATGTCATAAAATAGGGAAAACAGGATGAGTTTGCTGAGAGCCCAGGGCTTTTATTTTTATGTTTGAATAGAATGAGCAGTAAAAGCAGAGTGTTTTTAAAAGCTGGATAAACCCTTGGTGTGCCAGTTGGGTAGGTGGGGTGTATTTATTCACCATTTATCGGGATTGTAGAAGTGATTGGATTAGCCAACAATGATTTTCCTTGCTGATTAACGGACCCAGGAGGTTCAACAAATATCCTTACAAACACGGATTAAGGCAGAAACATTGATTAATAGTAGAAACATAGTTGATTGGACAAACGTTTTCTGTATAAGGTGTTATTTTAAGTTTTATCGTTTTATCTTTTTAAAGGAAAAGTGACAAAAATATACCGTTTCCAGCCTCTCAAATGTAAATATTTGCTGGTTTTCTTAGTCTTCTATGATAATAAATGGACTGTCTTTGGATGTTGGACTGTAGGTCAGACAAAACAAGACATTTAAAGATGTCACCTTGCAAACTGTGATGGACACTTTTCACCATATTTGTACATCTTTAGACCAAGCAATGAATCGATTTATTAAGAAAATAATCAGCAGATTAACTGGTAATGAAAATAATACACTGACTCATTAATGAAATTGATTTGCAGTAAGACGAACAGCTTGGTTGATGGATGATGAAGAGTTGTTGTAATTAGGGTCATTTTCTTGAGCCTGTGACCCAGGGTACCATTCACTGAAAGGGTCTCATACTCTATTGTTGTTGTTGATGTCACAGAATCATATATAGTAGAAAGGTTAAAGCCGTAATAATGAGGATGAGGAGACAAAAAGCTTTTTAATTTCTTTCTGTCAAAAGGCCAAAATGGGCAGTTTCCAATTTCCCCCTTCAATCCAGCCAATCCATATTCGGTAGTTATTCTCCATTCTGTCATTTGAATGGAGCATGGGGTATATTTTCTGGCATTCTCTGCTGTTCAGTCCTCATCTCTGCCAACCTGTTAAACAAATGAGTGATGGGCTCATGCTCTGCCGCCGCCTCCCTCCTTTACTGCATGCTGTATTGAAGCGGGGCGATGGATGTAATGGAGGGAGGGAGAGAAAAATCAATCTGCCTTTCACAAAGTCTTCATTAGTTTGCCTTTTGTCAAGCGGCTGGGTCAAACCCAATTGGGCCGCTTCCTACAACCAAGAGAAAGGTCAAGTCAATAAATGTGTGTGTGTGTGTGTGTGTGTGTGTGTGTGTGTGTGTGTGTGTGGTCAGATACAGTTGTGCAGAGCCATGAACACCTCTGAGAGGTTTGAAAGAAGTGTTAAGCACTTCACTCTGTGGCATTTAAGTCACAATGAAATGAAAAAGAAAAACTTTTGAAATGCTTGTTAGATAACATCCACATAAAAATGCGATAAACGTATTGCATTACAATTGCTCCAAAGCAAACATTATACTTTCACCAGCTGTCAGAGAGTCAATAAAGTGTGTAAACTAGATTTGAAATGTGTTTCCCATTCACCTCAGGATTAGAAATGAGGCATTTTTTAGCCTTTGAGCTCTGCCTGTTCTTGATTAAATATGTGTGGCAGAATTTAATTTAAAAAAGCAACACTCGTCCTTGCTCCCTAACACATGGCTGATAGCTGGTTTGGTTTCCTCTTTGGGCCGATAATAAAAGTAATCATATCACCAAGACATGTCCAAGTGTTCATGTTTTATTCCGACGCCTTTGCTGTCAATAATTGTGCTCCCAGTGGTGTGTTGTTTAACTGCTAGAACCAGGTTTTTAACCAAGCAGTTGGTGGTAGATATAGATTTTTCCCCCTCTCTCTTCAGTGTCATCATTCTCCAGACAGCCGTCAGCTAATATTGATCAGCGTGTAATGTTGCTTTGCAGGTAGGCTTGGTCTGTTGACTGTATTATCAACACTGAGCACTGTTAAGCACCAATCAGGCTATTGGGAACGACACATTTTATGACTCATCAGGTCAGTGAGTCTTGGCACTGGCTTGGCTTGTTAGGAGTGCAGGGACCAATGAGGTATAAACAAGGTCTTATTGGCCTGAATTTACTGACTTTAATCAGTGGATAATCATTGATTAGTCAAAGGTAGATTGTTGTTGTTGTTTTTTTATAATCACCATATTGGATTTTTCTTCACAGAAGCTTCTTGATTGGTTAATTAGATGTGGTTTAGATAATCCGATGTGTGAGGAATCATAGCAATTCAACTCTTTCAGTATTATCTCCTGGCCAACATACGATGTCCAACTACATGTGTAACGTGTGGTTTCTGTATTGGCCTTGGCTCTTTCTGCCTGATAATGTGACTCAACAGCCACTGTGATTCTCTGGTGCAAAGTACAAATGTAACTCTAATGATTTACCTGCTGTGAAAATAAATAAATATTTATCTCATTTGCATGGATAAAAGGAGACTTTGTAAAGAAAAAATTAAGGTCACTCTCACAACAGTAGTTTGGTTCATTTGGGCTAAACCAAGTTCACAAATGAACTCAGAGCTGCTAGCATAAAGTCACTGACTGGACAGATTTGATTATCCTGAATAAACATCAACGCTATGTGGGCAAGCAGGGAAATCAGACTGAACAGACAGTAACTGACAACAAGTCATGCAGAACTTAATTGTTCCTCATTTGTATATTTACGTTCCCTGGTGTCACAAAGCACACATTATAAGAAATAATGATATGATTGTTATTAGGCAAAACTTCATGGCGTCAGCAATGACAAACAAGTAGAAACTTGATGAAAAAGAGATGTCTTGTACAGAACTGCTACATTTCATTCACTTTTGAATGAAGAGCTGCCAAAATACACAGTGAGAAGCAGAAGCACAACACAGATATTTCAAACTCCATTTTCCGTTTTGATGTATTGCACAGATCACTTAAAAGATTGCTTCCTTGACAGATCACTTTCAGCAGATGGATTTAATAGTAGCTTATCTGCCTTCTTAAAATCCTGTTGTTTTGCTTTGCTTTCACACACACACACACACACACACACAAATACAGCACCAGAATCCAGCTGGAAGCAGACCAAGATCCACAACAAGCCCAAACGAACCGAACAACTGGGAAAAGGCACAAGAGTTTGTCAGTGTTGGGTGTGAAAGAACCTTAAGCTTCACACTCCAGCCTCCACTGTCTGCAGAATACTACTGCATTGTTTGTGTCTGTTCGTGAAGAAAATCAATTATTGCTTTCGGTGATAATGATCACGAACTGCAGGAAAAATATGAATTTAATCCTCTGTTTTGGTGCAGTGCTGTTGCTCAGTTCTGTACATCAGCCTTTGCTTTTTGTCTTATTGCAAACATATGGTGATTGAGTGCTCAGACGTGAATGGTTTGGAGGTTTGTTGCAGCCCTTGTTAAACTTAATGACCAATCAGACACCTCCTAAACACTGATTTCCTCTGTTTACTTTGTTCCTTTGTTCTTTAACTGCAGCCATTGTCGCATATTTTTTCTGCTTCATCCTGTTTCTCTTAAATACAGAGCTGGCCTTTAAACTTTCTTGTACCCTCAATTTGTACACAGCATTGTTTGCAAAAATGGACTTTGTAGGAAGCAGTGCTACTGAATTACTTCCCTTTATTCAGTCAGGGGGCGCTTAAGCAAGAACGTTTCTTCATCAATGGCGCAGGAGTGTGTCTTTAAAAGGGAGAAAAACCCATTTCACTCAACAAAGACTATGAAAGATCATCTCAGACTATGTATGTGATAAATCTCATTGTGTCGTTCATTACTGACGAGCGCCTTTGCTTTTTGTTTTGTAATAAAACATGACCGTCACGCAAAACTTGTTTTCAGCAAACTGTAGTTGTGTGCAGTTTGTTACTGTGAGTTATGGTTGTTACTACACTGATACTGATAGTTTCACTTGATCACTATTTGCTGGAAGTGGTTCAGCAGCTGCAGCGAGCCATCATGGAAAAGTATTAAACCCACTTTTCTGTCAGTAGAGACGGTGAAGCAGCATCCTTTTTCCAACAGTACAATACTGACCCATATATGGCTGCTGAAATACTAAACCGCTTAGGAAATCCCTCACTGATCCCTGAGGAACTGGTCCCTAGGCGGAGAGAAGGATATTGTCCTCTGTCTCCGAGCAGCGAGAACATGTGAGGAGACGAGGTGGAAAAATGGTTAGGTGGTGAGTTTTGTTCCAAAACAGCATGGGTCAGAAAGCAAGTTTTGTAAGCAGAAATGTCAGGGCCTCTGTGGGCTGTGTCTTTTAAAAATGTCTACCTCCATAAAAAGGAATCATGGCAACAAAAACCTTGTTTTCTGCTTAACTAAGTCAGCACACAGGGGAATAGTACAGAGAATAACAGGTTGATTGCAGCTCACATGTCCTTAAGGATAATTGCATACATGCATTTATGTTGAATATTATTATGATAGCAGATTATTGGCATAGTTACAGATACTGTCTAATATCTACATGTTTTTGGCAGTCAGTGCAGAGCAGTTAAAAGGGAAGGTACAAATTGGTTTAACTGTGTCTTATTTTCTTTTACCTTTTTGCGGAAGTAAACGTGGCTTCAGTTCAATGCATGGTTGATTACATTTCCCATGCCTTTCACATTTTTCTCCCCTCAGAGGCTTATTGATGCCATTATCAAGCATATAGCCAAATTTGAGCCGCTGAAAATCCCAACCCATGATTATTCTTGAGATGTAGACCAAGTATAATCAAATATAGCCCTCATAGTATGCAGTCATGGAGGTTTGTACACTCTGTAACCTTAATTGTTGATATTGGTTCTAACAATGCAACAAGGAGAATATTTTGGGTGTATCTTAGACATCAATGAAAAATTTTGCAAACCATTTTGAATGAGTGTTGAATACCTTGAATACCTCCCACCTGCCCATCAGCCACTGTTTTCCAATAAGTTCTGTATGATAGATCAGTGAGTAGAGACTATAAACTGTCTGCTTTTATATTTTGTACAAGTTACCTAATTGTTGAATAGTTTCAGATCAATCTGCACTCACAAATGCATTTCCATGTAGTAGAAAACTTTGATAACAGTAATAAAGCAACACATTATATTCGCTGCAATGAATTACATAACTCAAGTAATTTTCTGCAAATTGATTTTTGTAGCAGTGTGGAAACTAATGGCAGCCTGGAGGCAAGAAGAGGTGTGTTGGACCAAAATCCAAAACACTACAGCATATTTGAGAAATGGTCATCAGTAATACACACTGTGCGTGATGTGTAGTGTACAAGTAAAACAATACATTAAAAAAAACTATTCACAGCTAGTTAAACAAATGACTAATTATTTTGCCTCTCAAGCCACTTGCCACCGGACAAACACACCTATATTGTATACATATACTGTAGGTCGTCTGTGCAAGCAGCTAATTATGACGCATAGTTACATTTCACTAGGCGCCCTCTTGTGGCTGTAGCAGTTGTAACTGGATCGGATGAGGAAATCAGGTGACGCTGTAGGAGTTGTTTTGTGCCTTTACTTAACCAAACTATGACTGTTCCATAAGTTTAACTGTGTTTATAACCATCCAGTACGCCTGTTCCCATAGGGGTGCTACCTCAGGAGACGCTTCTATGGGTCGTATCTGAGGGTTTGGACAAGTTACCTATATGGTCAAGGTTGTTGTTATTTGTGGCAAGCCTGGCTTTTGTTTGCTTTCTCAGTGTCTCTTCACTTCTGCAAAATGTTTTAGCTGCACCAGCAACAGCAGCTCCACACAGCTCAGAAATTTGCCTCTCGTCATTAAAATGTAGCTCACTGAGGATACAGCTGCATCTGGGTTACCGGCCGTTGTATTTGTAATTCTAATTATTTGTACCTGGGCTCATTTGCATGCGGCACTTTAGTTAATACTACACACACAGGTGGAACAAAATGCACCCACAATTGCTTTTGTGCTGTGCGTGGGAAAAGACAGTTCTAATGGTGGACAGTTTGCGTCGTCAAACACAGGTGTAGTTAATGACACTGATAATGGCTGCATTTCATTTTGGTGTGCCAGTTGCAGGGTCCTGGTATTGTGAAGGCTGGCTCACTGGCATTAAACACGACAGAGCTGTCATTAATGTTATTAGCTGCACCTGTGCTTTTTGCAGTATGACCAGCCTAAATGTCTATTAGGAGAAACGTCTGTTCAAAGTGTTAGTTGATCCTGGTCTTCATTCTGAAGCTATCTGCTGCTCCTGAGCTCAAATGATGACAACTTGCCTTATGTAATTTTACTAGTGCATGTGTCTTTTTCCATATGTTTTCCACATAAGACTTTTTCCAGGCCTTCGAAAAATGCACCTATGGAAAGTGGTGTAATGTTGTGTAGAGGCTCCCAACATCTTCTCTAATATATATGCAGCCCCAGGGTCGAGCGCATTTCAAAATGTCATTTCTATTTCATGATGTTTAATGTGTCAAACGTTGCAGCCCCCGTCTTTCCATCCATCTTTAACGTTTTCAATTTCTTTTCTCTGTGTCTGAAATACATAGATAGTAGTATGTGGGTAGTATCACTTGAATGACACAAGACACTTTATTTTTTGATGCTCGTTCCTGCCAACTTGATCATAGTGAATGTTTAATGCACTCTTATTTCTTTCCATAAAACGCTGCATGTCTGCACCTGTGCATTTGCTTATGTGAACCAGCGGCACTGGCTGTCTGGGCTCAGAGATAGGGATGAAAGAGATGCAGTAATATTTATTACAGACAGAGAGAGAGGAAGAGAGGGGGTGGATATAAGGGGAGAGATTAAATTCAGGATAGTATACACACAAGACATGCCTGGTAAACAACCCTGGAGCAGCCCAAATCAACAAATCAAGCTCCATGCGAAAAGGGAGTTATACATGTTTCAACTGCTTGTTAGCACTTACAGAACTTTATTAATTTTAACTTTTGGTGAAATCAAAGGCACACGTCTTTCTGCTTTTTCTTTGTTGCCTCATCTGTTGCTTTTACTGTTTTGAAAATGGCCCCGATGAATTGCTGCAGTTTTTTTTGCTCAGCTTTCTCAGTATTATTCCTGCACTTGTAGCTGCAGTGAACTGACTCAGATTAAAGTGACGTAGCCAAGAAAACTGCTCCATGTAACTGTATCACTTCACAACTAGACGTTTCTGTTAATTCCCCTCTCTTTCTGAGCAGCTGATTTGTCATTATTGTAAAAAACACTGCAGCTCCACAGTGAAACTCGTACAGGTGAAGAACCTGTAGCTACATTGGCAGCTGCTTAGATAAATATTAAACAGAATTTTCTTTTAAAACATGTTTTTGCTTCTCAACTGTAATATAGTTGTGAGTTAACTTATAGCCATTTGATGCAGTCCTATGATTAACTCTTGCAAACACGTCCTGCGTGGTGGTCGTAAAAAAAACAAACAACATCTGTGCAGTTATCAGAGATGAACAGGAAGTCACAAGTTTGACTGCTGAGGATGAAACGAACAGCAAAGGAAATGGTAAATGATTTCTCGGTAAGCTCACGTCTCTATGTGTGAATGATAGCTGTCAGCTGCCTGGCCTCTGCTTATGTTTCCTATGATTTAAAGCTTAATTAAACAGCAAAATTTTTATAAGATAATACCTATTAATAGTAGTTTTATGTGCATGGAAAGCAGGAGGGATTTTGTACTTTGTCATGATAATGCATTTGTTCATAAAATACTAAAGGAGAAATACCTGTCACAAATGTCCTTACAGCTTTCATTCCATTGTGACTTTTAGAACAAAAATTCTAAGTGCTTTCCAGTGCACTTCAAAATAAAATCAATTAGTTGAAATTTCATGGAATATCTTTTCTTTTTTTCATGCTCAGGAAACTGATTCAACTTCAAAGTGATAATTCAAAAGTTTTCTCGAACTTTGCTGAAAGCTTGGAGTGGAAAATCATGAGTGGCCTGCTGAGCCCTTTCCATTAACGTCACAGGCCAAAATAATGAATTTCTCTTCTTTCCCTTTTCTTTTGTGGTTTGTTTACTATTTAGTTTTGCTTTTCTCCATCCTTTTCTAGTGTGAATCTTTATTTATTGAACTGGACTTTTTAAATTGTTTCAATTTATTTTTTTAACTTAATTTCTTCTGGTTATCATGTGGAGCAGTTTTTTTTTACTGCCTTCTGTCCATCTCCTCTCATGTAGTGACCCAGAGTTTTTGTCTCACTGTCACATCCTGTCTCTGTCTTTATCTCCCTCTCATTGAAATGGCAGAGAGCGACACAGTCAAGCATCTGTACTTCACCACACACTCATAGGGGATGCTTTTTTGGCAGGCAAATGTGTGTGTGTGTGTGTGTGTGTGTGTGTGTGTGTGTGTGTGTGTGTGGTGGGGGGGGGGGGGCACATGCCAGTTGGCTGTCTGTTGTTCTTATCTGCCCAACAGCCATATTGTCACCTATCCGCCCTCTCTCTCTCTCTCTCTCTCTCTCTCTCTCTCTCTCTCCCCCCCCCCCTCCCTGTCTCTCTCTCTCTCCCCCTCCCTGTCTCAGCCTATCTTTCTGTCTTCTCACATGCACACACACACACACCTGTGTTACAAGGGCGTTAGTCACATGTGTTTCTCCAGAGACAGATCATCAGAGGAGTCTGTTTCAGCTTCGCTTTTACCGCAGCAGCCCCCTGTGGGAACACGCACACACCTTGTTTTCCCTCTCCTGTTTTACACACATTCCCTCAGTTACAGATTACTTGAGACACCCTGGAGCAAACAGGGTCATTAACCCCTGGATCTTTGCACAGCAGTTAATGATTTGCCATCATCACTCAGTGTGGAACAGCAGTGAAGTACATACACTGGATCAATGCCAGGTTTTCATTTTGGGGACATTAAAAGGAGGCCTCAGTGGACTTGTGTACCTCTGCTCATCTGTACCACTTGGTTAGGCCTTTTTGTTGTACTGTTATACTGTTTGTAACACATATTTAACTAAATGTGAGTGAAATGCTATTTGTCATGCTGCCCAGTAAGCATCTGCCCGGTTTGGAAAGGGCTCCCCTCTTGTATTTTAAACATGCCCAGTTCCATTAAAGATTTGTTTTGTAGAAAATGTATCGTTTAGTTCCCAAATGCAACCTCTTGACTGTACTTTGTTATTTTGAAAAGGACTTTTGACAATATGTTGAAGAACTATATTTTAAAGAGTACGGTCTAGACCTGCTCTTTATGAAAAGTGCCTTGAGATGACTTATGTTGTGATTTGGTGCTATATAAATAAAATTGAATTGAATTGAATTGAATTGAACGTTATTATTGTCTTAAAGATGCTAAATATTGAAGTTGTTTAAATGCAGTAAAATGTAAAATTTGTGTTTTGATGATGGTGGAGTAGAGCACTGTTAAAAGCCAGTCCAAAATCTCCCCTAGTTGTTGAGTTAGGTTGAGATCTGAGCCTGTATCTATCAAGCTAAAAGTAGAATAAACTGTATTTATCAAATTTCTTCCAAATTTACACTTGATAAGATGCTACACAACTTTGTCTTTTTTTTTAAATTGCCCTTATTATCTAATGAACTCCCTCCACCAGTAGCAGCATTTTACCATGCTCCAGTTTTGTTTCCAATTTCAGGCAGTTTCCTAAATATTGTTTGATTGTTGTCAGCAATTTAGTGTTGCACTTACATAACATTGTTGTACAGTTAAAAAAGAGAGTCAGAATCAATGCAGCACAACCAGAGATGTCTTTTTGTCAAAAAATGTCGTCTATATTACCCACAATCCAACTCAACCACAGAGGGTTCAGATGGAGATTTGTGTGTGCTATGCTAGTAGCAGCTAATGTAGCCTTGAATCACTGGCTTCACAACTTTTTTTTCACATGTGCAGTAGCACTTCTCAAGACCTGTAACCACACTTTGATGTGTTTGATGTTAGAGTTCAACTTTACTGACACATGTACATTTCTAATGGAGATATTTAAGTTTTTTTTTTTTAACTTTAAGTTACTTTTACACTTTTTTCACTTCAGCGCTTTTTACATCTAAGTTGGTTCTTGAGGGCATTCATGAGTGTGGCCAGAGCATCCGATTCACATATTTTAATTCTCAAACGTGCATCTGCATTTGTTATGTTATTTGTTGGGCCTTTTCCTCTCTCTCTCTTTCTCTCACAAACAAGTGACCGAGTCGAAGCATATAAATCAGACACTGACCCGTCTGAAAGCCACCTGACCAGAGGAGAGAATAGCTCATCTTGTCAGCCTCTCTAGGCTCACTTTGTTAGTTTTTATGAGTTTGAAGTAGAGAATGAGCAGTGACAGAGTTGCGAGGTCTGTAGGCCTTGGTTCCATTTTAGTAAGGATAGTCAGTAGTGAGACAGTAGCATGTTTTTAGCGATTGAAGCTAAGGTTTCTGACTTGCACATTAAAATTCAGTTTTTCTGTTTTAATGCTCACATGCTCATTGAAAAAACTGAAAATCTGCATTATTCACCATAAAACATGAGCAGTGGCCTTCATTTTTACACTGGGTGAATCCTCTATTGTTTGTGCCTGTGTGTTTGTGTTTTTATTCCCTGCTGCTATGTGTTAGCATGCCGTAACACAATTTCTCCTCCATTAGCTTTCCTGCTGACAGGAAACAGTTGTAGAGAGGAGAGGACAAGATTCTGGCTTTGTGTATATGTATGTGTGTGTATGTGTGTGTGCACTGAGGATGTGTACATGTGCTTGTATGTCATCAGTGAACACAACATAGTTATTAGTTCACTGGCTGAGGCAGATCGATAGGCTGAGAGGAGAGGACAACAGAGAATAGGAATAAATTGAAGAGTGAGGAAGGAGGTGATTCTTCAGTCAGGGTGATTGTCAACACTTCTCACGCAGCCTTTCTGTAGAACATAATCTCATCCCTGGCCGTGTGTGTGTGTGTGCATACTCTTGAGACAAGAGCAGGTGTGTATGTACTTAAGGTCTTCCTGCTAGATTGGACTTGATGCTGGTGCCCTAGAAAACCATTGCACCTTAAAAACAGAGCCAATTAGCACGGAGCTATTCTATGTCTGAAATAGCTTCAGCCACCAGATCCTAATAACAGTGGTCAGCCCAGAAAATCCAGAGCAGTTAATCCAATTACAGCCAACACATCGGGATCCTGAGCATTAAATCCAATAAAAGTTAATGCACAGGAATCTTTAGTTTTGTGAGCCACACTTACAATTACACACTGAATTAGAGAACAGCACATCTTACCCAGTAATTGTCATATTGCACTATTTGTCAAAATATAATTCTAATGACAGTTAATGAAATCCTAGCTTGGCACCACTTCTCCAAATTGCCACCCAGGTCTCAGATTTTATCAAGAAAGTTGAGTTGCAGTATATTAGCTGACACTGGCTAATGAAGATAGCATAGCTTTGCTGGCTTGCTAACATGCCGTAGCTAGCTATATAAGCAAACATATGAGCTCCTAATAAAGTCCTGTTCCTGTCCTGTTCCACCTGTTTATCCTTATGTCTCTTCTTTGTGTCAGACTACTACTAAAAATTAGAAAGTCAACATGGTGGTGGACTGTAACAACGAGCCAGCATAATGTAAGCCAGGTCGACTACTTAGCCTGTTATCCTCTGTCTGCTAAAAGGATAACACACTGGGCTGGGCGAGGGGCCACAGTCTGTCTTGACTTAAGTAAACACACCTTCTTCTTTGTTTCCTGGGAAGTGTCCATTATATAACAGAGGTGGTTCTGTTACCCCTCACAAAAAATACTGTCAGCTCAGTGAAGGGGACTCTTATTTTGCTCCACAAAATGGTGTATTGTTTTCCTACATCAGGGCACCTAGTTGTACATTGCTGCTTATTTAACCAGCCACCACTGTAAACATAAACATCACATATTCGCAGTAATTACATGATTAATTGCTGGATAGTGTTACCTCACTGTTGTGGCTGGAGGCTAGTGATCCTCTCCCCACAGAAAGCAACAAACAAAAAAAGCAACAAACTCAGAACACAGAATAATGGAGTGAGAATGCTAATGGATGATACATATGCTGTACAGTGAGTAATGGGCTCTCTGCTAACTCTGGATACAATATACTCACAGAAATAATAATGTTAATGGCTCTAATATCTCATTATGATAAAATCCTAGTATTGGATTTTATACAGTTTCAAATGACAGCCTTTTCGGATATCCAGTGCTAATTTGTTTGCTGTGTAAATTCTGAAGAGCGTTTTCTGTCATGTTGACTACAACCTCCTTGGACAGATCTTGGATCAGCTCTAGTCCTCCTCATGTATCGCAGTGCAGCGTGTGAAGTGGAACAAGAGTATTTGAGTAGATCTCTTAATGTGACATGCATATAGGAGTGGTAATTAGCAGGCTCACTAGCTTTAATTAGTGGGTTTAAATGGAGGAAAGCTATCGCTAGCTGTCCTTTTGATGTGTGTGGGAGATGCTATGCAAATGAGGTGGTTTTTGTTCTGTGTTTGTGTGTGTGCGTGTATGTATGTGTGTTTAAACGAAGGGCACGTGTGAGGATGTAGCAGCATTTTTGATCTCGGGAGATGACAGAGAAGGTTAAACCAATACTGAACCTGTAGAAGGTTAAAATAAAACCCTCAATATATGTATGTAACGTGTTTAAGCGAGTGTGTGTTGGCTTTATACAACAAGAAGAGATGCAGATAGAGCACAGGGAATGAGAGCTAACTCTGCCTCCTCACCATAGTATGGTACATTCACATATGCAGTGCAATCTAATAACCATTGCTCTGTAAAATACACGAAATCAAGAGTCCTACTGAAGACCGTCTTTGATTGAGACCTTATCAGTCAAGCTCTCAATATCAATTAAAGAATAAGCTCTTGGGAACATCACAGCAATACACACATATTCACTCTTCTTGTCAAGTGTTCACAGTCGTTACTGAGCACTTGCGCAGCCCTATGTGGGCGTCTATGTGCCATATATATAATCTTATTATCACAGACTGTACAATGTCAGTCAAAACTCTGTAGTAAAGTGTACAAAAATAGGGCATTATATGTACTGTACTGTTATATATTCACCTCGCTTGCAGATGCCTCCTGGGGGTTGTTGATGAAAACAACAACTTCAGGTTGTGAGAATGAAAATGCCATCAATGTGAGGAGCCGATCAACAGAAAATTAACCATCGTCATCAGCGTTGATTATTGTTAAAGTCATTTATCAAGCAAAAATGACTGACATGTTCAGGTTCCTCCGTCTTACATTTGAGAATTTGCCGTTTTTCTGTGTTTTTATATAATTGCTGATAGAAGTTTTAGAGCGAAAAAACAAGGAATTTTAAGATGTGACCTTGTGGTCTGTGAACTTTTAATGAGCAATTTTCTCAATTTTCTAATATTTTATCAACTACGCAAAGAATTAACCAACAGTAATAAAATGAATGGTTAGTAGAGCAGATGCAATTAATTGAGCAACTTTTTTGCTAATCAATTTAATGGTTAAAGTAATTTTTTACACTAAAAATTTTAGAACTTCCCTGGCTTTCTTCCTTGGCTGTCTCCTACAATCATATACAGAATATCTTTTAGTATTAAGCTGTTGGTTGGACAAAAAAGACTTTAAAACACTGTCCTGAACATTACTCACAATATTCTGACATATTTAGACCAAACTAGTAATTGATTAATTGAGATGATAATGCGCAGATTAATAGATAGTAAAAATAATTGGCAGTTGCAGCCCTACTTATGCTGCCATTATTCATTTTGGAGCTAATGAGCCTTATGCAGCTTCCTGTGGACAGGGCTGTCTGAGTTTTTCTACAGCCTCCACTGAACGTGATTTTTGTGGTGTTAGTTGTAATACAGTGGAGCTTTTCACTTTGTAAGGTATCAAAGACTCATTTATATTTCATACAACCCCACTTAAGCTTGTCTTGCTCTTACTGTTGTATGTGCAGTGGCTGTGAGACAGGTGGGGCGGTGTAGCAGTACTGAAAACCAGATTTCCAGGCTGGTTTCCTGCTTCACTGCCCTCACTTAACGGCACACTCGTTGATTGAGTGGCTTACTGTACTGACTTTGGTTTCCGGGGCAACTGGTCACACTGACTGAGTGACTCGTTGGCCTGCTGATTTACTGCCCGCTGTGGTCACTTGTACCCATCTTTCAAATTATCACAGTTAATTGTTGTTATTCTTGGTGAGTGTCTGTCCTCGAGTGAGCTAACTAACGGTGAGTCAGCACTGTAACTGTGTCACTCAGCACTGCTGGTTGTAGCTGCACACACACACACACACACACACACACACACACACATATGCAAAGTAGTACACACACATGCATATGTGCTTGCAACAGGATATGGGTTCTGAGAGAGGGTGTATTGTACAGTAATATGATCCCCTGGGAGACATTGTGCAGGCTGTGCGTCAGTTTCACTATCACTTTGCTGAATGCTTATGACTGTGGTGTACTATATTCAGGTTTACAAAGCTGGCATTGTGGTGCATGTGGCAGGTAGTCACCATGTAGGTTACAATATAGTGCCAGGAAGAGCCTATATGTGACAAGAGCACACTATCATTGAAGTGTGTGTGAACAGATTTTCTGTCTGAAGGTGGAGGATAAAGGGTTTTAGAGCGTCTAATCCAGAGGCAGGTTTTAGAAAGCTCTGGGACGATGCTATATAACCTGGATTAACAGGACACACACACGGGGCTGGAGGAGGAGCCACACCCGACACTGAAACGAGTGTCTGGGTGTTAGATTGAAACTAGTCTTCACGCTGCTTAAGAGCCTCCAGCCAACACCAGAGTAAAATAAGATGAAACTTGAGTCGCTCCTGCTGGGGAACCGGGTGGATAATGGGACTCAACAGAGATAAATGTGCCTTTTCACAGGCAACTGAGTGATGTTTGGGTTTAGTTAGAGCAGGGATGAACCGATCAATCTGCCACAGATCATAATTGGCTGACAGACATTTTGAATAGGTCATTTCCCACCTGATTTTACAGAATAACATTAATAAAGAAACATCTACTCCTCTGAATGATTCAGTCCTTGCACCTGTCGGACTAAGTTGAATTTAATGATTTTTACTAGCAACTGGGATAAAAAAAAAAAACTTTGATTAATTTGAGTTAACAACTGTTCTGTTCAAAGATGTCTGTTAAACATGTCACCTCTTGTACTACATGTTGCTTTCAAACACAAGAAGTTCTACTTGTTGTATTTATGGTGTGATGTATTGATTTCAGCTTGGTGTTCAGACCTGTCCAAACACACCGCTCATTAGTTTTAAGGCCCCAGGCTTAATCCTCTCCTTTTGTGATTGGATGTGAGACGTTGTTAGCAGGGGACAGATAAAGTAGTGAGAAAATGTAATTTCACATCTTCCAAAGAGGTATTGAGCAAGAGTGTCAGCTCAGTCTGCTCCAATTCTCTGTTTTCATTTGTAGCTGCATTGTGAGATATGGTACGAGCCGCATCATTAAACCTGTGGATGATACAGCAGTGATAGGAGGAATAAAGAACTGACTACAGCACTGATTTAAATGCCATTAAGTCGAGATAAACTGTTGTTAAGTTTGAGGTGAACGTGTGAGGAATACTGATAGACTGAATGGTTTGTCTCACATTGTTAGAGGCCAAAATATCCAGCCACCTCAGATGGTCACTCACTGTGACTGTGCAGTCAGAGCCAAAGCAACATGATTCAGCAGCTGAACTTTTTCCATCTGTGTAAGTGTTACGTAACCACAAAGACGGACAGATCCACCACTGAGGGGAGTCTTTCTTGAAACATAGATGTAACTTTTGGTTGTGACTGGGAAATAAAACATACACAATGGTCATGTGTTTGGTGATTTTACCAAAGGAGGCTCATCAGCCAGATTTCTCACCAGTGAGAGAAATTACAGTCTCACATAGCTGTAGTTGCTAAATCATGGCTGGGCTGAAGGAAACAAATTCAGACCCAGACAAGTAAATTGGTACTATCAACTGTTTTGATGATTGATTACTTGGTTAACAAATTTATTAAATAAAAATGCCAAATGTTGTCTGGTTGCAGCTTTGCAAATGGGTCTCAAACTGTTGCTTGAATTAAACAAGACATTTGAATCTTGTGTCACGTCTGTTTGGGCCCAGGGAAAATATAATCAGCTTTTTTTTGCCTTGACATTTCAGGGAGCAAATCATTCATCGATCGAGGGGAAAAAAGACAGATTTATCGATAGAAAATATCATCAGTTGCAGCTCTAGATTTTTTTCTGCTTGTGTATTTATTTAAAAAATGATACTCAGTTACTGGTATTAGCTTCAAAAATCCACCATCACACAGGCTATAAACAAAACCACAACATTATAATGACTTAATTCTGAGTTAATTGTCCTCTGCTTTAACTCTCTTTATGTCTCATCCTTCTCCCCCTTTCCTCCCCCCTCCTCCTCCTCCTCCTCTGCTTACTCCCTGTCAGATGATGAAGCATGCGTGGGACAGCTACAGGCGCTACGCCTGGGGTTCCAATGAGCTCAGGCCCGTCTCCAAGCAAGGCCACTCCAGCAATCTATTTGGTGAGTGAGAGACCACGCATACACACACACACACACGATTGATCTCTTGTCCCTGCCACCAGCAGCCTTGGCCTTTAGATTAGCAGCCAAATTGGCCGTCAGTTAGAGTCATCCATCTATGGATGCTTCTAAATGTCAGCTTTATCATATATATTTATATTCTGGTTGTGCTACTTGCCAGTTGTTGGTGTCTGTGCTGTTAATGAGTGTGGTGACGTGGAGCATCTTACTCTGTCTTCTTCTCCTTCTTCTTCTTTGTCTCTCTTTTCTGAAAACCTAAATTCTCTGCCTCTCACGCTGCTGGATGTCTGTAGGGTCTCGTTAATAAATATTACTCGCACGTGCTTTGTTTATGATTTAAACCAGTGTGAGTTTTCTTATCCTCACAGCTGCATGTTACTCTTCATGTTGTGTTTCGTTGGCTGAGATTGTGGGTTTAAAAGCTGGAGTTAGAGAAACGCTGCTAAAGAAAACATGAAGCTAAAAGCAGAGGATCACACAGATCTGCCATCACAGCACATGTGCCTATGGCGGAGGATCAATGCAACTCATTAAAACTGTAATACCATGATCACATTTAATCTGTAGTGTGTTTGGTTTTCTCCTAATTGTGTGAAGAGATAAAGAGAGCAGTGACTTGAAAGCATGGATACAGAACTGTTGATGGTTTTGACTGGTTAATATTTTAAAAGCAGTCCTGAAATATCATATTCTAATAATATAATTATATAATATATTTCTGAATTAGTTTTAAGGACTTGTCATTCCTGAATGCACAGAAGCACAGGAGACGACCTCATAAACAACAGTCTAATAAAATAATGTTTAATCTGCATTGCGAGTGTGTTATTGGGATGTACATGTTGTTTCTGCAGGTGTTTTTATGTGTACACATAATGAATACTTATTTATTCTGACTGATTGGATTAATAAGAGTGGGAATTGGATTTTTAATTTGTTCAGATCTCTCTCTTTCTCTTCTTGACCTAATTAAATTCCTTCAGCTTAGCGATGAGGGCTCTGTGTGTGTCTGTGTGTGTGTGTGTGTGTGTATCAGGAGGTGGTGTATGTAACAGTTTAGCATAGTGCTGTTGCAGTAGATAAGATGGCATTCATGTGTGAAAGAGGTAGCTGTGCCTCCACTGCTGATAAGACTACTCTCTTGACACCAAAGTAAAGCTCACATACTTGGTCTGGTTTGAAGTTTTTCTCAGTGTTTGTTGTTGTTTTCTTTCGTCACCCTCCTGTGTAAAGGTGCACGTCTGAGTCACTGAAGCCAGTGGATATTGTATTTTTTCCTCCTCTGTAGGAAATATAATTTCAAGTAAAGTTCTCTGTAATTAAGAAAAGAATGTGACATGAATGTGTCAACAGAGTGGGGGGAAACAGAAACATGGAAATGGTATTTAAAGTGGTTGATTATTTTTGGCTTAGGGGCTTTAAACATAACACTGACACACTGTCACCTAATTAAGTAGTTATAGCGGACACGTGAGTAAACAGTTGTCTGTTTACACATCTAGCAGACGCATGTTTCTGGCCCCAGCTATGCATTGTGACATCAATAGTCACCCCTCATTTAGCTCTGTTTTGCTTGACTCTTGAGGGAGATATCTGGCTTTGCAGCAGCTAACTGCTTCGTTATGTTCACTTGCTAATCGCTAAAGCTGTTTTCACATGTGTTGGCCTTTCACACATGCAACACATGTTTTCTCACCTACTGGTAATACAGAGTGGTGCAGGGATAACGTATTTTTATAGACCAGCCAGGAAGTTAGCATCACCCTGGTTCTCTCGACAAAAAAACAATGGGGTTTTTTCATTGGGTTTTGGATTAATGCAGAAAATAGGACGAGTCCTAAAATTCAGACTTATTTTCGGGGTTTAGGACTCATTCCTGCAACACTCTATTTTGTTGTAAGTGAGAGGTAGTGTCTGGAAATGAGCTCTGCAGGAGAAAACCATCACACCCACATCAACTGAACTGGACATTACATAGACTTAATACCAGGTAGCTGGCAGGAAAAGTCTGTTTAATATGGTCATGGACATTTGTATTGTCTGTGATCATTTAGCTAATATGATTAGGTAGCTGAAGATGACCTTACAAGTTTGCGATTGGCTCTGGTTATTATTGATAGTTTTCCCCTTGATAGTTGTGTTTAATTCCATGTGTTATTCAAAGAGAGATGTTTTGACTGAGTTTTCTGTCTGATAATAGCAGCCTCACATTATCCTTTAATGCAGTTTTACCTTGAATCTTCACTGCATCAAAAGGCAAAGAGCTGAATTCATAATGTAGAGTTATTCTCTAAGATCACATCTCAGAAGCCTTTCTGTATCTTACATCAGTGGTAGAACAGCGTTTGCGTTATTTGTGTCAAGGCAGTGTCATTGTTGATTCTGAGAGTCGACTCATACGTTTCTGTAACATTTTGCCATCAAATTACAGAAGTGACAGGATGGCAGCCCTTTGAATGTACATATGGAGGATGTTGACTTGATTCAGATGTGTCTTGCTCAATTTAAGCAGTAAGGTGATTCTTCTGTCTGTCAGTTTTCTTTGAGAGACTTTTTCAAGCTTAACTTGTTAAAAACTGATTTCCTACGGTTCACAACATTCAAAACAATTCAAACGGAAATAATGGGATATGTCAAATGTTCACAAAAGCCCTGATAGTTTTGAGTTGACATTTTCATAGTAGTGCCTTCGTCGAAAAACATAACTTCAGTCTTTGGCCTGGAAACCTCATGGGAAAAATGCCGAAACCCGCACTAAGTCTATTTCATTACACAGTGTGGAAGATTTACAGACTCATTTTTAACGATTGCCTTCTTATGTTTAATGAGGAAATTCAATCAGCTTTGTGTAAATTCCATCCACTGTTTCATTACCGGAATTTATCATACGTAAATGTAGGAAGAGCGAGGAAAGCAGCTGAGTGAATACTAATTGTGAGATTAGTCCGTTCAACTCCCTGTGTTGGTCTGTCTCTCTGTTTCCCTCCCGCACTATCCATCCCTCACGTCTGTGCCATAGAAAAGTAAACAGGTTTTCGTTGACTGCTCCAGCAGACCCACTTCCATCAGTAAATAAGACAGCCTGGCCCCAGGGCCTTGTCACAACGGTTTCCAACTCCTATAGAACATGATGTATGACGATAATATGGGCCTGACCTGGAATAGTATGCAATGCAGCCACTTCCCATACCTTAGGCTATTTTCCCTGACATACACTAACCTGGATTCCTGATTTAAAGTATCCAGGAGCATTAAAAATTGAAAAACCTCTGCTATCTGTTTTCCTAACTGTCCAAATAATCAACAGAAGAAATGTAAGAGAGAAATATTAATAGATCTGTTATCAATTATATATTCTAAGTCCAGTATTTTTCTTACTCTATAGCAGCAAAAGCCTAGTTGAAAAGTTTGTTTTCTTACATAAGGAGAGGAATAAGAGTGAAGTTATCAGCTACCAGTTTTAATTTTCTGCTCTTCCACACTTTGGCCTGGAAAATATTAATGCACATTCTCAACTGCAACAATTTCTCAGACTGATAAATTGATAATTCTTAATAAATATTGAATTCAGTATTCTTACATTTACAGGAGGATTTGGCAGCTCTCTGTTCTAACATAAAATAGAAAAATATGCAACACTCCTTTCTCAGCAGAGGTCCAAGCCACCCAGATGTCAATGCGTCTTAGTTTATAGGCACTGTAGCTACCTCAACAGTAACTACAGTTTGTATGTTGTGGATCTAAGGATAGAAGATGCTGTTTTTTGTTCAGACTGTAAAACCTGTTGAGCTAGCATGGACTGTTTGAATAAAAATGAGTTGGCGTAACTTAACGGAATATATGTAATGTGCTGTGTGAAGCTGAACGTCTGCTATTCAACCAGGAGAAAAGGGAAGGGACCTTAAGGTTAATGTTTTATTTCACAGGTGTCTGAATTTGTATGCTAGCAGAGGTATGATCCACCTACACTATAAAATACTGCAGTGAAAACCCTGACAACTAATAACTTGACAACTTGGGAACTTGGCAACTGCTGAGGTCAAATGTTCATGTTAAGAACAGGACAACAGTTCTGAAAATGTTAAAACATCTGTTTTAAATACACGTGAGATGGATCTGTTGTTTCCAGCAACATTTTCCCTGACTAAACTCAGGGATGGATTTTTACACAGTCTCATTAAGCCTGTACAGCCCATATCTGTTCTCTGTAGAGCTGTTGAAGGAAAGAAGACTGCAGATGGGATGGATGTACTTTGGGGGAGGTTAAACCTCTCCCCTCCGTGGTCATTCCCTGAAGGAGAACGTCTCCCTGGTCTCAGACGCCAGCTGTGCTGTCAGCTGTTTGCTGTACCAATTCAGAGAGTTTTTAATGTACTGTAATGTTTACCATAGTTTTTGGTATGTTGTAAAATTCTGACATTTCCCAGCTGCTCAACACTTGAAGACATTTACTGCTCAGCTCCAGCTTTTAAATGACTAACACTAACAGAAAAGGAGGTCTGGATTTGGACTCTGGTTTAGTCACTCCACTTTGTTTCCTACTTTTTTATTGATCAAGCTAATGATTAATGACCTTGATTAGGTGATTAATCACTTGTGTATGAAAGAGCCTGAGGTGGTGTCTTCACATTTCTTGTTTCGATAAATCAACTAATCGTTTCAGCTTGTCTTGTCATCCTCTCTTTTTTCTACCTTCCCTTCATTCATCGCAGATATAATATCCAGAAAACTTATATCGATGCACTGAAACACTCAGGATTGTTGAGGAAAAAGCTGAATTCTTTTCTCCAGGGTGGGAATTCACCAGTAGCCATATATCCTTCCAAAAATGTTGGCAGGCATCAATGTTTATTTTCTCAACCAGCGACTCTGGCACACAACCAACCATAATTTGGATATGCCTTATCAAACAACATTACAAAATTTGTTTTCTTAACCCAAACACTTGAGTAAGAAGGAGCCAGGGATAATGAGAAGGATGCAGTCTGCTCTGGATCCTGTATTAGCATTGACCAATACAGTCAGTGTCCATATGTTTCCGTTAATGTAAGCAGTTATACTCAAGACATTGAGTCTCGAAAGTCTTTTTCTATTTAAATGAAGTGTGGGAAAGTGTACAGGTCTTCCACAAATACTTGAAAAGGTCAAGACACTGATTAAGTGAATGTGTAATGTGTAACCCACTTGCAGTAGTAAATGAGTGCATACAAACACAGATTGTAAGAGACAAGGTTGTCCTTAGAAATAGCATCCATCGCTCCATAATAGCTTGCTGATCAGAGGTCAGTGCAGAAAAGCAGCACTAGTTGAAAGTAACTACAATAAGCAGTTCAGTGATGTGAGATTCTTATAACCACAACTGGTCCTTCAAGTGGCTCGACTGCAGCAGCAGAGGCCACAGGGTGATTTTTGTTGTTGGTTTATTGTTGAAATTCCCTAATTTTCCCATTAGCATGATAAGCTTAAAGGCCCTGAAAGCATATGTACTCAATTAGTTTTTATTAGTAAACAACAATGTCACAAATAAACACATTATTTTCTGCCAGAGTTTGAACAAAGTTTACTTATTTCATATGACAGATTTCTGTGTATGTGTTTTTTCCTTCTCGCTTTTCTCCCTGGTTTGAGATGGGCAGGGCTCATTTGGAAAAATGTGATGCTACCAAACGCAGTTCACAGCAACATATAAATCAAAACATGATGACAGCTGTGGGGTTGTTTGGTTATGTTGCCAGACCATTGTAAATCAAGTGTTACCAAATCTTACCCCCACGGGCTTTGAGAAGCAGAGTAGCTGAGTTTTTGAGAGTTTAACTTGTTAGAAAAAAGTTTTTTGTACTTTACTGTTGATTTTTTTCTTGTTTTGTTTTTGAATATTTTCAGAGAAACACGAGTTCCATGTATCTATACCATTAAGTAATAGCTCTGTAGAGAAACTGACAAAATAATCTGAAAAATGATTCTTAGTATAGCGTGAATATTGTTAACCACTGTAAGTATAAACTGCATCAAGTCTTGGTTGTAAATAAAAATGACATTCACTAACAGTAACATATTGTTCACAAATTTGAGATGAAGGGCTCTGCTCTGTCTGTCCAAATCAGAAATGAATTGCACGGTGAGTAGGTAACTGAAGGGCAGACTGACTGACTGCTGTTTGATCCTGTGTCTAGACTCTGGCAGCAGCTTTTCGTTGTGGTGCAACAGTTTCAGTCACAAACAATATTTCATCCAGAACGCTCGGCATTCAGCCTCTCGTCAGCGCGGCTCTATAAATACAGTTTGTGCAGCTCACGTATGACCTGCCTACTTATGTAGAGGCTGAGTGGCTATGGCATTTTGGATTCAATGTCGATAAATCTGCGCAGAGTTGACTGATTAATTTAATAAACGTGTGCAGTGTCTGCTGTCTCAGTAACTGTAGTGTTACTCAGTGGCAGGACATTAAACCAAATTGATGATGTAATGCTTGGACTCCATCCTCGTCCTCAGCTGCTTTTTCCTGTTGGTTCTGGTTACGGTTTGAGCAGTGCAGGCTTTTAAATGACAATATTAGTATTTTGTAAGGTAACACTTTATCAGCTACAATAAAACAAGCTTCCCGTCCCTCGAGATTCTGCCGATTCACCATGTTTGCTAAAATTAAATACCGCTAGAGGCAACGATGGCATCCATCTCTCCTCCTGTCGTTTCCACTTCCTCTCTCCATCTTTCAGCACTCAACTCTATAACCAGCATATTGCTATCGAGACTCACCCCAGAGAACAGGTGCATCTTTCTGTTTCTAAATCCAGAGCGGGCCAGAACCTGTTGTGACTTTGCAGATTTGCTAACAGACACAGTCTGTACACCGAGCTTCAAGGAGAGGCCATAACCTGCTGAATATAGATGCTGGAAAAGAACTGAGCGGCGGTGTTTCCAAAACAGCTTTTTTCTAATTGTAATATTTTAGGTTTGAGGAATATTTTGAATTATTTAGAGCTCCTTCCTGCACAGCAGTCTTGTAACTGTCTGACTCTTAACATTAGCTGTCCTTATGAACTCCCATCAGTACAAGCGCTGAGGGCTTTTCCCACCTGATCTCAGTGACCAAAAAGGCCAATATGTGAGTTGTCCCCTGGAAGATGAATTATTACCTTGTTAAGTTTTCTCCAGATCAACGGGAGCTCATTGGAGCTTGGTGCCAGTGAGTTGTCAGCCCAGCCTTAAGCTCTACCCTGGCTCCAGTTAGACATTATGGAATTTAATTTAATCTCAGCCCCATTATAAGACAACGAGCCAGGGGTGAGGTTTGTACCAAGGTTTTATTGAGTCCAGTTGTTGTTTTTACAAGTACACAGTGGCGAATAGAGAAAAGTTTTACAACTCGGTGCTCTGACAACATGGAGGAGAAGGTTTTGTAAATGAATGAATACATTATTCATGGAAATGGATTTCAGGTGTAAGAATCTAACCCTTCCTAATTGTAGGTGCAGAGTAGACACTGCAGTGTGGAAAGATTTGTCACAGCTGCAACATCAGTTCATGTCACAAGCATATATGATGTGGGAGTATAGGTTGTGTATTAAGGCCAGTTGATCATATGCAGATGTATAGACCAAGCTTAAGTTACAAGTAATGGAACTGATTACTTACACTGCAGTATAATCATCAAGTAATGGCATTGCATTTTCAATGAATAATGGTTAACTTATTATATTTTCCAAGTCTGTAGCCTGACATCAGACAGGATAAACTGTAACCAGGATTTTAGAAACACTGAGATTCAGGTTTCTCCATCGCGACCCCACCCTCCTAAGAGTTTAGTCTAGTTTTTGTCTAGAATAATATCAGAACTTGCCTTAAAAAAACAAAAAAACTAAATGTGTACATGTGTAGAATGTAAACTCAGAGATATTACCAAAGACATGAACTCAGTGTCCTCCATCATAGTTACAATCCTGATTCTGAGCAGAGCCATATGCTGTATGTTGTTTTGATATTTAGTAAAAGCCATTTTAAGTCATTTAGAGCAGAATGTGGTGGGAGGATAGTCTCTTGTTAGACCATGTCTGCTCCAAAAAAAAGGAAAAAAAAACAAAAAACAAACAGGCTTTCCTGGCATCTAAATTTGATAGCGTACAGTAGCTGCTCCAGCACTGAAGTATGTGGTGCTTCATGTCTGTGTGGTTTCCTCGCCGGTCCTCTCTTTAATTGACGCTGTTGACAGTCCGCTGGCTGCACTTCACAACAGCCAAACAAGCTAAAGGTTGAAACAGAGGCCCTCCTCGCCTCGGCTTGCCTCTCATTCTAGCCGAGGGCCAGCATGGGCAAGCATTCGTGTGTTCAACCAACCAAAAAAAAACTCCCCGTGGGGTGTGTGTGTGTAGTGTGTGTGTTTCTTTCTTCTGTCTAAAATAAACACACTTGACTGGGCCACAGCGCATTAAAGGTCACTACTGATGGCTCCTGTTGCAAGCCAAGAGAAAAAAGGCAGAATTTTTAGGTTGGTTGCCATCGAGCCCAGAGTGACCTGGACTGGGCCATGAGAGAACATTGTTTGTGTGTGATTTTATTTGTGCATTTTGTACAAGTTTGTGTGTGTGTGTGTCTATGAAACTACAATGCCGTCTGTGTTGTTGGTCTTTGGGCTGTTTCAGTGAAAAAATCTCCTTAAAGACACCTCAAAATCCACTACCAAACAAACAGAATAATCACAAAATGAAGCATTCATTTTAACTGGAAGAAACTGGACACATAGGGTGGTGTTGAAGGAAAAAGATATTACTTTCTGCACTTGAATTGGCTGAAACCATCTTTGAAAATATTATCTTCTGAGGGGGAAAATCAGTATGGTGCTATAGTAATGCAGCGAGCCAGTTCATCAGTCCTATTGTGCAATAGCTGAGATGAATTTGCAGGTTTGCCAGCAACATGAATACAGTTTGTCTGCAGTGTCCTCTGGTTTGTTGCCCTCAGCTCTGAGCTGATCGTGTCTCATACAGTTTATGTAAAAACAGTTAATGATATATGATTTATTGAGTGGAGCCATTAGATGAAACGATAAAACCATGTTTGATATTTTTTGATTTTTCTCTTGTAAACCTCCCTTTGCTGCTTGGGGTTAGCTAATTCACATTGTACTTTGACATCCTGTTAAGACTTTGGGTTTTGTGCTGGACAGTTGGATGAATCTGTAGCTACAGGCAGTGTGAATAAGTAAAAGGCCTATGTATCTCCTGAGACACGCAGGCTTTGCTGTGGAGGTTATCTGCTTGGCCCTGCCTGCAGTGCTCTAAAAGGCCGTTGGATGAATGGCAGGCTTTGCCTCAGATGCTGCCAGGGTTTTGTGATGGTTTCCTTTCTTTATGTTGTTTTCCCTCTTGTCTCCTGTGGCCTTTCCTCCATGCCAGCCCCCTCAATGGCTTTTCTGCTCCTTGTCCCCTGGAGTGATGCTGCAGCTCCTTGTCTCACTTTACTTAAGTGACAGTAGTAATACCCAGACGGAATAAAAGCACAGCTAAATCCTTTTCCTTTACATTTACATTGACCTTGAGATATTTCTCAAGTAAATGTTGCATCCCTCTGAAAATGAAATGTTAAAGCATTTAAGGGAGCACAGTGATCATAGAACCATCACCACAAAGACCAAGGTTCAGCCCATAATTGTGGTACTTAAGGCTTTACTGTTTTGTCTAGTACCGTGTAAAGGTACATTTTGGTCACTTGGGGTACATAATAGTGCTTTTTAAAGCCATTTTTTCTATCTCTACTATTTCATTACTGCTCCAGCAACAGGCTTTTGTGCTCCAAACAGTAAAGTATTCTGCTTTTTCTGAGAGTGCAGAGTGACATTGAGGAGTTCTTTGGATGCTCTCAGCTTTCTGCCAGAAACTGATTTGGGTTGTTGGTTTAAATCCAGCACAGATGTCTGTTTAACCATGGTCTATTATACCATTAAATGTCTCCCAGCTGGCTCTTCTGCTGGCTTGTCCTTGATTTCAACATGGTCTTTATTTACAGTAGAGATGAGTGAGACCAATACAGCTGATTTGATTTAAAATCAATATCTGTTTGGCTGCTCTATACATCCTGTAATACTTCTTATTTTTGACTCTTCTGGGAACGACTAAGGACATGTGTGTTTCTTTGGTTAAAGTTTTAAAGGCAGACGGAGGAGAGTGAGCGGTTGTATTTTAAAGAAATGTCTTGTAGAAAGAATGAAGAAATGCAGCTACAGAAGCTTCACCTTCAGGACATAATCTTTGAGAGAGTTTTGCAGCTCCACATGCCAAAGAATGCTATTTTATTATATATTTATTATATTTCCAATGTTAAGAAGAAGGTTGTTCTGTGGCCAGCTAACGGCTTTAGGTAAGAACATCACAGAGACCTAAAGGAGATTTTAGGGTTTAAAAGGTGTGAGATGTAAGAAGGGGCCAGTCTGCTGAGTGCTGTAAAAAAACAAGAATGGTTTTAAAATGAATTCAAAACAGTACAGGAAGCCAATTAATGCCAACACAAGAGCAATATGGTCTCTA
This sequence comes from Lates japonicus, assembly GCA_033238685.1. Lineage (NCBI taxonomy): Eukaryota > Metazoa > Chordata > Actinopteri > Centropomidae > Lates > Lates japonicus. Next base: position 5,864,347 of record BRZM01000008.1, read on the forward strand.
TTTTTGGTAGCAGTGAACAGTCGAACAGCACTTTGAACAAGTTGCAGAAATACATGAATGTTCAACTACCCAACGAATAGAACCATACAAACCTGTCAGATGTTTATCTTGGCAGCACTGAGCATTGTTAGTGTTATCTGTAGCTGCTTTCTGTTCCACAGTGATACATAAACAGCACTCCCTGCTCCCTGTTCAGGAGTGTCAGTTACAGGAACTTCCCTCAACAAGATTCCCCCATTTGGGACACTGTACAATGTCACCAATGCAGACTTCCTCCATGTGTTACCCTGGTAACGTTGCTTCTACTGTGGAAATTTTTATACTACTGAAGGAAAAATAATAATAAAACCTTAATGTTTGTTGTACGTGCCTATGCTAGTCAAACCTATGTTAGTTTAGCTTGCTAGTAGGCTAGTTATAAGGGGAACAATAGCTTGTTTCAGTTGCATCAATAATGATAATATTAGCTACAACAACAATACTGAACTGACTATCAGCCCATATGTTTATATGTTGTTACATAACTTTTTTTCCCTCAGGTTTTAGAATTAGGTCCTTACTTTGAAAAGTAAGGCTAAGGTTAGGTTAATGCTAACGTTGGCTAAAACTTGCATATAGCAGCTTTAATGGCACCCACTTCAACTGGACACAACACAAAAAGTAATCTTAGTAAAACTAGTTAATTCTATTGAGGTAAACTGAAACAATACACAGCAGACAACCAGTTACACGACGTACGTGTATGTAACCAGGCGCAGGTGTCAGCATCTAGCAGGTTGGTGAATGAGGCGTGCCAACATATCGCCTGCGTGCTCTGCTGCCATCAAAGCCAAATGCGAGTGCTTCTTCTTGGTCACAACCCCATCATTGTGTCGTACCAAATGTAATTCCATATCCTGTATCCTGCCAGCGTCTGTGCCCAGCACTGTCACTAGCAGGGCTAAAAATATAGTTATCTTCCACCAGTCAAGAAGGCTTATGTTTTTTGGTGTCTTTCTATTTCAAGACAAGTCAGTTAGTTGGTTATATAATTTGACATTGAGTCATGGACTGCAGCCCCGGCACCCATACAGCATTGTGCATGTCTCTGAATCAGATACTCAATCTCTGTAATTGAAATGGATGGAGTAATTCTGCTCTGGCCTTCCCTCAGGTTTTTGTGTTGTACGTGTGTGTGTGTGAGGAGGGAAGCAAGGAGGGGTTGGATTTAGTTGTGTCTGAGGTGATGTAAATGATGCTCTGCACAGAGGTGGGTGGGACATCGACAAGGGAGCACTGCAGCAGCTGAAATGGGGGTATCCATCACATGAACACACACACACACACACACACACACCTTGTAGCCCTGTGTTGCCAGTGCTCATCTCCTGAGCTTTTTGCTGCAGACCTTGATTCCTGCTTCCACATTAATTAATGTCATATACACACACTGAATAGCAATCCTGCCTGCCAGGGCTTTGAGCCCAGCCCCCCTCAAGGCTTAGCAGAACAACATACTGCAGCAACACCGACCCATCTTCCGCTAACGCACACACTAAACTTATATTCTCTGAACTTGCATACACACCCGTGCACCTCCTCGAAGTCTTACCAATCCCAAAAGTTCCCGCCTGAATAAATGAGGCAATATAAACAAAATTAGCAATAAACTCTCTTTGCAGCCTCTTTTGCATCCTGTTCTGTGTATTATACTAGCTTTCCTTATAAAATCCTCCTTTCCATTATCACTAAGATTTTCCAACACCCACACAGTGGTGAGCGTGGTAATGCCTTTCACTGTAAACCAAAAGTGTTGACGCTGTGATGTCCTGGCAGCAAGCCAAAGAGGTTAATACACTTTTGAGAGTTCATGTATGTGTGTGTGTTTGTGCGTCCTTGTCTTTCTGCGTAACACGTTCAGCTGAGCATTACATCACTTTTTCTCTCCCTCTTGACCTCTTGGAAATACAGTGTAGACTCAGCGTCGGTAGTTGGGGCTAAATGGGATCCTGTGAGGGCTGGGGTGTTGAGATCTAGGTTAAATTGGGATTAAGTTAGACCTGGAGTTTGCATTAAGTTATATACGATATGGGACACATGGGACCCTTTTTCTATCTCAGAGCGTTTCTACTGAGCAAGAAAGGCACTGAGCTGAGAGAAAAATTCAGAAAGGGAGGATTTTTTTTCCCCAGACTGAATTTTCATAAGATGGGAAACGGCCTGGGGTTTTTAATATCAATGACACTTTGATTGCTGTCAGTCTTTTGAAGGCTGCAGCTGCTATTTTGAGCTGAAGCTGCTGAGGTCAGTGTGTGGTGTAATATTCTGGCTTTATCTCCACCAGTAAGCTGGAAAGAGGTTGTGTTGCAGCCTGTGTTTTCCACCTGCCTGCTATATGTAAGGATGTCTAAATATTGTGAATTTCACAACACAGATTGACAGATTGGCAAGATTGATTCAGTTTGATCTGGTGATCTGTACCGATGTTTTACTCAGTTGAACAAGTATTGTGTTTATCACACTGTGTTCATCTGATGGGAAAATCAGGGATTTAATTGCTTTCTCTACTTACATAGGCAAATTTATAAGCTACCTCAGACTCAGACATTCACAAAAGGCTGCAGCTGTGCAAGCATGAAGGAATATCCCTCCAAGAAATTAAAAATATGTTGTATGAAGTGAAGCACTGGCGCCCGTGTCGCCCAGGTTATTAGTATTGAATTAGCTGTTTTGTGTTTAGTTCTTCGTACTGATTCAGACTACACAGTAATTTTGATATTCTGTGGTTGCCAGGTGGTTACTGTGCCAAAATTGTTGATCTTAGAGTTGTGTTAATTGTTGCCTAGACATGTAGTCTCCAGTGGCTATTACCAGTCATAGCATATACTTGACACAAACAGTGTATGTGATTGGGTATTTTGCTGATGCCCCATGTCTGTCACGGCATCGGTCCATGGTCAGATGTTTTGGTACTGTACACATAATCACACAGTTTCACAATACACATGTTGCATCAAAAAATGTATCTTATTGCATCTTATTTGGACTCTAAAGGTCAGTTAAGTGACTAGTTACTGCATCACCACTTAAGCATCAGGTAAACTAAGAAAAAACCAACATGCTTCATACCTGTCTAGCATCTCCTGTCTTCTCTTGGACTGTACATCCATTACAGTGTGTGTGTGCAGTCTGTACTCTGGTTCAGAGATAAGCGAGACAAGAAACAAGAGAAGAAGGCGAGATGACATCCTTAAGATCCTGAATTGAGCCGGTCTTATAATCATGGTGTTCATCTTGTACCACCATTTGAGAACTGGTTTTAGTAACTTCACATAGCAACATAAAGTTGAAGGTTAAAACTACAGAGAGCACAGTGGAGTGGAAGAAATACCGTGCTGGATTAACCCATCAGTCAGTCACATACGGTGAGCGCTCAGTGTTGTTGCACATTTTGAAAGGGCGGTGCTCAGTCACGTAAAGAAGCGAAGGCGCTGTAAAGAAGCACAGGAGTTAAAGTCACATGTGACCTGTATTTATAAGGCTGACTTAATTGAGGGCGGATCTTTGCTTCCATACGGCTCTTGTATAGCAGCACATCTGTGCTCAGGTTGGATGCAGGCTGGAGCTTTGAATAGCAGTGAGAGGGAGATGCAGAAAGCCTCACCAGGGAAGGGCTCAGTGTGACCCCAGAGCTGGGGCACAGCTGGATGCTGAAATCAAGCTTAGTCAGCCTGTTAAATCACAGCTATTGTTGTTTTGGCTCCTAGCGATAGCCCTTTCAAAGTGTTTAAAAATGTAGTTTGACAAAATAACTGGTAAAGGTCGACTTACTAGCTTTTCAAGCATCTTTATGAGTATTGTATTAAATATAGAATGCTAAAAAACATCTTTGTCAATCCCTTTTTATGTTTTCATGGCACTGATGTATTTATGAGCAAAAACAGGAAAAAGCAAGTTTGCAAAGCTGCAGCAGAACATGGTGAGAGAAATAGAAACACAAAAAGTGCTATATTAGATAAATAAACAAAATATTAAAATATTGCAACACGTTACAGACTGTTCCTCCAAAACAAGACGCATACAGTTGGGGAAGAGATTCAAAGGGATCACTGTAGACTTATAACTTAATCCCTGTTTTCCTCATACATAACACAACAAATGAATACACACACACACAGACACAGTTAAGTTGTTATTCCACCTACTGTTTATAGATTCAAACTACAACCTTTGGAGAGGACTGAGGACTGAATGAGTAGAGATGATGTTTGCATTTTGACCAATCCTGTCAACACAATCAGTGGTGTGTGTGTGTGTGTGTGTGTGAGGAGAGAGAGAGACGGCAACAGCAGCATCGCATTGTCAATCACTCATGCACACTCCCACATCACAGCGTCACAGAGTACAGTCTATCTTTGCCGCCTGATTGCGCGAAGTGAAGGTTATTTTGTTCTGAACAACCAAACAATGCATCACTCTCCTGTCTGACACACACACACACACACGCTGCAGTGAAGGATGTGGGAATGCAGTAAGTGTATTGACCAGTCATGTATGCTAGCAGAGCAGTTAATACTCACACTGTTAACACTGCAGAAGAATAACACTCTGTCCATGACAGTCTATAGGATGAGACAGGCAGCAGTGTGTGTGTCTGTGTGTGTTCGTCAGTGCAGAATAAGGACAGAAGGTGATGGATGAAGCCTGCAAGGTTTGCTGCGTCTCTTTTTTAATTCATCCATCACCCCCTTCTTCACTCAGTTTCTGATAGAGGACAGAAAAGGAAAAAAGAGTGGGTGAGGATACAAAACAAAGGAAAGGAAAGAGGAGGAGAGGAAGTACTGAGAAGATGAAGAAGGGGTCGTGGAGAAATAAAAAAGGGTGAAACTCCTGTAAATGTGAAGGAAAACAATAGAGGAAGGAGAAGAGATTGATGGATAGCTCATTAGAGGCCAAGTGGATGTGGGAAGAGGAGCAACCGGATGGATTTTGTTTCAAGGCACACAGGAATGGAGAGACTGGTACTTCTCGTTAATGACTTTTGGACCTTCACTCTCCCATTTTTCTGCCATCCCTTTCCCATCTATCCTTATTCTCTGTCTGGGAACAGAAAGGTAATGAGTCTTGTCTTCTCAGGACACTGGCTTCTTCATTTTTCATCTCTCTATCCGTTTCTCCCTTTCCCATGTTCTGCTTTATGGCTTATGTCAGCATCAAGAGGACTGACCTGCAGTTTTTGTCTTATCTTAAATACCTAAAACATCACAACAGACAAGAATATCCTGCAATCATCCTTTGAGGATAGCTGCATCTCAGATTTGTGGTTTTCTTGTTCGTTGTCTTGAATTCACACCTGGAAGAGATGGCTTTAGGCAACACTTTGGCTTTTTGCAACCTCAAAGTTTGCACTTGTCACAGCGGATGCTGTTACTGATGGCATACAAGCCTCATGTACTATTATCCCAAAAATCGATTGCATTCACGAGCCTCACCTCTGACATGCAACACTGTGATTAATAACAAGATCAAGACATAAGTGATAACCACAAAATGAAATAGCAGCTCTGAAGGGAAGGGGAATTTAATTTCTTCCGATGGTGCATTTATTGTGCACTGGAAGCAACTGCAGGAAACAAAGAGAGGTAGTCTTTCACTTCAAATGAACGCTGAGAGTCAAGCACACATAGCAGAGGGAGGCAGGTTCACACTCACAGCCAACAATAGAGTAAGTGGAGCTTTTGCCAAGATTACTAATTACAAATGTGATCGGCCAAGATGAAATAAATATACTGGAATGGTCACTAAATTATTGCCAAGGAGATGGTGTTAGTTCAAAACTTGATAGCAGCTTCCAGCATAAAAAATATTTATCTGAGAAGGCAGTCCCCAACACATCACTGTGTGTGAAGATGTAGAAGCAGATAAAGTCTCTGCTAATGATTATTTAGGTTCATGGATTGATAATGAGACAATGGGCCCCTGGACAGGTTCATGTACAAAGCCCCCTAACGCTTTGACAAAGGAGCAAGACTCCCACAATGAGACAGACATAAAATGTTGGTTGTAGTTCTTCTGCCTTTTTGTAGTTGCTTGATTGATTTGATTTTCAACAAGAGATATTATAAACATCTTTTAAAAGAGAGGCTCTGCACCTTGTACCCCTGGGCCTGTCCCTAGTAGTCCCATTCAGTAATGGATCCCTGCGAAGGTGGCATCATCACATGTTGTGTTTTGTTCAAAGAGCAGTGCAAAACCCAAAAATACATTTTCAGAGGTCAGGAGAATGTGATATTTTGACTTAAAAACAAACAATTCCTTGATTATCAAAATAGTTGCCAATTACTTTTCTTTCAGTTGACCAATTCCTGCAGCAGAGGTAGATGAGGCTTGTTGCTGTGGGTGGAAACATTGCTGTTTGTGATTTTCTGGAAAGATCTTTTACAAATGTAAGAACTCTCCCACTGTGACAAGCCTACCACCTACAGCAAATATAAAGCCTGTCCTCCCTGCTTTACAGAGGCATCTTAGAGCCTCTCCTCCTCCACTACCACTCATGTTTTACAGAAGCATCATAGACGCTGCCCTCTGCTGAGCCATCTGCTCCCTCACCATGCTCGCAGTCGCTAACAGAAACAAAATCCTCAGCAGCACACACATCACCTCCAAGATCACTGGACTTTGCTCTTCCAACCTCACAGACCTCGGCTGAATCCCATCACAATTTTTTTAGAGCTTTTCCATCTGGACACAGACACAAATCCCAGCTCTGGTAACAAGCTGATTTTAGCAGATACTTGGTGCCCTCTGCTATCGTGGCCCTGGACAAGCTGTCTCAACATCAGAGATCTTTTTGATTATAGCCACAATCTGTGATCAGTGTTATCTGTGTGCTCTATGAAAACACCAGTGTTTTAAACATTTTGTACAGTAAATTAATGTTCATGAATAAGGCACCATTACCCAAAAGATAAAATCGATTTTGATCGAGTTTGTCACTTCTTTAAAAATGACTGAAACAGATAATTGATTGGAAGTAGTCAGATATTCTTTTTTTGATCGTATTCAACTACTTGATTAAGCTCCTGGCATATCTACTACAACTAATTTGACATTTTCCTTTTCAAGTCCAGTTAGAACAACAGTTGTTCTCTGTCTTGGCCAATTGAAAACAAATTTTCCCTTATAGAGATACAGTAGCCAAAACTCTCACATTTAAGTGATAGCTTCATGCACACAAAATGTGTGTGTCATATTTATGTGTCCAGAAATTCAAAAATGTTTTCCTCTACAACAGAACAAATGTCGTAAAACACAAACCTTTCCTTTCCTCTCTAACTTCTTCTATTTTTTCATATTCAGTATTTAGTATTCTGATCACTGTTTGACCATCTGTAGCTCTCACATCACACACATACACACACACACACAGATTCAGGCAGAGCAGTGAGGGGGAAGGAAGCACAGTGACAAGACAATGGACGGGACTAAAATGTCTTGTCCTCTCTGTGTCGCTCTGGAGGCTTCAATGGAGCGAAAATGTGAGAGGGATGAAAAACAGGAAGGACAAGTGTCTGGATCTGCTGACACCTCAAGTTACATGCTTTCTGAGGAAACGTACCGAACAATATTAGCTGACCAATGAATGTGATCACTGGGCTGATGTGGGCCTTTTGTTAAACACTGGACATGTGGTCTTCTGGTTTGATGAATATGATGCAGCATGATTGATTCCACATTTCCTGTAGAAATCTAATATCACATTTTAATGCAGATTTAACGTTCATAAACATAGATCAATAGCACTCTCATATCTGTGAAGTATGACGCTAGAGCAAGGAGGTAATTAGTTTAGCTTAGCATAAAGACTGGAAGCAGCTAGCCTGGCTCCACACACAAACGGGGAGCATGAGTTGTAGGATACAGTCAATAAGGACATGTTTGTGGGTCTCTCTACAGTCATATTGGAACAAAATCTGCCGACAAATCTGCAGGTCATGGCACCCGACTGCCTGTGAAACAGCAAGTTATTGTTGTTTTTCTCCTGCTTCCTGTCTTCATGCTAAGCTAGGCTAATTGGCCCTGCTCTTTGTACTTCACCAAATCAAAGCTGTAAAGTGTTATACACTTCTCGCAGGAGATTGTACCCACTCAACCCAAGTTACACAGAGCAAGAACAGGTGTTCTGGGTGTGAGTGAAAGAAGCACCATTCTCCCTGTTACAAGTCAGTGTAGTCAAATGATTCTGAAGCTGTTATTCTAAGGTAAAACAGTTGCATAATGTTGCTTTAAAGACATAATAATTTCCAGACACCGTGAGCACAGTGCTAGTTTTGATGGACAACAGTGTCTCTGCGCCTCTAGCTGATGAGTCAGCATTGTGTTTAATGGAAAAGCTTTTAGCTGCCTTTGAATACTCCCACCACTTACATAGTGATATAAACCTACAGATTCACACAATAACAAACCAGCAGCTTTCTGGCTTTCATCTTGACTCTACTTTCTGTAGCCTTTTCAAACTTTTCCTCCTCTGACTCAGACGGGTTTTTTTATGCCTTATTATTATTATTTCAGCATTTTACCTCCTCACTGTTTTTCTTTCAACGGTTTCTCCCTAGCCTCTTTCTGTGGGTCGACCTGACGATGATGTATAAATGTTTTCATTTCTGCTCTCTCTGTCTTACTTATTGTAATGTTCTTTTTTCTTCACCTCGCCGTCCTCCATTTCCATTTTTTTTGCATTTTCTTTCTCATCTCTAAGTGGTCATAAAGCCTAGACAGACGAGCGCCTGTGTTTATAACAAGTATGTTAGGACTAAAAGCTTTGCAGAGGGCTCTGTGCTGCATGCTTAATGATTTATTGAGCATTCTGACATATACACAGACTAAGGTGTTGGAGTGCTGTTGGATTTGTTAGGGGGTCTGGATAATGACAGCACCGAAATGATGGTTTGTGCGTCTCTGCGTGTCTACCCTCCTGCTATGAGGCTAATCACTAGAGATGAGCAGTACTCCCGACGTTTCATCAGAGCCGATAATCGCTGCCTCTCACCATCTGTCGAGCAAAATAATTTATTCAACCTCCAAACATAACTCTTAACGTCTGCTGTTTATTCAGTGCTTTTTTGGCGAGACTACTGCCAACACCTGGTGTCATTCATACAAATACAATGAATGATATTCTGACTAATAAGCTTTTAATGTTTCAGTGAACTTCACAGGAGTTTTTGCTCATTTAGAGAAGTTAAACTTTTTTTACCGAGCTTCCTTCCCAGCAAGAATGTCTACAGAGAAAGAGCTGCAGTCTAATGTTCTCTAATCTTCTCTCTTGTGTCTCTTGCAGGAAGTATAAAAGGAGCGACGATCGTGGATGCTCTGGATACCCTCTACATCATGGAAATGTTCGATGAATTCGATGCTGCCACTGACTGGGTAGAGAAGAACCTCGACTTCAATGTGGTAAGTAACTGTGTGTGTGTTTGTGTGTGTGTGTTTGTGCTCTTGTGATGATCGAGGTTTAGCAAAAGCCTTGATCCTCCGTCATAATCCAGCCAATAAAGGCTTGAATCACTGATCGCAGTGGTTGAGAGGAGCCTTGAAAGACAGGCTCTTGACCCGTTTGGCATTCTCATTTACATGCATCCTGTTTGATGACACAATGACACAATCGTGATATAATGAAACAACAAGTGAAAAGAACACTGCATCAGACCTCCAGATCTAAAAATGATTCATCTGTATTAGACAGACTCTGAGTGGAACTTCAACTGAATGTTAAACAATTCCTCAGCTTGACAGTAGAAGTAGTAGTTCATTTATGGCTTGACAAAAATGACCAACGCTGGGTCCAACTTGCTTGTTTCCAAAACTTTCATCCACATCTTAAGACCTTTCTCAGCAGATTGAGATTTGTCCTGGAGATGGTTTAGACTTCAGTATGGACAACTGAGCAGCTCCACCTGCTGAGGAAGGCCACAAGACATGGCTGAAAGTGGAGAAACAAGTACTGTAAATGTAAATGTAAAGGGCAGCTGTGGCTGTGCTGGTAGAGTGGGTTGTCCACTGATCACAGGCTCCTCCTGTCCCTGCACTGAAGTGTCCCTGGGCAAGACACTGAACCCCAAGTTGCTTTCAATATAAGTTGTTTTGTATAAAAGTGTCTGTCAAAGTAAAAAAGTAAAGTAAAACAAAATTCTCAAACAGTGACCAGGGCCTTCATTTACCTCCAGGGTAGAGACAACCAGGCCTTTATTTCTAATATCTACTGTCCCCCAGGTAATACAAGCTCAAACCTCCATGTTTACCTGTGGTGTTCCTAAATTTAGTATAATATCCATTTCCACAGCTCTAATCTTTACTAATGTAATGTCAGGTGTTCCCATAAACCAAAGAAAAGACTGGCATTAGAATATGACAACATTATTTCTGGTAAAAATAGAAACCGAGAGCAGCTGAGTGGTGAGTATGACATGACTCAGTTGTTGTACTCATGAATTAGTCTGTTGAAATGGACGTTATATTGAGTTTACCATGTGAGCTTTTGTAGCAGGTAATTCTGCCTGCCTTAATGTTTTTTGTTTTTTTTCTTTAACCCGGCCTTTATTAGCAACTGGCCTTTATTAGTTTGTGCTGACCATGCCCCTGGCTGTTATTTGGGACTCAGACATTATTTGAATACCAGCTTTTATATGAGAATTTTTGGTAAGTTGGACCTTGTGTAGACACTTTTTTGTCAAGCAGCTGCTCATTTATAGTTGGCTGTCAGGGCTTGAGTTTCCTTCAAACATCAGGCGAAAACGAACCTGTTCATTAGCCAACTTCCTGGATGACAGGCTTTCCCAGCAGCACTTGAATGCAACGTTATAATACCGGTAGTTTCAGACTGAAAGGAATCCTAAATCTAGATCACCACCTGTCTGCAGAGTTTCAGCCAAATCTGTTTCTAACATTATGAGATATGTTGTTGACAGACACACAGGAGTGAAAACATAATCTGCTTCCAACTTACATGTAGTTTGTGGAGGAAACCTTGCTTGTCAGGATTAGAGAAAAGCAGGGTCTGGTTGTTTACCGTCAATATGAAATGATGCAAGAATTACAAGAGGAGGAAATGTTTACATCAGTCTGTCAAGTGAAACATGGCAAATCAGTCTTAGGTATCTATATTTTCTTGACTGCTGTGATTTGTGTTGCATCCTGCCATCACTTTGACTTAAAAGGCTTTCACTCCACTTTACCCGCAACAATAAAAGCACAGTTTTCTCCTCATAAAAGCACAAAGAAACACTAAAACACTAAAAGAAAAATATGTAATTGCATTGATCACTTGATGCTACTTCAGGCAAAGCCTTAAAGTTATGCGAGCTGTTTTATTGGGACTTTGTAATGGCAGCTGAACACTTTATAGTCTTTATGTAAGTGACCTAATGTATGGAACAGTGTTAAAATAATTTCACCACATGTAGGTCAGTGTAAGTGAACTGGAATACAGACGTCTTTGATAGCAGCCTTAACTTGGATGTTAGAGGAAGACTGTGTGTTGTGTGTGTGTGTGTGTGTGTGTGTGTGTATGTGTACTATCAGCAACTAGATGAAAAAAGGCGTTGATGTTGCTGCATTTGGCCATTCTCCTGTTAAATCTGAGTCATTGATGTGTGTGTATGTTTGTGTGTTTTACAAAAAACACTAACTTGAAGCAGCATATGAAAATAAAAAATACACAATTTTATGAGCTTTAAAAATATGAAAATACAAGAAAACATAATATTAAAAATTAATTTTCAAAAATTACTAGAATTTCAGTTTAGAGACCAAACATTACTCAGATGATTGCACTTTCTCTTTTCACAGCACTAATTTGTGTTCATAACACATTATAAACACATGATGATTAGTATAATCAAGTCATAATATAATAAACATAATAAGCTCAAATTGCTGTGTGTTAATATTTTATTTGGTAAATGTCTCCTTAATGACATGATATAAAACATAATGTAATTTTCTGATGCCTGGAAGATTACATTGTAAGAAACAATTATCAAGGCTTCCAATGGGCTCTGTTGATGATGGATCACAAAGCACTTAACGCTTTACAGAAGTTATTGAAACCATTATTCTGAGATGTTTTCATTAAATCAGATTTCTGTCATTGAATGTGCTGAAAATGTGTCAGTTACAGAAAAATATATGTAAATAAAGAATTTTCATATCTTGAAATCACTTTTGAGTAGGCCATCGTACATGACCGCAAGATACAATACTGTGTGTGTGTGTGTGTGTGTGTGTACGCAGGAAATGATTGTATCGACTCTGATTCCTCCTCCACAGTGTTATCAATAAAACCCACAGGCAGAGAGCCAAGAACATGTCTAATGGATCCATACATGAGTCTATTACTGTTGCTTCTTAGTGTGAGCGCACACACACACACACACATACACACACTGTATGGAGTAGCGGGCAGAGTTTACAGTAACCGGTATCATGTATAGTTGTCTGTTAGATGAGACTCTGGTCAGAATGATGGAGAATGAATAAGTACATTCAGTAATAGTTTTTTGTAATAGTCTAATATTGTGTGACCAATAAAATATGTTCCCAAGACAACTTAAGACAAGACAACATTCTTCAAGGAGTTCAGTCATGCTGACTACTTTTAATAAAACACATTTGTTAGATTGTAATGTCGGTCTTTTATTATTGTTTAAATGTAGGCTGTTTATATGACAGATGCCTGATCCAACGAACACTGTAACAACTCCAGATTCAAAAATGATTTATCCAAAGGAGACCTGAGTGAACTCAAACTGAAGGCAAACAATCAGCTTATTAAGAAGTGAATTATTATATTAAAATGACCAACTAACAACTGACAAAATTACCAGAAGATTAGAGATTGTCCAGAGACAGACTTCAAGGATTGAACCAGCCCACCTGAGAAGACACACAGAGGGTCAAAAGACACGAACTGTTGCTTAATATAAGGTTTAAAAGTGTCTATTAAAACAAAATACAGAGACAATCAATATCTACTGTCCTGAAGTCAAACCAAATAACCATCGCGCCCACCACAAAGATCGGGGCACAGAATATGGACAAACATTATTTTAAAAACAGGAAACCCATATAGCTGAGTGAAAAGCGATTACGACCTCGTTGTTGCGCTGAATGAACTGCCGAAATGGACGCAGGCTGAGTTTACCAGCGTGAGTTGTAGCAGGTACCCGCCTGTTTTTTTTCTTTTAACCCGCCTTATTAGCAACTGGTTTTATTAATGAAGCGACCATGTTCCCTGGTTGTTGAGTTGGGACTGTATATTATTAAATAGCTTATATGAGGTGTTGACCTTGGGGATACGGCAGTCATTTATAGTTAATACAGTTTCAGTTTTCAAACGGAATCAACACAGCTTCAGCAGCACTTGAATGCAACGTTATATCGCAAGCCAGACCGAAAGGAATCTCAAATTAGATCACCACTGTCTGCAGAAGCCAGCCAAATTCGTTTCAACACAAGGAGATATGTTACGACAGACAACAACAGGAGTGAAACAGCAACTGTCAACCATGAAGCAGAGGGAAACCCCGTTGTCAGGATTAGATAGCAAAGTGGTTGTTTACAATTATGGAAATGATGCGCAAATACAAGAGAGAAATGTTGTTGAACAGTTCGTCGGCGAAATCAGGTACCATATTTTCTGACTGCCGTGATTTGTGTTGCATCCGCCATCATTGACCACCACCAACAAGCTCACAAAACACAAAGAAAATATGCTTGATGTTACCAGGCAAAAGCTTGTTATATTGTTTATTACCCTGAAAATGATAGTGAATTAAACAGCACACATGGTGGTCATGGGTGTAAGAACTGAACAAGGAATGTTTTGATAGCGCAGCCTAACTTGGATGTTAGAGACCGTGCAAGGTGTGTGTGTGAAAATATCACAACCAGATGAAAAAGGCCGATGCTGCCGCATTTGGCCATTCTGTTAAATTCGAGCTCATGATGTGTGTATGTTTGTGTGTTTTACAAAACACAACTGAAGCAGCATGTAGTAATAAAAATATTAATAATTTATGAGTTTAAAAATATGAAAATACAAGAAAACATATTAAAATTAATTTTTCAAAATAATAGAATTAGAGATCAAACACACAGATGATTGTACTAATATAAATTATAACACACATTATAAACACATGATGACAATCGTCATATTGATAACAAACACACAAGTCAAAATTGCTGCGTTAATGTTTTATTTGGCAAATGTCTCAACGATTACGATATAAAACAATATCAAAGAAACAAATTATCAAGGCTCACCGGCTCCCGTTGATGATGGATCACAAAGTTAATTCTCAATCCACAGAAGTTGCTGAAACCATTATTCTGAGATGTTATTAAATCGATTGTCACTGAATGTGCGAAAATGTGTCAGTTATTATAGTAATATATGTAAATAAAGAATTTTCTGCCTGAAATACTTTTGAGTAGGCCAACGTATACGACCGCGAAGACACACACACATTGTGTGTGTGTGTGTGTGTGTGCACGCAGGAAATGATTGTACGCACCCGATTCTCCACAGTGTTAATAATAAACTGGCAGAAAGCCAAGCAAACAGCCCACGCGGGATCCACATACGAGTCTGTTATCAGCGTTTTGCGTGAGCCATCATCAACACACATCACTCATGGAAAAGGGCAGACATGAAAATCTATCATGTAAGGTTGTTCGTTGATGAGACTTGGTCAGAATGATGGAGAATGAATAAGTAATATTCAGTGGGCTTGTAATAAATTAATAGTATCAATAAAATATGTTCTCAAGATAACCCAAGACAAGACAAATATTCTTTCATGAAAGTTCAGACATGCTGACTACTTTTAATAAAACACATTTGTTAGATTGTAATGTCGGTCTTTTATTATTGTTTAAATGTAGGCTGTTTATATGAATAATTGAAACATATGTTCAATACTTGTTGCGGGCGTGGCCGAAAGGGAATATTAGCCAATCATTGCTGGCTCACACAGCATCCAGTATTAGTTAATTAGCATTTACATACATGCACACGTGTACACAGATAGTTAAACTCCAGTTAACTGGGGAATGTTGACTCATAAGATTTAAATGCTGTTGACAAAACCTCATGGAATATCTTGTGATTAATATATGAGCTTAATATTACTGTCAAAAGCTAAAAATCCAGAGCAGTAAACCTGCATGAAGAATCTCATCTATGTGAAGAAGAAGCATGAATCAAAGGTCATCAAGTAGAGTAGGAGTGTGTGTTTTTCTGTGCTAATTTCTGAAGGACTGCTGTGCTTTTGCTGATGAGCTTAATGACATGGGAACATGTAGATACATCTATGAGAAACACACACACACACACACACACACACACTATTTGCCCCCGTCCTTTGAAGTTTGCCTTGATTGTAGAACCATCCTCATTATTATATCCCTGTTAAGAGTTCCTCGTTAAAGAGGAACAGAAAAACTGTTTCTTTGTCTTTCCTTTAGTGAAGTCGTGACTGCAAATCTGACTGTGTTTACAGATATCTGTTTAGGTGTTTCAGGTCTGATTCCAAGACCAAAGAATACATCCTTTAAATGTGATATAAACATCAAGTGCTGTAGTTAATTACACTTTCAGATCAGCTTTAATCCTCCTTACTGTACTCCATCCAAAACTGTGGATTTTAAGTGTTTCAGTTTCTTTGAGTCACTTGTGGAGGTTTGCTACAAATGAATTTTCAGTGCTGCTGCTTTATGCAACATCCTGCCTTATTTACAGTATTCACCAGCAGTCTTCCTGTCACTCAAACAGCACTGTCGCAGCAGGAGACCCATTGTTTTCTGTACTGTTCTGCTCATTTGCTGCAGTAGCATAATTTTGTGACGTAAAGCTACCTTTGATACGCCACACTTTGCTCATGTGCTTTACAGTAAGTGCATTTTAATGGTAAGTTGGCGTCACCCTGGGAAGGGTTGAAAATGAGGTTAGCTAATGTGGCTAAAGTTTGGTTCTATAAAGGTTTTAGAAATTTGGATTTTTCCTCACTTGTTTTGGAAAGTTTTTCAAAACATTAAAGAGAGACAAAATGGACTTTTTCACATCTGACTGAGCATGACCAGTGACATGGAAACACAAAACAGGAAGTGATGTTTTGTCTTACGAAGAACAGTTAACTTTTAGTGACTGGAGCGAAATAATCCAGAAAAGTAAAGTCTGTAAATATGCATCTCCCAGAGGAGACTTAAAACTTTAAAATGCTGTCATTCAACTTGTAGGACTGTTTAAAGTGAAGGCACAGTCACCTTGAGTTTTGAGACATATCATATTTAGATGTGCGCTAACGTTGGAGACACACAAAAGAGAGAAAAGGAGTGGAAGAGACTGAGAAAAACAAAGGTTTGTTAAATACAGGAGATTGTTTTAGACTTACGACCTTTACAGAAGTGACAACAACAGCCAGAAGTGTTTCTCTCTGGACATGAGTTCACCATTGGAAAGTTTGGAAGGAGGAAATCCAGATACAATATACTTGATGCCTTTGGCTAAATTCAAAGGTTCTTAGTGGCTTTGAACTGACAGTACACACACCAACAACATACAGTAAAATGACAGCAGAGGCCACAGTTTTGTGCTCCTTACAACTGCTGTGTAAACACTTCTGTTTAAAAAACTGTTGGGGTATAACTGTAGACAGCTGACTCACTCAGACCAGTGGTTTACTCTCACTGCTACAACAAACCTGCATGCTGCATAGACGACAGTGTGCTGACTGTTTCACACAAACCCTGAGAATCAAGAATGATCACAAGAAAAGAGATCATCACAGAACAGGAAGAGCCACCGGCCAAGGAGTAAACTGTGTAACCCGCTAATGGAGGTTTTACCAGATTTCAATGAGTTTAATGTGATTAATCTGATATTTGTGAACTGAATCAGTGCCACATGCACTAATGGGAATTTAGTCAGTGGTATTCAGTGTGCAATCTTGATATTTTATCTTACAGTGCAGATCAGACCTGATCTGATATGATTTAAATCAACTCTGATTAGGATTTGATGCTGCTGCTTTTTAAATAACAAATAATGATAATAATAAAAATAGCAATTTAGTCAAACTTTTTATTTCAAACGAATCAAACATGCCCCAGAAAATCATGTCCTCTAACACACAAACAATAGTAAACACAGACAGTGATAAAGTGGATAAATATTTAGGCAGTCCCAGGAGGAGGAGGAGGAATTTTTCACTACATGTACATGTTGCTGCCTGGGTGTTGTTTGTTAAGTCTTTTCAGTAATATCCCTCTAAATAAAACAGAACAAGGCTTCAGGAGCCAGAGACCAGTTAGAAAGTAGGATTAACTGGTATCAGTTGATGTGTACATCCCTAATCGCTGGTGTGTTAACTCCTGTAGTCTCCTGTCAGTTAAATGTTAATGTAGGTTTAAAGTAGAAACAATAACTGCCATGACTTCAGCATTACTCTCTTCTCTTGCAAGTGCAATGACTTTTTTTTTTTTTTTTTTTTTTGCCAGCACCACAAAAACCTGAAAAAATATGATTATAGCTCCAACACTTCACTCAGAGTCCCACTGCAGGAGCCGCACAGGTCACAGCCATTTTTTTTCCTACTCAAGCAGCTAAGCAACACTTTTAAATCTATTTAAAGAGAGAGAGCAGGGGTACAGGGTTTATCGCACTCCTGAGACTTCCTCTGTCAGAACTCAAACGCTCTGAAACACAACTTACGACTTAAGCTATAAAGAGTATGATGGGGGAAAAAGGAAACTCAACACTTCCTGTAATGAAAAACTATGGTTATAATGGAGGTTGTGCTTTTATTTTTTATACAGTTTTATATGTAGATACTTTTATCTAAAGAGGTGTAGTTGGAACATTATCTCATTGACTCATCTTGCTACAACCTTTAATTAGTTCTCTGCTAGGAAGAGGCCATGCTTAGTCAGTTTCCTGTGCACTCTGTAATGGCTTAAATGTTGCAACATCAGGAGACTTGACTCCTCGTCTGCCAACTCTGTCAGGCCCTCTTGCAGGACTGAGATAACGTCACCCAACTGCTGACTCGGAGGGTCATTGTTCAACAGTTTAAAGCAGTGATGGCTGCTGAGGACAGTCACATGAGACCCTGCAGGACGACCGCTGTAGATGTTTACTCAAGGATACAATATTTCTTCACTCCAGTATTGGTATAAAACAATGTTTCGCTCTTTTAGCTTATTAATGCTGCAAAGCTAACAGACAGCAGGCAGCAGTAGGAAGAAATGATATTGTCCTTTTGCATTACAGCTGCCTGTGTGTTGTAGGGGAAATAATACGATTTTAATTAGGACGAATTAGCTACACAATCTAACTCCTCAATCAGTCGCTCAGACTTGGCGAAAAATGACAGGACACATTTTGTCTGACACATAATTTGTTTTTCCACAGGACGGACTCTATTGTCCTATCTCTGGTCGACAGCAGTGACTTATGAGAGCTGTCAGTCAAACACAAAAACTTCATCTGACTTAGGAATCTGTTCATAAAGACATGAAGATAAGGGGAGGGAGAGAGAGAGAGGGAGAGGGAGAAATGAAGCGTCATTGTTCTGCTGCTGAGACAAATGGCTTAGCAAGCTTACACTTTTTGTTATTATTTGTCCCATTCTCTGGTAAAAACTCCAGAAATAGCGGCATTGTATTTTCAGATGCAGCACAATTTATCACTGCCATTTCAGACTGTATTTTTTTCCAACATTGAAGGGAATGTCACAGATTGGAATAAGTGTGCTCCGCTGAGGGAACTTATATTTTATCATTATATGTTTTTGAAAAATATCAACAGGAATCCAAACTATCTGTAAAATAATGACAAAGTATGGTTACTAATGTTTCAAATCAAACAAAAGTCTACAGCCATACCAGCAGCTGTTGGAGGCTGCACTGAGGCACAGCGATGCTTTGAGCTAAATGCTAACATCAGCATGCTAAGATGCTTACAGTGACAATGCTAACATGCTGATGTTTAGCAGGTGTAGAGAACTGAAGTCATGATGCCAAATCAGAGCTAGCATCTGCTTCTACCGGCCTCAAGTCAATGCTGTCTCTCTTTCAACATCTGTCTTTATAAACAGATTAAGTGTTCCTTGAGTTTACTTTCCATATTCTGAGAAAAATCATCAGCTGCCATAAGAAACTGAAACCATCATGAGTTTAACAAAGTTAAACAGTGATTACTTTGTGAGCACAGAAAACAAACTACCGCTTGCATGAAGAAACTACAAACTCTTCTGGCTGTGATTTCTACAGGTTTCAGTCCTGCTGTTACTACAGACATGTCTGATCCCTCCACTCACTCATGGACTTGTCTCTTCTCTCGAGCTGTGATGTTTAGCCTGCAAACCTCTAGGGCTCATGGGAAATGTTGATTTTCAATGCCTGTTATGCCTGCCTGTTAAAATACTGGAAAAAAAAACACATACTTCCACAACTTACTGTTGAGAAAGGTTCTTTTCCAGGGATTCATTTTTAGTTATTAGTGTATGTACAAATGTCAGTAGGATTTTGAATGAGGTTTTATTACCTCTGTTACAGAACCCATAGTCCTTGTTTCACTTCTGCTAGCACGCTAACATTCGCTAATTATCACTAAACACAAAGTACAGCTCCAGCTCATCGGAATGTGATTAGTTTTTCAAGTATTTGGTCATAAACCAAAGTATTAGAAAAATTCAAATCATCAGTAGATGTTGAGATATTTATGTCTGGACTAAAATGGAAGACTGACTGACCCTCTGACATTCCCATCCCTAGACCTGTGCTGCAACTGTGGCAAGAAATGTTCCAGATATATTAAATTTTTGTCTTGTGATGATTACTGAAATGCCCATAGTTCATGGTAAAAACAGGAAACTTAAAAACATCTCTGGTATCATCTCATGTATCCTGTACACTCCCAACTCAATTTTGTAAAAATAGCAACACTTCAGTAGCCTATTTATTCATCTTCCACAGGCATACCACACTCATTCCTGTGATGCATTCATTCACAGCAGGACTGAGCAAGCCAGTCTTTAAATGAATTCAGTATCAACTGTTGGCTGCTTCAATACAAAAATATCTGTCTGGACTATGAAAAGCCCCCCTCGGTGTAATCCTCCTTGAGGCCAACTGAAAGAAATATTCCACTGTTGAGTTTTACGCCTCCATAATTCACTGTTAGTAGTAAGAGAAATGTGTATTCATGAGTAGTTTTTATCTGTTCATCTTCTCATATTTCTTTTTTCTCTTGTCTCTGGTGCAGAATGCAGAAGTTTCCGTGTTTGAGGTGAACATCCGGTTTGTTGGAGGTCTGCTGTCCGCCTACTACCTGTCTGGAAAAGAGGTAAGAAACATCCTCCAGCTTCCTGTGGAGTGTCTCTCACAACAATACTGCAGTGAATGAGACTTTGAAGAGGGGGACTTTGGTGCCTGTGCTGTAGGCTGATTGATGAAACAGATGGTACAGAGCAGATGATGGACGGTGGAGATTGAGTGAGTGAATGAGTGCTTTTATATGCTCAAAATCTTGAGTAATGTCTCCTTTAATAGCTGGTATGGAGAAATGTATCCCATTAGTGAGTGCCAAAGTAAGCTCTCTTTTCAAGTGTGGGTGCTCTCTTATGTAGATCGATAAGTTTGCCTCCAAGAAGGTTAGACTAGATCTTGAATAGATCTTAAATACTTGAATATGGCTAGAAGGTGACTTTAAAGGATAACTCCGGGAATTTTTGAACCGGGGAACTTTATTTTCCCATGTTTTTGGGTATAAATGAAACATCTTTGGAATCGATGCAGTACTGAGCAAGAATGATATACCTGGCCACCGTGAACAGCCGCTATAACTAAAGGCTCAATCGTTTAGACCCAGAAACATGGGAAAATAAAGCTCTGGTTAAAAAATACCGGAGTCATCCTTATATGTTGCTGTTCTTGGATCTCCTCTTCAGTGCTGGGTGTGCGTAGGTTGAGGATACAACAACGTTTATCGATGTATAGAACTTGCCAAGTTATTTTGTTTCCCATACTGCACTGGCTTTAATGTCAACAACAACATCAGTAAACCTGATGTTGCCTAATAGTGGGAAATGCCTTTGTTTCACTGTTATTCTTTAAAGAATAATCTTTTTTGTGAGGAGAAAGGGAAAGGAAAGGAGGTATTTCATCGGCCTTGGGGGGCAGAACATGTCCCGAAGTGTCTGCTGACAAATTAGTGCTCCAGACTTGTTTTGTTTTTTTTCCTCAGAAAAATGAGTGCAGAGAGATTCCACAGGGCTTCTCACTTTACTCATAGTGCCAGTCCTGCTGTGTCTGTGTGCATGAGTTTGTGTGAATCTGCTTAGTGACAAGAGGCTGTGAAAATGACATCAGCAGGGTATTACACTCACGTCTTGCTCTGCTCTGCCAGTGCAGGGATTTTATGTTGAACTCACTTTTCCTCAGTATCTTCTCTTCTTTCTCCACTCTTAATTACGCACCCCAGTCTCTTAATGAATGATAAGGCTCCACCAAAGAATGGATAACTCTGCACAAAAGCTTTTTAAACCCTCTAAACCCTCTTTTTTTAAATCTGAAAGATCCTCATTGCTGTTTTTACACTGATGTCACCAAGTGGGATTTCGCTCTGAGTGACTTTGATCTTCTCTGCTTTTGACACCTCTGCTATAATCTGCTCTTTAATACACAGATGCAGGTGTACACACTCTCCTATAGACACACATAAAGCTACACAGTGATCCTGGTAGCAGTGAGCAAACCAGAGTTGTGAGGCTAAGTGCTTCTTTATTAGCAGGGAGAGAGAACGCAGGCGGGAGTCAGATTGGAAGTTCTCTGGTACCAAAAACCCATTTACAAACTCAATGAGTGTTTCAGCGCTTCAGCACACACAGAAAACCCAGAGGAGCAATATTTCTTATTTGTCAAGTGGTGCATGTGAGGGCTGTGACATTAAACTAGCAATAATAACACCAATGAGAACAATAATTGTTATTTGAGAAACACTAAACTAAAGCAAAGTTGCAGTTGTAAAGTTGTGCAATAGCACTGCTTTATATCATGACACCTCTTTTGTCAATAACTAACAGCTTATATAGTAAACTAAAGTATGTCATTTATTTATAATTGTCATTGTCAATTATAATTAACAACATATACAGTAGGTTAAGTCTGTAAATGTGTGTTTCTCCACAGTAATTTAAAACCTATTTAGTGCTTTAAGCAGGCTTTAAATACCAGTAAGGCTGCATCATCAATTAATACTCAATTGATTATTTTCATGGTTTGTTGATTAATTCGGTCTATAAAATGTCACAGAGTAATGAAAAATTTACTAAATCCCAGCTGGGTGTCTCTTCAAATTCCTTGTTTAGTCCAACAAAACCTAAAACCTAAAGAAACTCAGTTTAGAATCATAAAAGGAAAGAAAAGCAGCAAATTATCACAATTTAGAATCTGCAGCCAGGCAGTAATTATCAGTTTTGCTCAGAAAATTGCTTAAATTATTTACTTGTTAATCAAAATTATTGCAGATTATTTTTTGCAGATTTACAATCAAGATTTATTGTTCAACTGCCAGTCATGCACTTAGAGTCTAAACACCTAAAAACACGGAAACATAAAATTATAAAACAATATAATATAAGATGTCCATATTTGGACCAGAAACAATAGTTTGCAAATGATCTGAACTGATAAATCTCACAACAGGTGTGAAACAGTGAAAGCAAACTGTAATGGCTCATCATCATTTCTCAGCAGTCTCTCTTTCCACTCCATTTCTTTTTTATGAGAGTTGATCAGTTCAAGACCCTCCTGTATTTCATGTGAGCCTTGAGAGGTCCCTCTCTGTCAGGTCCAGGTCAGGGGCCCCTGAAGGATGAAGGTGGTGCAGATTGATGGGCTGATGGGTGGCCTCAGAGGACTGAAGGCTGCTGATGGACAGGATGACTGAATATTGTTGGTGGTGTTTGGCACTGAACAACTGGTGGTGTAGGGCTGAAAGGCTGTTGGGTGGAGCTGAAGGGGACGTTGGGGGTGAAAGTGCTGACGGCATCAATATCTGCTGGGTCCAGTGAAAGTGAAGTAGGAGATGCACTGGAATGAATGGAGCTGCCAAAGCTGGATGATATAAAAAATAGTTGCAGTTTAGTCACTTGACTCATCAGATAATTGACTCATCATTTCTAGGACATTGTGTTAGCATTTAAATTAAAACAGAGGCCTGATTACCCACATGAAATAGCAGTAAACAAATTTCTATAATCAGTATCTGTCATTATACTTATTTTACAATATATTATTTTTTAAAGTTAGTTTATCTTCTAAAACCTGCTCAGAGCAGGTAGATTATTGAATTTTACTAGATCTTGTTACACCAAAGTTTTTATTGCTACTTACCAAATTAAAGACTTTCAAGACTATAATTAGCAGATTTAAAGAGTTTTGTGCATGTGTATGTCAAATTGAACATTTTAGATTTTTTAGAGGAGCACCCCACTTTTCCTCTTTTACTCGCTGAAGTTCAACCTTCAACACCAGCATGCTGGCAACACTCTCCTGATAAAAGCCCTCGCCGATAAAGTGGAGCTGTGCTACAGGTGCATTTGTGATCTTTCATAATAAAATGGACTAAATGAACAATGGTCAGGCGTTACGCAACTCCCCATTAGATGAGACTGTACCTGACCTCCAGAGAAGATGTCGAACCCTCGAGCCCAAAGAGACGACACAGCAGACAGAGAGGCTGGCAGCTTAATAGAGAGAGAGAAGACAGAAGATTAGAGCGTGACCTTAGAAAGTATTCAGCCCCTTGACTTATTCTGCATTCTGTAGTGTTGCTGTCTGAACTGAAAATAGATTCATTAGAGACATGAAACCTTGTCAACATAAGTCAAAATATTCCACAATGAAAAACTGATTTTAGTTTTGTCAGGTGGACTCCACACAAGTTGTAGAGACAACTCTACGACCTTCAGAAGAATTTGGATTAACTTTACCAAAAAACGTTTGCTCCTTTACTGTGAAAAATACAGGTACAAACACTGTAAACAAGTTAAAATGTATTTGTTTGTATCTGACACACTTGAAGTATCAGTTGATGGTGAAGCACTGAAAGGGTTTGAAGTGTCTTTTTTAGTGTCACAATTGGAAGCAGTTGAAATCAGTTGAAGTTTAAGTTAAAGTTTTTGAAATGTTATTTTCCTGTTTAAATCTCTGTAGGCAGTTGAATTTTCAGTTCATATATAAGCTCTGAAAATAGCTGAAATATCAGCTGAAGTCTAAAATATGAAAAGAGCTGAGACTGTGGCTGAAATTTAAGTGCTAGAAATGGTAAGCGAGTAGTGGAAGTGTCAGTCTCTACGTCTGGTATAGACCTTAACTAACATTTCAACAGCTTTCAATGCCTTTCTTACTTCTACTTCAGCTGAAACTCTTGCTTCATGCTACAAGCTACTTTCAAATCTTACACCGCCCAACGCAAGTTCAGAGAGGTCAAGGTCAATCACCACACCATCCATGGTCTGTTTTTTGTAGTGTTTTTTACAGGCTGAAATTTTAAGTGGTGGATGAGGAGGCAAAGAAGTGGTGAGGGGTGTTGGAGACAGACAGAAGGAGCAGGTAGAGGAGTGGAGTCACTACTCTCTGTCTCTCCCATCGGTCCTCATCTGACTCTGACTCAAAGAGCTATGGGCCTTTGATGAAAATTTGATCAGTAAATGTACAGCTGGTACTGGCTGTGTGCACCCTACTGGCAGGCTTTTAACGTCCCTGCCTGCATACAGATCACACAGCATGTAACCTCATCTGCTGAAGAAAGGGAAGAAGGGAAGGATGGTAGGAAGGAAGGAAGTAAACTATATACGTATGGAGCAATGGACAAAATAAAAGGCTTCCAGTCCTTCTGCTAATCTAAGCTAAGTGCTTCAAGGAGGGAAGGACAGATAAAGGACAGGCAACAGCAAAACTGAGGAGAAGTCAGCCAGAGAGAGAAGGAAGAAGGAAGCAGTGCATGAAGTAAGATATCAAAGGGGAGAAACCTAAAAGACGTACGGAAGCAGGTGATGATTGATGGAGGAAAGGAAATGAAAAAAGTGAAGGAAAAGAATGTGAAATGATAGAAGGCAGAAAATACTCAAATGTTTTATGCTTACAGGAAATAATACACTCCCCGTAGGTGTTGGTCAAACTATGATTTTTGAAAGCCAGTACAAATTAAGCTTAACAAAAAAATTATAATTAATTTTAATTTGTTATAAGAAATAGACAGGGAACTCAACGGTAGAGAAATGAAAGGCAGGAGTCAAGGTAAAAAGGAGTTGAGAATGAATGAATGAATGAAAGGGAGGAATCAGGGAAAGAACAAGAAAATTAATAAGGAAAGAAGAAAGAAAAGCAGGAATCAAAAAATAGGAAGAACAAGACAAAAAACAAGAAATAAATGATGATCTCAATTGAAGAAAATTTGGGAGAGGTGATGGTAAAAATGCTGTAGAAAAAGGAAAGTAGTGAGGGATTGGATGGAGGAATTGCAAATGAGAAACACATGGAGAAATACAAAGTGTTTTTGCTTTTACAAATTCATTAAAACATGAATATTACTTGGTGATATAAGTATCATGGGTACTGAGCAGCAATCTTTTCAGTACTCATATACAGTATGAATAATCACTACAAACACAATAAAAAACATCAAGTAGTTTCTTCATTAAGTGATTGTACTGGGGATCAAGGATCAACAAATCCTGGCGGTGAAGATCTGCTTTTGTAAATTTGCCACTTTTCATAATAGGAGGAGGTTTTCATCATTTCCAAACCCTTATCCCAGAGTGATTATAATGAACAATGATGATGCTTGATTGTGATGAACACTAATCCCAATCTCCTTTAGTTGTGTCTGACAGAGTAATCGGGTGATGGCAGGGATGAGTGTCCCAGCTGCCTCCCTCATGCCTTAGAACAACCCAGATTAAAGCGAAAAATCCTGTCACTGGAAAACCGAGGCAGAGGTTTGATTCTCAGGTGTCTTACGGACCTCCTTCAGACACAGAAACAATTAGACTGCAGTAAAAATTTAACAAAATATATACAGTACATTTAGGAGAATGATTCTGTCTTTACTGAAAACCAGTTGAAGACAAAAAGTCTACCACTTTGGTTTTTTTTTACTTTAAAGCTGAGAATGTCATTGCTGTACTTCACTGATCTTGTCTCGGCCAGCTACAAGAGACTGGCACACAAAGAAGGAAACTTAGCAGCATGTGGCTGTTAAACTGGTTGATACCATCTAGGAGGAAGACTCCTTCATTTCCTTAACAATGGCCATTCTTCAAGCTAAGCAGACATGTATTGGAGGTTCAGCGCATGGAAAGAAATAGCTCGAATCCTTGAGGAAAGTGAATGGTGTTACGTGTTGGGATGGACTAATATATATCAGCTGAACATCACTATCTGCAGATAGGCACCTTGTTGACTGCCGTCGACCTATCTGTAAATAAGATGACATCCATAGATGACAGTGGCTGGAGTTTATCTGGTCTATCTGGTCTGACTTGGACAATAGTAGCATATTCAGCTATGGATATGGACATGATCCAGTAGGTGGTGCTATAACCAGCCACTAGTGGTCACGTGACAAAATTTGTGCTCATTCAAATGTCAGTTTTGGCATCAGCCATTGGCCAAATTGATATTTTGCACGTCAGTATTGACCATACTGACATGTTTGAACTCGCTGATTAAAGGATAGGTTTGGGATTTTCAAGTCTGTCGTAATATAAGATAATACTTACATGCCATATGAAGTTGCTGGTTATTGTAATAAGCTGTTACCTGTTAACATTATCTGTTAACCTGGCTGTTAACAGATACCTTTGTAGAGCAACTATTATATTAACACAGTAAGAACAGGGAGATAAAATCCACTGTTTGTGCACCTTGGGAAACTGCTTTCTAGAGTTCAGACAAAGCAAATATGAGGCTCCAAAAGTCTGAGTTGGTCTGTTCCAGTTGGTGTTTCTTTATTGTATTTTTAGTACAAATTCCCTCTTTGAAATTCCCTCCCTAGACAGTGTTTCCTGTGGGCTGTGGAGGGACGTGTCCTGTTAGTCTGTTATATAAAGAAAATTCACAAAACAGCAGCAGAAAACCTACATGTAGCTGCCAGGACAAAGATACCCACTCGATTTAGCAAACTCCAGAACCCTTCAAGAAGAAAGAAAATACAGTATATAAACCACGCATCAGTGATATATCATCATGATCAAGCATTAAGCAAACTTGGTCCCCTGCTCAGCCAGAAAATCTTTATATTAACCACAGGATATATGAATGATCATTGCTGCTTTCTTAGCAGTTGGCATTTGTCTGCAAAAACCATCTTTGCTTTCCACTGCACCACGCAGATCTGTGTTTGACTGATCTGGCTTGGCACAGTTTGGTTGTTCCATGGATTTCTGTGGCATGAACAACAGAAATTAGCTGAAGTTCAGGTTCCTGTTGCCAGGCTTTAATTAATTCCCTGAAAGGTTTTATTGTCAGTGATTGATCAGATGGCACAGGGAGCTGCACAGCCTGAATCAGGCCAACACAGCACGCCTTCGCCAGTTCCCTCTGCTCATTGATTGGTCTCCATTAAGTTTGCTTTCCTCAAATACATTCACAAATCTCAGCAACTCTCTGATCTGCAATCAGACAAGCATTCATCTCTCACTTTAATGCTCAGCCGTCATTATCAAATCATGCAATTACTTATTACTGATATTGTTTCAAACAGACTGTGAGTGGACTACAGTAGGGGTCCTTGAAGCTCTCAAAACTGATTTAGATTCAGTCTCACTCAGGATTTCAGGGTCATTAAAGGGTACTAGTGTTGCTGCCAAGTCGACGTAGGTGTTGCTCTAGAAAACAGACCCATAACCGGCCATCTCACATGGTTGTAAAACACAACACTGTCAAGGTTATTTTCACTGTCTGTGGTTTTCTTAAGCTATTTTCTTACCTCTATTACTGAGGTGCCAACCAGGCTAACTTACATGTCAGCATCAGTATTCATTCACTAATTCTTAACTGCATCTGTGAGAAGGTTATTTTGGTATAATCACTTTTTTGCTTTTCCAGTATTTCTCTGTCATCCTTAAGTCGCTTGCATCCATGGTCAGTCTGATATGGTGTGAATGGAACAAGAGAGAAAGTGAGATCAAGGCAGTGAAACTAAGAGGGAGATTGTGACTGACAGGCCTACAGACAAGTAGACAGCCCTTCACTGAAGTTGGGAAACAGCAGGGAGTCTAGATGTACACATTTTTTGATGTGTTGCTCTGCCATATGGCTGACAGGTTGATAACTTGAACAGCTGCTTGCTTAAAAAAAATCAAATTATGTGGCTCCTTTGCTTCACTTTCTCACTGGAAACTTTACCACTTTACCACGCAGCAGGAGATGCTCCATCGTGTTTTTTATTTTGATATCCAGCAGGAAGTACATGTGATGTGCACATAAAAAAGAGCTTTCACACTATTAGCCCAGGGCAAAGTCCTGCGTTAGCTTTGAACTTACAGCACCCACAGGGCTTACTAAACCTCTCTCCAGGACAGAGCTATCCCCAAAATCACAAGGCTAGGATCACTAGTGTGAGTTAAGGGTTGAACCCAAAGCAATTAAATGTTTGTTGTTTAAACAAATTTAAAACAAGTTGCATACTGTCAGCAGTCTGAGGATGTTTACCCTGGGCTGAGTGTGACTCATAACCCAGCGTTTACTGTTAGCCCTGGGTTAATGAATTATGAGTAATGAATAAAATGAGGTTAAGTTAGCTACAGGCTTTCCGTAGCCTGGGATTTGGGTTAGCCCATAGCTAAGAAACACAAGTGTGAAAAACCTTAATGTGACATTAAATCTGAGAGCTAGGCTCTCTATATGGAGGTGTTAAAAATACCCTTAACCAGTACCCCCCCCCCCCCCCCCCCCAGTTGCACATAATGATGTTGTTGATGAGTGAGCATGACTAAACAAAAACTAATATCTGTCTCAAATGTGGGATTTTGTTTTTTGATTATAGAAGGGAATATGGCATCTGTCATGCTGCAATGAGTTCAGTCTGTTGACTCATTTGCCCTCATGTGCCCTCAATTGCATCACAGTGCAATTAGACAGACCAGATCCAGATGTACATGTACCCAAAAACACTTTGAAAATCCCGCCACACAAACCATGTCTGGAGGTGGACGGAGATGAGTGAAGGAACTGTATAAGAGATGCAGAGAAAGGGGAATGAGGGCTGTCGCAGATAATGGAAAAGCAGCAGAAAGAGGACAGTGTGTGACAGTAGGTTGCTGGTTGGCATGAGGAAGTGGTTATACATTGAGCAGAAATGAGAGGCTGGAGGGCAGCAGCAGGCTGGCTAGCTTTCAGTATATGGCATGTCTTCACTCCTCATTTTAAAGTACATTATTCAATTCTAACTGTTGAATATACAATTTTTTTTTTTTTTTGCGAAGGCCATAAGAATATTGACTGTGTTAGGATTTCAGATAGAGAACGCTGTGATCGAACACAGACAGCGAAGAGACAGACACTTCTTAATCCCTGGCTTGAACTGAATGTAGAGTGGATACCTACAGGCTGCATCACGTAAACACACGACACACACACAAAAAGAGGCAACCGAGAGCACTCTGACAGACTGCCTCCTGAGACAGTGACGTCCAATCAGACACCCATCGAGCGTGATACACACACAACCTCAGCTCTCTGTTTACTCCATCCTATTTCATTGTGCAGCCGCTGGATTGAGGGAAGAGAGGGATAGAGAGCCGGATGGGTATCTTGACATTTTACTGCACTTCAGGGCTTGATGTTAAGGTTTGATTTCCACCGGGGCCTGTCATGTTAAAAATACATGCAGACGTGGGGACTGTAGGTTACTTTAGATAGACTTAAAAACATCCACCAAATGGTAAAATCTTGTATAATTGTCACACAAATGTACAGATTTCCCGTGATGGCATTATGTAGATGTATTCTCATTACCTGTGTTTCCATATTTGTCTGTCTGTGTTCTTATGTAAATGCTCTTTAAGCAAATTCTGAAATCCAACTATTTTTCATTGTTCTTCCTCACGTTCTTGTGGATTCTTTTTGAAGTCTTGGCTTCCTCCCACAGTCATGCAGCATAGGTGAATTGTAGACTCCCAGCTGCACATACAGTGAGAGTGTGTGTCTCACTGTATGTGCACTGCCTCACTTTTTGTCTTTGTAAGAACAATGCTGTGAAAACCCTTGAGGCCTACAGGGCTTTGTAGTAAATTGAAAGATTTCTGACATGACAGGTTGGCAGTAAAGTAGATGTGATTGCACCATATATAAATGATGACCTGTGCAGCTGATGTCTTGCCAACTGTGTCTGATCATTTTTGTAAGCTTCAGAATATCACGAACAATCATGCCCACTTCAGGCTGCGATTGGTCAGCTGTACAGAGGTTTGAACTCCTCTCTCCAGCTCCCAGGAGAAACTGTCTGAAAATGTGAAAATACATCACGTCTTCCACCTTTCTGTCACGGCCAGTTTTTCACTCCACCTTCCAGTGTGGCCTTTCAGAGCAACTATAAAAACATTTAATTTCCACTGTGGTCGGACAACATATCGTACAAACTACTTTTCTTTTACAGTCTGGTCTGCACTCTCACTATTATAACCAACATGTCCCTGAATCATGTAACTGCTTGTCTTTTAGCTGTTCATCTCTTCATATTGAACTATTTAAACTTGAGTCTTTCTATCAATACCTGGCTCTGATAGAGACATACACTCTCACAGGTTACTACAAACTCATTGACACAAAGCCACCCACAGTGTAATCCCATCTGTGACCCCTTGCTGCGCGGGTCAGCACAACAACCCGCACCACTGACCACTGACAGCTCAGCCATTCAAACACACACACACACACACACAGTAAATGCAGTGTGTTGGGTGGAGACGACAGACAGCTTCTATCTCCTATCCTCAGGAAATCCCATTCACTCAGTGAGAAAATTGGCTTTACTGGAGGGATGGGAAGAGAAAAACAACCGCCCCCATCCCTTTTCCCCTTTTGGCCATCTCTGTTATCCTCCTGCTGTGCCCAAGCAAAGCGCCTTACATATCTACACACACATGCACACATACACACACACACGCAGCCAAGTAAAGGTTATTTGCTAACCGTAGAGAATGAATTTTCTGGATATCTATCTTAATCTCTTTTTAGACTGGTCTAATCTGTTCTGAGGAGAGGAAACAGAGCTACAGATGGAGGGAGGAGGATTTAGGGCAGAGGAGAGGAAAGAGTAGGGTCTGACCAATATGATACACACTTCCACTCTGGCCTCTCAAGTCGTGAAAAGTCCACTCATTCGTTTCTTTGTGTTAATTTTCCTCTCTCTGGCTCTGGTTGTGATGCAACTGTACGGATATCAGAGGGGTTTGAATTTATTCGGAGGGTCCTGATAAGCCTGTGGTCCATGAGTGTAAAGCTATTATCTGTATAAGCACTCACCCAACCAGTAGGGCCATACAACTGTTAACTATTTTCATTATCGTGTCCTCTCCACTGAATCTAAAGTCAAGAGTTAAAAGGAGAAATAAGTAATGATTCACATTAAATATTTTCAGGCTAAATCAAGATAATTTCAGTCATGCCACTGAAACACTTTTAAAAGTCAAGACAAACATGTATTTAAACTGTAATATGTCATTTCCTTGTTAGGGTTGCCATGGTAGTCGGTGTTACTGGTGTTACACTGTGTTCAGGCACACACTGGTTACATAACTTGCCTACTGGCTCTTTGTCTTTTTCATATATTTTGTATTTGATTTGTAAATTAGTAGTTAGTCAGATTACAAACTGAAGGTTTGTGCTCCGTGCAGATGCAGAGCAGAGTCACATCAGAGTAGCAGAGTCTTACCAATGAATGGAGGATTTGGTGTCAAAGTCAAAAACAGAAATGCCTGTTTGGCAGATTTAAGCCCAATGCCAGAAGTGGAGCTGATAACATTAATGAGGCAATCTGTTAACATTGTCTGATGGAGGTGGCAACATCTGGAGGTCACACTTCTCATCTACACACACACACACCTGCAATTGCACCACAAGAGTGAGACGGCTGTGTTGCTCGCTGTTGCCCCAGTGAATGCTGGGAGTTTTCCCCAAGTTAACTCTAATAAAGAATTTGGTAGAGTTTGTCTTTTACTGATAACTTAATAAAATCCAAATAAGAGACAAGAGTTTGGTCAAACTCTGAAATTAAAACACACTTTAAATTAATGAATAGGTAATGTTAGACTGTTGGAAGTATAACATGTACACTGAATGAACAACAGTGTTGTTACCGAAACATATTCCATTTAAAATGATATAAAGTTGAAGGAAAGAAAAGATCCTCATGTTTGAGAAGCTGCAACCAGAAAACGTTTGGTGTAGAATTTTTGTAGATGAATTTTCTGTTAATTTACCAACTGATACGTCAACCAATCATTTATCTGTTCCAATCATCTGTGGTAACTAAGGTCCCACACAGTGTGTCACCAGAGACAAAGCAGGCCACAGCCAAGCCTACAAGTGGTCAGTTCTCTTCTTATAAAATAGGTCAGCTGAGGCAGTAACAAAGACGTGTTAGGAGTTCAGTTTCCATTGTGGCTCAGTTGGCTGGGTTAACATTGTGTTTTCCACGCCAGAAACTTGAGCACTATTAGTATCATGAAGTGATGAGCATCACAAACATTCACCAGATCTGATTAAAGAAGTGAAAGGTAGCCTGTGTCCCTCTTGTAATGGGTATGAACAAAGGCCGGTCTTTGTAGTGCCTCTAACAGCACAACGCTCGCATCTCAGTAACTTCAAAGGGAAAAATCTGGTCTAAAATAGAGCTCTTCAGTTATTCCTAGAGCCAGGGAAAAGTCTGTCCACAGAGGGAAAAATGAACAAGTTGCTGTCAGGGTTTATTCTGTGTTCCTATTGTAACACAACTGAAGCTCAATAATAGATGAGTGACCAAAAAAAGTAAGTCAAAAGTGGAGACAGTCGAGGTTTCAGTATACAAGAGCTGCATTTGCAATAGAAATACAAAGAACTTAACAGGGAATATGTATTTATTTTAACGCTATTGAGAGGCATTTAGCAATGTAAATCAAACAATGTATCATTAATTTATAATATAATAAATCTTTATTTTCTAAAATAAACACATTCACACAACTCTCTCACACACAAACATATATTAAAGGTAAAACATGCAGGTTTGCACTTGTAACACTGTCACCAGGTTGTTATTTCTCTCTGTGGCTGACTGACCAAAACCACTTTAGATAAGAAACTCGGTTCAGTGAATCAGTAGATGGAGAGGAATACACAGTATTCTCTTTGTGGCAGTCAGTGGCATTGTTCCGTCACTACATTATTAGTACACATTCTTTACTCCTTTCTCTCTCAAAAACACACACACAGCTGGAAACACACAGCCACTCACAGCAGTAGACTGCCTGACAAGGGGAAAATTGGTTTGGTCAACAGGGTCACACATGGACTGAGTCTTCCCTCTTTTCAGTGGCTTGCCAAAGCCTTTATCAGTGCTGTGTGTGTGTGTGTGTGTGTGTCTTTTGTCTGAAAGCGCGCATGTAATTCAGCTAGTTGTGAGGCCCGACTATGTAGCCTTCTAACAACTACACACACACTCGCTCGGTGAGAATAGGAACCGAGCCTTTCCTCCCGCCGTGCTTTGACAGACTGTCTAATTGCTACAGCACACTTTGCTTTATTTTCCCCCCACACCTCTTTTGTCCTGTGTTCGTACATACACGGACTCACACACACTGAGCAATAGGCCACGTTGGAGGATTTGCTTACAAGTCCAGCACAAAACACCCCTTCAGCGTTCTCCTCCTGGGCAACAAACAGACAGGCAGAACTGACACCTGTTATGATAGTACAGTAAATATCTCGATATCTCTCTTAGAGAGGAAAAAGATGAAAACTAGTATTTTATAAGTGTTTATTACAGGAATGATTGAAGCTAGAAAACTGGATAGGACAGTCGACCTTCAGGAGTAAAACAAGAACCCTCTGATGCATTAAGATATTAATTTGCAAAGTCCTTCCTATCTCAACTTCAGCTTTTTTCCTTTTCTTTGAGCATCCACAGATACATCACCAGACATCCAAACAACAATAAAAGAGACACTGCTGCATTGTGTGGTGCAGCATAATAACACTAATCAACAGACTTGACGGGGTCAGGTCAGCAAGAGTGTCAAATAGTGGTGTTTAAGTGTGGTGGATAATTTATTTGTTGTTACTGAAAGCATGACAGACTTCTTTGGCAGTGGTAAAAAGCCAACACAGCCACTGCTTATTGTTTTAATAACTGAAATATTGTCAGAGAGCCACTGTCCTTCCTTTTTCTACTACAAAATAAAATGTGTGTAAGGGATTAAAGAGTTTCAGAAGCCAAAGAAAAAGTAAGCAAGTAAAGTTCCCATGTTAGTTTTTGTCATCTTCTTATCTTGATTATTTATTTGAGAGAAAACACTTGGGGAAAATCTTGCAAGGCAGAGTTGTTTTTTCCCCACAGAAGTACATTAGCACAACATTAATGCTGCCGCCTGGTGTGAAAGTCATACACATTGCATAAGCATAGCATTAGCATTCTTGCTTACAGTGTGAGATGTAAGATGTTAATGCAGTATTTTAATTGGACTGATGCAACGTTCAGCGCTAACAAAGAATAATGTGGTTTCCTTTCTCATATTAGCAGTCAGTGCTAAAATTTTTAGTATTTACTCATGACCATAATCTTTCTTTTAAGCATAAGCACATCTTTAGCATATATTAAAGTATAAAGTATTTTTCAAACTGGGTGTAATTCACATTAATGTGTGGCTAATCCAGAGGGCTAACTCTATGTTTACCATAGGTCAGACTCCAGCATCTAAAGTAATACATTTTCTTATTAGATGAGCTTTAAAATGTTTGTGCTGTTTGCCTCAATATACGTTGTTTTGCCAGAGTTTCTTGAATCTTAAGAACAGGCAAAGTGCAAAGTTAGGTTGAACAAGAGTCAGAAAGGCCACAACTGTGAGGAACTGACCCAGGCTAAAAAAAAAATATTTTTTTTTTCCTTTAACTGTTTCTTAATTCGCTCAAATCAGACAAATAGCGTACAGATATTATTCGGAGAAAAAAACAGCCTTAGAATCAGCTCTGGCCATAAAACTTGTGCTAATGTAAAATTGTCACGTGGAAAATTCTCATCATGTATCATCAGAGTATCATGGGACATTGAAACTCTTTGCTTAACACAGAACAGTATTAAATCTCAGGATCGTTTATGCTTAGTAGCGTTGTCTCCTATCAGTGTTGCATTAGAATAATTGTAATCAGGTTAAAATCTTCCCACAGACAACCACAACCATTATTGACTGAATGTATAATCACTCAAAGTACATCATATCAGATGTAGCACTGCCTGGACTGGATCAATTGTAATAAAAGACTGCTATAGAATCTTAGCCTTACCCTATGTGTAATATTATGAAACATATACAGTATATATGTCCAGCAACAATGCTGAATTGTCTGGGGGCTTGCACACTGACAGTTGTGCAGCAGGTTATTGTTAGAAACCCTGAAATGTCCCTGGAGTTCATGTACGTCGCTTTGTTTCTCCTTCCTGTCAGCCGGCCTAAAGGGAGCGAGGCTGCTTCTGAGACCCCGAGATCATTGGACCTTATCTCTTAGCCTGCGAGGAAGATAAGGCAAAAAAGCTATTTGCCTTGTTAATATACTTCCTCGCACACACATGCACACACACATGCATCTTTGAGTGACAGAGAAAGCAGAACAAGAGTCTCTTCTCTTTGCTCTCACATTTGAGTATTATCAAACGAAGGCGCTATCTAATCACAGATAAGCGGTTGACTCTGACATGCCTATTGTTCAGCTTTCTCTCTCGGCTCGTATCTCCAACTTGTTCGCCTGTCATTCATTCTCATGTCATTTCTTGTCTTATTTTACACCCTTTTTGTCTATTTTCTCTTTCTTTAGTCGTTCCTTTGTGTGTGTGTTGAATACAGAGAGAACTGTTGGCTTTTTTGTTAAATTTAGAGTCTGTTTAATTTTTTTCCTCAAAAACTGCTCCAGTCAGTTCTTACCACCTCTGATGTAAAACATAAGATCAGTTCTGATATCTACATGCAATTTTTTCTTGTAGGATTGATCTTTACTGCGTCAGTGGTCTAGGGAAAACCCTGAACTTGTAAAAATGTATTTGTAAATTAGAAAGTTTGCAGAAAAGAAAGTGGCTCCAGTTATGCACTGGAGAACCTGCTGAATGGCCACCTCTCTCTAGCTATACGACCATTTGAAACCAATGTAATTAACAAACTCGCATTGCCGGAGTACGGACCAGCTCATTGCAGCCCAATATTTTAGGTCTGGCCTCAAGGCTTTTGCACTCATTTCGAAACAGTTCCAGCAAATGCTCTGATTAAAAAGCTATTGACCCAAACAGTTTCACTTTTCTCCGGCACAGAATGTGAAATACCAACCATCTCAGCACAGCATAGTGTGCTCTTGTGTTTTTTAATTACAGCTCCAGCAAGCGTGCTGTAAATGTGGCATTAGAATGCAGTCGGCCTTTACTCTGCTCAGCGGCATGAAAAGACCAAGAGAGTCCTTGGGCGAGGCTGCAAGGCTGCAGGCTCACCCATTAGGCTGCATCTCTGAGTAGAGCTAAGAACAGTTAGCCTAGCATAACAGCATTAGCAGATAAGTCTGGTGACATTATGTATTTTTGTTTGTGTCAAATCAAATTCCACAAAAAGACCAAAATCAACAATGAATCAATTATACTGACGATTATTACCTCTGTTTTTAAACCACTGATTCTAGATACAATGTGCTGCTGCCGTAAATACTCATATGAACACAAAAGTGACCTCTAGCACCCATACCAATTGTAACTCTTGTCCATTGGGAGCAAAGGAAGGAGTCGAGTGACCTTGCTCTAGAGCCATGAAGTCCACAGAGAGTGGTTGTTGGATGGATAGTTGGGTCAACAAAACCTCTTTGATACAGGAAACCAGTGTTCATTGCCCATTTTCTACTGGAAGTCAGTGTTAGTTCCTTTCAACCATTACCATGATTGTTCCATAACTTAAACCATACGGCAAAGATTTTAACTTGCCCTAACCAAGTCGTTTTTTCACTTTAAGCTAACCAAACATCAGAGCAGTAAACTTATATGCATTTGGCATGGACAAAAGATTTCTTGGTCTTAAAAGATTTACTTCTTTAGTTAGAACCAATGAAGAACAGACAGGGTAGAGAAGATTGAAAAGTATAGAGAGAGAGAGACTAACGCATTGTTGGTTTGGTATTTTCAATGGATATATCAACAGTAACAAAAATAGAGCCGATAAGATCAGCCTCATACCTTACATTGACTTTTCTTGTTTCTAATTAAAACTAGTGTGTCCGCTTTAAAAAAGAGTTTCTCTTTTGTTAAACTGAACTCTTGAAACCACTTTATATTCACAAAATGTACCACTTCATGCATCAGTTTAAAAAAACAACAGTGCATATCTCACTCTGACCTCAGTTGTTGCTCCAGACGCGAAGCTCTTCAGTTCAGCTCTGGCTCCAAACCCGACTGTGTCTATATTCTGTTATCTGTGCTGGGAGACAAAAAGAGTCCAAATTTCAGTGGGTGAACGTGCGCCATGCCCTGCGGCTCCACGCTCAATATTAATGCCCAGTGCCGGCTGCATGGCTCCTAACTCTTCACCAGGCAACTCACTGCTCTGTGGGACTTACAGTCCAATTACATCAGCTATCTCCCAGGCTTTGTTACCAGGCCTCTGTGAGTGTGTGTGTATATCTGTACATCTGTGTATGTGCACCAGCTGAAGTCCCCTCTGATGTCTTTTTGATGTTAGACTGGTGCTTTTAAGGGCTAATACAGCAGGCCTGTCTCTCTATCATGTCTAACCTGGCTTTGAAAAAGAAGGAAAAGTTAGTGTGTGTATCCCGGTGTGTGTGTGTGTGTGCCGAGATCTGAAGGTTTCTTTTTTTTTCTTCTGGCAGACAGCAGTTTGACAGGTAGCTTTGTTTAACACTTGTGCTACACACCGCCTTAAAGGTCTTTGTTCTCTGCTCAGTTTGTCTGTCTGACTGCCTCTCTTCCTAACAGCTCCTCTGTTTTTTTGTTTTGTTTTTCACAACAATGCTTCTTTGTTTTTTAACCAGACTTAGCTGCTTGATTGTCTCTCTGTCAGCCATCCTGCCTGTTTATGGGATTTATTTATGAAATTAAAAACTTAAAGGCGGCTCTGCATTACGCATGACTGTGGAAGGTAACAGGTTGGCCTGACCAGATGTTAAAACCACTAATCAACAATGCAAGGATAAACCCACAATAGACTACCTGCTCAGCACCAAACACTGACTCAGAGTTAGCACCTATAGTGGAGCATTAAGCAGCTAAAGAGCCAAATGTTTCCCTTAGGAGTTGGTGGAGACCAAAACAGAGCTAAAAGGAAAGTGAAAACTGGTCTTAAATTTGTTAGGTGTCATATATCCTTTGTCATATCAACTGTATTAGTCGATAGTTTGTCGATGTTGTGTGTAAAGCTTGTTCTGCTGCCTAACCTATAGAAATATTTCAAAAAAATATTGTACAAAGCCATTTTCTTATCTGATTTTGAACCTACATAGGTACAGATGGATGACAAATTAAAAAACCAACCTGTGAAGTGTGGGGCCACCGTGAGCCACCAGAACAGCTTCAATGCAGCTCGGCATTGATTCTCCAAGTCTCTGAACTCTACTGAACACCGTTATTCCAAAAGATATTCCCTCATTCATTTTGATGATGGTGGTGGAGAGCAGTGTCTATCACACCAGTCCAAAATCTCCCACAGGTGTTCAACTGGGTTGAGATCTGGTGACTGTGAAGGCAACAGCATATGATTCACATCATTTTCACTCATCAGACTATTTAGTGGTTTTCAGATTTTCAGGTTTTTTCTTTAATTTGTCACCAGTCTGTACCTGTGCTGTTCATTTCTCTTTATTTCTTTTACTCCGTTTGTCTTATGTATGTGGTGAATTAGTCATGGTAATGTTTTGTAACTGCAGTAAAAAAAAAAAAAAAAAAGATTTAAATTATTACACAAACAGAGACAACATCTTTTTGGCGAGGTATGGTTCTGTTGTCAATTTAAAGTAAATTCCTCAGAGCTATTGTGTTTTCAAAACAGCCAGAAGGAAGAGACATTAACTTCTTAAAGCCATGTTGATTTTATTATTGCCTTTTTGTCTAAATTCAGCAGCCATCTAGACAAAAACTGTTCTCTGCAGACTTTCAATCTGTCACTTATAAGATACTCTATAATAAGCCTGTGGTTGTTGTCATGTTTTTTGAAGATGTTTGTATTCCTCACAAAAAAGGCATAACTCACCCAGTGACATCTTCCTTCTAGCAAACACCAATTCATATCTTTTATTTTGAGCATTCACATGGGAAATTAACAGGCTTAACACACACATAACTTTTTCTGAATTATTTGGAAAAGCCAAAGCACAGACGATCCAGACGAATCCTGCTTTTTATCAATCAGACTGTGGAACTGTGGGCAGCCCTTGGGCTTGAAAGGCTAATTTTTATCATGGACCTTTAACAAGAAGGGCTCAGCTTCAGGCCTTTGCAGTGACTGACATTTGCCTGCGACTCTGTGACATTTAGACCCAAAATCGCCACATGTCTGAGTCCATTTATCCCTCGCCTTTATGAAAATTATGTCTGTTACTGATTTGTCACACAGCTGATTAAACCTGTGTCAGCTCAGGTCACCGGGTCCTCCCCTGGTGCCCAGCACTTCACAAGCCACTTCCTGTTGTGTTTAACACGTCTAATACGGTGCAGGATGGTGTGGCTGGTCGATCTGTGACACCAGTATGGTTCGTGTTAGCTTTGCCGGTGGGAATCACATCAGGCTCTTTACGGTCTCAGGCCTTGTTGAACCGTTTGAGTGAATATTTGACATTTTCATTCACACGAAAGCCGTCCAGGGCTCCAGCTCAGGCTTGTTCTCTGACAACACTGACTCTCCACTGGGACACTTGAATGGCACTTCACTCTTTCATCGTACACTTACTCACTCTGATTCTCTTTTTCACTTCTGCTTGTAGTGTGTTTTTTCAGGAAGAATATTCCTCTGAAATATTCATCATTGTTAGCATCAGTTCATTTACTGTGGACTATATTTGTCTCAATGCTCTTCCTGATAATTCCCTGAGCGGCAGGTGAGGTGAATGAACGGACATAAATGGAAGATCTGTCGGCTTCCAGGAAATAGCCTGCTCATTGTCTTAGCCAGCTGTTTCCAACAGGCTGAAGTGTATTTTAGTGAATCAGAGTAATGTGGAGGTCAACACAATTTGTGTTGTTAATATGGTAATTGTGAGTATATTGTCACTTATTGTTTTACTCATAAATCTGCAGTGTACTGAGCAGGAAAACCGTTCATTATTTCAGTTTTCTTTGATGATAAATGTGTCATCTGTCTACAGACTTGTAAGGTCCCCACAACTGCCACATAGAGGAAGACTCAAATACACACAAAATGACTGACATTGTGTCTTTATGAGGTGTTATTGTGTCCTTACGCAAATGTTTTGTGTCTCTTTGTTTGCTTGGTTGTTTTGCATCAACCTTTGTAACCATTTGCATCTCCTCCTAGTTTGTGCATCGTAGTTGTTGTGTGTCTTTTTGTGTTTGTTTTCAGTCTCCTAAAACGGGTCTTTTTAAGGTCAATTTTTCACCTCTGTTATATTTTGTCTTTTGTTTTGTATTTATTTTTTGTAGTTGCTTTGCACCTCTTTGTGGTCATTTTGAGTCTTTGTAATTAATTGATTGCCCAAGGGCCCCTTTGGCCCACGGGCCCCTGGACTTGGTGGCCCCATTCAGTAATCCTCCCTTCCTCTAGCTGCTCAGCCAGAGAACAAATGTAGTATTCTGTTTCTCAGCAGTTGATTTTTCTTCCTCGCACACCAAATGTGAGCAGGGAAGCAAAAATCCAATCCCAAGTGCCCACTTGAGGAGCCTTCAAGATGCATCAAAATGTCAGGTGTGAACTGCAGCCTGTCTCAGCTGGATCCAGACACAATCTGGATATGAGCTTTTCAGTGAACAGACTGAACAGATTTCCATCTTCCCACCAGACTAGATGCTTAATTGCACACAGAGTGATACAGCTGGGGTGCTGGTACAGAACACACAAGGTCCTGTGCCTTTGTATCAAGTTTCAGATTGTAATATTGTTCAGTTTAAGACATTTATCTAAATGCTGAATAGCCTAACGTTTCTCAAATTGTCCAGCACCTTTGCCTACTGTATCTAGTTTTCTACTTAATGTGATACGTTAATATTAATAAGTGTATTGATGTGTATTCTGACAAAATTGACACATATTGTAACAGAGCATTAAACTCAACTTGCTGCTTGTTGCTCACCTTGCAGTTTTTATCCCTCCAGCACCATCAAAACATGCACTCCTCCCCTGTAACTTTCCTACCGAGACGGCAATTTTCTATGTAAATTCACTTTCTTCGGTCTTCTTCATTTCCATAGCAGCACTGTCAAAAGAGCTGACTGTCGAAAGTGTGCCAAGTCAGCATTGACCGTGCCACAAGAGAGGAGAGGAAATATTATCAGGAGTTGATTCTCATTGCGTGTGTGTGTATTGATATGCGAAAGCAAGAGCGAGGCAAGGATTGCTAATGTTGAGATGAAGGATAAAGGATAAAGCAGCAGCCCCAAAGCATTTTCCTGTCTTGGAAAGCGTTTCTACCTCTCTTGTCAAGTGTCTGTCAGACTCAGGAAAGGCTTCCAGCAGCGAGCTCAGAGGAGATCAGAAAGTTCTGACATCCCTGTCGTCTCTGTTTGATTGACGTTATCTCGACGGGGCTATGTTTCTCTGCCTCGTGGGACATTAAGGCAGAGCTGATGTATGTTAGCTTTAACCCGCACTTGTTTTGTAGCTCTACCTAATCATTTCAGATACAACAGATGAGATGCTTTAGCTGCGTAATGAGAAAGTCCAATCATGACTTACACTAGATGAGTAAGAATGGGATGTGTTAAGCAGCGTGGATGCAGGGGTGTGTGAAATTACAGAAGTGGAAATAGACTGGAATAAAACAAGATTGAATTTAATGAACAATATTTCATTTCATCTTTTTGTAAACAAATGCTACGCCCCCACCGTGCAAAAAGTATTTCATGTGGATGGCATCAGTGTCTCGGCTTGCAAATTGAGGCTTGACATTGAGCTCTAATTTCTAATTTGTTTGATGTAGTAAAATAATAAGCAAATTTTGTAGCTTGGGTAAGGATGGAGGCCTGTTTTGCATAGGATGACTTTGCAGTGTGTGGACACAATGGCTGCTTATTGAAAAGAAAACCCGAGAAAGCAACAGAAAGAACATACTCTCCGTAATTATATATTTTTTACTTCTCTATCAAAGTTAATTCAAGAAGGATGTAGTAGGTTTAATTATTCTAATGAGTGTAGGAGATGAAAGAAGGCAGGAGCCTGTAAATGTGTCTGATTATGAGGAGCTCCGGCTCAAACATCTAATTATCCAGTAAAGTCTGTTTTCACCTGCTCTGCAGTACCTCCAGGTTTGATGTCTGGCTCACGACGTAGCTCACACAATGTCATCAGTGAATTTGATGTAAAATTTAACATGGTTGATATCTCAGAGTCAAGTCATTATTTTGGTTGGAAGGCATGTACTGAATGGTACAATCATTAATATCTATAGGAACAGTAAATATTTCTGAAAGTGAGCTCATGCAGTTAATAGATATTTATGTAACTTGTACGTGCATGTTTGAGAAAAGCTGTTTTTGATATTTATGCTGCAGTTAATGATGTTTTCACTATTGATTAATCTGACAATTTCTTTTTGATTAATTGTCCGTTCTATAAAATATCAGGAAATAGTGAGCATGGCCCATTCAAGTATCAAAATGATATAAAACAGAGAAAAGCAGCAGTTTTCACACTGGAGAAGATTTAAACAGGAAGTTTAGTAAAGTCATAGCAAGTAGGAGTAGAACAGGTGTAAGACTGTGCATACTGTGTGAGGAAATTATCTTAGTTACCAGTTATAATGACCCATTATTATGTTGTTAAGATATTCTATATTTAGCAGCAACTGACTCACTCACTCTCTGTCACTGGAGAGCATGAGGTCGACAGTCAAAGAGCACACACACTTTTCTGTCAGCCATCACCTTCCTCCATCACATTCTGCACTCACAGCAAAGCCTATAAACGAGGGGTTGTGTGTTTGCGTGTCCTTTTGTGTTTTATCACAGCTGACAGGTGGCCACTGCCCAAACACACGAATCACTCAGGAGTTGATCTCTTTTTCCATCCAGTCTCATTAACATTCAAACAGCTTCACCTGCAGCACTCTCTGGTAGTCAAGATGGAGTCAGAGTTTAATTATTTTGGACAGTAGAAGGTATTCTTGGGAGGCACATTCTGGAAAGACCCCCCCAACCTCCCCCACCTCCCACTCTCACTCCTCCTTTTAACACCACAGTGACCCAGGAAAAATTTGCTGTCGGAGCGAATGCATTCATCTACTGCAGAAAACCTCAGCACACACCACTGAGGTCAAATTCCAACAGGATTGCCGTATAATTCAAATGTATGTAGAAGAGAGTGACTTCCATGTAAAGCCATCAGTTACTTTGGTAAATATTCCACCCTGAGGCATCCTGTCGGGAAATGCTTTTATACCTTAGAGACATTTGCATTTTAT
Source organism: Lates japonicus (assembly GCA_033238685.1). Taxonomy (NCBI): domain Eukaryota; kingdom Metazoa; phylum Chordata; class Actinopteri; family Centropomidae; genus Lates; species Lates japonicus. The sequence goes on from BRZM01000008.1 coordinate 5,908,258, forward strand.
ACCTGAGAAAATGGGCAGATGCTTTCTCCTGCTGCAGGTCAGAGCTGTGAGCTCAGACTCTGCTCTGTGGGACAGAGCATGTAAAGAAGACACTGTTGTAAACTACATCAGGCACTTTGTTCTGTGTTTTGTTCAACTGCGTATTAGACATGTCAGACCTTAGTGACTTGTCTTTCTTTTCCTTGTCTTTCCTTTCCTTATTTCTCCTCTCCTCTCCTTTTGTATTTCCACCTCTCCTTTCCTCTCATTTCCCCTCTTTCCCTTTCCTCCCCTCTCCTCTCTTTCTTTTCTCTCTCTCTTTTCTCTTTCCCGTTTACCCTCTTCTCTTCTGTTTCCTCTCCTATCCTCTCCTTTCCTCTTCCTCTCTTCACTCCTCTCCCCTCTTCTCCCCCCCTTCTTATCCTCTCCTCTCTCTCCTCTCCTTTCCTCCCATTTCCTTTCCTCTCCCCTCTTTCTTTCCCCTCTCTCCTTTCTCTTTCCTGTCGCTCCTCTTCTCTTCTGTTTCCTTTCCTTACACATTTCCTCTCCTCTCCCTCTCTCCTTGCTTGTTTTCTGTCCTCTCCTCCTTTTTTTCTAGTCTTCTCCCCGTCTCTCTTCTTCTTTTCTCTCCTCTACTTTCCTTTTTTCTTCTTCTCTCCTGGAGAGAAAATAAGAGATTCTTTTCTTCTCTCCACTCCTCTCATCTCCTCTCTCTCCATTCCTCCCCTCCTCTCGCCCTCTTTTCTCTCCAGTCTTCTCCTCCTCGTCTCCTCTCCTCTCCTCACCTCACCATCCCCATGCTATGCTTTAATTATTACTAATTCGTCTCCTGAAGCCTGATGTGTATTTTTCTGCCGCCCTTCGTCCTGTGTTTTCTCTGGAGCGAGTTATTAAACCCAGAGGGAGATTGAGAGAGAGACTCTGATGGAGACTGGAGAGGCAGAAGAGAGCAACCATTCACACAACAGCAGGCTTCTTAACCAGAAAGCTGTCACTCCTACTGTGGTGTGTGTGTGTGTGTGTGTGTGTCTGTCGCCCAAGCCTTCAATACAGCTGTCAGGGCAGCAGCCTCCAAACAGCCTCCTATTCATTATACTGAGACGACCGTGACACTCACTACCCTTTCCACATTAGTCTGCACTCATCATTCAGATTTTCCCATGGATTCATTAATTCAAGGAGGGGAAATATCACCTTCACGGCTGTTTTACTACATTGAATTAGAATAAACTGAAGTACATGAACAACTGCACTTGAAATAAACATAGTAAACAAGGCACCTGTATAGTCCCTGATTGAAATGCAACATTAGATCCATACATTTCTCCAGCATTTACAGACATCCTGGTAAATACTACAGCCTTATCCTACAGCCCCAAGTTAGAAAAACATACTCATTCTTTTATCATCAACAAACTTTTAAGAATTTTGAATTTCAGAAGTATTTTATTGTAAGAAGTGACACATTTTTAACCAAAATAGTCAAAAAGCACCTGGCCTAGCAACCATCTACGGTATGGGGAGCAATATAGTTTTTAAATATTACATAGACAATGTTATATTACATTTAACCATCTGCCCAGTGCAACAGTAGACAGATAAAGTAGTGACTAGTCATGGAACATTGTGAAAATTTCCAGGAGCGGGTTGAGACTGAGCTGAAAGGAAAACCAATATTGACTTATATTCATCACAACGAAACACGATGCCTAGAAGACACAACTAACGCTAGTTGAACTCCCCATGTGTATGTAAATACAACTGGTTGAACATCTTTTAAATAGATTTTCTAATTGTGTGTGTGTGCCAACCAAGGAAGCAGCAGATAGATCAATTAGAGAGAAGAGGAAATGGAAGAGATGGAGAATGAGGTAGAGAGAGGGAGTTTCATGGATGGAAGAATGGAAGAGGAGGTAATAAATCTTCCAAGAACCGAGGGTTTGTGTTGAGAATGAGGAGAAAAGAGGAAGGGAAGGGCTGATGAAGGCAGGGAGGAGAAGAGGCAGTGTCAGGATCCTGAGGGAGGTGAGAAGGCAGGCGGCGTGTCACATGCGAGTTCATCCTGGCCCCCACAGACACTGCTATAATCTGGGCCATGTCCTGGCTAAGGCCTGTTGGTCACCCAGAGGCCTGAAGCTAGGGTGATTCATCTTAGTTAGAAGCTGTCCAAGAGGCTCTCCACTTACTGCAAGAACACATAATCATACACACACACAACACACACACACACACTCCTGCCAATGTTTCTGGTTAGAGAAGGGAGCTGGAAACTTGATTGGGTACCACACCTGTTACCACTCCCACATACTTCAAATGTTTAAATCCTCATGGGACCTTCCTGCTAAAACCAATCTAAACCTTATTCTGTGTATGACTTAACCTGATCTTAATTAATTCACCTCATTGTTAAAGAAGCATATATCTTTATAACCTGGCTTAGTTAACTGAAAATGCTGAAGTTGAGGATACCATCATCTCCTCCAAACACTCTAACCTTAAAAAGAAAAAGTCTTATTCACAACTCAGCCTTTATTTCTGCATGTTTGACCTCTTGTAACATTTTACCTCACCAGCCACATTGCTTGAATGAGACCAGCAGGCAGCAACAGGAGTTGGGAACATTGAGCCTGGCAAGAACATTCTGACCATGGAAACAGCAGTCATTAAAACAAACACTATTAGTAGTCAGCTTGTGTTTGGAGCTCTTTTATTGATGCTGCTTCCTGTTCCTACAACTGGTGTAATTAATTACATTGGTGAGAACTATATCACCCGCCGATCGGAGCGTCGACAACATTACCAAGTCTTCTGTAAGGGAGCCTTTCCAGAACCATCCGTTGAGCTCTGATGTCAGGTTGTTTTTACAAACATAACTGGTGAACTTCTGTAGGATATGGATCAACTGACACTAACAACAGTATGAGGTCATCATTGACGTCATCCTTCTGTTTCTGAAATGTGAGTCTTGACTGTTAAGTAAAAAGACAAAAGATGTGTAATTGACAACACTCAGTATTGTGTTTTACGCTTCACTTTACAGTTGGCCTCATCACACCTCTAACCGTGGTGAGAACCAATCTATACCTGTAGAAATACATCAACAGTGTTTGTGGTGCATTAACCCTAATCTGATGTAACTCACTCTACCTCAACTCTGCCTCGCTTTCTGACTTCATTTAGTGATTTCCTCAACAATAAATGTCTACAGCTTCAAGAGAACCTGTCAAGACTCCAGCTGGGTGGTTTTACATGGAAAAATAATGAACAACAATGGCAGCAGTACAAGATTCAATCATCATATGCCTGTGTGTGTCAAACTGAGACTACTTAGTGTTGGAGAACTGGACTTATACAAGTGGTTGTCTAGGAAACAGATGTTTGACCCAGAGCCACTAAAATCTGATGTTTTCATTGATGTGTTAGATAGTCAGTTGTTTTCCTCATCTCTTATTTTCCCTTTGTTCTTGGAAATATCTTTGAAACCCAAACTCCTGACCCTCTAATCCTGAATGTAGGTTAACCTCAAAACTAAAATATTTAGCCTTTTAAATGCCATATGAAGACGACGTGAATTGGTTACAAAATGTCATGACTTTATACAAAACACCAATTCATAATAATACAAGGAATTAGGGTTTACATACAAACTCCTGGTGTGGTATGTTGTACGTACGTAGCAGAGTCTTAATGAGTTTTACAGATTTTCCCTGCCTTTCTCTCTAAAAACACACACTTTATTCTCATTCTGTGATTAAATGACTTTGTAGGGCAACATAATGGCCAAAATTTCCAGAGGAAGGAAAGTAGAGAAATGTTCTTCCTCGCTTTTCTGTTTTCATTAATCATCTCTGTGATGACTTACGAACCTGTTGTCTCTCTCTCTTTGTGTGAATCTGACCTGAATCATCACCGTATAGTTTGACTTGTTGGCTGCTTTTAGGTGAATTGTTCCTCATTGTGTGTCCACCTCCAGGAATGAGATAAAATCACCCTGTTCAAGTGAAACCTTTTAATAGTATAAGTAATTGTTTTGATCACCAGCCTCATTACACATAGCTGCAATGGCGACAGCAACAGTTCTTCCTACATCGCTTTTCTTTATCTGTTCACATGTTACGAATCCTGTTATCCTTAACACAATCATTGCAAGGACGCTACAACATGGCAGGTATTTCATCAAAGTAATTGTGTGACACTTGCATAGCCAATGATCATGCTGACCGGTTCTGAACATTTTGTATTTGAGCAGTCAGGCTGCTGACCTGCAAAAAATAGAAATTTTGCAGAATTGTCGAAATGAAATGTTGATTTATCCAGTTTTCTGAGGTTAACACACACAAACACACACACACACACACGGTAGTCGTATGGTAGTTTATTTTCCTGATAGATATTTTGACAGAAGTGCACAGGTGTGAAATGTGATTATCAACATCAGTTTTTACTAATGACATCAGCCACAAGCTTTGTGTGTGTGTGTGTGTGTGTGTGTGTGTGTGTGTGTGTGGTGTGTGTTCCTGTTTCTGTATAATTCAGTTGCTTATTAAAGCTTGTTGGCAGTTTGCTTGATGGCCTTGGACGCAGGGTGTGTTTAATTTATTCTTCTGTGCATCCCTGGGAGTGTTTTTATTCTTCCCCTTAGTGTGCTCCTGGCATTATTAAAGGCATTAATCACAGGGAGCTGACGCCTTGTTACGACACAATCCTGCTCCCATAGTGCAGCCCGAAACACACACACACACACACACACACACACACACACAGTGGGGTAATGTGATGTCAATAATGCCATACCAAGTATCCTGTGACTTTGTAAAATACATTTTATATATATTCTGAAGTACAATATGAAATCGAAAAGAAATAGCGACTTCTAGAGCTGCCAGTCTGCTGCATGAGGCCATATTGGATCATAAGTATTTTTTATTTACTAATATGTGATTAAAAATGCTTATAACTATAAACCAACTATAATTATTATTCATAATTTTGTTTTTAAAGCACCTGGATTATCACGTATCACAGGCAGCACAACAAACTATAAACACAACATGTACATATATTATTACCTCATGGCATAAGGTGATGATAAAGGAACATGTTCTCAAACATCCAGGAGATGTGGTCAACACACACTCACTTGAAATTATATTTCTGTATCTGATGAATGGTGGTCCCACACTGACCTCTTTTAGCCTATGGGCCCACCAGCTCCTCAGGGAACATCTGGCTCCTCCTGTTACATCCCTCCATGTGTTTTGAACATACCACAGTAGCATCCAAAGATCGACTTTCGCATAGGATTTGCATTATTTTATTACAGTCTGACAGGACCGAGAGGGTAAAGTGAGGTCAGGTAGATTCACAGATTCTGTGGGCACAACCCAAGTTTTTGATATTGTAATTTTGCCCAAATGCAATCTACCCAAATGTACAGTGTCATTAATCCTAGCCTGTGTGCTGGGAGGAAAAAACTTCTAACACAGATGACTGGTTATAGAAACATCATGGCATCTTGACAGTGTCAACATTGTGACATTTTAATGCTGTAAGCTTCATCCACATCCTCATATCCCGATGTGCTAGTCTCATTAACACATGAATACCCACTCTGTTACCTCTCTTCCAGTTCAACTCACAGTAACCCTTTCCGCTTACTTTTGAAGGAAAGCGTAGAGTTGCCAAGAACTGTTTTGACAGGTAGCCTTGAGCATTTCTTCACAACCTTTTCTCCCGCCTCCTCCATCTCTCACACCCCGCTGAGTGTAGACCGAAACAGAGCCTGCCATTGTTGGACATATTGTATGCTATCAAAATACCTGAGTGTGCATGTGCATGAAGATAGATTACTACACTGAAGAAAGAATAACAAAGATTTTGATTCTAGCCTAAAACAAGGGAATACAGAGGATAACTGTGTTGTTGACCACAATTAAACCCACCTAGTGGTCTCTATCAAAACAATAACAAGCATGGAGGTTGGCCGGAACATTTGGGATGATATATAAAACAACTCAACGCAATATATATAGGTCTCAAGGTTTTTGGATATTTTAATAAACTTAAACTGCGATTTTGACTGGAGTAAATGTGTAGTTGGTCAGCAGTGTCAGATTGAGTTGGTTTGATTTGCCGGCAACCGGCGGAAGCTGGAGCAGTAAAACTGAAAACTAAAATATTCTTTATGTGCACATTTTCAGTACCCAATGCCTCCGGCAAATGTTTTATTGGCCTGTGGATCTAAAATGACACTTAACAAGTGAATTCCTCATTCAAAGGTTTGATGTCATACCATTGCTTCAGAGATACTTGATAACAGTTATCTCTCATCTTACACTGTTTTGAGACAGTTTCAAAGTCGAAACGACGTAAGAATTGTTTTTTGCCATTTCTGGACTAGACAGAGTGCATAAAAAGGCCATATGCAGGATTGCATGTAGGCTAACAGCACAACTGAAACAGAGCATACGGCCATTTGCTCTCCTCGGGTTAGTAGCCAGCAGGCAATGAGTCAGGCTGCCAGTCTCCCCTGGCAGTGTCAGCAGTCCACCACGCCTTTGGCCAAACTGCACAGATCTAATCATTTTGACTAAACTCATGCCAGAAGCCAACATAAGCATTTCACTTTAAAGCTGAATCTAAACTGTGAAACGGAGAGACACTACAGCCTCTAATGGCCAAAGCTGCTACAAAGCTGTCCGGTCAGATATGCTGCACAGAAAAGTTTAGACAGAAACGTAAAATCCACTTGACAGCAGATATTTAAAGGAAAATGAGTTTATATAAATCCAGAAACAAATATAATTGTCAAATATCAAAACTGCAAACTATTATATCATTTTGCAGTAGGCTATTTCGTATTCTAAAATGGAAATATCTATACACATAAAATCTAATTGCACATCTTGAACCCATTCCGTTACTTGGAGGTTTATGCTTGGCCAGCTGAAAATAATCTCCCATCAAAAGTCATGTTGCTACAGTGACACAAACCACTTTTTATAGAGCAGGACATCATCACCTAGTTTATGCAGAGCCAGGTACAGTTGCTCTTTGCCTTGTTCTAGCTGAATATTCATGGTTATTTGAAGCAGCACCAAATTTCGCCGGTGGATCCAAAATGGACAATGAAGGTTACTGAGATAAAAATTTCAACTGTGCCAAAGTTAGCCAGGAGTTTGAGGCTACTATAAAGTTTTCATATTTATACTGAGCAGAAAATCATTAAAACAGTCAGTTATGCTTAGCTGTGCCCAATCAGATGTAGCTTGTTCCTCCGTGACTTCTTTATCACCCACCATAAAATAGCCTTGGAACCACTTTTGTTACAGGTTAAACTGATCTTTAAATGTACATCGGTGCCCCCTGGTAAATATTCTGATTAATATTATTTCTTCAGTTCCAGACTTAGTACTTGCTGGGAAGAAGCAACAAAGAGCATTCATAATTTATTTTACACAAATGCACGTGATATTCCAAGACTAAATGGTAAGAATCTGTACTTTCTCCTCAAATTCATAGAGATGAAAATATAGCCGTGTTAGAAGCAAGAAGCAACAACAAGGCTAGGAAAAAGATACAAAAGATTACAAGGACAAAAGGGAAGGAGACAGAAAGAGGGGAAGTCGTAAATGTGTGATTAAAAGAGGGAGAAGGAGGAAAAGGACTGGAGCTTCAAGTGCTAGATTTGAAACTTTATACTGAGGAGGAAAAAATGCTGAAAAGTATTTTAAGATCTTACTTTGACTTTACCTTTACTATGTCCCACTGTTCAGTTCAAGCGCCAGCTATTGCCCATATTAATGCACAAGTACATAAAAATCATTCTGTGTTGTTTTTTCTTTCCTTCTGCAGTGCAGGCTTATCTCCTGGATGTCTAGCTAAGAAAATATAAACTTGCATGAGAATCTCCCAGAATTCCAGAGATGTGCTGTCTCTCTCTCTTGTTTCGGCCCGTAGAAAGTGTGGAGTCAGTGAAAGGCTGGCTGTTGTGCCTTCAAACGCCCACTGCATCCCTGCTCTGCTAACCCCTGCAAGAGGTGTAGAACATACACTCACTCACCACTTGCTCTCTCTAGCCCAGCAGTCCATGCCAGGTATTTGAGCAGCAGTCCGTTTTGATGGTTTGATACTTTAAAGAGGTCTGTGGTCCTGACGCTGGACAGGAGGAGGCAATACAGGCTCTGTTTCACTCTCGCCTCATGGAGCTGAGATGTTTTAGTTTACATGATAGAGCGCAGTTTGTCAGACAGAAGTTGTTTGTTTTTTTCATCTAGGATTTGATGCCAGTGGCTGGTCTTGGAAACTAAACTAATTGAAGACAGACCAGAAGTTTCTGAATCCTCTGACTGGGTTATAGGCCACAGTCATGCTTATTAATACACTGTGACACACTGTCAAGGCTTGCCCTGGCTTTGATACTACACACAAACACATGCATGCTGTACACACAGAAGATGAAAATATAAACCAGTTTTGTTGTTCTGATATGTTGATATAAATTCAGCTCTGGATTGATCATGGTATTTTTGTATTTTACTTCCAGTACATACAGACTTTCCTTTCCCCAGTGGCTGCACATGCTAAAAGACCTGAACTTTAATTTATAGTGTAATTTAATATTTAGGTGCTAAAATATATAAACGGGACTGTCTACTGAAGGACACAAAGACTACTGACACTGTCCACCTTTGAATTATCAAATTGAATTGCAGTAATTATTTATCAAAATGTCCATTAATTCAGCTTCATTTAAGCTTTTATCATCAGATAAATACTGAGAAACAAAAAAGGAAATGTCATAAAATAGAGAATAGAAGAAAATAGATTTAAAATGACAATCATACTATTTGAGGCTGGAGATTTTTCCTTAAAGTACAACCTAATCCCTTTATTTTAAAAATCAACTGACAGGGTGAAAACAATCCTCCAAAAGACTTAATGCTTGTCGTGAATGATGTGAACTAGGATTACTCTCCAGACTCTGCAGCTCCCCTCAGCTTATGGAGTTTACACTGAGTTTACAGTGACCACTGCTCATGCGGCAGCAGTTGGTAGCTTTTAGGAGAGTAGAAACCTACAAATTGTTAAGACAAACAGCATTAGTAACCAACAGGTGAACATAGGAGCTTTAGCAACAAGAGCCGGATATTTCAGGAGTTGGTGGACAATTACAGAGATAAAAGAGAGTGAATATTGGACTTTTACTTGACTCTAAATAAATTATACTGTTGTTCTGTAACTGCTGGAATGTATAACAAACAACTGTTTGTTAATGAAGTGTCTACCATACTGAATCTTAAAAGGTAAGATATAGGTGTTGTTGTTGCTGTGGTTTAACCTGCACTAATGTAACTTTAATGAGTAATATGAACCACAGCATCTTACCTTTATAAAATTACATAAATGCAATAAAGGTACGTAAATTATAAAGTTATTTACCATTTAAATTATAGAATTGACAATTATCAGTATCTGTCTCAAGAACAGAGGAGGATGAGCAACAGTATCTCAGGTGTTTGTTACCCTTGTTATTCTCCTACAATCACTCATGATGAGGGGAGTACTTTTTATTTCTCCATTTTAGAGTATCTGTCTTTCCCCAGAGAGACACAACACTCTGCTGTTTACGCCGTTAATTAAAAAGCAGGTTGCCGAACGATAAAACGTATGCTGTAACAAATTAATTTTCTTTCTCTGTCTGTATAAGGAATGGACTCCCACCTCCTTGTCCTTCCTGAGTGAGGAGCACCCAGGGGAGAGGACCCAGTGTGTGTGTGTGCGCATGGTGGGTGGGTGGGTGTGGTGTGTGTGTAATGACATACATGGGTGTGCATGGCTGATCCCCAGAGACCTGAGCAGATTGGTGTGGTGATGATGACTCTGCCCATGTGACTGAGCCATGATAGCTCAGCACACACACACACACACACACACACACTGCACACATTACATGCACACACAGACACAGACACACACACAGATACTCTTGGCAGGTAGGTTGTATCCAGGCATCCTGACAACTCACAGAGCTCCTCCTGTCAGGGCTGTCTCAGTGTCTCTGTCTCTTCAAGGTAATCCCAGACTGACTCCCATGATGTTGAGTTCCCAGGGCTCTGGGTGCTGGGACCATCTGCTGCAGGACCTGTTGCCTGGTCTCGAAGATACGAGTTCCAGTATGACTCTGGCCAGGTTCAGTTTTGTCCCTGTCGGACGAGAATCTAAACTGCAACTAAAGTGTTTCAAAAACCTTGTACCAGTATCGTACATCAGATAGAATATCCATTCATTACTTACTTAATATGTATTATCAGTATCCTTTCTTATATAGACCCTCATTATGCTTTTTTGAAAACGAAGCAGTACTGTTTATTTTAGTTATTTCATTGCTTTGAGTTGTTTTTATAAGGAATGACTTCGTGCCTACAACCCTGGTAGCTGTTTACCAACATTCATAAAACCAGTTCCACATAGCTTATCTATGTGAGTATCTGTTATCGTAGATGGTGAGCTGTCATACAACTGAATAATTAAAGGTATTGTATAGAACTGAAGGACCAGTAACCTGTTTGTTCCTATTAATATGAAAAGAAGCGGCATTCCTGCCGCTTTATATCAGCGCATCGGGTTCAGAAATAAACAAGCTCCAGTCCATCTCTTCTCTCAACGCCTTTCAAAATCTCCAGTTTTGAAATATATTTTATTCTCAGCTTAAAGGTCAGAGCCAGAGACAGAGACAGAGACAAAAAAGAGAGACGGATAGAAACAGATCAAGAGTTTTCATAAATGGTAGTTGAGATGAAACATATGAAGCACTTTGAAGAAAAAGTAGGAGCTGTCGAGTGCCTACACACAACCTTGACCCATAGGATTGAAGCACACAAATCTGTAAAACACACACAGCCACACTCTACAAACGAAATTTAATTATCATCTTCCTTCATCCCTGCCCTCTCTCTCCTCTCTCTCTCTTTACCAACCTAAATTTCTGAAACTTTTTTCACCACTCGCTTCCTGTATTCCTCTCCTGGTCCTTCCTCACTCCATCCATCTACTCTGAGGACCCATCTCCTTCTGCTTCAGGACGCCATACTGTAGGTCCATTTTAACGGTATGGCCTTTGTTCTTTATTCCTCTCTGCAGTTTCATCTCTACTCCTGTAGCCATTCCGGTAGAGCCCAAGAGGAGCTACGAAATAAGGCCACAGTTTGAAAAAACACATGTTATTGCTATTCAAGTAAACCTTGTTTGCTCACTTGATTGGTTTTACCTTGTGAGAACAAGATAAATGCCAGCGTCTCAGTCTGAGGATGTTCCAGCCACTCTTTCCACTGGAGGTATGGCTTGCGGTTTGTCTAAATAACAAACGTAGTCCTAAGTTAAACAAAAAGAGTAAACTTTGTATCAGAAGTAGTCCATTAAGATAATTGAAATTATTTAATCTGGGTGAGTAACAATTACAGACGGCTTCAAGAGTGTTTTGAGTCATGCCTGTGGAAAACACAAACTCAGGTGCTTCTCACTTGTACTTGTTTGTATATTATGAAACTACCTCACTAAATCTGGTTCTTAAGCTGGACTCCTAAAGAGTAACTTAACCCAGGCTGAAAGCAGCACGTGTTTCACGGCCCCATCTGGGTTGGAAGTTTCAACTATGTTTCTTACCACACCCGTGAGTCATGGCTGTGGTTGCAGATGGCTCTGTTGTTCCTGTGAACTGGAGTATACTTGTACATCATGAGTTTATGAGTTTAACCACCGGAGGGCAGCAAAAACAAGATTTTCACTGCAAGTAAGTTACTTTAAGCGATCTGGCTATCCATATCCAACCTTGAGGGAAATTAATTCAAGATTTAGCACAAACATTCTCTCTCAGACTCAAGGATGAACTGATTAGATTTTGGTATCAAATGTCAAGGTCATGGTGACCATGTTCTTGCAAACGTTGATATACAGGGAACGAGTGAATTGCATTGACATCCATACAAACGCTAATACTGACTCACAAATGAACTGATTAGATATTGGTATTGCAGGTCAAAGTTCAAAGTCATCATGGAGGCGCATAATCGCAATAAGCAGTGATTCTAGGTTTAAAAAGTGAACTCTTTATTTTAACAAGATTTCACACTGGTCACTGAGTTCCTGCACTCACAGAAGCTAACGTGATTATCAACTATGCCTAAAAAGCCTTGAAGAATCCGATTTAAGCAGAGATTTAAATGAAACAGTACACTCGGCCGTTAAGCGACATTGTGACTGACTGCCCATGAAAGACCAAACAAAAAAGAACATTTGTGGAATTATTTATCAGTATAATATATGTGGAGATCTTGTCATTTCAGTACTGATTATTTTCTGTAGACACTTGAAACAGCTCCACTAGTCACTTGTGAGGTCCGAATCAGGGAATAACACTGAAAGGACTTCAAGGCTGACCCCTGACTCAGAGTCTCGCCTGCTTTCCTCCTGCCTCTCTTGTATATAAACCTACTGATTGCCACCAACTGAGCGGAAATGCTAAGATCCATTGACGGCCTTACTGATTCGCCGGCAGACTCTGGCCCCACCAGAGCAAATCTGGCAGCGCCAGATGACAGACTATAGACAGAAGATTTCCCTCAATTGGCTCATTATTAGAGTAAAGAATAAAAAAGGCAAACAATTGCATCTCTAATTTTGCAACAGAAGTTGCTTCCCAGTTAAGGAAATCTTTCCTGTTTGGATTTTACATTAACTTTTACTTTAAAAAGACTTGTAAAGTAGAAAATCCACCCAAATATACCAGCATACAACAGCTGGTGAGGAAACTTTAATTGTATTTTCAGTCAAAGACACGTGATTTCAAAAGGATTAGGATTAGACAAAGTTCGGAACACGTTAATCAGTTTTAAATGTACTTTATTGGCACTAAATAGGTAAGTAGTAGCATGATGGAGAATAATCATCCAGTATTAACAAAATTAAATGCTGTACTATCTGAACTATAAGGAAAGCCTAGAACTGTTTTCTGCTGCTTATCAGTAATGCTCAGTCGTGCTTTTCTTTAGTAATTGACAGTGATGAAAAAAAATAAGATAAGATAAGATAACTTTATTAGTCCTCAAGAAATGGGGAAATTACAGATTGATGTCACTGTGAGCAGGGGAGGCTTTCGCAAACTAACTAGGACGAAATAAATATGCCACTCTCATTAAGTAAGTAGTAACAATTTACGCCAAAGACACTGACACAACATTTTTTTACTTCATGTAAGATAACACAATACATACTGCACTGTATGTTACAGATAAGGTGAGGCTCATATATTATGATGCTGTGTATCAACAGGAAGAGCCATACAAAGTTCTACCAATCAACCACTTCCTATGTCCTCTGACACTTATTTCTTCTTTATTTTTCTAAACAGATGCACACACACACACACACACACACACACCCACACAATACCTATGTCAGTATATCTGCTTTGGGACAGTATGTCCATAGCGCCTCTTCTATTAACATTCAGACTGGATAAAGCCAAATCACCCCACTGCACTGCATACTGACTGGCCTTAATGGTTGAGACATTGTGTGTGAGTAATGTGGCTAGGCCTGTCTGTGTGTGTAGTGTCGTTGAGGTGTCTGGATCTGTGTCTCCCCTGAAATTAGTTGTCTATCCTTCCTCTACATGTATCATGGTGATGATTGTGTCAGCACACTACCACACAAAAACACATAAAAAAAAATATATTTTTAAATGAGCAGTAAACAGTTTGAAAACAAACATTTTGCAAACACCATGCTAAGAGCAAAATGGTGAAATAATTTGAAATGTTAAGTAGTAAATTTAAGTTACGTTCACTGAGAGGTTTTGGTGTGGTTTTAGTGTCTGAAAATTTCACCTGTTGGGATCCACTTTTGATATGATCTTTCCTCTTTATTGTCTTTGTGCAGACTTTTGCTCTTCAGAGAATTAAAGAGTTGTAATATAAATTTATATTTACAGTATTATATTTCAAGTTAGTTGTCCCACCAATAACCACCACCTATTGCAGAATGCAAACTCCAAGGAAAATATCTACACCCAGCTAAACTGCTACAAAGCTGTACGTCATCAATATCTTAATGACGCTGCAAAAAGTCCAGGCTAACCCTTGCCCCTGCCTCTTTTCTTCATCTCACAGAAGAAATGTTTTTAAAAATAGATTTGCTCCTTCAGTTACAGACCTGTGAGTACTAAAGAATCAATCCTGAGCTTCTCTTTAACCTCAGTTTACTATGGCCTAGATGGAGAATGCCTCATTAGCACAGCCTGGTGAGGGTTGTCACCGCACCCTGTGCGCCACCTGTCATGCAATCTTTCTTCAGATGATAGGAGCACAGAACTTGTTGAATCCAGTGGGAAAGTCTGTGCTTGAAAGACCTCTATTGAATTATAATAACATTTAAGGGAGCTGGCCTCTACATTTTCATTTAGAGTAATCTGTAGAGTAACACAGTAGTATCAAGGTCTGAGTGCCTGACAGAAGGACACACATCTTAACTTCTGTGTCAGAGAACAGGTAACAATGAATATAACGGAAGAAGTCATTAAGTGGAATGGATGAAGTCAAGACCAACAGATCTAGTGTAGAAAGAATGGAGATAGCAAATGAGCCCATAGTGATCTTTCAGATGATGGAGTGCAAGCTAGTTAAATTGTTCTCCTTTATGATTCGCTAGCTGTCTCCAGTGGTGGAAAGCAACAGAAACTTTCCTCCTGTTTTGCTTCTATTTCTATCACCACGTGGCCCCGCCTGGACCATGGCGGGAGATGATGGTCGCTTGCCGCGCTTCAACTGTCGCTGTGCCTCCCGCGATAGAGGCTGAAATATTTCATCCCCACTGATTAGCCAGCTACAGTGCACATGCTAACTCTTGTGTAGAAGAAAAGAAGTGACAGAAACAGATGTCAGAATTAATATTTCCAAGTTAGCTTTCCCACAACCGGGAGACAGTTCTTCTGCTCAAGCAAAGAAACAGTTTGATGCTGGAACTCATAATTTGCCTTCCAGGACTAATAAGCAAACAGCTGTTGCACCCACGTGACAGCACCTTTAAAGCTGGCTATTCTGTGACTCGTGACCAAATATGTACTGAGCAGCACATTAAAAAGGTTGAAAAACAAGCTTGTCACTGCCTCCGGTGACAAACGATAACAGGACGCTATTTCAAATATAAAATCAGGTTAATAGGATCTGAGCTGTTTTGGTATGGTTTGTATCTTCCATTTCATTTTTAGGTTCGAGTTATATCAGGCCAGCTAGATATGAGTGCATCACACGATGGCTTGCCACAGCAGACAATAATAATCATGGTAATATAGTAGCAGACAAACTTTACTGTCTGAGGCATTTCTTAACAACAAAGAAAAAGTCTTGCATCCAGGGTATCTAAGATTTATTTATTTTTTTCCAGTGCAAGTGACAGAAATGCACACACCATACCCAGTGCAGCTCCCTCTCGGCAGTAACCCAGTGGCAGTGGAAGGCAGCTGCTGACGAAGGCCCCACTGGTTGCTAACTGTGAATCTAGATCATCGCACCACATTTTCTGTGCCCTGAGGAGGACAAGTGTATAGATTCTCAGACAGAGAGAGATATTGAGGGAAGAAAACTCAGGAGGAAAAGTGAGGTCATGGCACGGGTGGAGGGAGTGATAAAAGGAACAAAAGTAAGAGAGAGGATTAAGCAAAATATAGGCTTCATCCAACTACAGAGTACAAATGAATTACTGATATGCTTTCTAACATATTACCAGAGGAGCTGAGAGGCACATCCGTGACATAATTTATGAGATGGAAATGCCTTTTCTGTTTCTTTTCTCCTTAGGCATTGCTTGGCACTACAGGACCAGTTCGCCGTGGTTACCCTGCAGAATGGACTGAGGCAGCAAACTAGCAAGCTACAATTTGTTTGGCTCACAGCCGGTTGCAATGGCTATAGGTGTGAGAGGTTGAATAATAAAAGATTGGACACCTCAAAAGGACAAGTTAGACAGAAAAAAGATTGCTGTGGACTAGAATACGTCCTCCCAATGTAAACCATCATGGTCACAGCATTCAATCTGTAATGACCCAGTTTTTTTTCTAGGCTGGCTTTGATCCATATTTGTTGTGGGGACCCTTGAGCCTTGGTCTTTTGTTTCTTGGCTTAGCAGGTAACATGATTTGGAGGAGACAAACAACTATTCATGCTCACATTCACATCTGTGGGCACTGTTAACTTAACTCTAAGCATGTCTTTGGACTGTGAGAGGGAAGTTGGAGAAGGAAAACCTCACAGGCACTGGGAGAACATGGAATTCCACAGTCGGGGCCTTTCTGTGGTAGAGCTGACCACTGCTTTGCCAGGTTTTTTAGCTTACAACTTGTTTTAGTATGGATGTTGGACAGCTGTACAGACTGAAAGTGAGACAGTCCTCAAGAAGCTTGGATAGGACTTCTAGTTTTTAAGAGTTTTGCCCTTGTTGGATTTAAAGTTGAGATAGAAAAATTCATACCAATGATAGAACATCTGATTACATCATCATTGTGAAAGTTATGAAACAGATGAAACGTGGCTGTAACAAATTAATTAAAACTACAGGCATGGTCTCCCTATTAGCCAAACAAACCGCATCGTATCACTTATCAGAGGCGGATGATCCCGGTTGATCTCTTGATTCATAATGAAAGTTCAATATCAGCTTTGATAATGGTGTGTCAACATAATCTCTCAAAAGTCCTCTAGTCTAGGGTCGCTGTAACACGACCAATATTTAAAGTCCAGTTGGCAAAAGAATTACTGAATGCTTTTCTCACTGTGCCAAAATATATCCTCGTCTGTTTGAATAAAGCATTTATCAAAAGAGAGCATGGTGATGAAGAGTCAGAACACCAGAATACCAGTGGCTCCTAAGTTATTGAGTTGAATTCCAACAACCTGGGACTTTATTCAGCCAGTGTTTAATGTAAACTTCATATTTTACTGTTGTGTGGAAATTAAGCCGAATTGAGATCATAAGAAACAGAGGGGAAAACTACTACCATCTTACAGTAGATATCATTGACAGACCATTACATTACATTTGGGCCGAGACCCAGTCAAGCCTCTGTAAGGATTAAGTTCAAACCTGACCCACTTTGGTGTATATAAATAAAGTGTCTTTTACGGTTTTCAGGGAGTTTGAGGTCTCATTACATCCCATGTGAGAAAGGGAGATGCAGAGTATGCTGTTAACAGTGTTCTGGAAACTGGGCCACCGATATCTGCAGAACAGTAGGCCAGCATAACAGCGGACTCCCATCAGATGGACTAATACAGTTGTATTGTGCTTCCCATGCCAGTGGATGAATGCCAGTTTCACCCGCGATTGGAGCAACAATGAGCTCTATCAGAACAGCAGTACTGAATGTCCCTCAGCAGCTATTCAAACAGGTTCATTTAGCCTAAAATGGAGCAGATGGTTCTCTTGACCGGTGTTTTACTTGGGTTTACTCAGAAGCAGTTGCTATGAGAAATGGACCATTTAAAAATTCACCTCATCTCTCTGACACCAGTGGATGCTTGTTGGTTTGTGTCCATTTATTTTCAACAGCCTCTCCTGTAGTCAGCTGTGGTTTGTCATAACAGGTGTTGTCGTTTCAGAGGTGTTGTCTAATTTTAAATTAATACAGTGCAGGGATAGCAGTAGTTGCCTCTAACAAACATAGTCTAATCTATCTTCATCTGCCTCTAACCCCAACCTGAACTATCTGAATATTAACATTCTGCTCATTTGTAGAGCCTGTTGTCGATATGCCAACACAGGACTTCTCAGATGTTGTGGTCAGTGAATGCATCTTTCTTACCCATAAGTCTACCACCTATGGTACTGCAGAACCCAAAATAATAGTTAAAGATACATTATGGCCCAGATATTCAGCATGGCTATTAGTTTCTTGAACAGTAGAAAAAATATATTTCTGACTATACTTTTAAGGGAGGCTGTCCAGACCTCATCATCTGGGACAGACTAGTTATTGTTCTACAGTCAAAATCTAAACATGCAGAAGTAAGTATTTAGTTTATATCTGAAAAACAGCTCTCAGTTCATTTAGATAAGTGCTTTTTACGTTTTCCACTTCCTTCTATTAAATTATTAAATATTGACTGAGTTTATTCATATCTTGCTCTGAAATGTAAATTTCGTTCTAGTGCTTTACTGTTTCATTGGACTGTAACATTGAATTCTGAGACATGATAACAGATGAAATATTTAATTTCTTGTTGAATGTTGGAATAAAATTTAAATTTCAAATTAAGAAGTCACAGCTTTATTGCAACATATAGTCACTATAGTCAGCGAACCAACTTAGTAAATGTCAATTATACAGCAAATTATCTATCTAATGTTTATTAGCATAGGCTACCTTCATAACTAGTGGAATGCTAACCACCAAATAAAAGTCAGGAATAAAACTCTCAGCAAATTCACTTGGTCAAGACTGTGTTATTTATTCATTTTAGAAGTTGCATTATGTTGCTTCAAGTATATTTCAGTATTTCTATTTTGTCCACATACTTTCAATAACTTCAATAGTTGTGTTCAAACAGGCACTGCCTTTGATAGCTCTGGTAAGCCAGAACATCTTTATTTTAATTAAGTTCCATGAAAAGCATTACACTTCAAATAGTCTTCAGAATTTGTCTCTGAACTTTTCAGACGCCTCTGCCAGATTAATGAGCATTCCAAACACACCCCCATCTATCTGTCCACCAGCATTACACTTTACATCTGCACTCCATTGTCAAAGTCTGCTTCATTTACTTAGCAGCTTTTCTCCTGTTGTCTTTGTTTTGTTCTTAACAGGGATTTTGTGTTTCTTGCAGCTGGGATTGAGGTGGACAGGGGTGAGTTGGAAAGGTGTGTGTCTGCCTCCCCCTCCGTCTCCCCCTTCCTACCCGAGAGAAGGGATTTATCGTTCATCACGGGGTTTATAAAGGGATTGAAAAAGATGGATAGACAGATCGGGGGTACAGTTGACTGAGGGGAGGTGGAGGCAGCCGTAGAGATTAAGAGATAATGTTGTGCTCCTTTGGAAGCAGCTGGAAAACACACTGTGTATTTTGGGTCTAAGTTAACAAAACATCATGTCAACCACATGACTACATCAAATGTTTGTGCAGGTAATTGTAGACCCCAACATCCCATTCTAATGCCTGCATCAATCTAAAAGCCGACAAACACATGGCTCCCAGTTTAATCAGGGTCTCTGCAGTGATGGGATTTTTCCCTCACTAGTTCCAGTACTTTCCTTGACCCCGAACCCCGTCTCTGATGCTCTGTGGTCCTGCCTGTGTTTGGTTGACTGGATTAAATCCATGGTGTAATGGGAAACAAATTATGGCTTGTGCAGCATGATGATTTGAAGGGGGGATAATTAGTAGGTTCATCCACCTCTTTGAAGAGATGTGTGTGTATGGCACTTCTCCCAATTCACACCTCCCCCCCCCCCTTTCTCATTTGTTGGATGTCTCCCCTGCTCCTGCTTCCTCTACACAAGGTGTGTGTGTGTGTGTGTGTGTGCAGGCAGTTTATGTCAAGGCCCATGTACTTATTGCAGTGCAGACGCCCTGCTGTGTGTTGCACAGTGTACAGAATTGTTAATATGTATTCATGAGTAGTTACTTGAAGCATCGCCACCAGAGTCATCAGTCCTTGTCCTGGAAGTGATCTGTCACTGGCTCTAATGATCCAGCACACACACACACACACACACACACACACAGACACCCTGTTGCTAGGTCCTCTGTCCTTGTCAAGCATGCCAGAGTTTCACATATAGCCTGAGAGTCGATGCAACTCGCCGCCACCGCAAGCAGCGTCAGGGGAGAGAGAGTGGTCCAGCGAGCTCTGACTGACAGACAGACAGCAGCACGGATAAGATGTCATGTCATGTGGGAAAAGTAACACACCATGCTTACAAATGTGATAGATGGTACATGAAGTTTTAGCTTAATTCTTAGCATCACAAACAAAATTTCGTCTTATCCACTTTTAAGAGTCTCCTTTATCACGACAACCACATGACGCATAAATGCCAATGGTTTTCTAAATAACGTAGAACTACAGCAGTGTTTTAATCAGTTTTACAATTTGAAGTACTTCTGCTGAGTCACTGGAGAAAGTCTTTAACCTGAGCCAGAGATTCATCTCCCTTTAGCTGCTTAATATCAAGCATACCGGTTCTGTGGTTTTCTGATGAATGGCTTTTCTAACATGACTCATCCTATCTCAGGTTATTGTCCACAAACCATTTGTGGTCTCTAGCCAATGAAAAGTGTGTGTTAAGACATGTGGAGGAGGTGGCTCCATGGCTCTGTAGAAGATGGTTTCGTTTCTTTTTTATTAACAGAAACCTCTGTCTCTGTCTTCTTCCCTCTGTGGTGTATTGGGAGAACTGGCCCTGGGCTGTCTCAAGGGCAGCAGTATCCTGGTAAGAGCACGCACCTGCATCTGGAGTTCATGCACCAGCAACCTCTGGAATCCTGAGTTTGCTCAGAAGGTAACAGAAATATAAGAGGCTAGTAATATTACTTTTCACACTTACCGCCGCCTTACACAGGATTTCCATTTGCACTTTTTGAAGAGTGTGGAACGTCGGGAGTTTAGAGAAATGCCTTCCTTGAAATCAAAAATTACTCCTCTCTTTGCCTTTATTTCCACAGATAAAATTTCACATTTGTAAATAGTTTGTGGATAAACATTCCTTATATACACTTAATATATTTATTATCAGTGCACTTAGTAAGCTGACAAGCTTCACCTGTTTCATTTATGTCCCATTTCTTTTATTATAAGGTAATGAAACACTTGGTGGAAAGTCCCCTCAACCGCCTGGACAAAACCTCAGGGTTGCACCCCAATTACCTGAACTCATTGTTGTGCTGTAGTAACAGCGAAGTGCCTCTTTGGTTTCCCACACTCCTTGTATAGCACTTAAATGTCACAACAAAGTTGAGCTGGAAACACACCATTTAGCTTTGATCGTTCTTAGATGCTGCACAATCCATATTTGTAGTTTTTGCTTCTTGTTTGTACTGACATATGGTAAATGCCAGCAGGCTAATTCAGCAAGGAAACTGATTTTATCATTAACATACATCAACTGCCCAATTGTTAATAGCGTCATTCCAGGATATAGTACATCAGGCAATGGGTAACCCACCAGGCAACAAACTGACATAAAAACACAGGATTAGATATTTCACGATCACCTGTGTCGCCAACCTGCGCAGAGTAGCAGGTGAAACACAGAGTCACAACCACTGCTCAGCATTAACTGGGCATCACCAGGTGACCAGAGTGGCCCCTCCACCTTAAGTTGAACATATGCTCCCATTTTTCTTCCAGGAACTAGATATTCCTGTTGCTGAGTCAGCACTACTAAAGCTTTAAAGGAATTGGAAGTTGTCAGTGTGTTTCTGGACACTCCCTTACAGCTCCTCGTAGACATAAATGACCAATATCCCTACAACTGCTGTAAAAATGTAATGGTCCTCCTATCAAGAAGAAAAAGTAAAGATTTCTTAGCTTGTGCCTTAAGGCTCAACTCATGTAGTATAGTTTATTCTGCTTGGAACAGTCAGTTGTATGATAATATCACAACACTGATACAGTCATTAATCAAGCCAAACTCTTTGCTGCTCTGCTCAGAAATTTTAAGGTGTATTTCAGACATAAAATGCAAGACTGGTTCATAATTTTCTGCCGAGACTTTGACAGCTGAAGTTTAGACAGAGAAATAGATGGTGATTTCACATCTAATTAAGATGCAGGCCAACAGGCTGAAAACCTTCTGGGTTAATAGTAACCTGGACTTCCAGTCTGATATCAGAACATTAATAAAAATCTGCATTTATCACTTGAAGAACGTCACTAAGTTAAACCTTTTTCCCAAGATGACATGCAAATTACAGCTTGTCTGAATTACTGCAGTACTTTATGCTAATTCGAAAGAAAACTATTCTGTACCTGTAATTTGTTCTGATTGAAAACCAGGAGGAGTGCACATATCTCTCTTGTTATGATCATCAGCACTTTCCAGAGCTCTCAGATTCAGAATTTGTATGTGTTCATTATTTTAATTTGTCCGGTGAATCCTGCTCCCACCATCGTGACATTAATGATCCTTACTACAGTTTCTCCAGCTCCTCAAAGAGCTTTTCAGCATCTACACTGTAACCCAGAGTCAAACTTATAGGAGTAGAGAGATGAAACGATAATTAGATGATGTAAAAAAAAAAAAGAGTGTTTTGATCATCACTTAAAATAAGTAAAAATAATTACAGTTCATGGCATGAAGTTTCAAATGAATACTTCTGTTGTCTTTTGTCGCCCATGATAATAAATTAAAAAATCACCAAATTTTACTCTATGGACTGAATGTTACTGTTAATTAAGAAATGATCAGCAAAATAATAAGTACTTATTATAATCAGTAGGTGCAGCTCCAAAATGTGTCACTCCTCTGTGAAAAGTGCCATAAATTTAGTATTGTTAGTTTCCAGAGGCTTGAAATTTGGCAACAGTAAGTCTGGAAGATAAACTACAGTTAAAGCTTATCGAGGTCTGTATGTAGTTATCTGTGCTTAAGGTAACTTTGCAGGATGTTATTTTTAACCAACCTAGGACGGGTGTTGGACCAAAGGTGCAGGATGGCTGTAGTAATATGTCCTCCTCTCCTCTCCTCCTCCTCTTTCATTCTTCCTTGATCCCTCTTTCCTGCTTTGAACCTGTTGACTCTTCACATTACTGTAACCCACTATTTACCCGCGGTCAATGTTTTGGCATTAGACCTACCCCACCCCAAAGTGCCTATCTTTAACACTGACTGTGCACACGCGAACCATCCTCGACGCCCTGTTCTTCTGATAGGTCGCAGTAGTATCGGGGTATACTTTCAAATCCATTATCAGATTCTTCAAAACTGCAGCTGAACAGGTGGGATGATGATAATGATAGTGGTGAGGCTTTGAGAAAGAGGAAGATCGAGGTGTCTAGGAAAAGAGAGAATAAATATATGGAAAGTTTAGAGAGCGATATATGATAGAAAGGACACGAGGAATCCAGCGGAAAAAGTCTCTTCTAAGCGTCATGAGAAAACTGTCAGCCGTAGTAGATGTAATGAAAATGAGACAATCGACAAGCAGTGGTGGGTGAAACTGATATCAAAATCCATTTCAACCTCTTTCTTCTAAGCTGCTCTGAGAGATTTTTGTCCCTGGAGAGCAGAAACTGACCCCAGAACAAAACTCACAGTGACATAGCTAACAAGGTCTTAAATGAAATAGTCAACCTTTGGAAACATGCCTATCTACTCTCCTTCCTGAGACAGATGAGAAAAGTGATACCACCTCCTTGTCTGTAGTAGAAATGTGAAGTACAACATATACCTCTTGTCACCACAGAGACTCCAGGAAGTCATTGTACCCAGCCAAGAGAAAACATAATGTCTTTGCTACTTTGTTTTGTATGATATTAAACTAATAAGATATAGCCTTTAACTGGTGAGCACATTACAGGTGCTGCTCTCCTGTTTCCACTCTTCCGCGGTTAAACTGACTGTCTTTGATCGAGCTTTATATTTAAAGGACAGATAAGAGAGTGGCAATATTCCTTTCATTTTAGTCAAGAAAGTGAACAAGTGTATTGCCTCCAAACTATCTTAATCTAAAACAACATGGGATCCAGAAGATTTATGTTTAAACACCACGTGTCAAATGTCCATGTTCAGTGATGCTTGGCCAACTCTCTCAAACCTCAAATTTGAACCTTAGTCTCCCTTGACCAAGTAATTCCAGGAGCTGTTAGCATCAGGAACTAAACATGGCATCAGGAAAAATGGGATTCTTCAGCCTGCTGGGCTTAGTATTCTCAACCACCTACAGAGAACTGTGACGATTGAAATTAGACCAATAATGGATTAAAACTGATGTTGTTTCTGAAACATCATATACATACAGCACTACAGAATCATCATGTTCTCTGTAATTTACCGTCGTGAGACTGTGGCATCTGATCCATTGGTGCTACTAATCCACAGGTGGAAAGAGAGATTGAAATCACTTGAAAGCTGTGACGGCAGTCTCCAAAAAACTGCTAAGACCTGCTAAGATTTCTTCCCCCGCCTCAGCTACTGAGCATTTTAGATTTGAAACAAGGAAGCGTAATTGTTTTCACATGTTTAATATTCTAGCACCATTTTACCTTGTAGAAGTATCATGTTTGTCTGCATCTATAATCGTCTCTACATGAATCAGGCATAATTTTCTGACGGCTACATGTGGTAATTAAATTAGAAATCTTTTGATCCAGTTCTATATTTGAGTCTTTGAGATCCACCGATATGCTTCTGAATGTATTACAGTTTGTCTGAGGTTAGCGTGATACCTACTTTTTAATTGGAGTGGGCTGTTAGTATCTATGATGGTTAAATATGGACCTGCACCTCTTGGTCTATTTACTTTATTATCAGGATGCATTGAAATATTGAATAAACCATTGAAAGCACATCCACAGTTAACCAACTGTTGGCATTTATCTGACACTCTTAACCAGAGAGCCAGCACCCAGCTTCTTATCCAAGCATTTTATGAAATGATGGACATTCAATTTGCAAATGCTGAATAGAAACAGTAAATGCATAAAAAGAAAAAACTACCCACTCACAGAAAAGGCTTTTATAGTTTGTCTTGAGTCAGAGAGGGTTTTTCTATCCAAGAAAGAAATTACATAATAGTGATGGGAATGCATTTGTTGAATAAATTATGACCTGGGGATGTTTGGTGTCTAATGTTGTCTCGAAAAATATCTCTCACGGCGCCTGCAGTGCTCTTACATATCGCATGACAAGACTCCAGCCATGTTGGTAGGATTATGGCTTCACCAAACAGCTGTTATGTCTCTGTGTGGAGAGGGTTGTTGAGTCATAGGTTCCATCATCTCTGCTTCTAATTATCTATCGGAAAACGTGTCAGGATAAATATGTATCGCTTTTTCATGATCTTTATCATAATCAGACATTTGTAGCGCGGGTTTGGCAGATCATCATGCTCTGTTTTTGAGCCTCTCTCGATTGTCTGTTTGTTCCCGGTTTAATACTGAGCCATAGACAGCCAGGTGCCTTCAACTATCGCTCGTGAAATCGAAACTATCTTCACCGCCGCCGCCTCCTCTTTCATCAGATGATTGTGCCTATATTTAACTTTTACCCGCAAACAGTCGTGGACTCTGTTAATGATACATGCATATGGATGGTTTCACTGACAATCAGTGTGGCAACAGGAAGGTACAGGGCTGTGGCTCGGCT
Organism: Lates japonicus; assembly: GCA_033238685.1. NCBI lineage: Eukaryota > Metazoa > Chordata > Actinopteri > Centropomidae > Lates > Lates japonicus. The sequence continues at coordinate 5,933,594 of BRZM01000008.1, forward strand.
GACGCTTCACCTATAATAACCACACCACACACACACACACACACACGCACTCATGTGTATGGTAGTATAGATGTATGTTTGTTTGTATATTTCACACGTACATCCAACCCTGTGTCATGTGAGGATGATCTATGGATGGTTCAACCATGATGACAGCTGTAATCTACACCATCAGACATGTAGGAGGTCTGTCAACATGTGTGTGTGTGGTATGTTCTAATCTTTGTTGATCTGTGTGTTGCTGATCACGTGTCTGTAGGTGGCCTCGGTCACAGTTTCTATGAGTACCTGCTCAAGGCCTGGCTGATGTCTGACAAGACTGATGAGGAAGGCAAAAAGATGTACTATGATGCCCTGCAGGTAACACACACAAACACACACCTACACACTGCAACCACAACACATACACGCACCAGACAACTCTTCAGTAAGGGGTGAGGTGACTTTGACTCTTTGAGGTTGAATTAAAGTCATAGACTAGACGACATGTACGATACGATACGATACAATACGATACGATACGATACGATACGATACGATACGATACGATACGATACGATACGACATAATACGACACGAGCACGATATTTATATCGGCATTACTATTGTATTTATACGATTTAGATCATGGATCGCTGGACAAAACAAAACATGCGTAGATATCACTGTAATACCCTGTTTGTTTGTTTAGTATGAACATTAACATCACTAGAGTCTGTAACATTGATTTTGTGTCTCTTATTCATCTTGATTGGGAAATCAGTTTTGAATTTCACGATGAGAGTCTGGACCAAATCTGATGTTGAATTCTAGAAACAGCCGATCCACAATTTCTAATTACAGCTGCTTTATATGAAGCCTGAACCACAGGGAAGAATAGTAGATGATGTTTAGCATTAGCGAAATGTATGGCTATGTTGTGCCACTGCCTACAGTACTTATACAGTACAATACAGTATTTTAAGCTTTTATACATTAGTGACAGTTTCTCCTCTAAAATAGGGATATTAGACTTTTGAATGCTGTTGTCTTTTATATTAGAAAGTCAATGCAGGAGGAACCTTCAGCTACTGAAAGTCAGAGTTCTTATTTTGGTGCCTAGCTTACAGACGTTTCTTGCTGACTATCTGACAAACAATATTGTATACAAAACAAATAAATACATAAATGAGAATAGTATATCAGTATAGAATATATAAAGGTTTAATAACCTTTCATTTAATGTTGATTGGCTACAAATTTTAGGAAACCTTTTTTTGTTTTTCTTTTCTTTTGATAGCTTTAACTATGCTACTGAGGCAAAAATCATCATTTCTCACCTATCTGCAGGTCCCTAAAAGCACCATCTGTGAACAGTGTAAATCACCCTTTCCGTCCCAGTCATGACATTATACAGCACTGATCTCTGTGGGTTGCAATTTCCAATCTGTTGCACTGAGAACTGTGGTCTGTTTAATGGCTGAACGACCCACAGTGATGTTGCTTTCCTCTATGTTGCAATTTAATCATCAATGTATGTATCAATACGTGAGAAATTTAACACCACATGGGTAACCACCAGAAAACTGTGGATGTGTAATACAGAACCAGTGACCTCTAATTTTCTGTCGTGATCATTGAATGGACAAAATCAACGTTTGAACATGCTGTTTACAGATGGTGAGCTGCATGAAATTTCTCTGCAGGGTTTTGCATCCAGCATGCACCCTCTGAGTCATAATAAATGGCTGTTGGATAGTGGACAACAAACGTGAGGTCAGCCTTAGATATTGAAAAGCGATCTTGGTGTTGTATTTATTTTTCCCTGCAGGGGATGTTATAGGAATCCAGTCACGCAAATAACCTTGAAGCTTACAAGCATTCCTCATCCGATAATGAAGGGGATAATTCAAATGATGACATGTTATTACTATTTATTATATTTTCCTTCACTTTGACGCCAAACTGGCCACAGGTTGTGTTCAAACCAATCCTAACACACCCTCAAAACCCCTTCATCCCTCTTTGTTTTTCCAAGGCGATAGAAACCAACCTGATGAGGAAGTCGAGCGGTGGGCTGACCTACATAGCGGAGTGGAAGGGGGGGCTGCTGGAGCATAAGATGGGTCACCTGACCTGTTTTGCAGGTGGCATGATCGCTCTGGGTGCCGATGGGGCGCCCAGCGACAAGACGGGCCACCAGATGGAGCAGGCCGCCGAGATCGCCCGGACCTGTCACGAGTCTTACGCCAGGACTGGTAAATATCCACACACACAGTGGTTTGTGATGAAGACGTTAAAACACTTCATGTTTTCCAGTAAAACTGGTCACACTGGATTTAAGTTTGATAGACAGGTTTGATACTTCAGTGAATGAAAATTCAAGTTTAGTCAATTTGTTCTAATCTCTTTGTCATTTCTATCAAATTAAATCAAAAGTGTTTATTCAGTGGAAAGTAGCTTGAATCTTGGAGAGTTTTATTCTAATGCACAGATCAGTTTCTGTTTCTAAATATTAGCCTGTGTGGTATTGTTCATTTCTACTTCCTCTTCATGAATTAGTGACAGCATCTTCTTCAGTTAAATTTGTGTTTATTCAAAGAAAAGTGGTTTTAATCTAATTTAAAAGTCTCATTTGATTCAGAGCCATATGTTGGGGGTATGCATGTTTTTATTTTTAATCTTCAATCAAATTATCGTATTTTCCTCCTTAAATCTAATCCATCCTCAAGTCCTGTTGTGAGTCATCATCAAACATTACCACCAGCAGTTAAAAAAGGAAAGAGTAAAAAGAAAGAAAAGCCCTGATATTATATTAGAGTATCTTTAGTTACTTTTAAGCAGCAGCATTAGTCTATATGTTTCTTTACGTCGTGTTCTCCTCTGTTCTGTAGCTCTGAAGCTTGGTCCGGAGGCGTTTCGTTTTGACGGCGGGGTCGAGGCCATCGCAACTCGCCAGAATGAAAAATACTTCATCCTCCGCCCCGAGGTCATCGAGACCTATATGTACATGTGGAGGTTCACACATGACCCCAAATACAGAGAGTGGGGCTGGGAGGCCGTTCAGGTAAAATAATCAAAGTGAAAATATTTTTTCTGTTGAGCAATTTGGGCAAAAATGTTCTTACAGAAAGGAGATTTTATTTTAGGTAGGTACAGTAAGGGACTAATCGTGAATTAGTTGGTGTTTTTTTTCACATGCTCTACTAAAACAACAAACAAATCAGGAAGGAAGCTAACTGAAGGTCAATTTATTTAACTTTTTTTTATATTTAGCAAATAAACCACCCTAAGGTTTGGTGATATTTTAAGTACATAAAGAGCCTGATTGATGTTGCCACTCACTGATGACCTTCTCTGTCTTCATCTCTTCCTGTTGTCGGCCTATATTACCGTCTCTCATCCAGGCCTTGGAGCAGCATTGTAAAGTAGAAGGAGGCTACAGCGGCGTCAGAGACGTGTACGCCTCGACTCCGAATCACGACGATGTACAACAGAGCTTCTACTTGGCAGAGACGCTCAAGTAAGACACAGAAACTTGACATCTTTACACGCACACCCTTCACTTTTGTCCTCTTATGATTGTGCTGTCATTGCATTTTATGGAGAGACTGGGACTCTGCATCCCCAAACTGACAGAGATGTCAAGTCACACAAGAAAGTCACACACACACACACACGAAATACGATGTTGTCATTCATTCAGACAAAGCTCCAGAGAGTAGATAAGGTCACCAGCAAGGTTCCTTCACTACACAGCCTCACACAGACACTCACATACTGTGTGAATCAGAGAGTTTTGTGGCTGTACAAAATGTTTCAGTCTCAGAGTGAATCACAAAGAGCGATAACAGAGTGAAGAATAAAAAGAATTTAAAACTAACCCAAATGTTTGAGCCTTTAGTCACTTCATCCAATCCCAGAACTGTGTATTAACCTTTTTTTTTGGATTGAGGCTGATGACGTTGTGGCAGGACAGGCCCACAACTCACAGACACATGCATGACCATGGGGGGTGACCGGATATACATTTATCTTCACTCTAGAGGACAATAAGTTGTAACTGCATAAGAGTAGAGGTGAAGTGTGCTTGTTTACAATGAACACAGTGTAGCCTACCTCAATGCCATTTTTTCAATAGTATTATATATATGCTTTAAAAACAGAAAGAGATGTTTCCCCTGATTCAGTGTGTTTCTCTGAAAGTACCGTTGTTAAGATGAGTCACGCTATCTGGTCATGTCAAACCACATATTATGGCTTTAAGACAGCTTGAATAGATTTTACTTCATTTTTGAGTAAAATCCACCCACTGTTAACTCGAATGATTTATCCTGTGAGACATATAATATGAAAATAATTAGACACAGATTTTAAAAAATAAACCACTTTATCACCCACATGTTTCTGCAAAAACCGTTTACTGGGTCTATTAATATACTCATAGGGCGCTCAAACTCTGTTTCACAACTTTCTAGAAGAGTTTTCAGGCGTAGAGAAGATCTCAAATAGAGAAAGTAAGACTCTGTGAAAAACAAAACATTTCCCAACACACCACAGGCAGTTACTCCTTCTCACTTCCTCTTGCGCTTGATATTTTTACTCAGCTGCCCTCATGTGCATATCTGAGTTTATGTGTTAATGTGTGCGTGTAAGGGTGTGAGCGTGAGAGTGTGTGTAGCCACAAATGGCTCTTTAAATGTGTTGTCAGCCACATAGTGTGATGTCTGGTGGCTAATAGGGCTTTCCTCCTCAGATGGCTCTCCAACTGTGTTCAGGAAGACAGTGTTTAAACCAAGAGCAAAAATCCCTGCAACAGTTTAACAAGTGTGAAAGAGCATGTACATCAGCTCTGTGTGTGTGTGTGTGTGTGTGTGTGTGTGTGTGTGTGGCTTGATTTTTGTGTGTCCACCCACGCAAAGGAGAAAACAGTGGAGAAAATTCCACTTTGATATGTTGCTTTGCTAAAATTTGATCAGTACTT